>CM074189.1:28073893-29273893 GCA_037179385.1 Holothuria scabra
GTCAATTCTGCCTTCAATCCTTTCATTTACACTATTCACACAATGAGAAGTAAAAAACAGAATGAGCCATCATTCATAGCTGAACAGCGAGAACTTAGCTAAGCTGAAAGAAGCTGTTCAGTCTCAGGGGAACAGAGGTTTTTCATGTGACGCCATCACACTTCCGATTTCATTTCTTTTTTCGTATTGGACGTCATACTATACGTAGCTAAGCTGTGCCTCACAGTACTGCAGTACTGTGAGGTTAAACCGTACGGGGGATTTTTTTTTCGTATGAAGTTTTTAAGTCAAATCATTCCAACTGAACAAGAGACTTCTTATTACGGGTAGATGCGCACCGTTTAACAAGGTGTTTCTTGATTAGTCTGTCATTGTATTGTATCGATTGTATTCTGAGTTAAGGTTGGGGATTAGATTAGGGATCAGGACTATCGTTAGCCAGTTACGAAACTTCTTGTAAAACAGTGCGCATCGCCCCCTTAATATTGATCACCCACACCTTATCCCAAAATACCACTTTTTGACTCTTTGTGCAATTTTTATGTAAAATAATAGTTCTGAAACCAGAATCGTCTCAAGACATCCCTAGATCACCTTATCTCTATTTGAATCCTTATTACTAGGCCTACCTTGAGTCTAGAAGAAAATTGAAAATTCTATTTTGCGAACCCAAAGTTGTTTGATAATAACAAGGGGGCATTACGAGCCAACGTTCAACAGTTTCAATGGCCTTTTGCCATTTCACAATAGAGACGTTTGCTGCAAGTTTTGATGTCATAACTGGGAGGCCAATAATATACTGTCTTACCAAATATTCGGAAAAAACAAAGTCGACTGCGTTGTTTCAACAAAAATTGATAGTCATTTTTAGACAAACTGTGCGTTGCACAGTTTGTAATGGGCAAGGAATCTCTAAGAAAAATCTCGTCTTTGCCTAGCCCTTGCATTCTCATAAAACAAACTTACTTTAAATTCGTTAAACGGTTACAAAGTCCCATTTTGAAAAGAAGATTGGGCACACCCTTCTCAAGCATCATCTGGAGCACAAAACATTTAATTAGCCTTAGGAGCTCTAGTAACCACACTGCTACTGGGAGCAAAGATTACCGGTAGCTTCTGACATTTATGTACGGTTGGTACCCGTTCGGATTTCTGGGGAGTTCAAAGTTGGCGCTTGTGGATCCTCGATTTCTTCACTTAATTTCACATTTAGACATGTCCTTCTTTATACACGTAGGTCAAATTTTTGAAATGTCCGACGAAATTCGTACAATATTTTTTGATGTATTATTGAACATAATGGGTGAGGAGAGCACTGCACAAAAATAAAATTTAATTGTTACAGTAGACGCTGTCAGTAATCATTCTCTTTCTGCGTACGATCGCCAATAGTAAATCAAAGTACAACCCCTTTTCCTCGGTTAAGTGTTGTTGTACTCAGGACTGGTCAGTTTTTCTCAACCGAAATTGAAGTAGGGGAAAGGGGAGAACGCCTAACATGAAAGATGGAACCAAGTCAATGTACCATTGTTTAGGAAGAACTTTGCTTCATTTGTTTTAGCAGCAGCGATTAACAGTTGGGAAGCAGACCTCACATTTGTGACCTCTATTGCGCAATCTTTACATCCTCAGCACTCACGGTGAAATACATTCTAGGAGACCGTACTCGAGCAAGCCTACGCAGAGCGGAAACGGACACCCGTTAAAATGTCAACAAATCCTATTCAAGGTCTTATGTATTTTAGTACTTTATGGCAATCGAAGAAAAAAAGAAAGTTAAATATTCGAGAGACACTCGTTTTAGTAGTTAGCGGTTGTCAGGGGGTGAACTTTGGCTAGAGTCTTCTTCATGAGCTTTCTGAAAAAAAACAAACAAAAAAAACCGAAGGCACGAGAGCTCACTTGCAAAGTTTAAAACTGCGCATTTTACGTCTTCAAGGGGGGGGGGCAATATGTTGAAATATCATTAGAAAGAAAGAAATGGAACAAGACATTTCCAAAATATTGTGGTACCTCTCTTGTTATCCTTTTATCTTCACTTAAAATGCTATAAAGAACTCTGGTCTTTGTTCTGCTTCATCTATTCATTACATGTACATACTTTCGCATCACATGCATATGTGCACGCCCGAAGCATGGCATTGTGCTGAATCTTGTATCGCAGTGCTGCAATATGCTACAATCCTCGACAAAAGTACATGGGACAAACTCCGCTCCCCGTATCAATGTTGAAGTTTCAGGACGCCTTGGGCTGCCGCAACATTGAATGGGGGAGTAGGGGGATGGCGTTCCGTACATTGCTTGTTTTGTCCCATCATTTTTGTCGAGGATTGTCGGAAGCCTGTACAAATGTATATGAAGAAGTTTTCGGTCATGGGCAACGTAATGACAGTTGGTGAATAAAGGTTGTGGGTATATCGTGAAATATGTTACCCCCAACCCCTAACACGAAAAATAAGATGGGAAAACTTCTTTGTTTTTTCCCCATTACAGTAAGTGAAATTTTTAAAGTAAATTAAATCTCTCACCAGGCAGAGTACTATTTCCCCCCCCCCCCTTTCTCGTATGAGCTACTTGAAGAAGACAAATCTTTATTCGAGCGTCCATCGCTAATCTAACACTCCAGTATACTGGTAGGACAAATTCAACTGTTACTACTTTCCTGTAGCTTGAAAAGTAAAAAGGCAACTATACCCGTTTCAGAGCATTTAAAACGAAAATTTGGAAATTCCTATACCTTTGTACAGGCTTCCGACAATCCTCGACAAAAGTACATGGGATAAACCCCGCTCCCAGTATCAATGTTGAAGTTTCAGGACGCCTTGGGCTGCCGCAACATTGAATGGGGGAGTGGGGGGGGTGGTGGTGTTCCGTACATTGCTTGTTTTGCTTGTTTTGTCCCATCATTTTTGTCGAGGATTGTCGGAAGCCTGTACAAATGTATATGAAGAAGTTTTCGGTCATGGGCAACGTAATGACAGTTGGTGAATAAAGGTTGTGTACTTTGAAAGGAGTGATTAGAAGACAAATGTCACGGTGTTAGCATTATGAAGAACAATTGCTGCATGACAAGACAATAAAAGCGGCTTTTAAATATTTCACGGGGAAGAAATGTAACTTATCACTCATTACGGACTTCTGTCCATATTCGGTTTTTCTAATTAGGACCGGGAAGTGATCAAAATAAGGTACCCATGGCTGGTTAAACGTCGTTTATTTTGTCATTAACTTATTCAGAAGACCCGTTGCCGCAGGTTACCGAAGGGAGGGGGGAGGGGTCGATTTCAAGCCAGAAACATTTCTCGGGGAGGGGGAAGATCAAAACAACCTTGAGGGGAGGGGGAACAGATATCGCAGATAAAATACAGGACAAACGCGGCGTTTTAAATTTTTGAAACCGAACTCCTACAGAAAGCTCCGAAAGTAGGCTTTATAGCGCTTAATTTATTCGTTATCCCTATGTAGAACTCGTCACTGCTCCCCATTACTAAGAATATTTAATTAGTGCCACGGTTTACCGTTGACCTCACCACGATTAACCATTGACCTACACACTATTTCAATGACTGTCGAGGTTAGTCGCGCAAATAGAAGATCTCTCTATTCATAGGGAACTTTCATTGTGCAAAAATGGTTAACCGTTTCATTTTCGAGAAATCTTGACGTTAATTGTCACGTTCACTACCCCTAATGCTTACATATAATTTCGTCTTTAACCAGATTGTAGTTTGAATCATTATTCAATGTTTATTTATGCGAATAAGAGAGAATTTTGTGGTTAACCGTTTGGTATATCGTGAAATATGTTACCCCTAACACGAAAAATAAGATGAGAAAACTTCTTTGTTTTTTCCCCATTACAGTACATGAAATTTTTAAAGTCAATTAAATCTCTCAC
The DNA here is from genome assembly GCA_037179385.1 of Holothuria scabra. Taxonomy (NCBI): domain Eukaryota; kingdom Metazoa; phylum Echinodermata; class Holothuroidea; order Aspidochirotida; family Holothuriidae; genus Holothuria; species Holothuria scabra. The sequence continues at coordinate 28,077,792 of CM074189.1, forward strand.
CAGGCAGAGTACTATTTCCCCATCCCCCTTTCTCGTATGAGCTACTTGAAGAAGACAAATCTTTATTCGAGCGTCCATCGCTAATCTAACACGCCAGTATACTGGTCGGATAAATTCAACTGTTACTACTTTCCTGTAGCTTGAAAGGTAAAAAGGCAACTATACCCGTTTCAGAGCATTTAAAACGAAAATTTGGAAATTCCTATACCTTTGTACAGGCTTCCGACTGTAGACACGGCGTACTATCATGCACTACGTTTCAAGATGATGGAATTTCAAACATGTGCACCGCAAAAAGATTCGAACCGTAAACAAAGCGGGACTGACCGTCTAAACGAAAATTGGAATAATTTATCAACGAAACTATGTGGGAAATCATATTTCGTGATCAAATTTGAACATTTGGTAATTGTTGGGCAGCTTCGGGATGATTTCGGGACAAATTTGTGATTCGCCAACCGTCACTATAGGGTGACCAGTGTCCCGGTGGTTCTTGCGCTTTTAAGCCGACAATTTCGCGGGAAATTGATTATATGATAACTTGCGAGGTTATTCTGGTTAGTTTCATAGTTTTCTTGTACGTCATTGAAAGTATACAGAATAAAACGGCCATTCTTTTTTCCAAGTGTCCATTTCTATAAGCGGCTGAAATTCAAAATTGTGTGACGTCATCGGAGCTTAATATATTTTGGTGACCCCTAGGTCAGCTTCCCAACTGTTAAGACCTGTACAAATTTGGAACATCGCTGTGTTCAGTAAACGCAAATCCTTTCACTGAAGAATTATTGCTCACAATGTTTTGTCTTTTTTGTAAAAGTGCATATAGAGTACAAAGAGACTGAGCACTGAGTACAACAATTACAATGGTATTTAGCTCAAACATTTTACATTAGGGCAGTTTGTTGCACGTTTAGGTGTCCCAATATGGAATTCAAAACCGAATGATTTAAATCAATATTTTTTGTATTCTCTCAGATTCAGAAAGAGAAACAAAGTCCACCGCAAAGATTTGAAATAAAAATTAGTGATCAACTTTTCTAAGCATACTGTGCAATGCACACTTCTTGTCTGGTATAGCCTATATTAAAAACATGAGAAATAATCTATAGCCTTTCCTTAGCCAGGTCTTGCATTTTTCAGAAATCAGACAAGCTTTTGTTAAAAGAAGGGGTTAAGTTCATGACAGGATTGGTCATGTTAGAGGGGTGCTTATTCTAATCTTTTTGGTGAAATTTGCATTGATATCCGATGTGTGGTCTGAAGATATGGTCACTTAAAGTTTTTACATTTTTAACAGAAAGTGAACTTGAAGCAAGCAAATTTGACATCATATCCCCACGTTACTGCACACTCTTTTGATTTTCTTTAAACTTTACAGTAGATTTTCTCTTGAATAATCCCATATTATTTGAACGTGATTGCATAAGTGGCATGAGAACTTTACAAACTTTGCATCTGCTACGGGGAGGTCCAATTCCTATTAACTTCAAGGTCAACACAACAGTCTGATAAAACACAGGAAAGCAAAGCATTTCATGTCAATGTGAGCAAGTGATATAAGCTCTGTTGCCCTCAAACTCACTTTGGAACACAAAACCTACTTACCTCATTTACTGATATCTCGAGAAATACATGTCCGATTTCAATGGAACTTTCACCATACTGTGTAGATTTGGTTCCTGATTCACCTATAAAAATAAATATTTTGCTTTAACTTCCCCTTAAAGGGTGAAAACTACCCACTCTGACACAGAAGATTAAACACCACTGTCCCATGTATTTGCTGGAACGCAAAACATTTAATCTGCCTTGGGTTCGATCATTCATCAGTGGGGCTACCTTGTTACTCAGAGGAAAAGCCACTGGCAGCCCTTGGTATTTATGAACCGTCGGCGCACCAACTTATTAGGCATGCTTTATAAGCTTCGTCATTGGCGGAAGCAGACCTCCAACTCAAAGAGTACATACAATGTCTGTGTTTAGGGACGACTTGGGAAAGACTGGAAGAAATTTCCATTGAAAGGACTTAGTCAAAGGGATTTAAAAAAAAAGAAAGAAAGAGACCTGTCAATCAAATAGTGGCATCTCAAAAGATATGAACCGTTTCAAGTACATAGTGTCTGAAAATGTTCGTTTATCTGAGACTCCTTCTCTAGCAACTAATTTCTCGGAGCAAACGCCACCGGCAGCTACTTTTATTTATCAACGGTCGGCATCCGTTGAAGGTATTATAGGCAGTCCGTGAAGTTGAGATGTTCGGATCCACAAATCCTACAAATACTATCACTTTTTAGACATAGGCCTACGATTCCTTATCCACGTAGGAAAAATTATTGGAAATGTCTGAAAAAAAAATGCCTAGACAACATTTTCCACTGCACCTTTGAAAATCACGGTTGAGCGTACTGAACTGAAACACGAGTTTTTCTACAGTAAACATGACAGTTGAAGTAATCAAAGTCCCTAAGACATAGTACATCTAGTGCGAGTTTGACTGCCAATATAAATATGAAAGGTCGGGTTAATGAAAGTCACGTGACAGTAAAAGCTTCTCTAGATCCTAATCGTAAAGCTTTGAGTACTTTCCAACAGTCCAGTCTCTCCCATCCGCGATTCGCACTTTTTAACAAAGGGTTTCTTGAATGGCATGTTGTCTTCGTAATGTATCGATTGTAGTTTGTTAGGGCTAGAGTTTTGCATAAATTTTAGCCGGATACAAAATATTTCTTTCAATTAGTGGGCATTGGCCCAAAATTTTTGCATGACCAAAAACATGACACGGAATAACATGGTTTCCGTAACAAACATACCCTTGTAACTGTGATAAAAATAAAGCTGTGATATGTTATCCCATCTTTAAAATAATTTATACCATTAACAATGGGTACTTTTCTATCTAGGTAAGCCCTCATCTTTGTAATGAGTTTTGACGGATGATAAGAAATAATTTTAAATAATTGTAACACGCTAAGACTTCTCAGATGAAAAGTCATTAGCCAATTGTTTTCTACAGGCATTCGCAAAGTATATATATTTACTTGTACATAAAATTTCAATGGATTAAACATACAAAAAATGAGAGTCGATTTAAAACAGCTCAAACGTTACATCGCCTACAAGATCTCAATATCGACCTGATCGTCCTGGCTTGTGCAGAAGTTACATGGTCTGATAGAACGTATTGCCTTTTCCATGTCCTACGGTGTGGCTTGCGGTACGATGTGCTGTTAGGTTGGTTTGATACTTAAACACAATTTTGGAACCATTAAGGGAGGTATCAACCCTCAAGCAAACATGTCGGGAAACACTGAATGCAACAGGTAATCCGCCCTGATGGGAACCCTGCCTTTGAAATCTGTTTTGAATGAGGCACTAGGCCTAATATAATGCTTCATAACATTTAGTCTGTACAGTCGGTGCGTAGTTTATGCAATTTGCTTTACAAGATGAATTGTTTAATATGTTGTTTAAAGTTAAAGTGTAACTCAAGTCCACAAAACGGTTCAAAATGAATATTACAGACAATGAATACCGAATTCAAACAGTGTAACTCCTATCTTCTTGGTACATTCCCGAGCTGACATTTCTTTAGCTTGACATTTCTGTTAAAGAATGTTCATATTTACTTATGATATATATTTATGTTGCATGTCATTTATAACTAGCTTTGCAAAGAGTTTCAGCACCATTTTGCTTTCAAGCCGGTTCGAAACTTTTCTTTTTTTTTACCGAAGTTACATGTACATATATATTGCAGTTGCTTATAGAAACTTTTAAAGCGAATCCCTTGAAGTGCATCAATGTCTTTATTTGAAACATTTTTTTTCATACTTTGATAAATTTTACAAAATATCGGTATTCAGTTATGATGACATCTTCATTTAATGGGGACTGATGCAGTCATCAAAATTTGAAATGTAATAGTCTACTTTACTTGAAGAATGGCTTTTGAGAATCATAAAACAATATCTTTGTGAATCGCTGAATTGGGAAGTTTATTAGAAGAAATTCATTGCCTTAAACTGTTTACACAATATTGAAGTTTTGTAATATAATAATTCAATACAAAAATTGTACGCCTACTTGGATGAAAACAACGGAGGATTATTGAGAAGGAACTGTTGTTGCACGATAATCTAGGATGACTGCCATTGTTGTGTAAACTAGTACATGAACTTCTCATCAGACTCAAAGAACTGCAGAATAGTTTTCACTCAACTTCGATATTGTTTCCGTCAATTCAGGCTTCCTGACTTGCTGAAGGCTCTTGTTGCCTTTCAAAAAGTAGTAGAACTTGGTTCTAAAAATGGTTCTAAAATGGTTGATTAATTGACAATTGCCTATTTTTTTTTAAAGTTAGCGCATAGAATATTAGTAATGTTCACCATAGTAAGATGACCGGATGTCTATGATTTTCGAAGATAGTCCTCGAAATTGTCCCCGACTAAAAAAAAAAAAAAAAAAAAAAGAAAAAACAATTACCCAACATTTAAAATTCTAGAACAATTTCCATAGATATTGTATATTAATGTTGTAAAGTTTGGTATATTTCACGTTGCGGTCAAGGGTGCAAAACTGCATAAATTCCAGATAAAAACTATTAAAACGGGTTTGAGATATAAGCCTACCGGGCATGTACCAATAATGGAAGTATAATAACAAGTAGATGTTCTGCTTAGGTCAATCTTGCACCATTTTGAATCTGGGCTTCTTGAAAAGAACTAAAAATTTAAAAGTGGGGAAGGGAAACATTCCTTTTACCTTTTTCCTGGAAGGCGAAATTTCTATACTGAAAATTAGAAAATTTGCACATCCAATAGTTACCCAAGACCTCTTCATTTTTAAATATTTTCGGTACCTTGGCTTGTAACGGTTTTGTGCACATTATGAAAAGGATAACGTGTTTGGTAACGAATATGGTCACGGATGATTTATATAGTGATCTAAAATATTTCAATCCTAAACATGTTTTTTATTGTTTTGTATACACAAACTGTATTGTATTTACTGTAATTTCTTGAACTTTAACCAGGGAGTGTGTTTTTTTGGACCTTGCCGTTACGGTACCAAATACTTTAAAACGGAACCTATAGTACTGTGGTCGCTTATAATGCTTCGCCTATGGCAAAGGGAGTAAACGAGTGCTTTACCAGTTTACGGCTCAGTTTCCAACCAATTGGTTTAAGTCGGGCCCTCAATGGCCCTTTTCCCTACACATTGCTAATGGTGTGTACCAAACACAATTTCAGTAGGATGGTATATGGGACATCACCTAGAGCCCCTTAAATAGAAAAAGGGTCGTAGGTGGTGGTTGTGTTCAGATTACACAATAAAGCCAGAAGGTGCATTCGAGAACCCCAATAATCCAAAACAAACTTAGTTTTCTAGATGTTTGCTTATGAAAGCCAGTGTTTTGACTGTGTGATGTTTTGCTGGCGAATGAAATAGGCTACTGCTTATTGAAGACAGCCTTTGCGGTAAATTTTGTAAATGTAGGACGACTCTGTTTTAGCCGGCCATAAAGCAGGTATTTTGACAACTCTAAATGAAGTAATTAAGATTTTATTACTGCTTTTCATTTCATTTGATTGGGTTGGTTTCTCTTCAGTGGTTGGTTCGTGTTTTTGTTTTATGAATAAGTTGTATTTGTACATTTTGTGGTTTCGTGGATACGTATTAGTGAAACTGTTTTAGAATTTAAGACAATTTTTACGAATCCTGAGCTAGCAAACGTGACTATCACACCTTAATTGATTCACTGACTGAACTAAAATATGGAAAAAAGGCAGCTTGTTATGAAAATGTAAACTGAGTTTGGAGCGCGTATTTAATATGAAATGAAATTTGCTACCTGTAGCTGAGTGCAATTGGAAAATAAAAACACATTAAAAATGAAAGAAAAGTTAGCCCAGTTTTTTATGTTCGTTGAATCGGTCGTTTCTGTAAGAAACTACCTGTGCCATGTGAGATCAAGGACCGGAGCAATTGTATGAGATAACGCTCATACTGTAAAACCTCGCCGAGTATTTATTAACACAATAATTTTTTATTTTAATACGTGGCTATGCTGTTACCGCATGTTTGAAAGGGTAAATTTTCTTAAAACTAACAACAAAACATACGGCTTTAGAGAAAATGGCAGTGAATGTGAAATGTGACCATTTTACAACAAATGATCTTACACGGACCATTTAATGATTAGATTTAGTCTACTGCATACGTACCCACGAACTACAAACTGTGAAGAAGATATTGAAATAAATATTGAAATAGCGACGGAGTCATTAGAGATGTTACCTTTATTGCCAAAGTGAATACTTGATTGTTTGAGTATGATATGTTTAAATATTACTGTTACATGAAATGTCGTGTTTGTCGCACTTTGTTATAATCATTTTAAAGATACAAGATTCATCTTCAGGCTGAGAAAGCACTGCTGCAAGGCTTTTCCTCTCTAGGAAGGCACTTCCCGGGCTTTGTAAGTTGTTCTACAATACATATGAAGAGAGGAAATAGTAGTGATATCGTCAGAAAACGGAAGTACAACATTTGAATGTATGCTCAAAGAGGGCGGGGTTCCCTCCTCTCTCCTACGGCCGCCGCACCTGTTTCATTAAGAGAGGGTTAGTTAAAAATGTTAATTGTAATTCAATTGAGTCTGATGTCAACATTTTACATTTCAAAGGAGGAAGTGGTCTGATAAATATCGTGTGCATGATGATGCAACCTTGTGCTATATAGTATTGGTTGACTTGATCAATACTACAATGAGCACGCAAGAACTTACATTGCGGAAGTGTCGTTAAAATCTATATGTTTAGTTACATATAAGTAATTGATTGTGTTAAGAACTACATGTCGAGTGATGTTATTATTATATCAAATTTGCATTTTTACAAACTTGAAGGGGGCAATCCGAATTTATTTTCACAAGTTTTTCAGGCTTTTAGTTCTGCCTCACAATTACATATTGGGTTAAAACTAACAAAAAAAGATCTGCTATTAGGTCTGACGTTGTGATTGGTCACGGTATAGATGAAACTGTCTAGTTTGGCATCTGGGTGGAATTTTATTACCGGGACAAAATTACAAAATTCTTGTTCAGTAGCAATCCACACAAAATTAAGGTGTAATATTGGAATTAAGTTTTATTAATAGTTTGCACAATGTTTCGGTTTGTAGGTAACATGCACACCTTGATGGTCTGTATGCCTCCTTATTTTTTAACTACATCAGGGCCTGAAGATGGGCGAACGGACGTTTTGCAACCTTTAAATTAATAGTTCAAAATATGGGACTTGCATTGGAGAAAATTTGGGATTCTTCCCAAGAAAATTTGGGTTTCTTGTTAGAAAATTGGAAACATTTTGAGATAATTGAAGAGCTTTTTTTTTTTTAGAAAAACTCGAGATTAGATCGTTAGCGTTGCATATGATCTTACCTCAGCGGGTTAAAGATCTTCTACAAAATTCAACAATATTTCCCAGCTTTGTGCCTTCTTAGCACAAGTACTTAAAAATTGGGACTTAATATTAACTTCGAAGTAATTTTATGTTAGAAAATTTGGAAAACCACTCTGTAGTTGACCAGTCCATTGTCCCTTGCGAAGTTTTAATTTTACAAAAAGGGACAATAATGCTCACGGCCCACTTCCTGAGGTCCCTGTAAACTACACCTCTGCCCTGCGGTGTGTTGTTAAATACCCATATAGATATGGAGAATTTATAAAGTAACCTTTTGCACTTTGAAACACTTAAGATAAATGTTGAATGTTTAAGTTTGAATGTTGTTGATGTAAAAAATGTAAGCGCCAGAAGATCCTCTGCTGCAGTGGCGTAGCCACGGGGGGCGGGGGCCTGGGGGGCCTAGGCCCCCCAGATTTTCTTCAGGCCCCCCCCCCCCAGATTTTTTGCGTCCTGATAAAGTAATTGAAAAAAAATAAAATGTTTGAACGGAAATAAACTTTGAAGTATATCCTTCAAAACAGTAAATAAATAAAATGTGTAAAAATTAAAAAAAAAAAAAAAATAGATGAATGTGTGTAAAACACATTTTGTGCGCACGTATGAAATCAAGTTATAACTTCAAAATGCATACTTTCACTAAATTGGATACCGTTTGTGATCTGCACTGTCGTTTATTGCATTTCACTTCGAAGATGAAACGAAAGTCTCGACGATAAACTTTAATGTGACTTTGTTAGGTAAAGACCCTTTCTGCCTTTCGGATTGCTGATTGATTTACTGAAAATAAGGCAATCGTACACTGGAGACCACTCTTACACACTTGAACGGAAATAAACTTTGAAGTATATCCTTCAAAACAGTAAATAAATAAAATGTGTAAAAATTAAAAAAAAAAAAAAAATAGATGAATGTGTGTAAAACACATTTTGTGCGCACGTATGAAATCAAGTTATAACTTCAAAATGCATACTTTCACTAAATTGGATACCGTTTGTGATCTGCACTGTCGTTTATTGCATTTCACTTCGAAGATGAAACGAAAGTCTCGACGATAAACTTTAATGTGACTTTGTTAGGTAAAGACCCTTTCTGCCTTTCGGATTGCTGATTGATTTACTGAAAATAAGGCAATCGTACACTGGAGACCACTCTTACACGACCATTCCTATACTTTATCATACACAAAATATGCCGTAAGCAGGTAAGGGTACGGTACTGCCTTAGGATAATTCTTCCCTTCCATCCTTAACATGTAGGCCTACGTCGTGCCTCACTCCTGCCCATGACAAGTGCCACTGTAGGACGATTTTTTCGACAAGTCCTCTTTTTACTAGTTGGCACTGGCGTCCGGGGGATTTGTAAAATGTCCACAAGGTCCGGATTTCATGTGTTTCCTTCTGCTTTGCGGTTCAATTATTCTGAGAGATTTATTCGTAGTATTTTAATTTTGACTATGTAATGTACCGATGAACAAATACTGCACCATTTTGCAAATTGTTTCTTTGGCAGTATGTATGTCTCTTGTAAAATCTCTACAAAAACTAAAAATATTTTTATATTTTTCATGCTTCCCAAAAAACTTAGGCCTGTAATCAGCTCAAAGTTTTGCCAAACATAGCACCATTTTGCATCTATAAAGAAAGTTTCTCAGAGGGGGACACAACTACTTTTGGTTTTCCTGTTAAAGGGTAAGGTACTGCCTGAGGTAAGCTGAAATCCATTCAAATATTGGCGCATTTGCGGCTGGGTACATCCAGCTTAAAACACGTGGGAAGTGCCGTTTCCGGCCATCTGGAGGGGTTTTAAAGCCCAAAATTTTCTTGTACGCTCCGCGCCAACTCATGGTGGCGCTCCGCTTAGATTCAAATATTGCCGCATTTGCGATCTACGTCCTGAAATTTACACAATTTTCCCAAGGGAAAGGGAAATACCGGTTCCTTTCAGTCTCATCCCCCAGGCCACAGATCAGAAGTGCCCAGTTTAGGGGGCCCTAAAAAGTGTATGTATAACCATTTTCATAGATTGCTTTTTTATTCTCATTATTTGAGAAGTCGCATGACATGAGATTCGTATTTCAAGGCTGGATACATCCAGCTTAAAACACATGGGAAGTGCCGTTTCCGGCCATCTGGAGGGGTTTTAAAGTCCAATATTTTCTTCTACGCTACGCGCCAACTGATGGTGGCGCTCCGCTTAGAAAGTCTTGCCGTGTCTGACCCTCGGAGGTACCAGCCCCCCCCCCCACTTGTTACCTAGCCCCCCCCCCCCCCCCCAAAAAAAAAATCGCATCCTGGCTACGCCACTGCTCTGCTGGTATGTGGAATCAAGGAGAATCTACGAACAAGGAACAAAACAAAACCTCATTGTTTTGTTTGAGGTCGGAGGTCATTCCCAGATACCAGCAATGAGACTGCGAAACCCGGAAAGTGACTTTTAAGCACGGTATCTCAAGATAGAAATGACTAACACTTTTTACATTTGCTGTTATATAGGTTTGAAATGTTGTGACAAACCTTTTCGGTTTTGAGTATCGAGGTCAAAGGTCGTTGAAGTCACCAGTAATTACACTAAAAAAAAACCTTGTAATTGGGTTCAGTTTGGAAATTTTTGCCATTCTATAGGGTTTTAAGTTTGTTTTTTACCTCTTTAATCTTTTAGCTTGGGTGAGCCCAACCCTGCACGGACAAAAACTTTGCATCCTCCGGTACCTTGCCTGGCTACTGGTCTGAGTGGCTGATTAAAAATTTTATCAGGACAGCAATGACGGTAACTTTACATATTTGGTATGTGGATTTGCAATGATTAGAGGAACGTTTGTTGTTAGAGCAAAAATCTTTTAAGTCAACATAGGTAAAGTGCAAAACCGTCCTTAATGACAAATAATTGAAATCACCATAAGGGGATAAACGATATTAGGTTTGGTAGAGATCAGCGGTCATGTCAGGTCACCGGAGGTCAAAAATCATCCAGTGGTAGTTACTGGAATTCAAAAATGGAATATGCTAAGAATTCCCAAGACTTTGCTTAGCGAGACATCAGACCGCAAAAATTCCCCAAAAATTCCCACCACTATCATGGGTCACCATATGCCAAACGTGGTTTCTTTACATCTACATTAGAGGTCACCAGGGGTCAAAAAGCAAACGTTTTCCAAAATGTCGAAGGCAGGTAGATAGGTAGGTTTATCTTTCTGTTTATCCGTAAATAACGGTTGACACTTTGGCATAGGGATACTATACCAATTACGTAACAGAAGTATTTTTGCAACGCAATGCATTATCGCTTCGTAGATTGAAAAAGTCTTCATTTCATTTTCATCTTTTAATATTTTTTTTATAACAGACAAGGTTACAACAATTTATTAAATTCGTCATATTAGAGACGAATTTGAAGGACTGCAATCTAGACAATGTTTCTCTGTTGGACAATTCTCTAAGAAGGTATTTTGCCACGATGAATGATATGTTACCAAGGTATCAGGTTATATGAGAACACTTGGAATCACTGTTGATCTAAAAGTGACATTTGTATCATGAAATCTATTTTATTCCGACAGGAAGAGAATACCTCTCTGACTGAATCTTTATTATCATTGTACCTCATTTTGCCCGGTATCGATCGTGACAAAGTTCGCAAACGTTACTTCAAAGGGAAATGCATTCACCTCAACTTAATTAAGTATGGTAGACTATTCTATATTTAAGAATGGCTCATGAAATGCATGTGACACAATTTTCCTCATCATTTCTTAAATTTACCAGGAGTAACTGCTTGGTTTATCTGAATATGAATGTAAGTTTTGCAATATCATAAAAGGTGCTTTGAATAGAGGAAAAGTATGAAGTTGTGAGATTAAGGTGTTGCAGTGTCAAGATAAATTTAAGTTCAGGTCACTGCTTTTGCCGGTAGGGAGTGCTAGGGATCTTCTGGTGCTTTAAAAAACTTTTTGTGTTCAATAAATGTTTCAAAAATCAGTCGATTTTCTCTTTTTCCATTTTTACTCTTTGTCACCCTTTTATAGCTTAATTATATTGAGAGTTTACAGAGATTCATCCTGAATCAAACATGGTTAATGTATGACAAGATAAAAAGATAATGGACGTTTCCTTAAAATTTAATAAAGGATTATTAAAAGTCAAGGACTGTGGCGCCGTTCAAATTGAAAATATACTATGCACCGAACACATGCTGATACAGAATATGATTGGAACATCATCCATTAACTCATTCATTTTCATTCACTCACTCATTCATTCGTTCGTTCGTTTGTGCGTTCGTTCATTTGTTCGTTCATTCATTCATTCTTTCCTTAATATTAAGTTTTCGGGCCTGTTACACTGTAAATTATGACACTTGGAAACCTTGTGCCCACGTGCACCCAGGGAACCCAAATGAGGTTTGGTATTTTCAAAAGAAATATATATGTCTTCTGTTGTCAGAGTGTAACCCCCAGATTTCGTATGGTTTGTCTCTTCTTTAGACACGAGGCCTATCTACCCTTTGGTAATGAGAAATACCCAAAACACCTGTGAAATGCCATTTGTGTCCAATGGGTTTCGTTTTTCAAAATTTCAGTTCGCACAACGCAAATTCAAGGTGGCGTCAGTCCATATGGCAATCCAGGCAGGCTAACATATTTCCTTGATAGAATTACATTTATCGGACCATCACCTGCGTTCTGTATAACTCAACTCCCACCTACCTTAGATTCTAAATGTCCTCCTGATCCACTCCTGGTAATCAGTTTTTTATCAATAAATTCTTACATAAAAGGGGAAGTTACACAAAAATTTAATTTTCATATGTGAAAGAGGAACAAAATCTACACAGTGTGGTGAAAGTTTCATTCAAATCGGACATGTATCTCTTGAGATATCAGTAAATGAAGTCAGTAGGTTTGTTTTCAAAAGTGAGTTTGAGGGCAGCAGAGCTTATATCACTTCCTCACATTGACAAGGAATGCTTTGTTTCATCAGACTGTTGTGTTGACCTTGAAGTTAATAGGAGTATGACCTCCCTGTGGGGATGCAAAGTTTGTAAAATTCTCATGCTAATTATGTAATCACATTTTAATAATATGGCATTGTTGAGGAGAAAATCCAGTATAAATTTTAAAGAAAAACAGAAGACTGTCCATTAATGTGGGGATGTGGTGTCATAATTTATGAGCTTGCCATAAGTTCCAATTTTGTTGAAAATATAAAAACTTTACGTGTCCATATCTTGGGAACCACACATCGGATTTCAAGCAACTTTCACCGAAATGCTCAGATTAAGTACCCCTCTAACATATCAAATCCTGTTGTGACCTTAAACCCTTCTTTTAAGTTGCCCAACTAATTTAAAGACCAGCTTTTAGTCAATAGTATTATACCCTCAAAGGACGAGTTTAATGTCAAACAAATATAACTTAGAGCTTCCCAGGCTTGTCCCCCTCGACCCCGGGTTTGCTCATGGACCCAACCAGGGGCTCTAAGGGCCCCTGGACCAGACCCATTGGGGTCTCGTGACTCCTCTTGGTGGCGCCTCCGGCCTTATGACTGTGTTAAGCAGCGAACCCCTCAAATCCTTATACCTCTTCAATGCCCCTCTAGAATGAAAAACCTGTTACCGCCACTGCATGAAATGCCAAGTCGTGACGGAAATCGCTGCTGGTGTGGATAGTGTAGTACAGGAAACAGAACAAATTTTGTAACGAGCAATACATAAAGGTACCGTCGGTGGATATCAATGAATGTCAACTCAAATCACCAAAGGTTTGACTTTTTACCACTCCCCATGATAACAAGGGGAAACGATGAAGCAACGAAAGAGACGAAAAGGATCGAATGGAAACGGCGATAAAGTTTCCAGGAGGGGTAATGTATGGACATGTATTACGCCAATGAAAAATTGAATCATTCTAGGTGGAATGGAGTAAATTCACCCTTTATTTATACCCCATATTTTGGCAGAGATCCAGTGACTGAGTTAAGTCCTTTGAACTAGAGGGTGCTATTATACTTTGGGGATCTTCCACAATCATTCTCAATTGGCTCAAAAAACATGTTTGGAACAATCATTCTGTGCTCCGCTTGTACGTTTTATATGTTTTAGACCTTATTTTTCCCTCTAAAAGTTGTAAAAGTACAATTAGCCTATACTCGATAGGACCACATTATTGCAACCACGAATGCAACCGATCGAAGATGTCTGGCAGTTGACGAGCGGTAATAAATTTGTTTCCGTCCGCAGTGCTGCTGACAAGTCTCTGGATATTAAAGAATTAGAAGCAGTATCGAAGGAAACAAATTAAAACCTTTCGTCAAGAGAATATCTTTATTCAAATCCCCCACCAAATATGTATTTCTTTCAAACTGAATACAGATGAGTTGTTGTAAACATGTTTCCGTCTTCAGTGCCTTTGACAAGTCTGCCACATATTATACAATGTCAAGGAGTACTACGGGTGAAAACATATCCTCAACCATGCGTCAGTCGGACAATTTATTCAGTGCCAAAAAATGCATATTTTTCTACATTAGGCCTAAATGAAGATTCCCTGCTGACGAGAGCATGCATGTTAAGTTGTATCCGTCGGTTGGTGCCCCTGAAATATATCTCTATACAATAGGTCTACAGGCCAGTGAGCCGCTACAACTGGAAAAGGGTCGTGGCTCAACTTGAACCAATTGATAAACTGGGCAGTAACACCCCATCTAACTAAATAGTACATATTATAGATGCACTGCAGATGAAGTCAAATTTACCACTCACTTACTATAGCGGGACATCTTTTAATTAAAAATATTCACATTTCTTTTACCCTGAAGAAAACTTCCTGCTGGCGAGTGGTTGTAAATTTGTCTCCGTCAGCAGTGCCTCTAAAAATTAAGTCTACATATTATAGAATTATTAGAAGTACCGGTACCCAGGGTACCACAGACGAAAACAAATGCCGTGCAACCTTACGTCAGTGTGATATCTCTTTTCAGTGGAAAAATACCGAATTTTCTTTTACAAGTAGTAAGGACCATGTCCTAGCTACCATCTAACGATTGTCAATTTGTTTCCGTCCGTCAGCGGTTCCACTGACAAGTCTCTCCGACTACCGTATTAAAGAATTGTCTAAAGCAGCACAAATGGGAAACAAATTCGATTCACGTGAGGGAGACCATCTTTATTCAGGGGAAAAAATATCAAGTGGAGTAATTTCTCTCACATTGAAGACGTCCTGCTTGGGACGATCGTTGTAAATATGTATCGATCAGCGGTGCTGCGAACAAGACTCTAGATATTGTAGAGTTGTCAGAATCCCCACAGACGGAAACACATGCACAAACCTACGCCAGCTAGTCATCTTTATTTAGTGCAAATAAATGCCCAAAGACCCTACCCCCCGCCCCCACCCCTCTAGGAGCTTCGCGCTCCGCGCTCGCAGTGAACGCTTTAACTGCACTCTTTTGGATTGGACGTCACCAGGAAATCCTCCCAAAATTGGACCTATGAATTTTCATTGCAGAAAATTCTGTCTCTTCCGAAAATGCTAACGGTGCCCCAAATTTCAGGACCTTTAAAATTTTATACCCCAAGGCCCCAGGCCGGCGATCACACTTCGGACCCCCATTCTGAAAAATAATCCCGGATCTCGTCGGGCCCCTGCGTAAGTAGTAAGTACTCGCCTAAAGCATGATTTTGTCAGTCGACTAAGAGCCAGCATATATCCAGGGAAAGTCCCCATGCACTAATTTTTGGTCATACCCGGTTTAAACTACCGGCCGGTCATTTCCGAACCGTGCGTGAAGCCTTGAAATCAGTTTATTCATAGTGAGAGGCAGTCAATTGGCACCCAAAGTGTTGGTAGTAGTCTAGCTTATAAAAATTCTCAAATCAAATGGCACATCTATTTGATAGACAGCAAATTAAAAAAAATGCAAGTTGAAGCAATAAACTGAGATTGTGCCTGGATGAGGACGAACATTAGACAATTTTGGGAGGTTATACTGTAAAGTAGGTAAGGAGAATCGGAACTGTCTGGGGAAAGAGGGTTTGGCCTACTACCCCATGACGTAGGCTACTAGGCTAAGCCGAACTCATCACGTACAAATGTAAATAGGCTATCGCGAAAAATCTTTTAGTAGATAGGCATATAGATTCTGGTATTAATAGTGGTATCAGTTAGCAAAGTTGCTACAACGTAGGCCTCCACGGGCACTGCAAGGTCAAGTGTTTCCCTCCATCTACATAACCTTCAGTGGACGTAATCAGTGGTGGAGCTAGGGATTTCGGTCAGAGGGGGCGAAAATGGTCTGCAGGGGCACTTCGAAGGAGTAAATACCCTGAGCCTCAGCACGATCGAAGCCATGACTTTTCAGACTTTCCATTTGATTTGCCGCACCTGGTAGAAGACTTTTTTGACATTTCTCCTCAGCAAGTTTTTCTATTAAAACGTGTTTGAAATTTTCTACCCATGGGACTCCGCTGAAGGAAATTCGGGGGGGGGGGGGATTAAATTCTTTTAGGGGGAAAGCTCCACGCCACCATGAATTGGCGGGAGGGCAAGAAAATTATGGCCCAAAATGTCTCTAATATCGCTGCAAATTACATTTCTAAAGCCTAATTTCAGCATATAAATAGGGAAAACACTGAGTGAACTGTAAAGAAATATCGATGTCAATTTTTCTTCGTCTAAGTATTCTTTATGCTTTCTTCGTTTTTTCAGGGTTTTTTTTTTTGTTTTTTTTTTTGTTTTCCGGGGGAAGGCAAGTTCCCTCCTCCCCTACCTGCGGACGCGCATGTTTCTATCCCTCTCTTTCACATTCTAGCATGGAGGCAGCCATTATATTTTGTGTTTTTGTCAGGTCTCGATTTAAGATTTTAATGTGATAATGGGCTACTTTAATATGTGAAGATAAAGATTAAACCCGTTAGAGCAAAAAAGCAAGCAATCTAAAAGAGGGAAAAGGGTATGGAAATAAATCACCGTTAGGTGTACATTTTTGGCATCTGCAAATCAAGATAAGTACACGAAGAAACATTAATTAAGTTGAAGTAATTTACATCATGTGACCACTCTGAAATAGTCATTTATTGAGTACAAGAAATAGTACAAGAAATAGCCAAGACAAGAGGTCTGCTTGACTCTCTAGATACCGAATTCATAATATATAAAAGTAGCTTGTCACAAACAAATTTTAGAGCTGATTGATTGATTAATATAATGAGGGATTTTGATCTTATAAAAAAAAAACCGGCGACCTATTACCCTATTAAGCACCGATTATAAAATCGTTGTAAAATGTCTCGTCTTTCGTATGAAAAAAGTTCTTGCAAAACTTATTAGCCAAGAACAGACAGGTTTTTTAAAAGATCATTATATTGGTGAAAATATTAGAACTATACTAGATCTTATTAACCATTGTAAAACTAATTATATTCCAGGGGCACTGCTCTTTCTGGACTTTGAAAAAGCGTTTGCCTGTCTTAACTGGGAATTTTTGCATCTCTTTCTTTCTTTTATTTTGGTGTTGACTTTCGAAATTGGATTAAGACACTTTATAGCAATGTTTCTTCGTGTGTGTCAAATAACGGCTATTTTACAGAATATTTTAAGCTTTTGAGGGGAGTTCGCCATGGCTGCCCCTTGAGTCTATATTAATTTATTACTTGCACTGATATATTAACTTCTATTATCAATTTCAATAATCGCATTTCTGGAATAACTCTTTTAAATGTTTCCATCAAACTTTTGAGCTGTGCTGATGATACGGTTATCATTACTGATGGTACCGAAAGTTCGATAGACGAAGCTTTAGTCATGTTGACAAAATTTTCACAAGCCTCTGGCTTAAGTTTGAATTTAAATAAATCCTTCCTCTTTTTATTAGGTCCCTTGCATCGAAACCACCCTCGGGATCATCGTGTAACCGTCAGTAATTGACCTGTTACTGACCTTGGTGTTTCCTTCATTCAGCAAGATGAAGATTTCTTTGAACTGAATTATGTACCAAAATTATTACGAATCGAAAATATTATAAACGTTTGGTCTTCCAGCCTGAGGGATCTTACCCCAATTGGGAAGATCTTAATTATTAAAACATTTGCCATTTCCAAGCTGGTTTCTGTTCACAGTTCTCCCAAACCCACCTGCTGACTTTTTGGGGGAATTTGAGACCCTTTTTCATAAATTTATTCGGTCACATAAACCTGACAAAATTAACCGAACTGTCCTTGCCAATCCGCGTGACATTGGGGGACTTAACATGATCAATGTAAAGCTGTTTGCAAAATGTTTGAAATATAAATGGATTAAATTGTGTTTAGATGAGCGACCTTCATACTGGAAGCTGTTATTCGATCAAGAACTGAGAAATTATGGTGGAAAAATTTTGTTTGATTGCAACTTCCACCAAGCTGATATTAAAAGTAGTAATTGTTTAATAAAAGAATTTTGTAGCGCATGGGCGGACTTCAGCTTCCGTTACCCTCTTGATGATTACGTAAACCAATCTGTATTGAATAATTCATACGTTAAAATTGATAATAGTATAGTTTATTCAGAGACGTTAAAACGTAAAAACGCTTATTGTCACTGATAATGGAGGCAAATTGTTAAACTATCCCTCTTTCATGACAAAGTACAATATCACAGATAGATTTCCATTCACTTTATATTATGGAATCGTTAAAGCTATTCCTAGGCTTTGGAAAAATAATGTCAGGCAGGTTGAAAAGGCAAATGATAACATCACTCGTCTTATAAGTTTTGTTTCAAGTTCTCACCCGACTAAGATCATATACAATTACTTAATTAAGGGTTATGTACAAAGTCCTATAGCCGTTTCAAAGTGGGAACAAAGGTTTACCAGGTATTACAATTGGAACAATATATTTCAGTTACCCCTTTTGGCCGTTTGAGCGTAAGAGACTTAAAAGTTCAGGATTTACAGTTTCGGTATATTCATCGATTAATAGCAACAAACTCGTTTTTATGCAAATCAAACAAAGAGAATCAAAAAAAAAAAAAAACAAAAAGGAGAAACAAAAGTACTTTCTGTAACATCGATACCGAGACATTAGGGCATTTATTTTGGAGATATAGTATTACCAGTGCTTTTTGGCATGAAATTTTTATGCGTTGTACAAGGTACAATTTTGATTTAAATTGAGTGTGGCAAAGCACCCACTCAACTTCCTTATATTACATGCAAAATATTTTATTTTTAATCGCAAATTAACGGTAAATCGCCCAATGTTTCTACTTTTATTCAAAAATTCAAAATTTTATTAGAAGTGGAGTGCTTCATTCTAAGAAAGAACAATAACGATGCACGTGCATTATAATTTCAAGAAACGTTTTGCTTTCCTTAGGGTAACTTTTTTCATGTATGCCTTTCGTGAAATGTCTCTACAGACAGCTTGATCATTTATGATCCTGCTGTTCAATCATACGAACTTCGTTTGATTTAATCCCTCTCTAGGTATTTACTTATGCGTGAAAGATAATTGTAATTAATTTACAAAATATATGTAAAATGTTATAAATGCTTCATAGAAGACAGTAATGGCTCTTATACTATTCCATGTAATATATAGTGTTAGTTTAATTTATGGGGAAGACTGCAACATCTATAATGTTCTACTACATAAACTACAAGGTATGATCTTATTTGTTATTATTATTGTTTACGGTTTAATTGCCATATTGAAACTCTATTTTACTTTACTTTCCGTTTTGTCTGCGCGTTATAACTGAATGATCATTTATAAAATTGTGATATACTCAATAAACGAGGTGAAAAAAAAATAAATAAAAGTAGCCTAAACTTAAGCTAATTTGATGCAATATTCTGACTTTTGAAACCACGGAGGTACAGAGATAAGCATTTTCATGCGATTATCGTGCAGTGTCAGAAATAGCCATTCTTCATGAGCATGATCACTTGGAGAAAAGCAAAATGGAAAATGCTCATTAAAACTCTTCAACCATTGCCACTCTTTGATAACTGTTTTATTTTATTTAAACGGACGTGTTTTCTTCAAATGATTTTGAAAAATGTTGTGGAAGCTATTTTGGTATATAAACTCTTTTTATTGTCTATGTTGACAATTATCCTCGACAACAAGAGGGCTATTTGCGCTACAATTATTGTTGCGCCCTTTTGCAACATCTTTTATTGGCCGGGAGGATTAATTTAATGTCAGTCTGTGTAAGCTTATAATCACGCTTCGTGTGGAAGCAATGAACTTAGCACAAGGACAAAATTCATTAGGGCGTATAAAGTATGAAGATACGTTTCGGCAAAACCTATGCTATTCCTATATAACAGAAGATGACCCTTTTCATCACAATCATAAGTGAGGATAACACAGTTAGTACTAGTACTAACTACAGTGGCTGTTTGAGCATTTTGTTATCTGGGCCTTAAAACAAGGCTTTTAAATTACGTCTTTTGCCAAAAATGATGCAAGAGTAAAGTGTGTTGAAAACCTAAAAAGGGCGCCGACAGACGATTTTGGTCCGTCAGAGAGGAGGGCGACCGCCCCCTGACCATATGGCAGCTCCGCCACTGGACTTAATAGCTTCTTCGGGAAGCAGTTTCAAGTAAGGTTTGATTTTGCCGATCGGCCGGCCTTTTGCCGGAGGGTCGGGAGGGCTAGCTAGAAGAAAAGCATGCGCACTGCATAAAGGACTAGTGCTGCGATCATTATTTTGCATCGATATTCGGGTATATCGCATCCATGGGCGTCCGCAAGGAACGGAGGCAAGGGGAGCACTTGCCCCCCCCCCCCCGGAAAAAATCAAACTTGTGAAAAATATTAATTAAAAATTGAAATAAAAAAATACAAATACATCATCAAAATATGTTCACTCACAGCGTCAGTTTTTAGTCGTGAAATATGCGGACATTTGACCAGGAATAGCGAGAGAAGATGATATGCTGAATGGTGAAATCGTAATTTGGGAACCATCATTCGTAATATCTATTGGAAATTTGTAATTGTAAAAACTATGCCAAAATTGTATTAGCCTAGTTGTCAGGTATGTAGTGTGCATATTGCATTCGACTATTAATGAATGCGTTGGTCTAGGTTTGGTCCCGTGCTGATCTCAAGTGGCGACACGTGCGTGCAACTGGGATATACAAGGCGAATATCATTGGGGTGGGGTATGATTCATAATTAGGTAATGGACATAGGCCCATATAGGCTGTTTGACAGTTGTAAGTTTTATCGTGCATAGACGTGCGAGGACATGGCCGAGAGGCAGATTTCCCTTCAACAATTTGTAACATTGAAAATTGTAAAAATCTAAAAATTACAGACATGAAATTTCCGTTTCAGGGCTGGGTACATGCAGCTTAGAACACTTGCCAAGTGTCGTTTCCGGCCATCTGAGGGGTTTGTAAGTCCCGAATTTTTCTTGTACGTTTGGCGCCAACTGATGGTGGCGCTCCGCTTAGTTAGTATACACAATTCAGTCATCCATGAATGACCTCCCCCCCCCCCTTTGTAAAAATTTCTGCGGACGCCCATGATCGCATCCAAATCCGTCCGAATTTATCTGGGTGTCATAAGCACAGTTAGGGTTAGTGTACATATTGCACCGGACCTTTCATTTGTGGATTTAAACTAGCCTATTTCACCCAACGGTAGGCATTTTTGAGGCCGCCTCAGTAAATAGTAGACGATTGAAGCGAGAAACATAGGCCAAGAAGAAAGTACAGCACCCCGTCACTCACGTCACCCTGACTTAAAACATAGCGATGCGAGTGTACGTAGAACTTTCATGCACTCTCTCTGTCTATTTGTGGGTAACACTGATTTAAATACCTGGATATAAGGTGGTGCCGAAAAATTGAAGCAACAGAGCCGCCATATTGTGCATGCAAAAACGTCGAGCAACAGCCCTACTCAGCACACAGTTGGATAGGCAATTTGACATGATGGCTTGATAATTTGACGTTTTGGCTTGAAGTAAGGCCAAATATGTTGTGGAATGTGCTCATTTCCAACAGAAATGTCAATTATTTTGAAAACTGAACAAGATAAAGTTACAATGGACTGATTTTTGATGAGGGTTTGGACTTCAGGGCATCTTATTGGGCATTGGCCCTCCTTTGCCCTTCAATCTGTTATGTAATGTTATGTTAAAAGTTTCACTTAGTGCAGGTTGAAGAGTGACTGGCTAGGGCATTTCAGGCCTCTTTCACAGTGACAACTAAATGCAAGTTCAATGAAAGATTGGGAGGGGGAGTGGGAGTGGTGATAGCCTGGGGAGTTGTAGAGTCTCACCTAGTTATTAATTCGAGCTCACAAAGTCACCCACACAAAACGCCCCCTCACAAAGTCTCCCCTGATAATTCCACCCCTCAGTTCATACCAACCCTGTGACTTCAAATGTTCCTTTCATGAATGAAAAGACAGTGAAGCTTCACTCCATATGAGCGTTGAATGATGAAGTCAATCAACCTGTGCGCGACGTAATCAACTCTTTCTCGGCACTGAATATTTTACTGTCCAAGTAAAGAGAGACATGCAGTTATTTTGTAGTACTAGCCCCAATGCAGGCACGCGTAGCCAGGGTTGCACGTCATGGGGGGGGGGGCACGAAATGAGGGAAAAGTCTAAGGATAGAGAAAAAAAACCTCTATTTCAGGTGTTTTTTGCATTGCAAGGTTGGGTTATTGGGTTAACCTAACCCCCACCCCATGGCTAATTCGGCACTGCCCATTGCCGATGCTTCACTGAGGTCAATAAACCGTGGCACAGTAGGGGAAATGGTAGTTTATGAAGTCGCCCCTAAAAAGTCACCCGGGCCCTGGAAAAACTTGAAGTCGCATGTTTAGCCAACAATTTTAGTCACCAAAAACAATTTAAGTTGTCCCTAACAAAATCGCCTCCGGACAAAGTCCACGGGGTCCATGGGTTAGCCCCCTGTGTGGGTCTGTGGGTTGTAGAATATGCCGACTGTTGTCCTATTTCCTGCCTGTCGTGAGGGGCCACTAAATACGGGAAGACTTGTACGGCATTTGACCTATATGACACTATATACTTATAACTCAGAACTAGTTTTAGTTCCTCGCATATGGGCCATTTGGATTAGTTAAGTGGCCGTCCATGGGTCTCTTATCACTATCCTGAGTGTAAAGCCAAAAAGGCCCTTAGGGGCGGGGTTACTATGAAATGGGTCCCGTAAGATTCCCTTATGAGAATGTTACCGGTAAAATGGTTATTATTTATTTTATTTTTTTTTGGGGGGGGGGGTGAATCTTTGACTCTTTGAGAGGCATAGAACACTAGTATAATCTTGTTGGAAGCGACAGACTTAGTTGGGGAATTAAACCTGGCTTGTCTGGTACTGGGGACTTTGTCATGCAAGATCAGACTTTGTTAGGAGGTGAATTTTTCAGGAGTAACTTTGTAATGTTAACTGGGTGTCTTAATTTGTTACTGCGGAGACTGTGCAGAGGAGACTTAAGCTGTTGGAGGCTTTGGTTGGGTGCCTTTTAAAAGCATGAACTTGAAGTACTCCCATTTAATTATAGGCACCATGCTTGAAATCAGCACATGCGTCAATGTTTCTAACTTTATATACTTGCAATCTCTTGCTGCATAGCCTAATTGAAACACGGGAAAGCAGTAAATGACTCTTGTCATTTCTGTTGTCTTTAATGTAGATTGCATAAAATGCACATGTTTTAGTCAGAAAATAAAAAAAAAAATGGCTGGGTTAAAAGATTGTCAGTTCTCACTCAGTGAACATTGTACCGGCTGTACGAATCAGTGAAGTTTGTACTGCGGGTGAATGCTTTTGCCACCCGCAAAATGGCCACCACAAGACTTCAGGTTGCTTCAAGTTGTCAGTAGGCAGTTACGTGCAAGCCTTACATCCAGGTATGCAGATCAGTGGTGGTCAAGTTGCTCATGTACATACAGTACATTACTAAGCCGGTGTCCGGTCAACTCGGCCCGGTCATCTCGGCCACTAGACAACTCGGCCATGGAGACAACTCGGCCACTGAGACAACTCGGCCACTATTGACATTCTATATTAAGTGAACTAACCAATTGTGAGATTGCATTTTTGAGGAAACCTGCAACGTCTAACCTTCAGCTTTAAGACGTTGCTCAAAGTAACATCGATTTATTCAATGTCATTCGAAACCACGCTTTAAAGGGGCTGGAACGCCTAAGATTGTGCATACGTAGTATCTGTTCTTATTCCAGTCTAAAATAGAGCCATATATGACAGTCCAATACTGTAAAAGGTCTGAGGACCCTGAGGTTGGTCACGTGGAGTACCGGCTGTCTTTCAGTGGACCTAATAGGTTTTTTTTTTTTTTTTGCCGGGAAGCAGTGAAAGTTTCGGTTTCGCCGAACGGTCCAGGGGGTCGGAAGGACTTTGGAAAAAGTCCTCTACATGATTGGCTGTTGAGAGTCATGTAAAAATTTTATCTCTTTAAATGTGAAATTGTTAACAAGAGAAAAACTGCTTGGTTTTTATTAAAACATATCGAAAAGTTTAAGGTACGTAAAAAATCATTTGCCCATTTTACAACAAAATTAATAAATTTTTCTAGGGTAATTAAGATAAGCTTTCTCAGTTAGGCTATTCTTCGAAATGATAATGTTAAGGCGAAAGCCGGTGCACCTTAAAATTATGGGACAAAGTCCACTATTGTGACGTACAGTCTCATTGATAGTACCCCCCCCCCTCCCAGGGGTGGCGCCAGAGAGGGGGGTACGATACACTATCGGTATCTGCTTTAAAGGCCTCAGCCCCCCCCCCCTTCGTAACATCAGCAATAACCAATAAACTAAATGTTTATATGTGAGAATATTCAGGGGGCTATTTCAGGCTCATCCTTTCCCTAACAACACAAACCCCCTGGTATATAGGGACAGCGATCAAAAACAATCATATCGGTGAAACACAAAACAAAAACTTTCAAGTATGTTTTATGGGTTAATTATGCGACGCCTAAGAATTGAAGCCCTTGTATAGTTGTTAACCCGACCATGGAGAATTGTGCTTTAAGTTGATTTTGATTTCTGTTTCAGCAATCAGGCTGCTGAAACATATAATGTCCCTGTAAAGTTCGATGAAACTTGTAAAGGCTAGGTGGCCGGTATGTGATGCCAATGCCATCCTCCCTTAAAGTTCAGAAGAGATTTTCGCCGGTAAATGAAGTTTCTCGAATATTAACTCGTCATAATCTTATGTCGCAAGGTAGTCAAATAGTTTGCAGAATGCCCTTAACAGCTCATTTTCCAAAGATTAACTTCTTCATATTACCATTTCATCCAATGGTAGTGGTTCGTTTTATCTGGTAATTTTCTAACCACTTTATGACTTACTCATTTTTTTTTTTATTGAAGTTTAAATTTTTTGCAAACGAAAGCTCAAAATAATGATTGCTTAGATTCTATTAACAAGTCAGTTAGAAATGTCGTTTCCGGCAGCTGTCTGAGTGATCGTGATTTTTCAAATTTTCTTTACGCTCCCCTCCAACAGATGGTAGCGCTCCGCATAATCTTTCTGGCAGAATTAGATATTTCATATGCTTGAAAAACATAAGGCTGGGGGTCGATAGCCCCGAGTAAAAAATGAGGGAACCGAAGCATGTTTCCGTCCCACACTTCCCGGGCCATGAACCCCTTTTTGCATTTTCCAAATCTCAAAAAGCGCAAGATTTTCTGCGCGCTTGGCGCACCGCAAAATGCAATATTATGCATCATTTCTTGCTCATAGTTCAGTTTCGTATCGAGCTCTGTAAATGACCAAATCGGATATTTCCATATGTGACACCACATCATCAAGAGACAAGGGCAGCTATATTGCTGTTTTTGTAAATTGTCTTTCATAGAATTTCAAATGATCTTCAATGAAAGCTCTTGATTTTTATTTATTTTTTTTTTTTTCTAAAAAGGACAACAAAGTTTGGGAAACCTGAAATGTCATCGGAGAGTGTAACTTCGTAGGCCTTATTAGATAACATTATGTAGCAACAAAGATTCCGTCGTCGTGCAATCATTCTCAGATTTGCCATCAATATATAAAGGAAGTGCAAATTCTTCAGTAACCCCCTAACTCTTTGAATTTCCCTACAAGAAACCCAGATTCCAAAGTTTTCTGCAGTACACTCTCTTAAATGAGTAGATTTAAAAATAAGTCTAATAGATTTATTTTTAAATCTATCGAAGTATGGAATTAGTGACCAATCTATTAGCTTTAAAATAATTCCGTAAAAGGATTTAAAATTTTCAATCCAAAAAAGATTTAAAAATTTAAATCTAATAGATTTTAATTTTAAATCTAGAAGGCTGGAACAGTCACTCTTTCAAGACTGAAAAAGGTTCACTTTATAAATAGAATAGACTGATATTAGTTACTCCATTAGATTTAAAATTATAGTCTAATAGACTGAAAAGTAATCTATGATTCACTCCTAAAAAGAGTTGTCCAGTCTTCTTTGTACAAAGACAACAAAAATGACAACAATGACAACAATATTATGTTCTTTCCTTTTTTTATTTCTACAATACCTGACATCAGACACAAGCAAACATGGAATAAAATGGGATAAGTATGAAAGCTTGTTAGATTTGGTGTTCACAATCACGACAAAACATTTGAGTGTTCAACACTTTTCAACAACACTTCTATTGACTTAAGCTGGACATAAGCATGGAACAT
This sequence comes from Holothuria scabra, assembly GCA_037179385.1. Taxonomy (NCBI): domain Eukaryota; kingdom Metazoa; phylum Echinodermata; class Holothuroidea; order Aspidochirotida; family Holothuriidae; genus Holothuria; species Holothuria scabra. The sequence continues at coordinate 28,103,937 of CM074189.1, forward strand.
GTAGAGTACTTCCTGAGTACACAGAAGTCAGGAGTGTCTCATAAAGTCATTGCTGAATACTCTCTCCTGCACAGGTGTAACCAACTGTCAATGGTTACGGTTTAGCACTAAGGTTAGGGCTAAGGGTAGAAATTCTCCTCAGCATCTGCTGTGGTTTTTAATTACTGTAATTTTTGGGTTAGCGTTAGCAGTTCTTACTGTTCATAGTATGAGAATAAATTGATCATGAATTTATATAAAACTGGGAAGAAAATACTTCATGCGTCCATGACTACTTATATCTTGTTTGTTGATAACAAAAAAGAGGACATTAAATTCTTGTTGCAAGTTTCTATATTCTTGGGCTAAAATTAACTGTATGTTGCGTACTTACTGGCAAATTTTGTATCAAGTGCAACAGTGCCCCTGCCCTGCTCGAAGATGTGGCTTTCCCCTTGTCATGCACTAAAGATTTGTGGAGCATGAACACAAGTGCTGTCAGAGCACAAAGGTCACCTAGAAAAGAAAATATTATGAATGAATGCATGCACGATGAAAGTGCTAGGGATGACAATCATTGACCTACATAGGAGTCGATGAACACCACTTCAGTTTTAGGGTCATCTAACATGAGTTGTTAATGACTGATCATGCTTTTACATCACAAACACATTAATTGTTTGATCTGAGACAATGCTTTTGAGCAGTCACCACAGTTCATGATCAGTGATAAGCGAGTGTCATCAGCATATGTCACATATACCATGAGCTGAAGTTCGACCACCAAGTGGTGCTGTGTAAAGTGTAAAGAGCTAATTGGACCCAAAACAGATCCTTGTTAAACTCCAACACAGAAGAGCAGATCATCAGAGAGTACAGTATAAATATTAATCTTTTGATCACAGTTGCATAGATATGAGGTGAGCCACTTTAGAGCACAGCCATCAAAACCACAGCGATAATTTAGACATTTCAGGAGAACTTTGTGATCAATGGTGTCAAAGGCTGCTGAATAGTCTAGCAAAAGTAACATGGCTTCTTTAAGCCTATTCATTGCTCCCAACAAATCTTTTTTTACTCTAGCAACGGCCGCCTCAGTACTATGGAATTGATGATATGCTGACTGCTTTGCTCCATTTAAGTTGTTGAACTGAAGATAGAGGTAAGCCGGGCAGATACTACACATTTATATAACTTTGCTGATGAACTTCAAGGTGAATATAGGGCGGTAGCTTTTGAAGTAATTCCCATCAAGTTTGGTTTTTTTTTAGAATTAGTGTAACATGAGCTACTTTGAGAACTGGAGTTAGGAAGCATGGACGGTGGAAGGTACAACTGGTATGGTAGAAGAGTTGAACTTGTTACATGGAAACCTCATAAAATAATGTGAGTGCGCTAACACATGGTTCAGGTATGTTTATTGAAACAGTTGGGAGAACTATATTCGTAAGTCTATTCAAGGGCATTTGTATCTTATTGTGGAAATAGCTAGAAAAATCATTAGCAAGAGCTTTTTTACAATCATGGTCCAGCGATTTCTGTGTAGATGCCAGATTAGGGATGTGTTCAACAACTTTGAACAATTTGCAATTTCATTTCTATGGTAATCAAATCTAGGTTGCTGCATCTTTTGATGGTAGGTTTTTGACTTATTACGGTGAATTTGGTTGGCAATTTCAAGGCCTAAGTCCAACCATTTTCTCTCAGACCTACTCTTTACGCACTCATTAGTCATAGTATCAGGGGGCATTTGGTCAGAGGACCACAGATTTATCTTTGCTAGGACCATGTTTATCGATCAGGTCACAGAGAACATTCCCAAGGTTTACAGGTTCTTCGGTCAAGAACTACTCTGCCTCAATACATGCATCTGGCATAAAAGTATCGCAATTGCTCTATATGGACAGAAATCAAGCCTGATTTGCTCTTCCAGGAAGCTACAATATTATACTGTGTCATGTGATCATATCACTACTTGCTTTCCACTATTAACAGAATGAGGCAGATGCAATAACCAACATGGTCTGTTACCATAGAACACAACTGCAATATTCTGTTATACTTACGATAATCATCTGATAAGAATTCATTGATAACTGCTTTAAAAGCAGGCTAGTCATGTCTGCCAACTTCTCAATAATTTGCTCTCTGAAACTGGTTCCCCACTTCGTAATAAAGTTATCACATTTCTCAGGGAACATCATCTGAAACTCTAGGTTTATCTGCACAGTGAAAATATATATGAACATACATGTGAAACAAACATCTATTTTTTAAAGACCTACTCACAAAATACAGGATTAGCATTTTGTTACAGAGTGATACTCATACACCTATATAGTACAGGGTTCTCATCGGCCTGTGCAAACCAGGCGCACGCCTGGTTTATATTTGATTTTGGATCTTAGCACCCGGTTTGGAAGTTTCCCTGCCCAGTCTGAAAGATGAGAGCCTCCTTTTAAAACCAATAACATGCCCAATAGGTGAAACTAAAACATAGAGGCATTTTTAACAGCAAAACAAACACATGCAGCAAAACAACAAATAAATGCACATTTGAGGTTTTTCTACTTCCAATTGCAGCCATACTACATATACAAACGAAAGCTGTTTCCAGACATATTCTTGACCAGTTAGTTGCAACACACATTAATGCACAGTACTTAAGATCCTTGCAATAGGTGTATATATATATATATATATAAATATTCCCAGATGATTCCATTCTACCAGCGTATAGAAGAACTAAAAACTTAAAGGAATTAGTGGCGCCCTCCAAATTCAAGACTGGTGGTTCTTTGACTAATCTTCCCTCCCCTGGCTTTTTCACATGCAGAAAGAAGTGTGACCTTTGTCAAAACTATTCTTCAAGTTCTCGCACTTTTTTCTGCACCGCCGCCGGGCGTACTTATTCAATTAAGCAGAACATGTCTTGTATTACTAAGAACGTTATTTATTTGTTAACTTGTACGAGATGTAATGTTCAATATGTTGGTTCTACCTCTACCCAATTTAAAGTAAGATTCCGTAACCATAAATCTCACATGCTAACTAATAAGCAAACTTGCGTTGTAGCTACCCATTACAATCAAAGTCCCCATCAATTGACCGATTTTGCCTTCCTTCTTATTGAAAGCATCACTGATACCATGGAAACCAACAAAAAACTCCTCATCCGTGAAATCTACTGGACTGCTCAATTACGCACAATATACCCTTACGGCCTTAACAAAAGAAATGAGCTTGCTTCCAAAAAGCGTATAAATTTTGCCCCTTAGACGGTTAGGTATGGTACAAGTAGTTTTATGTGTTCATTGTTGTAGCTGTTAGATTCAACTGAGGAATGTCGAAGACCAAAACGTTCTGAATTATTATCTAGCGGAGCTGCAAAAGTTGTGTTTCTTGCTATTTGTGTTTTTTGTTTATACTTTCTTTACATTATGAGAGAAACACCACCGCATCCTAATTTTTGGATCCTTTTGCGGAGAGCTTATTGTTTGGGTATGTTGAATTTTTTTATTCTTGCTATATATATATATATATATATATATATATATATATATATATATATATATATATATATATATATATATATATATATATATATATATATATATATATATATATATATATATATATATATATATATATAACGCTAATTCCCACCTTAGGGGGAAATTGTTATATCTGCGCGTACATAAGGCGAAAAAATAACAATGAAATACATCAGAAAAAGTATTCGCCCTAACGTCTAAAAATGTTAACAAAGTTATTTCAATGGCCAGCCATCCGTTCGTGTCAACAGCTAGGTGACCGTAAATTTGACAACTTTGAAGCGATTGTATCTACTTTGTAAATCCAGGAGGGCGTCTTGTCCGTTTACGTTTTCCTATAGAAAAAGTGTGGAGAAACGTCACGGCGAAACTTATATTTCGCCCCCAAAAATTCTTCCCCTTAAGTTCGACTTTTCAACAACAACTTTCCCTCGAATTAGTGAAATATATATATATATAAATATATATATATATATATAATATAAATATTACTTTAAAAATACATACAAGACTTCCTTATACCTGGTATGAGGTCACTTTTTGCTTTGTTAGTAATGATCAGTCTTTAGCTGCACTATGTACCACAGCCCCCTTCCTCCAGTTGTAGGAAACAACACTGATAATACTTTTAATGCTGGAGGGGACACAGTGGAATAGAGTGATTAACAAAGAATACTACACCTACCAACTCAGGCATGTCCTGCATTCTAGGAAAACTAGAAATCACTTCAGTTATAGACAGCCCTCTTGCAACCATTTCACGTCTGTATGCAAATGTCTCAGTGAACATCTGCCGATGTTTTGTTCTGTTGTCATTCCCTGGTGGAGAATATTTCATCCAGTCAACCTAAAAGTACAGCAATGGGAAAGAAGTCTGTGCCCTCCATTCTTTCATGGAATACTGAACAACGGAGAGGTTAATTCAATTCCCTTACAAGGAGAAGGGATGGGAGAATGTTGCAAATGTGAAAATTATTAACTTCCTTTTAAAAATAGTTGTGGTAATATGCACATCTTTAATTGTACATGTTCCTTTTCTATCAAGCACTGGTAAAGTTAAGCAGGAATTAAGGTTTTTTAGCCCAGGGTGACTCTGTAAAAAGTATGTAACAAAGTTATTATCAGCTGTCTACTTTATGATAACAAAGGCATAGTTGCCATCATTGTCATCTCAGAAACGGAACACTTATAGCAGGTGATCCACTGTGCGTGGCGAGCACACAAGCACCAACCCCAATTGGTGGCGTCCATAGGTAGTGGGACTTCTTTTATCGACTCTACATATTCTTTAGGTAGATGCAAAGATTAAATTTGTTTTTCCAAAGCTGTTGCTTCACGAATTTTCTTTTCAGTATTGGTATATTTCTAACATTTAAAGTCAGAAAAATGGAACGTTCTGATTTTTATGGGTTTTAAAACCGATAGAACTGAACAATTAATTCCCCTTTCAAAAAGGAACAGCTCAAAAGTATGCGAAAGGTACTAAGATGCATTTTCTATCTGCATAAAAACTAATCAATATTTACTTTTTCAAGATTTTCTTTGGGGTATTCAGGGTCCCTTCAGGGGTTGCAGTTGTCTTTTCGGATTCTGAAGTGTCTCCATCTTTTATTCAATAAAACCGTGGCCTAACCCTAAAAAAGTTCCTAATGAAGCAGGAAAAATTATTTCAATTAAACAATTCATCCCATGATAGTCTGTAGAAAGCACACTATACTCTCTTTGATTTTTGACAAGGCTCAGTGGTAAACATACATGCATACATGCATACATGCATACGTGCATACGTGCATACGTGCATACGTGCATACGTGCATACGTGCATACGTGCATACATGCATACGTGCATACGTGCATACATGCATACGTGCATACATGCATACGTGCATACATGCATACATGCATACATGCATACATGCATGCATACATGCATACATGCATACATGCATACGTGCATACGTGCATACATGCATACATGCATACATACATACATACACCAAAAGGCTATGCCAGTACTTGGGATGAAATTTATTCATGATTGAATCAGTTACTACCTTTTCAACTTACATACCAAAGCAGACACCACTGAGCACAAACTGTAACCAAACCCACATTCCTTTTTGAAAGGCTGACAATCCAATTCCTAAACCAGCAAATGTGTGTTTTGATTTCGTCACTAACACTTAGAGGGAAATATTGTTTTGTTTTACAAGGAAATTTCATTTGCATAAACCAATATTTATTGGCAAAGGGTGATAATAACAAATAAGGCAGTATGGTAGCCTTCCTTTCAAGAAATAAGTTTCTCTCATATAGAAATTCAGTTGAAGTTTCCCTCATATCGAAATTCAGTTGTTTGTTGCTCAAGAATAATTTGTTCTCCCATATACTTTCAACATTCCAAAAGATGCAACTTCCAAACTCTTCTTGAACAAAATATTTTGAGCAGATGAAGCTTTAACTGGGGTTTGAATTGAAAATGAAAATGAATTGAAAATGAGTAAGTTAGAGTAAATGCTATCTGTTGGAGCATTTTAAATGCAATATTTCCCTTTTATTAAGTATACATTCTGCGGGCACGTTACATACCATTTCTACAGATACAAATGTAAATGGGAGAGAAGTGTACTTACATGGCCTTCCAATCCCGGCGCAGAGTCTTCTACAGCTGGGAACATGCGAACTATGTCTCTGGCGAGGGCTGTCTTTTGTGCAGATGTTGGATACCTAAATAATGGAAGGTGTACAACCACAGGTCAGTCTATAGATTTCCACAGGAAAGGATTTGATAAGAAATATTTTCAAAAGCCATTGCCTGAAAATTTTGCTGGGAAGCAAAAAGCTTAATGCAGCACAGTCTGCAGTACGTTTAATAGATCCTTTCTTCACAACATCCTAATTGAGAGCAGTCCAGGAGTCATTTGGACTCCCAGAATCCTAGATTGTCTCATATGCAGAGTACATTTTATGATTTCACAATTAGTACCTTTTTGGACTCCCTGATTTCACCATCCTGGCTTAAGCACTGCTTGAGCATATATTAATTGTGGATTGTAGTTAAAGAGTCTTTCATACACATGTCAAATAAATGTTTTTTAACCAACAAGATTATTTTCATCTGATGAATTTTTCCTAACTTATTTAATAGTTTCTTCTACAATTTACACAAAATAGTGCTAGTGTATCAACTTCATTACTTCGCATATTATGCTGGCACATATCATTTTTTGGTAGTTTCCACCCATCTGTAAATTTTACTGTACAATTAAGAACAATACTTACAATCCAAACTTTTCTGTGAGTCCAGCAACTGCAATTTGTACCGGTTGTATCCGCTCTTGACTTGATTTAAGTCCATGCTCTTTGATTTCTTTGGTTAATAAACTTCCGTCTTCGTGTTTTAACATCCACGACTCAAGTTGAAAACCTACAATATAGATTAGAAAAATCAAAGTAAAGCACATAAATGAATCAAAATACTCTCACAATACAGTACTAGTGATGGTTATTAAAGGTAACCAGAAGAAAAAAAAAGGTTTTAAAGCTGTTTGAGTTGAGGAATGCCTAATTTTAACTAAGGGGATACAAATAATGACATAATACAACTCAAAAGGAGAACAAATCTTCAAGACCAGGACTTTCACAAACCCAGGGTCCTGGATCTCAGATGCACGTTAAGTTCCCGTAGATGCTTTGGAAAAGTACTGTGCGTCAGCGAGACGCACTGATATTTTTCTCTAGCTAAATCTTGTAAAACCTCTCCATAAAAGTTCACAAATGCACTGCTGGCCAAGGGTAAAATTATTGTAGGCCTAATTTTATGGGTCTCTTGAAGAAATTGTGAGACCCCTTAAATTTTCTGCAGGTTCTTGAAATGAAATGTCCCAGGACCCTCGAGTTTCAAGTCCTAACAAAAACACCTAAGACTAACCATATTTTAATATATATTGGTATTCCTTGAGGAGACATAATCCTAACTTCTTTCAAGTAAGCTGCCAATTTATTTAATCTGGATAAATACATGGGCAGTTTACTATGTTGCTTTTGAGTGGAAGAAAATTGTTTGCCTTGATAAAGTTTTATCTTCATATCTGCCTTAAAAAGCTAGGTTATACAGAGTGAAGGGCTTGAGTGCAAGCAAGGGATTTGAGTCAATTGTCTAGTTATTTGACAACATCTGTTTTGCCACTGGACCTGGGGATCATATATGAATCTTCTCATGAGCTGATGAAGAGCCCTCTGGAACATGGATTTTTTATAACACAGCAGCTAACTGGTGCAATTTTGCACAGTGCATCAAAATATTTCATGATTTGACTCATGTCTTAACGCCACAGCTGAATGTGCTGATGGAGATTATTATACCAGTAACCATTTAAAAAAGGAAACCAATGTCTTTATTTCAACAGTAGCTTGGGTGACTTCTTCATGGTACCCTTTCTTTCAGGGATACTGGTTACTGATGATGAACAGGATGCCTCAGAAATAAAGGAATCTTCTTCTTCTGATGTACAGGTATGACAGCTCAAGTCAATGTCTTGAAACACTGAATCATCCTGTATAAAAACCAGAAAGCCAACGGGCTTAGTGATTCCTTGCCACATTAATATATTGTTAAAATGTCAAAAGTTTTCTGGATGTTTAGTATGCACCCCTTACTTACTGTAGGTATCAAGAGGGAGTTTTCAGCTTCCCAAAATGTCTAGGCCTAAGATTTGTAAAAAATGTGAAAAAAAAACCAATGAAAACAAAATTCTAGCAGTTTAAACACAGTAAGTCAACCCATTCATGGCTTGTAAAAATACGAGTCAAAATATTGTATGTGGATGTGTGTTAACAAAAAGCCTGATTTCATAGGAATAAACTTTGAAGAAAATCCACAACATTGCCAGTTTTAAATAAAAAGTGCTACCAGATCATAATACTGTACACACCAAATACCCTCTGCGAATAGTATGAGTGGATTAAAGGCATTTGTTTAACCAGGGAGTCCTAACAACTCCCTGGTTGAAACAGAACTTGGCTGTAACTCCCTGGCTGAACTAATTGATGCACCATGGATGTATACTTAAATATGCAGAATGTACCAATGTACATTGAACATTTCTCACATGTTCTCCATACAGTATTTCTAGTCCTTGGACTTGGTAAGATTTCATTAGCTTGGTATGAGCCCTGGTATTAAGGGTGCCAAAATGAACCACGTAATAATTAAATCCCAGTCTGGTTCACAAGCTAAGAATCTCATATGTATTCTGTTTTCGAATCCACCACAAGTGAGTAGCTCATTACACCACCCCAGAGACTTCACCAAAATTCATCTATTTCAACTAGTTGGAGTGGCACTGTGCGAGTGTGGAAGTTGGCACATTGTAACCTTAAAAAATATTTACAAAATTGAAGGTCCTGCTGTACTTTTAAGTCCTGCACCATTTTCATGTAAAAGATCAATGAAAAATGTAAATGGTGCTGAAAATTTCAATGAAATCCATCTCACTTTTGAATCTAACATGGACACTATGGCAGTTTACGATTTACATTAGTGATTTCAATCAATGTGATTTACATCAAACAACCTCGATTTAAGTTATTCTAAAATGAACTTCACCTCCAATATTTGTAACATGTATTTGGTTCACCTTGCATACTGTATGTTCTCCAAATTCATACTCACATATTTGGAAATAGACTTAACAGTTGCATCAATCAACAGTTTCAGCCTTCTTCTAATCCCAAATGAAGTTATCCCTATTTCTTTGAGGTCACTCTCAGACAAAGACAGCAATACGTCATACTCAATATCATTAGCTGCAAAACAAAGCAAGGAACATTCAGAGGTTTTGATACTTCTTTTATCCTAGTGTCTAAATTAAACAGCAAGACACTGCATATTGTTCAACTTCCCTAAAATATGCATGTCGCACTCCTCTCCCATCTGATGTCATGGATGGCAAAGGTGGTCCTATATGCATGTATGGGTTATATAAAAACATTGTAATAATAAATTATATGTCTTGAGTCTTGCATCATACTCCTCCCCTTTCTATAGCTAGGCAGTCTGTAGTTGATACCACAGTCACAGACTTGAATTTTGAGGTGTGTGAGTGCTATCGACCACTGCTGGCTTCAAATCACTGTGGGGGAGTAAGATTTTTTGCTCACCTAGATGAAAAATATGGTCTCAGATAAATCTTTTAAAGTGTAATAAAATAGAACATTCCTATCCACCCCTTTAAATTCCTGAAGAGTAGGACTTGAAGCTCACCTGGAAAATATAAAACTCAAGGCCTGCACTCTCAATCATCTACTGTACATGCAATTTCTATATGCCAAAAATCTTTGGACCTGGCTATATAATTAACAAAGCCTTCAACATAAAATTTTGTTATTTAAATTGGGAAACGTACCTGATTTTCATTAAGGGTACCGATGACACAAATAGACTGGGAATCTATCTCATATGATCTAAGACGAGATAAAGGTAAATAATCCACAAGTGATTTTAAAGTTTAAAGTTTTAATGGAGAATACAGGGCTTGGTGGGATGCACCCTGCATGATTTGGTGTTTACAGGCAACTGATTTGCATATGTTTTTAAAGTTACAATTGACAAATGCAACTCTTTTGCAGAAGCCATGTTTCATCTCATATTTGAGACACTGCATTGTTACAAGAGGCCCTGACATTTGGAAACATGTTGGATAGTGGACCATATGATGATGTTTATTTATCATTCTACAATGTGGAAATAGCTCTCTGAACAACTTGTGATGATCACAGATCAGGTACTTCAGGTATGCTGTTTGAGCAAGTGAAACTTGTGGTGCAAAAATGATATCCATGCATTGCAAAAGCAAAAGTAGTAAGTCATATTTTTTTTATTGTTCATGGGAATTTTGTCCCCAATGAGAAGTGGAAGCATGCGCACAAGGCACCACATCTGTGCAGCTTTCTGGCCTAGCTTATGATCAGCTGCATTCCTTAGTCTATCTGAAAGTACAGAAGATGGCTTGTTCTTTCGGTCATTGTAGGAGTAGTGGAAAGCTTTTTTCTAAAAGTCCCCTCGACTCTCTGGCGAAGAGCCAAGGGGCGAAAACCAAACATTTACTCCCGAAGGAGTTCTGCTCCCTTAAGGAGCTAAACGTCCCAAACGGACAAGTACGCCCTCCAAAGGGCAAACATGTGTAGTCTTGCCCTAGACTGGCTGAATAGAACAAAAGCCACACCCTGGATGCTGTTGAACGTCATGCCCAGGACTTCCAAACATTCCTCCCTTCTTTCTGGCAAAAGGTCGTTCGGCATAGTGGAAAGCTTTAATTCTTTGATTTAATGTCTCTGAAGTTATTAGGCGATCAGCAAATATAAAGCTGTGCAACATCAATTTAACTTCATAGGGGCAAACACCCTCTAAAAGGTCATGCATTATAACTAAATTGAAGTTAGTCACAGAGTGAAAGTTTCGGAGTTCATTGAGTAAACAAGGTCTTCGAATACCACTCAATGGATCCCCCTGCTGTCTGGTTCTTGCTTGTTCTACCTGATCATCATGCGTCTCTGGGGTTCTCATTTGAAAATTTTCCTCCAAAAAGTCATGCTGGATTTGTTCCCGAGAAGCATTGCATAGTCGACACAACATGTTAGCAGAAGGACTCATGAACCCTAGAAACTCATGGGCAGCTAAAGAGTCTGCACTTAATGAAACCAGAGTACCGTGAAGTTTTACAAGCAATTCTCCAAGCATAAGCTCAACGCCTTTGTCACTCTCTAGCTGTTTCATTTCCTTAACAAAAGGCCTCAAACTGGATCAAAGCCAAATCTCCTTAAGTCTGAAGCATAACAGACAGCAAGAAGATGCACACTATTCAAGGATGAATTCAAGTGCCGTGCTAAGTTTTGAATGGAGTAATAAAACAATCCCAGTTTGTGTACACCTGCTTTGCTTCCAAGTGGGTTTACTACTTCCACATCGTCATAAAAAAGTTGAAACCTCAAAGCATTGGGATGTTCTTTTAACAACCCAAGCTGTGTGAACTGTCTACCATCTTTGTACCCCTGTATGAATCCTGATAGTGCTTGAGGTTCTCCAGCAATCAGTTGGGAAAAATCTGGTGTAAGGAACTGTTTCAGGACATCTAGAATACTTACATATTGAAATGTGTCTGTCACTATATATTTTCTGTAAGATTTGCCCAGTTTTTCTGTCCACAGTTTGGTCAAATCTCGTTCCCAGGGAAATTTTTACTGGTTTAACTAACAAGAGTTTCTCTACCATATCGTCACTTTGTTGCTTAAGAGTCTCAATGCCTAGGAAGGGATTTTGGAATGATGTTAACTTGGCGCACAAATCACGAACACTCCCATCCTCCATGTCAATGCCATGTGTCTGCATAACTTTCATCACACTATGTTTTAAGGATGACAATGTGTCTTCAAACATTATTTTAGTTTTATCTATGACATCCTGCACATTGGAATAAGGAACAGAGGCTGTGGACCGCAATTTGATAGGGAGAGACTTAGAAAGTCGCTGTAACATATCTTGATCAAAATTTTCAATATACACTAACTGTGCTGACACCTCTTCTTGTTCCTCTCTACCAGATTCTGAATGTCCTTCTCCATCAATATTACCTCTATTGCTTATTTCCTGTGCAATCTCACAAACTGGCATGTCATGTAACTCATCATTTGGAAAAATTTCATTTACTTGTTCCCTCTCTTGCCTATCTATGTGCTTTAATCTAATATGCTTCAAATAGGAATTCATCCAAGAAAATGTTTTCATGCATCCATCCTGACTACAGATTAGTTTTTCACCAGAGTTTGCATGGATAGCACGTAAATGGTAACCAAATCCTTTTGTACCATCGATATGGATATTTTTATGACATTTAAAGCACATCAAATTCATTACGACAAGTTGCTCAATGTTCAGGACTGATTAAGATATTTAACTCAGCTGGCACAGTATTTGAGATCTTGTCTTCTTATATAGCTTGGCTGTGAGTTTCTGGAAAACAATTTACATCAAAGGGACAATCATAATTTGACAGAGAAAGTTGACTTTTTGTTCCAGCACTTCTATTTTCTTTTTGAAACTGAAGGTTTAAATACCAGATTATAGTACTGTAACATTGAGAAGGTCTTTGAAGTGAGAAGCAGTGGTAATTGTGGTAATTACTGCCATATTGGAATTTCTTTATTTTCAGGTAGGGAAATTCTATCATTATATGCAACATGATAGCCTCATCTACACTGGTTCACACAGTGGCCAAAAAAAAAATGTTACATCGAAATGTATAGATTTTCTGTTTTGTAAGTATGAACTCAGTGTACGAATATGGTGCAGAGTTCAGTGATTGCAGTGAATTGGGCGCAACTTTTGATTTTGACGCACAGACACTGGGGTCAAACTGTAGCATAGCAGTTTCATTCCATAATTATAAAGTAATTTTGGGAAACACTTTGGAAATTTATTGAGTTAAACGTGTTGAATGCTTCGTTGTATATATCCTAGTATAACTGGGTTTCATAACCCAATGTTGAACCAGTCAATTTCAGGGAATGGTCATTGCATTTTAGAAGAGATGTTTGTGCAATTCAGAAAATTCATGAATTTCTAAAATGTGGAAACATTGACTCCTTGGAAGACAATTTGCTTACATGGCATATTGACATACTGTAGTGTTAGTTCAATTTTTCGAGTCAGTTTTTTGTCCATTTTCTTGTCATGTTTACCAAAAAAGCTTATGCAGAAGGGTGGTTGCAGTGCCAGAGGGTTTCTGTGTACTATGGTATACTGCTGTTTCGCGCTCCTGCCAGTCCGCCCCAAAGACTTGCCAGTTTGCCCCAAGTGGTGACCAGTTTGTCCTCAATCTTTTGGCAAGAAAGCCTTGCAAGGAAGTGATTGTTAAGTCACTTAGGTATCAGTAAAATGGGTCATTCCATGTCAATTCACCAGAGCCTGTTGCTCGACTGACTCAAAAAATTCCAGCCCAAAATATTTGTATGTGTAGACAGTGATGAAAAAAGCATATCCTGGGCTCACATTTTGACTGAATTAAAATTCCTTGTAATTTTGCAAATCAGTGGCAAAATGGCATTTTTGTCAATTTTGAGGACAAGTATTTCTCTGCAAATACATAACCCACCTGCCTGTAATGATATTCCCCTTAAAACAGGTTTCTGTAATATGAAGCTTTACAAATGTTGTTTTGTGGAGTTGTGGCTTCCTAAAGTGGCCCAAATTTGTGTTTTTGATTATTTTCGTCATACGATTAGCCAAGTATAGGGATCAATATCTCTGTAAGTGTTACACCCAGAGCTCTGTAGATTCTTTAGATAGTTGTCTGGTACACAGAGAACACAGAATGAAACTTTTAGGGATTTCTTTTGTTTCAATGTGAAGAAATGTTGGCTTAAAAATGCCATTTTGCACTGAATTGCGGCATGCAGAGCATTTTCGGAGGAACAAATATCACTGATGGAGACATGGAGAGTCACTTTATTTTTGGTTGTTTATTTGGGTTCTTATACAAAGTTCTTACAAAACACAAAATTTAAGAGTTGTAGGCACCTTTGTTTTTTATTTATCACCTTGCAAAGTTGCACCGGATTCGTGGGCATTGTAAAGAGGTGGAAAGGACTTTTGCAAGGCTTGACATCACAAAGTTTAGTTTCTCCCATAGAGTTGTTAACAACTGTAATTGTCTGCCAGAATGGGAAGTTAATTCCCCGTCAGTTCACTGCTTTAACGTTAACATTGACAAGTTCTTGCATAACTCTGGCAGAATCTAATTGTTTGGGGATGATTGTTTTGGTTTGGTGGTTTGACTTTCAAAAAGAATTTGGACTTCAGGGCATCTTATGGGCCTTGGCCTTCCTTTGCCCTTCACCTGTTAGTGATATATAAAGTGTCCGCATTTGCACCTGTCCAGCTTCATGATTGGCTGTTGGGAGTCATGTGACAATGTTTTTTCTCTTCAAATGTGAAATTTACCAGAAATAACTGCTCAGCTTACCTTCAAAATGCAACAGTAAAGTCATTAAATGAAATGAAAGATACTTTACAGAGAAATAAGATGGAAACTGTGTCGTTTAGCATTTTCTCAAAATAAGTTTGGAAGGACTGCTCTTTACCTTTAAGTAATACCTACTTCCAGTTATACAATAGTTACATACCCATGGATACAGTTGGTACAAAAATTACCAGTAGGCATTTTAGATATATAGTGACAAGCCATATTGGTCTGATGTTAGGGTTTTTTGCTTGAATATATTGTTGTATGGAAAATGCTGGTTTTTTTTTTATTATTTTTTTTTTTATTTTTTATTTTTTGTGGGCATTTTAGAAGAGTTGAGTGCAAGTGACAAAATCCTGTAGATAATGAAGGAGTCAAGTGTAAATCTACTAGGGTCTACACAATCTTTCTTTTTTATTATCACCTCTTTTGTTTTACTTCTTTAGCGAGGGATGCTCAATGGTATGCAGTGATACTGGGGTTAAGGAAATAGGCCTACAGGGTGTACTACATACTGCAAAAAAAATAACAATACCCAGATGTTAACTATAAAACAAATTCTCTATTTTTTCTTTTTGCAAAAATCTTTATTTATGTTTTGTCACCAAAATTGTGAAATTTCAGCATTGCAAGTCGTGAAGTATAGGGGACACTGCAATACCTTCCCATATTTCATTTCTACGTACACAGTGTGTGTACCCATTCTGCGAAAATATAGATATAATCGATATTGTCGGACCTATATATCGATATTTTACGAAGACAGTGCCGCCACACCTTAAAGGGAAGCAATTGTACAGCCTTCTAGACAGCACAGAAAATTCAATATAATTATTCCAAGCAATCTGGCTTCATTAAAGACCAAGTTTATCAAAAGTCAAACGTAGTATGAGTTTTTCCGAGGCAAGTCTGAAAGGCAGTCAAGCAAAGCAGCGAGCACCATATTTCTCCGAAATTACCCATAGTGCAACATAACAGTGACGTAAAACCTGCACCCAATGTATCATATATACTATACCGCACAAACGTTCGCAACACTATTGAAGACTAGCGCAACTGCCCATCGTTTAATTCATTTTACAAACGTTTCAACGGTTGAGTTTAAGATAAAGGTTCAGAAATCAAAAGATTAACTCCTTAAAAGAATATGAATGACTCTTCCGGGCCAAATGCATATGATTTTGAGCCAGTTCGACCAAGGAAAACTCGTGCACCTGGCCTACTTAGGCCTACTGGCCGTTCAGTACGTTACGTATAGGCTTATACTAGTATAGCCTGATACGTAGCCTATGCCGTATAACAATAACACCGATCGATGTGCATGGTGTCTTAGCCGATTTCTCTTCGCGATTACCTTCTTTTAACGATTTGGTGAACACAAATATCCTACATTACTTACGAGAATTACAAAGATTCGACTAAATCGAATCTTTGCGAAAATGAGTGAAAATGAACCTAACTGTTGCACCGAAAAGCATGCTAAAATACGGTCTCCCTAGTCACAGCTTGTTGTTGTTACAGCTTGTAGTTTCACTACCTACCGGAACTAACTTATCTTGGTTTGTACATAAGCAGTCAGAAATAACGAGTATTTTTTACTTGAGGATGAAACAAAAAGAACAAATAATAATTGGGTTATCAAAAATTTTTATCAGTAAAGCAAAAGCAACTATGAAGTTTTTTAAGGTTGGTAAAGGGTAATTATAAATTCAGCTGTAAGTCTACGTAAGTTGGTAACCACCTTTGTGAAATCTGATCAGGTGCAGGTTTTACGTCATCAATCAGCTGATCCATGGTCGTGTTTCTTCGAGTATGGCGATACTCATGTCTTGAAGAGCGGGAGATTTGAAACTTTTTTTCGGTATGAGTTTAATATGGAAAAACAACACAGTAGTGTTAATATCTAATGTTTATATATGCTCTACACATATGTGGGGAGTCAAATGGCCACCCCCCTTTAAGGCTAAATAGTGTGTGCATTGTTGGTTAGCAACATGGGTTACAGTTTGGTGAGTAACCAAGTCAATTTGTAGCAGTGAGAGCTTAAAATGCTTGCCGCAGCGTGGCTGCTGCCGCAAATTTTTTGTTGAGTCAATATCCAGTAAGCTAGTGAGGACCTACTGTACGACAGGGAGTAGAGTGCCAAAGGAGCGTAGTGTGTATGGCCTGATTGCAGGACTAATGAATTATCTAAAGTCTACAGTACCTACCTCTTGTTCATTACACTGTACATGTATTTTTGCAGTTTTTGCAATTTTTTGCACAAGTTTTGAGAGCCCGTTATTTCACTGTTTGTTGCATATCTTGCATACTGTATCTTGCATATCTGGATGAAATTGCAATGAGATGATAGATGCTGGTGTTTTCTGCTGTGTCAAAGGTTCATAAACTTTGCAGACCTTGTGTTTTAGAGTTTCCAGGTGGGTACTAATTGGGTTTCCGTACCTGGAAGTGACAGAACTTTTTACTGACTTCACAACTTTTAAAGGAGGGTGCTTAAACTTTATGTATTCGGAAACCTTTTTTATTTTTAAAGTAAAAAGGTGTTTTTTCCTCACTAGGAAAAGAGTGCTATATGTATGTACTGTGGAGGGTGAGACGGGTTGGTGCTGTGGAAGAAAGAAAAACATTGTTAGCATCGGGATCCGAACCCATGACATTAGCGTTGCAGCATCAAGACCAGCACGCTTGCGTAGCACAGCGCCGTTACTGGTGGATGTGGTGAAAGAAATATATGTACTGTCCAATAATATATATATATATATATATATATATATATATATATATATATATATATATATATATATATATATATATATATATATATATATATATATATATATATATATATATATATATATATATATATATATATAACGCTAATTCCCACCTTAGTGGGAAATTGTTATATCTGGGCGTACTTAGGGCAAAAAAATAACAATGACATACATAAGAAAAAGTGTTCACCCTAACGTCTAAAAATACAAACAACCTTTTTTTTTAATGGCCAGCCATCCATTCGCCTTAACAGCTAGGTGTCCGTAAATTTGACAACTTTGAAGTAATTGTATCTACTTTGTAAATCTAGGAGGGCGCCCTTGTCCGTTTATGTATACCTATAGAAAAAGTGTGTAGAAACGTTACGGCGAAACTTATATTTCGCCCAAAAAAATTTTTCCCCTTAAGGTCGACTTTTCAACAGCAACTTTCCCCCTAAGTGCCGAATTAGTGAAATATATATATATATATATATATATATATATATATATATATATATATATATATATATATATATATATATATATATATATATATATATATGGCCAAACCAACTTGGCTTCATGGCTCAGTGGTTAGAGCGTCCGCACTAGAAAGCGGGAGGTCCCGAGTTCGAATCCCGGTGGAGTCAACATCGTTTTTTCACCTCAGCCAAATTTTCCAGCTTTACCAATTTGATTTATATATTCCACGCAGTTGTCGCCAGCGTTTATTTTCACTTCATCTCTGCTTTCACAGGTTTCTGTATCTCTTCGGAGATCCGCTGGCGAATAAACAATTGTGTTCAGCTTGATAGCATCAACTTTGATCTTTGGTTGGGCTTGCGTTAAACGAGAACTAGTGCTGTTCCGAAAAATTAGGCGCCTGCTCAGGAGGTGAATTGCGAGTTGCTTCATCTGTCATTTGAACAAAGGCCAAACCAACTTGGCTTCATGGCTCAGTGGTTAGAGCGTCCGCACTAGAAAGCGGGAGGTCCCGAGTTCGAATCCCGGTGGAGTCAACATCGTTTTTTCACCTCAGCCAAATTTTCCAGCTTTACCAATTTGATTTATATATATATATATATATATATATATATATATATATATATATATATATATATTTATATATATAACGCTAATTCCCACCTTAGGGGGAAATTGATATATCTGCGCGTACTTAGGGCGAAAAAATAACAATGAAATACATAAGAGAAAGTGTTCGCCCTAACGTCCAAAAATATAAACAACGTTATTTCAATGGCCAGCCATTAGTTCGTGTAAACGAGAACTAGTGCTGTTCCGTAAATTTTACAACTTTCAGGAAGTGAATTGCGATCTACTTCGTAAATTAGGAGATCGCCCTTATCCGTTAACGTGGCTTCATGGCTCAGTGGTTAGAGTGTGCACTAGAAAGCGGGAGGTCCCGAGTTCGAATCCCCAACATCGTTTTTCCCCTTAAGGTCGACTTTTCAACAACAACTTTCCCCCTAAGTGCGGAATTAGTGAAATATATATATATATATATATATATATATATATATATATATATATATATATATATATATATATATATACATCTACAGGCGTATACATATAGTATATACATATAGTTTATACTGTACATACAGTATGTACAGTATAGATATTCGCATGTATTGGTATACCATTATGCATACAGTTCCAATGCATGTATCCATCCCCATAACCCTACTACTATGCCCCAGACTGTAAACTCTTTTTTCTGCGATGGGAACGTGAACAAGAAATGGAAAAATGTGCGGAAAAACCAGTAAACCAACCTTTCAGGGCACTGCAGAGGACTACCAATGCCTATCACCAGGAATAGATCTATGCATATATGACACGCTGTATGTGCAGCCTGTACGGTATATAGTATATGCATCAAGTACAGTTATATGTGTATGTTAACTGCATGTATACTATATGTTATGAAGTGCTGAGAATGCCTGAATGCCTCTCACTATCCTATGAAAAAAAAAAACTTATGCGGCATATATATGTGTCGCTGTAACAGCATACCACAGGTGTTCTCAGTGCAATACACTAGGCTAGGCTAGTATGTGTATGTAGCCTAGGCCTAGGCCTCTATATGGCCAATGCTGATAACACAATGGTGTTGTATGCCGTACGTACAGGCAAGCTGTTGTTTGCATTTAGTGACGGCATTATTGCGCCAGGAACGACTTAAAATCGGTAAAAAAAGAGCGCAGACTTCCACTTTAAAAACTGGCGAAGTGCGGGGATGTAAAAACAGTTTGGCTGGGGAATGTGTTCCGCGCCCAGGCAAAACTTTATGGTCTGGACAATGCGTACGTATTACCCCCAAAAAAGCCTAGGGTAGAGCTGTGACGCAAGTTCCGGGCACAGAAACTCAATTGTACTCCTACTTTCTAGCCTCCCGATGTCCTACAAATTGCAATTTGCACTCCTCAGGAAATTGATATGATAGGTGTGATGATTTTCCACACTCTAATAGATTAAGGCTTATGATTTCCCTTTCCTTTAGGCCTAGACCTAACTTAGGTGTGCAAAAAATCCCACCCCTTACAGCAATTTGAGGCGAGTGGTGATAGAGGCCTAACCTAGGCTAGGCCTAACGTTACTTGGTGTGTGATAGGCCCTAGCACACGCAGGCTTCAAAATTCAAGGCCTGATTTTCATCAATGTGGTACTGACTTTCTCAAGAGGAAGGCCTAACATAGGCCTACATTCACTATCCTTTAAGTTTAAATGACTTACTTAACCTATAGCTAAGGCTATTAGAATAGGCTTAACGTTAGGCTGATACGGTAGTAAGGGGTAGTAGGCTAGGCTAAATAACCTAGCGTTACGGAGCATTAGATCCGTTCACCTGGAAACTTTTTCAATACATGCTAGGCTTATTCCAAAGCAAAAACAAAATATGCTACTCACCCTCTAACAACGATATCACATCTTCGTCGAAACCCTTTCTAGCTAGAAAATCATGAATTTTTGCAGACATGATCATAAGTTTTGGTTTTTATTACAGCTACATGTAAAAGGCTGCACCTCGATAACTTCACTCGCGTGCGATAGCATGGCCGGTATGCATATGGTCTAGTACTATATAGTCTGCAGCATGCATGATATCATAGGGCCTAGCATTTTGTATCATGTATGGGAGTAGTCGAACGTGCTGCCACATGTCACGCCGTCGTCTCAAGCGCAGCTAGTTTGTTCAGGCCGCGCTCACATTCATGTGAGGTATCCCGTGTCTCTGATTGGCTACGTTTCTAAATAGCCGCTCGATTTATTTTAGGATTTGTCCTATTAATCTTTTTTAATACATTTTTCAGTGTAATAGATTTAAAACCAAGTAAATCTTTACATTGATTCATTTTTTCAATCTATTCATTTAAGAGAGCAAGCTCCATATTTACATATATTTGTTTAAAAGGCGAAAAAGTTTAGGCACGATTCGCGTGCCGCAATACGTCCCTGATACAGTGGTATTCACACAAAAGAAAATTTTGGAAACCTTAGTTGCTACTTACAAGCCCGAGACTGGCTGTCTGAGGGGTCGCGATTTATGAACTCATACACGCCTATCATCAGATACCTTTCCAACCTGTCAGTTGAATAGTCTCTATAGCCGAATTTTTTAGTTATTGAAATGTCAAAATGTTATCAATCATCAATGTTGCAGAGCAGTGACGTAGTTACAAGAAAGAGGGGCAGTTGCCCATGGCTTGAAGAAGTGAAAAAATCGGAAATTTGCCATTTGAGACACCAGTCACATACAGCGTGGTTTTCCCAACTTTTCTTTCATAAAATTCCAAATTCTTCCAGATAAAAGCTTCATATTTGTAATTATTAGCTTTAAAAAAGGCAAATTTTCGGCGGGTTCCTCGCGTCCTAACCTGCAACTCTTTACGCAGTAAGTGGTTGTTCATAAAGCAGTCAGTGGTAAACTTTTCCGAGCCGCTACAGTGCCGCTTCGCTAAAACTTTCTTCAATAAAGACTTTTAATTTTTAAATATTTTGTCTAGCTTATTGAAAGTCGCCGAGA
Organism: Holothuria scabra; assembly: GCA_037179385.1. Lineage (NCBI taxonomy): Eukaryota > Metazoa > Echinodermata > Holothuroidea > Aspidochirotida > Holothuriidae > Holothuria > Holothuria scabra. Next base: position 28,125,301 of record CM074189.1, read on the forward strand.
AGCCTCATTCCGCACTCCTTAGATAACATTATGTAAGAACAACGATCTTCAGTCAACATGCTATTTCGGATATATACTACCAGGAAACACAGATTCTTCGAACCTTCCCAAAATATTCAAATATCCTTACAGGAAACCCTGAATCTAAACTGTTTATTGCAATACAAGCTCCATATTTACGAACGTTTAAAAGGACCCAAACTCTCGACGGTGCGGAGTACAGGAGTGCTCAAACGTAAGAAAAAAAACAGACTTTTTTTTAATTTAAAAAAATGTAGTTGCTCTTTTTTTTTTGAAATGTCTGGATCCGCACCTGTTGGTGGCATGTAGATTCAGTCTCCACTCCCTAGGGATAGCAGATTTTTCCATAATACTATGTAAAAGGAAAAGTAAAATAACAATTTAAAAATGATTTCTGCCATAAATAACATTTATGGCAGAAATCAAGTTAAGCACTCAGTCGACTCTCTCATTAAAAATTACTTTGTAAGTTTTAGTGGACATGAGAGCTCTGGCATAGATAAGTTTATAATTTGTCAATTTTAATAAGAATTATTCAAAATAGATTGATTAGCACACACATCCGGAGGGCGTAAAATAAGATCAAGTGCAACAAAATCTCCACATCTGATGAATCCAAACAGCAGATGAATTGTAAGTAACTAAGTTTAGTGTTCTACATAAAGCGTAGTCCGGAATAGGGTTGAGATCTTCGATATCACTCTATTGGCATTTTATCGGAAAACTTGAAGCTGTGTGCTCTAAATTGCTATTAGTTTGTAACAATTGTAAATAAATAGTGTGAAATTTATAAAATAATGCAGCACTGTGTAGATACAAGTAGGCCAAATGATCTATTTAGTGAAAGTAAAAGAATAAGCTTTGGAAAATTTTAGGGGGCGCGCGCCAGATGCGCCCCGCCTAAATCCGCCACTGACTCTATCATCTCATTCTGTTAGGTTGCACAAAAATTCCAGCTTAAGTTTTATGTATTCATATGTATGTCCTTTGCATTATTTTCATGAATTAAGTTGAAAATTTTCTGGTTATCGCCAGCCAACTTGCAATTCATGTAATAGTCTTCAAACTTTGTTACCGGGGATAACCCTGAGCTGATACTGCCTTTTAAAACTTAACGGTACATCGTTGCTCTAGAATGGTTCAATTTCAGTCCTCCAGTGCAACTTGATAAAGATTTTTGTGCTCAAAAGAGCCTTTCCTAAGCGTATAAACATGTCAATACCCTACAACATTACCGCTGTATTTTACCCTTAAAGCAGTCTTCCTGGGGCCTCTGAGGTGTTAAAACCCAGGAGCTTCCGGGGGCTTCGCCCCCTGGACCCCACCAGGAGCCCTAAGGCGGACCCATGGACCCACCCTTTAGGGGCTTCGGGCTTCGCGCTCACCGTGCACGCTTTGCGTGCACACATCATCCCCCCCATGTTGAAAAGAAATCTACGTCCCTGTTTATACAATGAGTACTAGCCATTATACGGCTACTATCTCCCTATAGCGGAGACCAAAACGAAAGTAAAACCCCACAATACGATCAACTTCCATTTTACCCTTCACCTACGTTCAATTGACTGTTACGACTGTGTGTTTGTACGCAAGTTATGATTTCACTTAAGTCAGAATTTCGAGATGCTAAGTCAGAATTCCGAGATACTAAGTCAGAATTCCGAGATACTAAGTCAGAATTCCGAGATACTATCTCGGAATTCCGAGATAGTATCTCGGAATTCTGAGAAAATTAAAAGATGCGAATCAAAAAAATAAAATCTAGATTTTTTTCTTTGCTTGTCCCCTCTCGGCCGCCGTATATATTTGAGTGGCACCTTACCGAGCCAATCCCAATCCCGTATATGTTTTCGAGGCTCTACAGTACACGTACACCTACTACTTTACTAGCTCTCTGATGATTTCAGGATATTTTGACGAAAAGCAGCCAACACGTATTTTCCTGACTTAACTTTAGAGGTAACGAAGGTTCCTGAATTGGTCATTTTTAGCGATTAAGTCGTCGAATTGCAGAGATACGCCAGACTACCATCTCGTTTAGCACGTACTCCGAAGCTCTACAGGCTTCAGCGACTGACAGACTGAGTCACTCTGAGCAACAAACAGTTACACTTTTACCTCTGAATTCACCACAACAATGAACTTAGCCGCTTTGTTGCCTTGTGGCGTTATGCTATAGTTGGGAGAATTTCGCTTAACTACTACGTGTGCAATGTGTTGCATGAATATCGACGTATTTTCCTCGAGGTAACTACTTCAAGTTCTACCATTACCCCAGTAAATTGTGTGTGTCGCATTCGTAAATTCGTAGACTGAGTATACATCCTTCGCGTGAAGAAGACTATTTTTATTTTAAGTGCTGTAGCACATGCAATCTTCTTATGCATTGGAATGGACACATAACTACCTTTTTTCACATATTGATGGTATGGTATGGTATGGGTAAGTTGTTTGACAATTTATGTATTGTGTATGCATGCTTGTATTAATTTTGAGAATTGTTTTAATCTGTGTTAGCTGTATTGTCCTTTACAATTACAACATGTCTGACGAAGAAGGAGAATACTCAAACAGAAAAACATCATCAGGTAAATTTTAAAGTTAGAATAGATTTGCCCCCTACATTTACTTGCGATGGCTCAGAAGATTTTGCTCAGTAGTGTCGCCGTTTTGAAGTTGCCGCAGAGTTATCCTAAAAGTGTTTTGCCAAGCTTAAAGTACGTATGATATGTGTATGACATATGGAAAGAGAAACTGAAATGTTTTCACTGCAGTTAAATTCACATGAATATTAATATGGATATGAATATATCAGTTATTTGAATAAAATGATAATTGAAAGAACTTTTTTATAAACAAGGAGTATAGATAATTTTACATGGATCATTCCAGAATATTCATATTTTAGCGTGGAAAATATTTCACACACTAACAGAATTTTCTATTTTTGCAAAGTTTAGAGAATATATACAGGATTTTACGAAATGAATCATATAAGGTATAGGGTATATATATTTGAGCATGAACAACTAAATTTCTAATATTACTCCAATTTGGCATAAAAAATGAATCATGTTATTTAAAATGAAAATGAACTTTAATTCTTCGGACAAAAACACATGAAAAGAAAGTATGTGTATATGAATGTTTAGGAGCAATGCAAATTTCATGTTACTTTTAGAGAAATGAAGACAATTCTTAATGGACGGAGCAGTAGTGAAGGAGTCCAAAGGTTACTGTTGTCTCTGTTAGGGTTATTAGTTGTATCATATTACGTAAGTCTCTATTGTTGTCTAGTCCGGTAGAATTGTTTGTCTTCTTGTGTTAGTCAGTCTTGGTGTGGTTGTCGTCCGAAGTGGACGCTGTGGAGTATCATGTTACATGTTTCGTTGTCGTAAATATATGTTATCTGGAGCAAACTCAAAACCAGCCGACTCTGGTATGTTTTTTTCTAAAACGTGTCGACCGTTATCTCCACTCCCTTTCCCAACTCACCAGCCTTTCTCATTTTGGCGACCCGTTCCGGCCACGCTACATTAGCTAGCCTTATGTAAGCCTTACATAAGCTTTGGATCTGCAGTACCTTGTTCAGCTTTGCACCTTTTGACATTCACTTCACAGATATGACTGAGAAACAACAAACACCTATAGAAGTATTATTGAAGGTACCTAATCCACATGAAATTAGCCGTATCGTCACAATTCCTTTCGCCATTGTTGTCGTTTTGTTTCGTACCAGCCAGTCTTTCTAACTACCGCTCATGCTAATTTTGCATACGTTATGGCCATTTTCCCAAATAATTGGCAATGACCTTACACATGCCCAACCATCACAGTCCTGTGTTTGCCCAACTTTAACAAAACTTTGCCCAACGTTTACCCATAATGTTTTTTCTCAACCCATTTTGCCCAATTTTTTTTTTAAAGTGTAACACTTGAGGCAACATTATGAATATAGTTGCTTTTAAGCTGTCTAAAACATAACCACTTTAAATCAAGACCCTTCATTAGTATCAGTCAACGAATGCAACTGAAATTCACCAAAAGATACATGAAGCCCATGGCAGGAAAACAATTGCGCTCTTATCTGAGGCAAGCTATCTTCCTGCTTACTGATGGGAGAAAGTAGAAGACTACAGAGGACTCTTGTTTGAACTGCTGTTTAGGATCTAGCTATTGTTTGTAAACTTCAAAGAACCTGTCCACTTATTAACAACTCAAAATAGAAGAGTCAGAGCGTCTATCCACCTGCTTAAACACAAATTAACTGTATGGATCTAAGGAGATGGGTCTTACTTCACTTTGGTTCTATTTCTTCAATTCACATAGGAACTTGCGGCAAAATCCGATTATATTCACTGACCGAGAGATATTTACGAAGTTTTCAGTCTTGGAAAAGCTGTAAGTAAACCAATAGATATTACATATGTGAGACGTTGAAGCTGTTAACGTATGTATACTGATCATATATACATGTATTTTACTGTTTAAATTTTCAGTCAATAAGAAAAAAAATATCCCACTGACATTTTCAGCTGTCAACTCTCATTTTATATGACTTGCCCTGCATGACCGACACGCATCACTTGTCAATGATCATAACTCAAGGCATTTCTAATTGAACATAAGGCATAGCTTGTTGATCTTACCCGAAATACAGTTGTAGGTCAGACATGAGAATCCATGTATGATGCAGAATATGAGACATAATCGACCAGATAAAACATTGAGTTGATGTAATCTACATCTAAACCAGAACCAGATCTAATAGAAATATGGCAAAGGTTTATCTACGTAACGCCTTTACTTAAAATAGATAAATATTTTAGGTTCAACTGTTATATACAGAATATCATTCCCAAGTATCAGCCATATTTAGAGGAAATATGGAATTTATATTTGACAAGAAAAATAATTGGGCAGATGTAACCCGAGCACGGAGGCCTGCCTCCGTAATCGGGGATAATCCCGTCATAGGGTAGTTAGACTACTTTTTGTGCATGAAATCTTCCTTATTGTCTGGCAAAGAGCCGTCAGGGAATAAATCCGCCACTGGGAAGGGGCGAGGGGATCCCCCCCAAAAAAAAACAAAATTTTGGCTCTAAATCCCCAATTGCCCCCCAAGTTAGGTCAGTAAGGAGTTGTTTAACCGAAAAAATAAATAATAAACCTCTCCAGAGACAAGATTTTTTCATCAAAAGATATGCTAAAATCTCAGATTTCAGGGGGTCTACCTCCAAGACCCAACCCCCACTTTGAGCTCGGTTTCACGCGTCCAAAAAATTTGCCACCCCCGACATTATCCCTTGCCCCCATTGTGACATTGTAGGGCCACCACTGCTTTCGGCTAAAGTATTTTCAGAGTTCATTCTCGAAGGAATTCTGCTTCCCGAGGAAGCTACGTCCCCAAAGTTTTTTTTTTTTTTTGTAAAAGTCCCCCGACTTTCTGGCAAAGAGCCAGGGGCGAAAACCAAACAATACTCCCGAAGGAGTTCCGCTCCCAAAAAGGAGTTACGTCCCCAAAGTCCTTCCTTCCTTCCTTCATGAACGAACGAACGAACGAACGAACGAACGAACGAACGGATGATGAATAAATGAACATGAAGTTATTCGTTTCGGAACAGTGTTGAGGTGACGTTTGCTACCGTAAGCATATCGTTACAAGACAAATAATTGGTATTGTCAATGTTGATCCTGTAACGTATTATAAAATCTTGTACACTCATCCTCATATGTCTTTTTCAGACTCATTGACAACTACGGAATATGCTGCCTTTTCGATAACTCTTATAAATGTATTGCACCTCCATCGTCGTTTGACACATGTAAGGCCATGTTTCCCAACCTCCTTCGTATAACTTTGTGGTTTGTTTGTATGTTATCAATCGATGCAAACATAGTTGTAATCGTTAGTCGAATAAATGCTAAAGACCCAGCCATGCGTAGAATGTTCTCAACAACAGTGAACACTACGCAAAATGTTTTGCTCCTAAACCTAGCTGTTGCTGACTTCTTAATGGGGGTGTTTCTCTTTGGTATTGGTATAGCGGAAGTTCACTTTGGTAATAATTGTTTTTTTTATGACGACGACTTGTGGGAGGAAGTAATGTGTGAGATAATTGGATTTATTGGGCTTGTGTCAAATGTTTCATCCATTCTTTGTTTAACTTTTGTTAGTATCGAAAGGTTTTTATCCGTTGTATGTTCTTTCAAAATGTACCGGTTTGGATCAAAGTTAACATTGGTAATATGCGTTACTATTTGGGTCATTGCAATAATAATGGCAGTAATACCCATTGTCCTGTCGCGATTTTTCACACAAATTTTCGGATTTGCTCATTGTCTGTGCTTGCCATTTTTTACCGCTGCAGGGGCTTACGAACAATATTACGAATTTACGAATGAACAGTGGGTATATTCTCAAATTGTGTACACTTACTTCAGCTCGATTTGCGTCATTGTTATCACATTGTGTTATGTTGCCATGTTCATATCCGTTATTGTATCAAATGTAAAATCGGAACGTCAAAGGAATAACAAAGAAGAAGTAAGAATGGCAATAAAGATGTCTATAATTGTCGGTACCTATTTGCTTTGCTGGCTTCCCATCATAATAATAGGGATTGCTTCTTCAGCAAATGTATATATTTCGGCAAATTTATACCTTTGGCTAGCTCTGTTTGTAATGCCAATCAATTCTGCCTTCAATCCTTTCATTTACACGATTCACACAATGAGAAGTAAAAAACAGAATGAGCCATCTTTCATAGCTGAACAGCGAGAACTGAACGAAGCTGTTCCAGTCTCAGGGGAATAGGGGGTTTTCACGTGACATCATCACACAATTTCATTTCTTCGTTCGTATTGGGCGTCATACTGTATGTAGCTATGCTGTGCCATATAGTACTGCAGTACTGTGATGTCAAACCGTACAAGGGATTTTTTTCTTATTATCTTGATATTGGTTACCCACACCTTATCCCAAAATACCACTTTTTTACTCTTTGTGTAATTTTTACATAAAATAATAGTTCTGAAAGCAGAAACGGGTAAACATATCCCTAGAGCACCTTATCTCCATTAGTATAGAAGAAAATTGAAAATTCTATTTTGCGAACCCATAGTTGTTTGATAACAACAAGAGGGCACTGTGAGCCAACGTTCAACAGTTTCGACGGCCTTTTGCTCGATACATTTTACAATAGAGACGTTTGCTGTACATTTTGATGTCATTGTTCGGAGGCCAATAATATACTGTCTTATTAAAAATATTCGGGAAGAAACACAAAGTCGACTGTGTTGTTTCGACATGGCATACTGCGCATTGCACACTTTGTAAAAAATCACGCATTTGCCTAGCCCTTTCATTCTCATAAAACAAATTTACCTTCGTTTACGGTTCGATTGACCCATTTTGAAAAGAAGATTAGGCTCACCTTTCTTGGGCATCAGCTGGAGCACACAACATTTAATCAGCGTTAGGAGCTCTAATAACCACGCTTCTACTCGGAGCAAAGGTTACCGGTAGCTCCTGACATTTATGTACCGTTGGTACCCGTTCAAATTTCTGGGCAGTTCAAAGTTGGCGCTTGTGGATCCTCGATTTCTTCACTTAATTCCACATTTGGACATGTCCTTCTTTATACACGTAGGTCAAATTATTTGAAATGTACGACAAAATTCGTGTAATATTTTTTGATGTATTATTGAACATAATGGGTGAGGAGAGCACTGCGCAAAAATGGAATTTAATTGTTACAGTAGACGCTGTCAGTAATCATTCCCTTTTTCGGTACGGTCGCCAATAGTAAACCAGTCTACAACAGCTTTTCCCGGTTCAATGTTGTTATACTCAGGACTGATCAGTTTTACAGAAGAACGGCTAGCATGAAACATGGAACCGAGTCATTGTACCATTTGTTTAGGAAGACCTTTGCTTCGTTTGTTTTAGCAGCAGCGATTAACAGTTAGGAAGCAGACCTCACATTGTGACCGCTATTACGCAATCTTTACATCCTCAGCACTCGCGGTGAAATGCATTCTGGGAGACCGTACTTGACCTAACTTACGCAGAGCGGAAACGGACACCCGTTAAAATGTCAATAAATCCTGTTCAAGGTCTTATGTAAGTGGTTACTTTTTGGCAATTGAAGAGCAATTGAAGAAAAATAGAGAGCTAAATATTCGAAAGACACTCGTTTTAGTAGAAAGCGGTTGTCAGGGAGTGAACTTTGGCTAGAGTCTTCTTCATGAGCTTTCTGAAAAAAAAAAAAACCCGAAGGCGCGAGAGCTCACTTGCGAAGCTTAAAACTGCACATTTCCCGTCTTCAAGGAGGGGGGGGGGGGGTGGGATATGTTGAAATATCATTTGAAAGAAACAGAACAAGACATTTCCAAAATATTGTGGTACCTTTCTTGTTATCCTTTTATCTTCCCTTAAAATGCTGTAAAGATCTGGTCTTCGTTCTGCTTCATCTATTCATTACATGTAGACACTTTCTCATCACTTGCTTATGTGCACGCCCGAAGCATGGCATTGTGTTGAATCTTGTATCGCAGTGCTGCAATATGCTAGGTATGGCGTACCATCATGCACTACGTTTCAAGATGATGGAATTACAAACATTTGCACCGCAAAAAGATTCGTGGCGTAAACATAACGGGATTGACCGTCTAAAGGAAAATTGGAATAATTTATCAACGAAACTATGTGGGAAATTATATTTCGTGATCAAATTTGAACATTTGGTAATTGTTGGGCAGCTTCGGGATGATTTCGGGACAAATTTGTGATTCGCCAACCGTCACTATAGGGTGAGTGTCCCGGTGATTCTTGCGCCTTTTAGCCGACATTTTCGCGGGATATTGATTATATGATAACTTGCGAGGTTATTCTGGTTAGTTCCATAGTTTTCTTGTACGTCATTGAAAGTATACAGAATAAAACAGCCGTTCTTTTCTCCAAGAGTCCATTTCTATAAGCGGCTGAAATTCAAAATTCGTAGCTTAATATATTTTGGTGAACCCGAGGTCAGCTTCCCAACTGTTAAGACCTGTACAAATTTGGAACATCGATGTCTTCATTAAACGCAAATCCTTTCACCCCTTTGTCTGGTATATATTAAAATATAAGAAATAATCTATAGCCTTTCCTTTCCCAGGTCTTGCATTTTTCAGAAATCAGACAAGCTTTTGTTAAAAGAAGGGGTTAAGTTCATAACAGGATTGGTCATGTTAGAGGGGTGCTTATTCTAATTTTTTGGTGAAATTTGCATTGATATCCGATGTGTGGTTCTGAAGATATGGTCACTTAAAATTTTCACATTTTCAACAGAAAGTGAACTTGAAGCAAGCAAATTTGACATCATATCCCCATGTAACAGCACAGTCTTTTGATTTTCTTTAAAATGTAGAGTAGATTTTCTCCTGAACAATCCCATATTATTTAAACGTGATTGCATAAGTGGCATGAGAACTTTTACAAACTTTGCATCTACTATACGGTGAGGTCCAATCCCTAATAACTTCAAGGTCAACACAACAGTCTGATAAAACAAAGGGAAACAAAGCATTTCTTGTCAATGGGAGCAAGTGATGTAAGCTCTTCTGCCCTCAAACTCACTTTGGAACACAAACCTACTTACCTCATTTACTGATATCTCGAGAAATACATGTCCGATTTAAATGGAACTTTCATCATACTGTGTAGATTTGGTTCCTGATTCACCTATAAAAATAACTTTTTGCTTTAACTTCCCCTTAAAGGGTGAAAATTACCCACTCTGATACAGAAGATTAACCCTTTACCGTTGTTTGGGTCCGTTTGGACCCATGCGGAGGGCTCGGCTGTCACCCATCTTTACTGTTTCACGCGGAGCTCGAAACTGCGAGTAGCTACCCGAAAATTCGGCCACAACAACGAGAGAGACAATAGTTTAAGGTCACGGGGTCAATGGCCTACGGAAGCTGATGCGGGGCGTGCTACGTCCGCTTTTCCGCCCACTCCCGAGCCGCGCAAATATGCCCTGATCGGAGCACAACGGTAAAGGGTTAAACACCACCGTCCCACGTATTTGCTGGAACGCAAAACATTTAATCTGCCTTGGGTTCAGTCATTCATTAGTGGGGCTACCTTGTTACCCAGAGCAAAAGCCACTGGCAGCCCTTGGTATTTATGAACCGTCGGCGCACCAACTTATTAGGCAGTCTTTATAAGCTTCGTCATTGGCGGAAACAGACCTCCAACTCAAAGAGTACATACAATGTCTGTGTTTAGGGACGACTTGGGAAAGACTGGAAGAAATTTCCATTAAAAGGACTTGGTCAAAAGGGATTTAAAAATAGAAAGAAAGTGGCCTGTCAATCAAATAGTGGCATCTCAAAAGATATGAACCGTTTCAAGTACATAGTGTATGAAAATGTTCATTTATTAGGCAGCGGGCCGTTCACGAAAAAGTGCTTTCGTTTTTAACTTTCGTGACGCACATCTGAGGGTCGGCATAAAAATTACCCACGAAGGTCAATTTTAACCTTTTGAACATCATATCAATTACCACAAGCGAACGAGTTGGCCTACGAAGAGAAATTTGAGGTTAAATTGTTGGCTTTTTTTGGCCAACATTCATTGTAGATACTAGTTCCACGAATTTTCTGACACGTACAAAACCTGTACATGCCGGGTATAGTGCACAGTGCAGTGGTCAGTGAAATTGATAGGGATAAACTTTTATGTCAATTAATTGACAGGAGGGGGGAAGCAGGGGAGTAGGACGACTTTCCCCTCATCTGAGGAAAGGTTGAATAAATCAGGAACAGGAACGAGAGATGATAGCGAAGGGATAGCGAAGAAGGAAAATGAAATAGGACAAAACAAGAATAAGAATTTGGAATAGAAAAAGAGGAAGAAAATAAACACACATGACATGAAAAACCAAGAAACAGAGAGAAGAGATGCGTTCAGTAAGGAGACCAATAGATGATTCACATGATATTGTTTAGCCAAGTGTGGTTTGCAGTTGAGTTATGAGAGAGTAAATAACCGACGACATGGCCGTCAAGTGGTTAAAGCATCCGACTTCAGGCGCGGATTAAGGGGTGGGGGCTAACGGCCCCAGCCCTCCCTTTTTCGCCACATCAACAATAAAACATATGAAAAATTAGCAGTGCAGCTCCCTCTCACCCCTTTTTTTCTCTTAGGTCAGCCCCCCTTTTTTGAATGTGCGGATCCGCGCCTGGACTAGCTTGCAGTTGGGAGGTCGGAAGTTAGAGTACTATTGGTCGGGTCATACTGAAGACTGTAAAAAAACACCTACTGCCTTTGTACCTGGTGCTCAGCATAAGGCAATTGAGTAGGAAAAACAAGCCAGTTAGTCACAAGTGGAAAAGCTAGTCCGTGGCGGCTTGACATAAACCAATTGGTTAGAAACTGGCCATATGGGTCGTCACGTAAAACTCCGTCCATCTTACTAACTTGAGAGGATAGGCCTAAATGGACAGGCTTTACGGCCAAGCAGAACTTAATTCCCATTGAGATCTATTGTCCAAATCAACAAAAGGTTTCAACGGTTTCCAAATGGTAAAGGGTTTTCAAAAGGGTTTGGTTTATGAAAAGGGTAATTTTGTAATTCCCTTTGAGTTTTGACCAATTTCCATCATCTACCAAAGGGACTGCCCAAATGCATAGGGTATTTACAAAAGGTATCACTTGAAACCCTTTGGGTTCAAAGGGTCTAACCCAAAAGGGTTCCAAATGGAATTTTCAGCTGGGCTGCCAAAAAACTTTGACTATACCTAAAGCTGTAAAGTATAACCTTTTCTAGTGAGCATGCCTGCATGATTTGAACCAGCGTCGAATCTCCATGAAGCCTTGGTCGTTCACTCCAAGTATAAGTTCAAACTATATGATCTATCATCAAAGAACCAATCTCAAATTTCCTGCGAGAAACTTAGCATCATGTAGTAGAACTGATCGCCAGCATCTCTACCAGGAAAAAAGGGAACCGGATCGTGGGCTAAAGTTTACAAAATGTGAAAATCCGACCGGGTGAGAGCTGTATGAATATATCATCTTCTGTCAGGTGGAGAGGGGCACAAGATTCCTAGAGATATAATCACAACAACCAGTGGTTCGAACCTGCCACTCATTCATATGCTTGATATTTTGCATGTATTTTATAGGTAACCATTCCATTTGGAACCCTTTGAGCACAATTGTTTTGAAATGGTAGGCCTACCTTTCGAAAAGTAAAAAGAAAAATATTTTTTTAAGCATAGGGGTAGGAAGCGGGGGCTGGGGAAGAAAGCCTCCCCGGCCCCCCAGTGAAAAATGAGGGGCGGAAGCAAGATTCCGCTCCCCCACTTCCCTTGTCAGAAACCCCTTCAAAATCTCAAAAAACAGCGAAATTTCCGGCGCGCTTTGCTCGCCGCATTATGCAGCATAAGTACACTAGTTCTCCTTAATAGACCAGTTTGGTAAACTTTCCTGAGCTCTGGACATATCAAAATCGGATATTTACCATTTGTGTGACACCACATCATTAAGAAACACCGGCAGCTATGTTGCTATTTTTGTGACCCGTCTTTCATAAAATTCCAATTTTTCTACGATTAAAATTCTTGATTTTGAAATATTTTGTCTAAAAGGAAAACAAATTTGAGAAACTTTTGAAATGTCATCGGGGTCTGCGGGGTCTCGATTTTTCAAAATTTTGTATACGCTCCGCGCCAATTGAAGATAGTCTTTCGAGAAAGACTTCATATTCCAGGCAGGGAAGCTTTGGCCTACCGTAGTCAAATGTTCTCATACACACCGCATGCGGGACATCGAATCCAGAGTAGCGCTTTCAGTGACCTTCCGTATATCTTTGCCGCACCCGCACCAAGTTCAAACGAGTTTCAAGGATTGATTTGTATCTGACTATTGACGGAATCCAATTCAGTCATAATTAGATACCAAATGATCATCGGTCCAACTTTAGTAAAGTTATGCTCAACTGAGACTAAGATGAAAAATGCGGAAATAGAATTAAAATTTTTTCAAGTTGATATATTTAAAAAAAAAAAACATATCAGGTACCGTCATTTCAAAAAATACACAAAGGCGTACGGGAAGAGGCGGATCCTGTTTGCCGCGAACTGAATATTTTTCAAGTCCTATTTTGCCCGGCCGCATGTCAACACGGTCCGCTGCAGGCCGAACTGACTAGCTACTACATACTACCCCCTTGCCCTAAAATACATGTAAGTGTCACTGCCCTGAAATAAGCACTTCCCCTGATCTGGGAGGAGTGCAGTCCCCCTATCCCCACCTGAAAGGTCTACGCGCCTAATAGCATGAAAGATGCCAAGGTCTGCTTGCGATTTTCTATTGAAAAACCAGCCCCTGTCTAAAGCTATCGGCCATGTCATGACACCAAGTCTCCAGGAGCAGGAATTTCTGATGAGATTTTCTGCCAGAAGGATCAAAATTTTAATACATGGCTACTTTGTCGAGTGTCGCAACAAGCATTTCATTGGGAAAGGGCTGATCGCTTTTACAAAATGTGGTCAGTGTACCATATTCAGTTTGGCACTAGTACTGAGCTCGGGGGCTGATATTGGGACCAGAAAATTTAGTACACGAATTCCGATATTTTTCGAAAGGGAAACCGTTCCCAGCCGCTAATAACAGTTCGACCACCAAATTTCAAGTAAGTTTCCAGCGGTTTAGGATTTTTAGATAGCATGTGAGTTATGGCTAAGCCGAATTAAAGCTACAACTATTCCCTAATAACTTGAGAACCAACACACCCCAGATGCCGGTGCCTATTAGAACCTATTACACGAAATACAGCTTGGTGATATTCTCGCCCGTATTCGTATTGTTAACCTTTCAGATTTCGTCGTTCCTCGATACAGAAATGATACTAGATGGGTTGAAGGGTATTATTCTTTTTTCAGATATCGGAGTGACGCAGATTATACAATTTGGATCGGTATCCAGCTCGAGTTACTCATTCGCAGTTAACGTTACGCGTGAAACCGACGTAGCAGGGTCATATACAGCTCCTCGTTCGCGAAAAAGTGTCCCTTATTTTCCACATCTTTTTACCGTTTTTAATCCCACGTACCAAAAATAGCATTAAAATTTGTTTAATTTTTCAAAAATTCAACATTGAAGCCCATTTCAGATAATTAAAGTGCCTTAAGAACATGATTAGAGGCTGCAGCTGTAGTTTTAGTACTGTTCGAGGAAAAGTTTACTTAAAACGTGGAAGTTGTGTGTCTATCTCACCTTCGCCAGATTTTGAATTTAAAGGGATATTTTTAACTTATTTTTTCTTGATCCATAGGCCAAACGGATCGCTTGTAGTAATTGCATGGGTTATTATTTTATCTTTTACCATGGATTCGTATTTTTTCCAATCAGACCCTCCGAAGTGCGTCACGAAGTAACACGAAAAAGCAGGACAGATTTTGGTCTATATCTGAGACCCCTTCTCTAGCAACTCATTTCTCGGAGCAAACGCTACCGGCAGCTACTTTTATTTATCAACAGTCGGCACCCGTTGAAGGTATTATAGGCAGTCCGTGAAGTTGAGATGTTGGGATCCACAAATCCTACAATTACTATCACTTTTTAGACACAGGCCTACGGTTCCTTATCCACGTAGGAAAAAATAATTGGAAATGTCTGAAAATATGCCTAGTCAACATTTTCCACTGCACCTTTGAAAATCACGGTTGAGCGTACTGAACTGAAATACGAGTTATTTCTTCAGTAAACCTGACAGTTGAAGTAATCAAAGTCCCTAAGACATAGTACATCTAGTGCGAGTTTGACTGCCAATATAAAAATAAAAGGTCTGGTTAATAAAAGTCACGTGACAGTAAAAACTTCTCTAGATCTTAATCGTTAAGCTTTGAGTACTTTCCAACAGTCCAATCTCTCCCATCCGCGGTTCGCACTTTTTAACAAAGGGTTTCTTGAATGGCATGTTTTCTTCGTAATGTATCGATTGTAGTTTGTTAGGGCTAGAGTTTTGCATAAATTTTAGCCGGATACAAAATATTTCTTTTAATTAGTGGGCATTGGCCCAGAATTTTTGCATGACCAAAAACATGACGCGGAATAATGTATGGTTTCCGTTCTTTTATTTTATTCTTCATGCCTCTGCATAAGCAAACTAAAGCATAACACAAGTGACAGGTGACAAAATCTACAGCTTTGAATAACAAACATACCCTTGTAACTGTGATAAAATAAAGCTGTGATATGTTATCCCATCTTTAAAATAATTTATACCATTAACAATGGGTACTTTTCTATCTAGGTAAGCCCTCATCTTTGTAATGAGTTTTGGCGGATAAAAAGAAAATATTGTAAATAATTGTATCACGCTAGGACGTCTCAGATGAAAAGTCATTAGCCAATTGTTTTCTACAGGTATTCGCAAAGTGTATATATTTACTTGTACATAAAATTTCAATGGATAAAACATACAAGAAATGAGAGTTGATTTAAAACAGCTCAAACGTTACATCGCCTACCTGCCTACAATATCTCAGTATCGACCTAATCTTCCTGGCTTGTGCAGAATTACATGATCTGCTAGTACGTACTGCCTGTACACGTCCTACGGTGTGGCTTGCGGTATGATGTGATGTTTGGTTGATTTGGTACTTAAAAACAATTTTGAAACCATTAAGGGAGGTATCAACCCTCAAGCAAAAATGTCGGGAAACACTGAATGTAACAGGTAATCCGCCCTGATGGGAACCCTGCCCTTGAAATCTATATTGAATGAGGCACTAGGCCTAATATAATGCTTCATAACATTTAGTCTGTACAGTCAGTGCGTAGTTTAAGCAATTTGCTTTGGATGATGAATTATTTAATATGTTTTTTAAAGTTAAAGTGTTACTCAAGTCCAAAAAAACGCTTCAAAATGAGTATTACAGACAATGAATACCGAATTCAAACAGTGTAACTCCTATCTTCTTGGTACATTCCCGAGCTGACATTTCTTTAGCTTGACATTTCTGTTATAGAATGTTCATATTTTCTCATGTATATTTATGTTGCAAAGAGTTTCAACACCTTTTTTCTTTCAAGTCGTTCGAAACATTTCTTTTTTTTTCCAAATTCATATGTACATATATATTGCAGTTGCTAATAGAAACTTTTAAATTGAATCCATTGAAGTGCAACAAGGTCTTTATTTGAATTTTTTTTCATATTGTGATAAATTTTACAAAATATCGGTATTCAGTTTTGATGACATCTTCATTTAAAGAGGACTGATGCAGTCATCACAATGTGAAATCTAATAGTCTACTTTACTTGTAGAATGGCTTTTGAGAATCATAAAAAAATATTTTTGTGAATCGCTGAATTGGGATGTTTATGAGAAGTAATACTTTGCTTTAAGCTGTTTACACAATATTGAAGTTTTGTTATATAATAATTAAATACAAAAAATGTAGGCCTACTTGGGTGAGAACAACGGAGGATTATTGAGAAGGAACTGCTGTTGCACGATAATTAAGGATGACTGCCATTATTGTGTAAACTAGTACACGAACTTCTCATCGGACCCAAAGAACTGCAGAATACTAGTTTTCACTCAACTTCGATATTGTTTGCGTCAATTCAGGCTTCCTGACATGCTGAAGGCTCTTGTTGCCTTTCAAAGAGTAGTGGAACTTGTGTTAAATGTATAATTTTCTAAAATGGTTGGTTCATTGAAAATTGCCTATTTTTTAAAAGTTAGCACATAGGATATTAGTAATGTTCACCATAGTAACATGACAAGATGTCTATGAGTTTCGAAGATAGTCCCCGAAATTGTCCCCGATTAAAAAAAAAAGAAAAAAAAAACAATAACCCAACATTTTAAATTCTAGAACAATTGCCATATATATTGTATATTAATAATGTAAGGTTTGGCATATTTCACGTTGCAGTCAAGGGTGTAAAATGCATAAATTTCAGATAAAAACTATCAAAACAGGTTTGAGATATTAGCTTACCGGCCATGTACAAATAATGGAAGTAGAATAACAAGTAGATGTTCTGCTTAGGTCAATCTTGCACCATTTTGAATCTGCGCTTCTTGAAAAGGACTAAAAATTTAAAAGTGGGGAAGGGAGACATTCCTTTTACCTTTTTCCCGGAAGGCGAAATTTCTTCTGAAAATTAGAAAATTTGCAGGTCCAATGGTTACCCAAGACCTCTTCATTTTTAAATATTTTCAGTACTTTGGCTTGTAACGGTTTTGTGCACATTATGAAAAGGGTAACGTGTTTGGTAACAAATATGGTCACGGATGATTTATAAAGTGATCTAAAATATTTCAATCCTAAATATGTTTTTTATTGTTTTGTATACACAAACCGTATTGTATTTATAGTAATTTCTTGAACTTTAACCAGGGAGTGTGTGTTTTTTTTTTACCTTGCCGTTACGGTACCAAATACTTTAAAACGGAACCAATAGTACTGTGGTCGCTTACAATGCTCCGCCTATGGCAAAGGGAGTAAACGAGTGCTTTACCAGTTTACGGCTCAGTTTCCAACAAATTGGTTTAACTCGGGCCCTCAATGGCCCTTTTCCCTACGCATTGCTAATGGTGTGTACCAAACACAATTTCAGTAGGATGGTATATGGGATATCACCTAGAGCCCCTTAAACAGAAAAAGGGTCGTAGGTGGTGGTTGTGTTCAGATTACAGAATAAAGTCAGAAGGTGCATTCGAGAACCCCAATAATACAAAACAAACTTAGTTTAGAAAGCCAGTGTTTTGACTGTGTGATGTTTTGCTGGCGAATGAAATACTGCTTATTGAGGACAGCCTTTGCGGTAAATTTTGTAAATATAGGACGACTCTGTTTTAGCCGGCCATAAAGCAGGCATTTTGACAACTCTAAATGAAGTTATTAAGATTTTATTACTGCTTTTCATTTCATTTGATTGGGTTGGTTTCTCATCAGTGGTTGGTTCGTGTTTTTGTTTTATGAATAAGTTGTATTTATACATTTTGTGGTTTCGTGGATACGTATTAGTGAAACTGTTTTAGTATTTAAGACAATTTTTACGAATCCTGAGCTAGCAAACGTGACTATCACACCTTAATTGATTCACTGACTGAACTAAAATATGGAAAAAAGGCAGCTTGTTATGAAAATTTAAACTGAGTTTGGAGCGCGTATTTAATATGAAATGAAATTTGCTACATGTAGCTGAGTGCAATTGGAAAATAAAAAAACATTAAAAAATGAAAGAAAAGTTAGCCCAGTTTTTTATGTTCGTTGGAATCGGTCGTTTCTGTAAGAAACTACCTGTGCCATGTGAGATCAAGGACCGGAGCAATTGTATGAGATAAAGCACATACTGTAAAACCTCGCCGAGTATTTATTATCACAATAATTTTTTATTTTAATACGTGGCTATGCTGTTACCGCATGTTTGAAAGGGTAAATTTTCTTAAAACTAACAACAAAACATACGGCTTTAGAGAAAATGGCAGTGAATGTGAAATGTGACCATTTTACAACAAATGATCTTACACGGACCATTTAATGATTAGATTTAGTCTACTGCATACGTACCCACGAACTACAAACTGTGAAGAAGATATTGAAATAAATATTGAAATAGCGACGGAGTCATTAGAGATGTTACCTTTATTGCCAAAGTGAATACTTATTGTTTGAGTATGATATGTTTAAATATTACTGTTACATGAAATGTCGTGTTTGTCGCACTTTTTTATGATCATTTTAAAGATACAAGATTCATCTTCAGGCTGAGAAAGCACTGCAAGGCTTTTCCTCTCTAGGAAGGCACTTCCCAGGCTTTGTAAGTTGTTCTACAATGCATATGAAGAGAGGAAATAGTAGTGATATCGTCAGAAAACGGAAGTACAACATTTGAATGTATGCTCAAAGAGGGCGGGGTTCCCTCCTCTCTTCTACGACCGCCGCACCTGCTTCATTAAGAGAGGGTTAGTTAAAAATGTTAATTGTAATTCAATTGAGTCTGATGTCAACATTTTACATTTCAAAGGAGGAAGTGGTCTGATAAATATCGTGTGCATGATGATGCAACCTTGTGCTATATAGTATTGGTTGACTTGATCAATACTACAATGAGCACGTAAGAACTTATATTGCGGAAGTGTCGTTAAAATCTATATGTTTAGTTATATATAAGTAATTGATTGTGTTAAGAACTACATGTGGAGTGATGTTATTATTATATCAAATTTGCATTTTTACAAACTTGAAGGGGGCAATCCGAATTTATTTTCACAAGTTTTTCTGGCTTTTAGTTCTGCCTCACAATTACATATTGGGTTAAAACTAACAAAAAAAGATCTGCTATTAGGTCTGACGTTGAGATTGGTCACGGTATAGATGAAACTGTCTAGTTTCGCATCTGGGTGGAATTTTATTACCGGGACAAAATTACAAAATTCTTGTTCAGTAGTAATCCACACAAAATTAACGTGTAATATTGTAATTAAGTTTAATAGTTTGCACAATGTTTCGGTTTGTAAGGAACATGCACACTTTGATGGTCTGTATGCCTCCTTAATTTTTAACTACATCAGGGCCTGAAGAAGGGCGTACGGACGTTTTGCAACCTTTAAATTAATAGTTCAAAATATGGGACTTGCATTGGAGAAAATTTGGGATTCTTCCCAAGAAAATTTGGGTTTCTTGTTAGAAAATTGGAAACATTTTGAGATAATTGAAGAGCTTTTTTTTTAGAAAAACTCGAGATTAGATCGTTAGCGTTGCATATGATCTTACCTCAGTGGGCTAAAGATCTTCTACAAAATTCAACAATATTTCCCAGCTTTGTGACTTCTTTGCACAAGTACTTAAAAATTGGGACTTAATATTAACTTCGAAGTAATTTTATGTTAGAAAATTTGGAAAACCACGCTGTAGTTGACCAGTCCATTGTCCCTTGCGAAGTTTTAATTTTACAAAAAGAATGGGACAATAATGTTTACGGCCCACTTCCTGAGATCCCTGTAAACTACACCTCTGCCCTGCGGTGTGTTGTTAAATACCCATGTAGATATGGAGAATTTATAAAGTAACCTTTTGCACTTCGAAACACTTTAGATAAATGTTGAATGTTTAAGTTCAAATGTTGTTGATGTAAAAAATGTAAGCGCCAGAAGATCCTCTGCTGGTATGTGGAATCAAGGAGAATCTACTAACAAGGAACAAAACAAAACCTCATTGTTTTGTTTGAGGTCAGAGGTCATTCCCAGATACCATCAATGAGACTGCGAAACCTGGAAAGTGACTTTTAAGCACGGTATCTCAAGATAGAAATGACTAACACTTTTTACATTTGCTGTTATATAGGTTTGAAATGTTGTGACAAACCTTCTCGGTTTTGGGTATCGAGGTCAAAGGTCGTTGAAGTCACCAGTAATTATACTACAAAAACCTTGTAATTGGGTTCAGTTTGGAAATTTTTGCCACTCTATAGGGTTTTAAGTTTGTTTTTTACCTCTTTAATCTTTTAGCTTGGGTGAGCCCAACCCTGCACGGACAAAAACTTTGCATCCTCCGGTACCTTGCCTGGCTACTGGTCTGAGTTAAAAATTTTCTCAGGACAGCAATGACGGTAACTTTACATATTTGGTATGTGGATTTGCAATGATTAGAGGAACGTTTGTTGTTAGAGCAAAAATCTTATAAGTCAACATAGGTAAAGTGCAAAACCGTCCTTAATGATAAATAATTGAATCATCATAAGGGGATAAACGACATAAGGTTTGGTAGAGATCAGCGGGCATGCCAGGTCACCGGAGGTCAAAATCATCCAATGGTAGTTACTGGAATTCAAAAATGGAATATGCTTAGAATTCCCCAGACTTTGCTTAGCGAGACGTCAGACCGCAAAAATTCCCCCAAAATTCCCACTACTATCATGGGTCACCATATGCCAAACGTGGTTTCTTTACATCTACATTAGAGGTCACCAGGTGTCAAAAAGCAAACATTTTCCAAAATGTCGAAGGCAGGTAGATAGGTAGGTTTATCTTTCTGTTTATCCGTAAATAACGGTTAACACTTTTGCATGGGGATACTATACCAATTACGTAACAGAAGTATTTTTGGAACGCAATGCATTATCGCTTCGTAGATTGAAAAAGTCTTCATTACATTTCCATCTTTTAATATTTTTTTTATGACAGACAAGGTTACAACAATTTATTAAATTAGTCATATTAGAGACGAATTTGAAGGACTGCAATCTAGACAATGTTTCTCTGTTGGACAATTCTCTTAGAAGGTATCTTGCCACGATGAATGATGTTACCAAGGTATCAGGCTATATGAGAACACTTGGAGTCACTGTTGATCTAAAAGTGACATTTGTACCATGAAATCTATTTTATTCCGACAGGAAAAGAATACCTCTCTGACTGAATCTTTATTATCATTGTACCTCATTTTGCCCGGTATCGATCATGAAAAAGTTCGCAAACGTTACTTCAAAGGGAAATGCATCCACCTCAACTTAATTAAGTATGGTAGACTACTCTATATTTAAGAATGGCTTATGAAATGCATGTGATACAATTTTCCTCATCATTTCTTAAATTTACCAGGAGTAACTGCTTGGTTTATCTGAAAATGCATGTAAGTTTTGCAATATCATAAAAGGTACTTGGTATCGAGGATAAAGTTGTAGAGAAGTATAAAGTTGTGAGATTAAGGTGTTGCAGTGTCAAGATAAATTTAAGTTCAGGTCACTGCTTTTGCCGGTAGGGAGTGCTAAGGATCTTCTGGTGCTTTAAAAAAAGTTTTGTGTTCAATAAATGTTTCAAAAATCAGTAGATTTTCTCTTTTTCCATTTTTACTCTTTGTCACCGGTTTATAGCTTAATTATATTGAGAGTTTACAGAGATTCATCCTGAATGTGGTTAATGTATGACAAATTAAAAAGATAATGGACGTTTTCTTAAAATTTAATAAAGGATTAATTAAAAGTCAGGGACTGGGGCGCCGTTCAGATTGAGAGAATTCTATGCACCGAACACATGTTGATACAGAACATGGTTGGAACATCATTCATTCACTCATTCATTTTCATTCACTCACTCATTCATTCGTTCGTTCGTTCGTTCCGTCGTTCGTTCGTTTGTTCGTTCATTCATTCATTCATTCCTTAATATTAGGTTTTCGGGCCAATTACACTGTAAATTATGACACTTGGAAACCTTGTGCCCACGTGCACCCAGGGAACCCAAATGAGGTTTGGTATTTTCAAAAGAAATATATATGTCTTCTGTTGTCAGAGTGTGACTTCCAGATTTCGTATGGTTTGCCTCTTCTTTGGACACGAGGCCTATCTACCCTTTGGTAATGACAAATACCCAAAACACCTGTGAAATGCCATTTGTGTCCAATGGGTTTCGTTTTTCAAAATTTTCAGTTCGCACAACGCAAATTCAAGGTGGCGTCAGTCCATATGGCAATCCAGGCAGGCTAACATATTTCCTTGATAGAATTACATTTATCGGACCATCACCTGCGTTCTGTATAACTCAACTCCCACCTACCTTAGATTCTAAATGTCCTCCTGATCCACTCCTGGTAATCAGTTTTTTATCAGTAAATTCTTACATAAAAGGGGAAGTCACACAAAAATTTAATTTTCATATGTGAAAGAGGAACAAAATCTTCACAGTGTGGTGAAAGTTCCATTCAAATCGGACATGTATCTCTTGAGATATCAGTAAATGAAGTCAGTAGATTTGTTTTCAAAAGTGAGTTTAAGGGCAGCAGAGCTTATATCACTTCCTCACATTGACAAGGAATGCTTTGTTTCATCAGACTATTGTATTGACCTTGAAGTTAATATAGAGTATGACCTCCCTGTGGGGATGCAAAGTTTGTAAAATTCTCATGCTAATTATGCAATCACATTTTAATAATATGGCATTGTTGAGGAGAAAATCCAGTATAAATTTTAAAGAAAAACAGAAGACTGTCCATTAATGTGGGGATGTGGTGTCATAATTTATGAGCTTGCCATAAGTTCCAATTTTCTTGAAAATTTGTTCATATCTTAGGAACCACACATCGGATTTCAAGCAACTTTCACGAAAAAGGGTCAGATTAAGTACCCCTCTAACATATCAAATCCTGTTGTGACCTTAAACCCTTCTTTTAAGTTGCCCAACTAATTTAAAGACCAGATTTTAGTCAATAGTATTATACCCTCAAAGGACGAGTTTAATGTCAAACAAATATAACTTAGAGCTTCCCAGGCTTGTCCCCCTCGACCCCCACCCGGGTTTGCTCGTGGACCCAACCAGGGGCTCTAAGGGCCCCTGGACCAGACCCATTGGGGTCTCGTGACTCCTCTTGGTGGCGCCTCTGGCCTTATGACTGTGTTAAGCAGCGAACCCCTCAAATCCTTATACCTCTTCAATGCCCCTCTAGAATGAAAAACCTGCTACCGCCACTGCATGAAATGCCAAGTCGTGACGGAAATCGCTGCTGGTGTGGATAGTGTAGTACAGGAAACAGAACAAATTTTGTAACGAGCAATACATAAAGGATATCAATGAATGTCAACTCAAATCACCAAAGGTTTGACTTTTCACCACTCCCCATGATAACAAGGGGAAACGATGAAGCAACGAAAGAGACGAAAAGGATCGAATGGAAACGGCGATAAAGTTTCCAGGAGGGGTAATGTATGGACATGTATTACGCCAATGAAAAATTGAATCATTCTAGGTGGAATGGAGTAAATTCACCCTTTATTTATACCCCATATTTTGGCAGAGAGCCAGTGACTGACTTAAGTCCTTTGAATCTGGAGGGTGCTATTATACTTTGGGGATCTTCCACAATCATTCTCAATTGGCTCAAAAAACATGTTTGGAACAATCATTCTGTGCTCCGCTTGTACGTTTTATATGTTTTAGACCTTATTTTTCCCTCTAAAAGTTGTCAAATACAATTAGCCTATACTCGATAGGACCACATTATTGCAACCACGAATGCAACCGATCGAAGATGTCTGGCAGTTGACGAGCGGTAATAAATTTGTTTCCGTCCGCAATGCTGCTGACAAGTCTCTGGATATTGAAGAATAAGAAGCAGTATCGAAGGAAACAAATTTAAACCTTTCGTCAAGAGAATATCTTTATTCAAATCCCCCACCAAATATGTATTTCTTCCAAACTGAATGCAGACGAGTTGTTGTAAACATGTTTCGTCTTCAGTGCCTTTGACAAGTCTGCCACATATTATACAATGTCAAGGAGTACTACGGGTGAAAACATATCCTCAACCATGCGTCAGTCGGACAATTTATTCAGTGCCAAAAGATGCATATTTTTCTACATTAGGCCTAAATGAAGATTCCCTGCTGACGAGAGCATGCATGTTAAGTTGTATCCGTCGGTTGGTGCCCCTGAAATATATCTCTATACAATAGGTCTATAGGCCAGTGAGCCGCTACAACTGGAAAAGGGTCGTGGTCCAACTTGAACCAGTTGATAAACTGGGCAGTAACACCCCAGCTAACTAAATAGTACATATTATAGATGCACTGCAGATGAAGTCAAATTTACCACTCACTTACTATAGCGGGACATCTTTTAATTAAAAATATTCACATTTCTTTTACCCTGAAGAAAACTTCCTGCTGGCGAGTGGTTGTAAATTTGTCTCCGTCAGCAGTGCCTCTGAAAATTATGTCTACATATTATAGAATTATTAGAAGTACCGGTACCTAGGGTACCACAGACGAAAACAAATGCCGTGCAACCTTACGTCAGTGTGATATCTCTTTTCAGTGGAAAAATACCGAATTTTCTTTTACAAGTAGTAAGGACCATGTCTTGGGCTACCATCTAACGATTGTCAATTTGTTTCCGTCCGTCAGCGGTTCCACTGACAAGTCTCTCCGACTACCGTATTAAAGAATCGTCGAAAGCAGCCCAAATAGGAAACAAATTCGATTCACGTGAGGGAGACCATCTTTATTCAGGGGAAAAATATCAAGTGGAGTAATTTCTCTCACATTGAAGACGTCCTGCTTGGGACGATCGTTGTAAATACGTACGATCAGCGGTGCTGCGGACAAGACTCTGGATATTGTAGAGTTGTCAGAATCCACACAGACGGAAACACATGCTCACACATTGAAGACGTCCTGCTGAGGACGATCGTTGTAAATACTCACGATCAGCGGTGCTGCGGACAAGACCCTAGATATTGTAGAGTTGTCAGAATCCCCACAGACGGAAACACATGCACAAACCTACGCCAGCTGGTCATCTTTATTTAGTGCAAATAAATGCCCATAGACCCTACCCCCCACCCCCCTCTAGGAGCTTCGCGCTCCGCGCTCGCAGTGAACGCTTTGATTGCACTCTTTTGGATTGGACGTCTCCCGGAAATCCTGCCAAAATTGGACCTATGAAAATTTGAAAATTCTGTCTCTTCCGATAATGCTAACGGTGCCCCAAATTTCAGGACCTTTAAAATTTTATACCCGAGGGCCCCAGGCCGGCGATCACACTTCGGACCCCCATTCTGAAAACAAATCCCGGATCTCGTCGGGCCCCTGCGTAAGTAGTAAGTACTCGCCTAAAACATGATTTTGCCAGTCGGCTAAGAGCCAGCATATATCCAGGGGAAGTCCCCCATGCACTAATTTTTGGTCATACCCGGTTTAAACTACCGGCCGGTCATTTCTGAACCGTGCGTGAAGCCTTGAAATCACTTTATTCATAGTGAGAGGCAGTCAATTGGCACCCAAAGTGTTGGTAGTATTCTAGCTTATAAAAATTCTCAAATCAAATGGCACATCTATTTGATCGTCAGCAAATTAAAAAAATGCAGGTCGAAGCAATAAACTTAGATTTTGCCTGGATGAGGACGAACATTAGACAATTTTGGGAGGTTATACTGTAAAGTAGGTAAGGAGAATCGGAACTGTCTGGGGAAAGAGGGTTTGGCCTACTACCCCATGACGTAGGCTACTAGGCTAAGCCGAACTCATCACGTACAAATGTAAATCGGCTATCGCGAAAAATCTTTTAGTAGATAGGCATCTAGATTCTGGTATTAATTGTGGTATCAGTTAGCAAAGTTGCTACAACGTAGGCCTCCACGGGCACTGCAAGGTCAAGTGTTTCCCTCCATCTACATAACCTTCAGTGGACGTAATCAGTGGTGGAGCTAGGGATTTCGGTCAGAGGGGGCGAAAATGGTCTGCAGGGGCACTTCGAAGGAGTAAATACCCTGAGCCTCAGCAAGATCGAAGCCATGACTTTTCAGACTTTCCATTTGATTTACCGCACCTGGTAGAAGACTTCTTTCACATTTCTCCTCAGCAAGTTTTTCTATTAAAACGTGTTTGAAATTTTCTACCCATGGGACTCCGCTGAAGGAAATTCGGGGGGGGGGGGGGAATTAAATTCTTTTAGGGGGAAAGCTCCACGCCACCATGAATTGGCGGGAGGGCAAGAATATCATGGCCCAAAATGTCTCTAATATCGCTGGAAATTACATTTCTAAAGCCTAATTTCAGCATATAAATAGGGAAAACACTGAGTGAACTGTAAAGAAATATTGATGTCAATTTTTCTTCGTCTAAGTATTCTTTATGCTTTCTTCGTTTTTTAACGTTTTTTTTTTTTTTTTTTTTTGTTTTCCAGGGGAAGGCAAGTTCCCCCCTCCCCTACCTGCGGACGCGCATGTTTTTATCCCTCTCTTTCACATTCTAGTAGGCATAGCATTGTTTACACACAGCAACCTGCCGTGCGTACAGCAAGGTGAAGAGACAGCACAGACATACTCCTCACGTTCAACTTTGAAACGTTCGTGTGGAAAAGTTAAACCAACTAGGATCACAGAATAAACTGCATCCTTTAGAATGAACCTTTTTCTTCACTCTTGTAAAATATTTTTACGAAATACTAACAAGAAGTATTTTTTGAAAAGCATCTTTGTCCTAAGTTTTTACTGTCTTACTGTGAAGAGGGTTTAACCGCATTTGTGAAGAAGCCAGACCGAAGCATTTTGTTCAGACTGAAATTTCCCCATTTTTAAATGAGCTCGCCTTGAGTGTTACACTCCAAATATATAGACATCCTTACCATATAAGGTAGCTATGACCTTCCCCTATGTGACCTGATATTCGACTTCCGTCTATGTGATTCACACAAGAAGCTACGACACTTTACAGCGCTCGCCGAAAACTGCTTATAATTTGGCTTTTCCTCATCGTTATGAAAAGTTGAAACCATCATTATGTAGGAAAAGACCCATACTCTACTACTGTCTAATCAGATTTTGTATTCTTAGTGTGCAACACTCAAGGAAACGAACGTGAATTAGTCCATACTTCTTCGCACCTGCATACCGGTTGAAAGACCTGCTACGCCATGACGAACAGGCTTGATCAGATTAGAATAGAAGGTTGACAGCCTGGACCGCCGATGAAATATCGGTTCTTGTGCAAAGCCGGACATGTCCTGGTGAGAAATTTTTGCATTTTTACGTACTTAAGGGATTTTTAAGGGGCATGAATAGCTTCACTGGGAAAGAAACTGATTTAAATTGATGAATTTTCTTCAGAAAAGAAGAGAGCATTTTAAAAATTTGTAAAGGGTTGTATGTACAGTAAATGGCACAACCAAAATAAACGAGTCACTAACGAAAAAAGCACAGCATTAATCTATCTTTGTGTGAACGACGCGCACGCGTACAACGTTTTTGGCTGTTACAAACGATAAACCTAACCAGCAGGAAAATAGACGATGGAGTTCTAGTTAAGAAGCATTGTGTCATTGGCAAAAAAGGAGTAACAGAAAGGGTATTCATTTTTTTTATTTCTTGGGCAAGCATTTCATATCTACAGCTATCATGAGACTGATAAAGCTTAGCCCATGAACAACAGTCACTCTCACAGTCACAGTTCAGAATTACGCCTACATATTTGAAACTGGTAGCTACCTATAGCTAGGCCTAGCTAACCTGAACATCTCAATTTAACTATTCATTAATTATTATGATGAAGAAGGGGCAGGGGTGCATTTTAGAGAGGAAGGATGTTTAACATGTTCTCTTGGCCATAATATTTTCCTTCAAAAATAAAAACAGTTTCTGCTCTGGTGATCTTTGATTAAAGTGCTGATATAAATATCGAGCAAGCTGTATACAATACAGTACTGTACAACGTCTTTAAATTTCTTAATCTTTCATTCCATTTAGATCACTGGTATGACAACCCTACCCCAACGTTTGGGTTAATGGAACTCATTCGATGTGCTGTGGAAGATTCAGAGCATCTCACATATAGGAAAGACTTGCCTGCAATTATTAAAGCAATGGGTCTTCGAGAACCAAAGATGGCTTTGGCTGGATTAATTTCAAAAATCAACCGTCGGGCAGCCAGTGCTGAAATGAAGGGAAATCTGGATCTCTTGGCTGAAGAAATGACAGACCTATCTCAGCACCATCAAGAAATAGTGGGACCAGCTTGTGGTGAGCAGGTATTACACCCCAGTGGTTGAGGGAAGGTTGCATCCTGGCAGACAATGTTTTCATAACAAATGCTGTTATTGCTGAACTTTATCAGTATAGGCGAAGACATTCAGTAGCATGGAAAGTTGTCTCTGGTAAGTGGTGGCCAAAATTATTTCCCAGTGATGAGATTCCACCAACAGGTACAATTCTGAGTAGTTGGGAAAGTGTGGATAAAAGGAAACAAGTCCTTAGTAGAGATTCTACTTCTGAATTGAAAGAGAAGTTTCTTAGAGAGAGGTATGTTCAGCCAACTCATAAAAAAGCAAATGTAAATTTAGAGGTGGTTGCAGAGTTAGAGGAAAGCTTTGAGGAAGGTAGTTTAGACAACTCAGATGATGGATATGAAACCTCTGATTCAAGTGTTTCACCCTACCTTCTTAGAAAGCATGGAGATACAATCGTCATCTTGCATGATTTGTTAGAGCAAGAAAGAAAGGATAAAGCTTTCTTAGAACAACAATTGAAAGAGAGTGAAGAAAAGTGCAGCACTGCAGAAAACATTGCAGCTGAAGCAACGACAGCAAGAGAAGAAGGAGAAGTAACTCTGAAAAGAATTGTCAGAGAGCTCAAGCAGTCGTGTTCTAAATATGAAAGAGAACTAAAGAAAGCAGTTGAACTTAGTGAAGAGTTGAAAAAAGAAATTAGGTCTCTTGAGAGAGTAAATGTAGTGAGAAGACTTAAAATTAGGGATGCCCAGTTAAGGAAGGAGAAGGAAACAACACAACAACTGTTGAAAGAAGTTGCCAAGTTGAACACCATTGTAGAGGAGCTAAGGCGCACAAGAAAAAATAGAACAGAACAGGTTCGCTACAACGTACTAAAATTGACAAAAGTCGAGGAAAAATTTGAGAACGAGAATAGGTCATTAAAAAGAAAATTAAAGGACCTTGAGGAAGAGAATGACTCCATTACTTGTCAGCTGGATGAGATAATGGGAAATAATGAAATTTCTACTTTTGAGGGTGGAACATACACTAATGATATTAGAGTTGTATGTTATGAATTAATTTCTAGAGGTGTTGGGTCAAAGAATGTTTCAGATATAATTCGTCTTGTATTACAACGTGTTGCAGGATTAGAATGCGGCAAATTACCCAAGCCTACATGTATACGTTACATGGCTTTTGAGCAAGCATTGCTTGCGAAACATGTGGCGAAGGAAGCCATCAACAACAGTCAAAATCCTGTCACTCTTTTGACAGATGGCACTTCAAAAAAGCATGTGCCATATGTTACAATGTTAGCAGGTACAGATGCAGGAGTGTATGGTATTGGGCTCTCAGAAGTAGAGAAAGAAAATTCTGAGACACTCCTGCAGGAAGCTTTAAGTGCTATGGAGCAGTTAGTAGCTATCAACAACATAGCATCTGAGGGAAATGTGGTCAGTAAATTGTTACTGAAAGTTAAAAATACAATGACAGACAGGTGTGTTGTTAACAAAAAATTTGTTAAACTTCTAGAAGAATGGCGAGAGAAGATGCTTCCCAAAGTTGTAGAAAACTGGGATGAGTTAAGTGCAGAGGTAAAACTAAATATGTCAGTGGTTAATGATTTGTATTGTGGGAAGCATGTTGTTCTCAATCTACAGGAATATGCAGGAGCAGCACTGCATGACTGGGAAACTGTAGAGTCAGGTGGTGGAAAGATTGGGAGGGAAAAGCATCTGCTTTGGAATAGAAAGGAGTCTGCCACCCTCCTAAGTATCAGAACAGTATGTGAGGCTTTTGGCCCTGATGCCAATGAGCAAGCAGGGTGCCCCATTGAATTTAATGATTTCTTAAAAGAAATTGGTGACAAAAATAGGCTAATAGCCTACCGTGGAAATCGATTTAATGTACCATTGTCAATGGGGCTGCTGTCTATTATCATTATTACAATGGACACATTGATAAAGTTAATGAAACCCTTCCACCGAACAAGCAAAAGAACCAGTTAGTTCGATCAGTATTCTATGATTTGCAAGATAAGATTGTTGTGGCTGGCATACGTGCTATGGGGATTATCAATTCACATATTACATTGCCTTTGATGCGCATGTTAGATGAGCATAACATTTCGGTTATGGATACCCACAAGTATTATACATGTCTCACTGAGAGTGTCCGCAAATGGATGACAGATCCAAAGGATCTCCTTGATGACAGTGCAGTTTTGTTTAATGATTTCCCTCCTATTAAAAATGATATCCATAAAGCTCTGTATGGTGAAGTGGATGAAGAGGTACAGTTTAACACTGAACAGGCGCTCAGCATTATACTTCATAACCTATGTATTTGTGTTAATAGGCAGCTTGTAGACCATCTGCCTGGAGGTAGAAATACCACAACCCTGATGAAAATCTCAGGAGGAAACACAAACTTGTCCTAAAGATAATGTGGCAGCAGAGCGTGTATTTGCAGGGTTAGACTACCTTAAACGAAAAAGTCCCAACATTTCATCTCTAGCCATGCAAGGGATTTTGTTATGGAGTTTGAATAAAACCTCAAGCTATTTAAATGCATGTGATCAAGAGAAGAGAGATGAACTCATAACAAAGGCAGTGCAAAGTAGGCAGCGAGTGGTTAAACTGTACCAGGCTAAGAAAAAAACAATTCAGGAAAATAGACTTAAAGCTAAAGAAGCTAGAATGAAAGAAAAGAGAAGCAAAAGAGCTTCTTTTGGTGTCCCATACTGTCACTTACACTGAAGCCGTGCTTCAAACTTGTGGTTATATATGTAAAACATTAAATGATGTAGATCGGCTTATGCAGGAGCAAAAAGATGAGACAAGAAGGAGAGAAGCTCTACTCTCTCAAATCAAGTATTACAAATATGTTAACCGTGGAATTATCAAAGGGCATTTGTTTTTCAATACTTCAGCAGGTAAGCCAATAGCTACACCACAACTAGTGAAAAATCTTAAGGAAATTTTGAATCAGTTAAATGTAGTGGAAAGTCCTGCTGAGGCTTGCAGTGTATCATCAGATTCATCAAAGTACAAAAGTCGTATGGAACTGAAGGCAAGTCTGCTGGCAAAACTTAACAGAGTTGTCCAAAACAAACCCTTTCCACCTGATGTAATAGGTAAGAATGTTGAGCATATCTGTTTGTCTCCTGATGGAACTTTAGAAACGTATAGGGGGAAAGTTCTTCGTGAGAGTACCACAAAAGATATAAAAGAATTAATGGGAAATGAGTATAAATCGTTTTTTGAAAAGGGTTATAAGTTTTACACTTTAAGATATGAACCACCATATAATCAGCTTTTTGTGTACCCCCTCAAAAAGGAGTGGGATGATAACTTGCTGAGCATATTGTAAAATACCATGCTGTCAGAAACGCACCATTGTTCCATGAATTTTTAAGTATACATCATTATTTTTTGTGACTGTCGGTCTTTAATGCATATTTTATTAGGCTATGCTGGAGGTATTCTTTGTCAAAAATATGGAATTTCCTTTTTGATACTGTAATGTACTTTACAACCTGAACCTCCCATACAGGAGTAAGGTGGTTATTGCAATGATATGCAGTATCCCCTCCTTCATATTATTGGCCTCTTGTGGGCAATTCAGGTCAGTGAAAAATCATGGGACAGCTTACCAGAACCTTTAAGGATCAATTTATATCAAAATTCCACATGTAGAATGCACTTAATTAGCATATTTGTAATTTGCATAATTAATTAGCTCATTTGCATATTTAATGAGATATTTGTATAATTTTTTGTGAAAAGATGCGTCTTCACACCTTTAGTCACCATGCCAAGTTTCATTTCCTTACGACCATTTAAACTAAAGTTATGGCATTTATGCATATTAATTAGCTGGACTTAGGTTTTTTTCTGCTCTTACCGTACTTGCAGTTTCAAAATAGCATTTTCCAAGGCCCGTAGTTTAAATACGAACTTACCAATGACTGTTTTTTCCCCAGAAAGTGATTAACCTTGTTAATTTGTGATAGGAAATTTAGTTTGGTAAAGTTTAAGTACAGTTTCTCCAAATTAGGAGGGTTCAAAAATGCCAAAAATGTGATTTTGCTGAAAAATTCCATTTCATGGCAGGTTTTTGATGTCCTTTTACAAACTTTGAACAGCCATAACTTTGTCATGCCTTATCCGATTGACATGATTTTTTCACCTTTTTACTTCTTTTTGGAAACTCTTTGTAATAAACAGACATTTATGTGAATCATGTGTATTTGAAATTTTTGAGTGCTATGCCTAATTCTAGCATGGAGGCAGCCATTATATTTTGTGTTTTTGACAGGTCTCGATTTAAGATTTTAATGTGATAATGGGCTACTTTAATATGTGAAGATAAAGATTAAACCCGTTAGAGCAAAAAAGCAAGCAATGTTAAAGAGGGAAAAGTGTATGGAAATAAATCACCGTTAGGTGTACATTTTGGCATCTGCAAATCAAGATAAGTACACGAAGAAACATTAATTAAGTTGAAGTAATTTACATCGTATGACCACTCTGAAATAGCCATTAATTGAGTACAAGAAATAGTACAAGCAATAGCCAAGACAGGAGGTCTGCTTGGCTCTCTAGATACCGAATTCATAATATATAAAAGTAGCTTGTCACAAACAAATTTTAGAGCTGATTGATTGATTAATATAATGAGGGATTTTGATCTTATAAAAAAAAAACCGGCGACCTATTACCCTATTAAACACCGATTATAAAATCGTTGTAAAATGTCTCGTCTTTCGTATGAAAAAAGTTCTTGCAAAACTTATTAGCCAAGAACAGACAGGTTTTTTAAAAGATCGTTATATCGGTGAAAATACCAGAACTATACTAGATCTTATTAACCATTGTAAAACTAATTATATTCCAGGGGCACTGCTCTTTCTGGACTTTGAAAAAGCGTTTGCCTGTCTTAACTGGGAATTTTTGCATCTCTTTCTTTCTTTTATTTTGGTGTTGACTTTCGAAATTGGATTAAGACACTTTATAGCAATGTTTCTTCGTGTGTGTCAAATAACGGCTATTTTACAGAATATTTTAAGCTTTTGAGGGGAGTTCGCCAGAGCTGCCCCTTGAGTCTATATTAATTTATTACTTGCACTGAGATATTAACTTCTACTATCAATTTCAATAATCGTATTTCTGGAATTACTCTTTCGAATGTTTCCATCAAACTTTTGAGCTGTGCTGATGATACGGTTATCATTACTGATGGTACCGAAAGTTCGATAGACGAAGCTTTTTTTATGTTGACAAAATTTTCACAAGCCTCTGACTTAAGTTTGAATTTAAAAAAATCCTTCCTCTTTTTATTAGGTCCCTTGCATCGAAACCACCCTCGTTACTTTAGGGATCATCATGTAACCGTCAGTAATTGACCTGCTACTGACCTTGGTGTTTCCTTCATTCAGCATGATGAAGATTTCTTTGAACTGAATTATGTACCAAAATCATTACGAATCGAAAATATTATAAACGTTTGGTCTTCCAGCCTGAGGGATCTTACCCCAATTGGGAAGATCTTAATTATTAAAACCTTTGCCATTTCCAAGTTGGTTTCTGTTCACAGTTCTCCCAAACCCACCTGCTGACTTTTGGGGGAATTTGAGACCCTTTTTCATAAATTTATTTGGTCACATAAACCTGACGAAATTAACCGAACTGTCCTCGCCAATCCGCGTGACATTGGGGGACTTAACATGATCAATGTAAATCTGTTTGCTAAATGTTTGAAATATAAATGGATTAAATTGTGTTTAGATGAGCGGCCTTCATACTGGAAGCTGTTATTCGATCAAGAGCTGAGAAATGATGGTGGAAAAATTTTGTTTGATTGCAACTTCCACCAAGCTGATATTAAAAGTAGTAATTGTTTAATAAAATAATTTTGTAGCGCATGGGCGGACTTCAGCTTCCGTTACCCTGTTGATGATTACGTAAACCAATCTGTATTGAATAATTCATACGTTAAAATTGATAGTAGTATAGTTTATTCAGAGACGTTAAAACGTAAAAACGTTTATTGTCACTGATAATGAAGGCAAATTGTTGAGCTATCTCTCTTTCATGATAAAGTACAATATCACAGATAGATTTCCATTCACTTTATATTATGGAATCGTTAAAGCTATCCCTAGGCTTTGGAAAAATAATGTCAGGCAGGTTGAAAAGCCAAATGATAACATCACTCGTCTTATAAGTTTTATTTCAAGTTCTCACCCGACTAAGATCATATACAATTACTTAATTAAGGGTTATGTACGAAGTCCTTTCAAAGTGGGAACAAAGGTTTACCAGGTATTACAATTGGAGCAATATATTCCAGTTACCAGTTTTGGCCGTTAGAGCGTTAGAGACTTAAAAGTTCAGGATTTCCAGTTTCGATATATTCATCGATTAATAGCAACAAACTCGATTTTATGCAAAATCAAACAAAGAGAATCCCCACTATGTACTTTCTGTAACATCGATACCGAGACATTAGGGCATTAATTTTGGAGATATAGTATTACCAGTGCTTTTTGGCATGAAATTTTTATGCGTTGTACAAGGTACAATTTTGATTTAAATTGAGTGTGGCAAAGCACCCACTCAACTTCCTTATATTACATGCAAAATATTTTATTTTTAATTGCAAATTAACGATAAATCGCCCAAGGTTTCTACTTTTATTCAATAATTCAAAATTTTTATAAAAAGTGGTATGCTTCATTCTAAGAAAGAACAATAACGATGCACGTGCATTACAATTTCAAGAAACGTTTTGCTTTCCTTAGGGTAATTATTTTCATGCATGCCTTTCGTGAAATGTCTCTACAGACAGCTTGATCATTTATGATCCTGTTGTTCAATCATACGAACTTCGTTTGATTTAATCCCTCTCTAGGTATTTACTTATGCGTAAAAGATAATTGTAATTAAATTACAAAATATATGTACAATGTTATAAATGCCTCATGGAAGAGAGTAATGGCTCTTATACTATTCCATGTAATATAGTGTTAGTGTCCTTTATGGGGAAGACTGCAACATCTTTAATGTTCTACTGCATAAACTACAAGGTATGATCTTATTTGTTACTGTTATTGTTTACGGTTTAATTGCCATATTGAAACTCTATTTTACTTTACTTTCCGTTTTGTCTACGCATTATAACTGAAGGTTCATTTATAAAATTGTGATATACTCAATAAACGAGATGAAAAATAAATAAATAAATAAAAAAGATAAGCCTAAACTTAAGCTAATTTGATGCAATTTTGTGACTTTTGAAACCACGGAAGTACAGAGGTAAGCATTTTCATGGAATTATCGTGCAGTGTCAGAAATAGCCATTCTTCATTAGAATGATCACTTGAAGAAAAGCAAAATGGAAAATGCTCATTAAAACTCTTCAACCATTGCCACTATATGATAACTGTTTTATTTTATTTTAACCTGCGTGTTTTCTTCAAATGATTTTGAAAAATGTTGTGGAAGCTATTTTGGTATATAAACTCTTTTTATTGTCTATGTTGCCAACTATCCCGACAATAAGAGGGCTATTTGCGCTACAATTATTGTTGCGCCCTTTTGCATCATCTTTTATTGGCCGGGAGGGTTAATTTAATGTCAGTCTGTGTAAGCTTATAATCACGCTTGGTGTGGAAGCAATGAACTTAGCACAGGGTCAAAATGCATTAGTGCGTATAAAGCATGAAGGTACGTTTCGGCAAAACCTATTCCTATATAACAGAAGATGACCCTTTTCATCAGAATCATAATTGAGGATAGTACAGTTACTAGTTGCTGTTTGAGCATTTTGTTATCTGGACCTTAAAACAAGGCTATTAAATTACGTCTTTTGCCAAAAATGGTGGAAGCGTAATGTAAAAACCTAAAAAGGGCGCCGACAGACGATTTTTGTCCGTCAGGGAGGAGGGCGACCGCCCCTGACCATATGGCAGATCCGCCACTGGACGTAATAGCTTCTTCGGGAAGCAGTTTCAATTAAGGTTTGATTTCGCCGAACCGTCGGCCTTTTGCCGGAGGGTCGGGAGGGCTAGAGGGAAAGCATGCGCACTGCATTGCCGACTTGTGCTACGATCATTATTTTGCATCTATATTCGGGGATATCGCATCCATGGGCGTCCGCTAGGGGGGAGGCAGGGGAAGCTTGCCCCTCCCCCCGGAAAATCAAACTGGTGAAAAAAATTAATTAAAAATTAAAATAAAAAAATTACAAATAAATCATCAAAATATATTCACTAACAGCGTCAGTTTTTACTCGTGAAATATCCGGACATTTGACCAGGGATAGCAAAAGAGAAGATGGTATGCTGAATAGTGAAATCGTAATTTGTTGCCATCATTCGTGATATCTATTGGAAATTTGTAATTGTAAAAACTATGCAAAAATTGTACCAGCCTAGTTGTCAGGTATGTAGTGTGCATATGGCATTCGACTATTAATGAATGCGTTGGTCTTGGTTTGGTCCCGTGCTGATCTCAAGTGGCGACGCGCGCGTGTAACTGGGATATACAAGGCGAATATGGGGAGAGGGGGCGGGGGATGATTCATAATTAGGTAACGGACATAGGCCCATCAGTGGCGTAGCTACTGGGGGGGGGGCAGGGGGGCAAGTTGCCCCCCTGAAAAAAATTAGGGAAATTTGATGAAATTGGGGGAATTTGATAAGTTTTCTTATTCTAACAAAATTTTCTCAAAATTTTTGTTAGAATAAAAAATTGTGAGACATTTCTCATACATAAATTCGTATTTTCGTGCAACAAATTAACCCACATTTCGTCAGTGTAGCATGCATGAACCGGCCCTACTCGCGTTCCACAGGAACGTCCTCGCCGCGTAGCAGATTGAATGTTCTCGTGTATACGAGAGGGTGTATGGAATACCGTTTTAACATTTATTCACGAATTTCAGATATCTCTAATTAATTTCAGATATCTCTAATTATGCACAATTTTACATATCTAAAATTGAATTAGAGATATCCGAAATTGAATTAAAGATATCTAAAATTGGATTAGAGATATCTGAAATTGAATTAGAGATATCTGAAATAGAATTAGAGATATCTGAAATTGAATTAGAGATATCTAAAATTGAATTAGAGATATCTGATATAGAATTAGAGATATCTGAAATTGAATTAGAGTTATCTGAAATTGAATTAGAGATATCTGCAAATGAATTAGAGGTATCTGAAATTGAATTAGAGATATCTGAAATAGAATTAGAGATATCTAAAATTGAGTTAGAGATATCTGAAATACTTCGTTATTTCGAGATATCTGCAATTATTTAAAGATATCTGCAATTATTTATATCTGAAATTTAATTAGAGATATTTGCAATTATTCAGAGATATCTGAAATTAATTAGAGATATCTAAAATTCGTGAATAAATGTTAAAATGGTATTCCATACGGGTGTTATGATCAGTGCATTTCAGTGCACAGGAATTAAGCTGTTATTCAGGAATTTAACAACAGCTGATACAGTACAACTAACACTGAAAGGCTGTAAACCCGAACTCATCCCCTTGTACCCATTCCCTGCGTTGTACACTTTGGGAATTCAGTAAAAGGATGTGAAAACTGACAAGTCACTAACGTAGGCCCCCGAGGTTATATTGCCCTACAAGCTAGTAGCGAGAGGGGTTTAAACTATACCGATTTTACTCTGTTTACATAACGATGGATGGGGCTAAAACATCCATGGCCAACGATAAACTTAACGTTAATCCAGAAATAAGAATGAACGGGATCCATAGGCATACTTATATTTTGTTATTTATCCTAATTCTTGGAGGCTTACAGGCCTCGGGAAAATAGCTTTCTGCTCACTTGGGGTGTAACAATAAACGGGTCAATGAGTACCTTGCAGCCTTCTACACTTAACAGACTGCTGTTCTAACAGGATATCCTGTGTGATCGAGCCGCTATTAGGCCTCATTTCAGTGGCGTTCGAAGGGGATACATTGGGCCATGCGCCCCCCCCCCCCTCACCGATGCCATTTTTTCTTTGCTCTTAAAAATACGGAGTCAAACTTTAGTAACACAGATAGTACTTCAAAAGACAGCATATGTGGCACCAGATTGCATATAAGGACACCCAATTTTTCAAAAATTTTCAAAGGGGAAGGATTGCCTCTGCAAGGCCCCTCAGTGATGCCGATTTTTTTAATTCCTACAAATAGGCTGTCAAATTCCATTTTTTACTAAAAAAGGTGGACTCTGTAACCCACAGGTGGAATCGATTAAAATAAAGACTACGTGTTAAGATCCTCTTTACAAGCATGAATACGCTATTTTTGGCCATCTGAGGGGTCTGATTTTTCGAAATTTTCTTTACGCTCAACGCCAACTAATGGTGGCGCTTCGCTCAGTCTTTTGGGCAAAATTACATTTTGGGGTCAAATAAGCTTTTAACTCTCTGATCACTTTGCAGTTTGCGAACATATTTTGAAGTGAGCATTTTATTGCAAACGACAAAAGAAGATAGCGACTCGTTAGACTCTTCGTATAAGTCAGGAAAATGCTATTTCCGGCCATCTGAGGGGTCTGATTTTTCGAAATGTTCTCTACGCTCCGCGCCAACCAATGGTGGCGCTCCGCTTAGATAATCTTTATGATAAAACAACGTTTTGTTGCCAAGAAAAATCACAATCCTATACCGATCAATGCTCTTTTATTTGACTTTTAAAAGTGTGCAAATTTAATAACAAGTTTTACTTCGTAGGGTAGCATAAATGGCATAAAAATGCACGTAGAGACACAAAAGTTTCAGTTTTATCCTCACGAACCACCATACACCATTCAACTTTTAACACTGTTCCTTTCAAAGATGAAAATCTTGCACCATTTTGCATCTAGACTCCTTGAAAACGTCAAAAATTTTCCGGACACCCCTCCCCTTAGACCATACTGCATGCCCCCTCCCCCCCCCTTCAGAGAAATCCTGCGTACGCCAGTGCGTTACTACATCAAATAAACCAGATATTGTTTACCAAAATAATATACTTTGTTATTTCCGATTGCTCTATGTTATACTTAAAGATTAAAATGCAGGTAATATTACAAAATGACATGGTAATGTTGTTATACTTGTAAATTTGCATATTTTATAAGAAATACATCCTCATTGACCGGGAAAAGTTTTGGGGAATTTCATACCTTTGCCCCCCCCCCCGGAAAAAATCCTAGCTACGCCACTGAGGCCCATATAGGCTGTTTGACAGTTGTAAGTTTTATCGTGCATAGACGTGCGAGGCCGTGACCGAGGGGCAGATTTCCCTTCAACAATTTTTTACAATAAAAATTGTAAAAATAAAAAATGACAGACATGAAATTCCTGTTTCAGGGCTGGGTACATGCAGCTTAGAACACTTGCCAAGTGTCGTTTCCGACCATCTGGGGGGTTTGTAAGGCCCGAATTTTTCTTTTACGCTTCGCGCCAACTGATGGTGGCGCTCCGCTTAGATAGTATACACAATTCAGTCATCCATGAATGACCTGCCCCCCCCCCCCCTTGTAAAAATTTCTGCGGACGCCCATGATCGCATCCAAATTCGTCCGAATTTATCTGGGTGCTATAAGCACAGTAAAGGTTAGTGTACAAATTGCACCGGACCTTTCATTTGTGGATTTCATACTAGCCTACTTCACCCAACGGTAGGCATTTTTGAGGCCACCTCAGTAAATAGTAGACGACTGAAGCGAGAACCATAGGCCAAGGAGAAAGTACAGTACCTCGTCACTCAGGTCACCCTGACTTGAAACGCAGCGGTGCGTGTGGACGTAGAACCACTGATCTCTATCAATAACCTGGATGGCGCTTGTGGCACTATTTTTGAAGTCACTGAGCCGCCATTTTGCCACTCCCAAAACACCGAATACGTAATCGCACTTGCAACCACTAATGTACAATAAAGATACGTAGTTGGCAAACCTTCATAAGAAATTGGCCACTTTAGCAACAAAAATACCGTCGTGTGCGGCTACCAATCGCACCAATCGACAGTTTAAAAGGTTGCCAAAGAACATTCCACTTGTAAGTGGCTAGGCAGAAACGAAAATATGCAAATAACAAGGCTCTTTAGTAGACAAGTGGATGGGTGACCTCATGATTTTTAATCACATGAAAAACTTGTTGATACTGCTGGCATCATCATTGGGGCCAACCCCGTGGGTTTGGGACGGTTTTGGTTACTTGAAAAAGCATATTTAGACAACTCTCGCTGTTTTCAAGAGGCTGCAGTACACCTTTATAATGCTCTTCGTTGCAACTCTGGTCAATTAGACCTTCACTGAACATCATTTACTTGTTGTTTTGGTTATACCACATTTAAGTTACTCATTACATTGTCGCTGGCTGTCTGTACGAGGCGGGGTGTAGGTGGTAGGGGGCACTTGCCCTCCAAATTCGGGCAATAGCAATTGGTCTATTCGGGCAAAACATGATAAACGGTGACATAATTCGGGCAAAAATGCTCTCCCCCCCCCCCCCCCTAGAAAATTAGGCCTCCCGTATATAGGGTCACCGTTGTTTTTCACTTTGTTTGAATATTGTGCACTAAACAACAGCTCCCTGCAAAGAGTGCATGCCACTTTCAAATAGGGAAAGTGGGGAGTGTGAGCTGGTTGTGCGCAATGTCTTCATCACTAGTGTAACCATTTTCAGACCACAATAATTTGCTGCTGTGGCAATAAACATTATTAGCTGAGCATATACTTTCCACATTCAACTCTTAATTGAAAAGTTCTTGAAGCTTTCAGCACCCTCACCCACTTGGAACTGCTTATATTGATTCAAGAAAATTTAAATGCAGAGTTCCAGGCTACAAGTAGAAATTGCCATAGTTCCGGGGGGGGGGGGGGGTGGAAGGGGCAGAGTTACGGGTATGAATACATAGAAACTGGTGGGGGTACTAGTATGGGTTAAAGGAGTGTTTCAAGGGTGTTAAATAATTTTTTTTAAAGATTGCCTGTGGGCTGTAAGTATGACTGTATGACAATAATTATTTTTACAAGTGCAACTTATTTATAATCTATGTTTTGAAACTAAAGCAATGTAATTTGTCACATAAAAGTAGTTGTTTTTTAATTTGTGATTTATGTAAGGGGTGATTAAATTAAGAGGGCATCAAGTTTAAAATGAGACTGTGTGTTTTTTTTTTTTTTTTTTTTTTTTTTTTTTTTTTTTGTCAGTTTACAGCCTGGGTTCTAAGCTGTTTTCAGTATCCATCCGTGGAGCTGCTTTCAACTTGACAATTTCTTCATGCACATGTAGGCTACATGCTAGTTACACCTTTTGGGTCCTCAGTCTGCCCATGTATGGCTCTCTGAAAGGCTTATTGTGTTAATTTTTAAAATCCCCAACATTTTCTACAGTCCCCTCCCCCACCCGATGCTCCTTCGTTCACTTTCCTCACCACCACGATTGCTAAGAAGTCAATAACAAACGGTCCGTGACTAACAACTTCTTCACACTAATGTACCCTCAGCTGTTAGTCGGTCGCGTAAGAATGGGAGTAGTATGGCTGCTGTCGCGTTTTCGCGGTGACTTCAACTGTTTGTACGTGCTTCTATAGACGAAGCACTATCCAGGTTTATTTATAGAGATCGGTGCGTAGAACTTGCATGCACTCTGTCTGTCTATTTGTGGGTAACACTGATCTACATACCTGGATATAAGGTGGTGCCGAAAAATTGAAGGAACAGAGCCGCCATATTGTATATGGCAAAAGCGTCCTTCAACGGCGCTACTCGGCACACAGTTGGATGGGCATTTTCATATGATGGCTTGATAATTCGACGTGTTGCCTTGAAATAAGGCCAAATATGTTGTGGAATGTGCTCATTTCCAACAGAAATGTCACTTATTTTGAAAACTGAACAAGATAATGTTACAATGGACTGACTTTTGATTAGGGTTTGGACTTCAGGGCATCTTATTGGGCCTTGGCCCTCCTTTGCCCTTCAACCTGTTCTGTAATGTTATGTTAAAACTTTCACTTAGAGCAGGTTGACTGAGTGGGTAGGGCATCTCAGTCTTCTTTCATAGTTTTTTTTCTAAAAGTCCCCACGACTCTCTGG
This sequence comes from Holothuria scabra, assembly GCA_037179385.1. Classification (NCBI taxonomy): domain Eukaryota; kingdom Metazoa; phylum Echinodermata; class Holothuroidea; order Aspidochirotida; family Holothuriidae; genus Holothuria; species Holothuria scabra. The sequence continues at coordinate 28,167,944 of CM074189.1, forward strand.
CGAAGAGCCAAGGGGCGAAAACCAAACGATTACTCCCGGAGGAGTTCTGCTCCCTCAAGGAGCTTAACGTCCCAAATGGACAAGTACGCCCTCCAAAGGGCAAACACTGAGTGGTCCTGCTCTAGACTGGCTGAATAGAACAGAAGCCACAACCTGGATGCAGTTTAACGTCATGCTTATAGTGCTTTTTCTAAAGTCCTCCCGACCCTCTGGCAAAGGGCCGTTCGGCGAAACCAAACTTGATACTGCTTCCCGAAGAAGCTATTACGTCCACTGAAGGACAACACTTAACGACCAACCTCACGGCCTTCAGACCATTTTCATCATTGGTCTGTCATGTATGGCTCCATTCTTGACTGGATGAAAAGAACAGATACTACGTCATGCTTATAGTGACAACTGACAACTAAGTGCAAGTTCAATAGAAGATTGGGAGGGGGAGTTGTAGAGTCTCATCTAGTTATTAATTCGAGCCCACAATGAGTCGCCCACAAAAAAACGCCCTCTAACAAAGTCTTCCCTGATAATTACACCCCTCAATTCATACCAGCCCTGTGACTTCAAATATTCCTTTTTTGAATGAAAAGTCAGTGAAGCTTCACTCCATAGGAGCGTTGCATTATGAAGTCAATAAACCTGTGCGCGACGTAATGAACTCTTTCTCAGAACTGAAAATTTTACTGTCCAAGTAAAGAGAGATATGCAGTCATTTAATAGTACTAGCCCAAATACGGGAGCGCGTAGCTAGGATTGCACGTCATGGGGGGGGGGGGGGGGGCACGAAATGAGGGAAAAGTCTTAGGATATAGAGAAAAAACTCTACTTCAGGTGGTTTTTGCATTGCAAGGTTGGGTTATGGGGGTTTTAACCCCCTGTTCACTTTGCCACTGCCCCAGTGCCGATGCTTCATTCGTTGGGGTCAATAAACCGACGGTTTATGGCACAGTGGGGGAAATGTAACTTGAAGTCGCATATGCTTAGCCAACAAAGCCACCCTAAACAATTTAAGTTGTCGCTAACAAAATCGCCTCCAGACAAAGTCCATATGACACTATATACTTATAACTCAGAACTAGTTTAAAGGTTAAGAGCAATCTCCCCAAACTTATTTTGAAGAAAAAGCTAAACAACTCAATTTTCATCTTATTTCTCTTCAAAGTATCTTTAATAACATTTTATGACTTAACTTTTGCATATTCAAGGCAAACCAAGCAGTTATATCTGGTAAATTTCACATTTGAAGAGAAAAAACATTTTCACATGACTCACAACAGCCAATCATGAAACTGGACAGTCCATTACAGTTCTTCAATTTGGGATGACTGTTCATGCCCTTTAAAAAAAGGGTTCAACTAAGGTCACAACAGGAGAGGGTTACGCACTCTAAGCATTTTGGTGAAATTTGCATTGAAATGCGATGTGTGGTTCTCAAGATATGAGCATGTAAAGTTGTAACATTTTCAACATAAAGTGAACTTGAAGCAAGCACATATAACATCACATCCCCACATAAGTGCACAGTCTTTTGTTTTTCTTTAAACTTCAGACTCGATTTTCTCCTCAACAATCACACATTATTAAATGTGATTGTATAAGTGGCACGAGAACTTTACAAACTTTGCATCCCCTACAGGGAGGTCAAGGTCAACACAACAGTCTGATAGAACGAAGTGAAACAAAGCATTCCTTGTCAGTGTGAGGAAGTGATAAACGCTCTGCTGCCCTCTAACTCACTTTTGAACACAAATCTACTGAGTACTGACTTTATTTTCTGATATCTCAAGAAATACATGTCCGATTTGAATGAAACTTACACTAAACTGTGTAGGTTTGGTTCCTCTTTCAAATATGAAAATTTAATTTTTGCTTAAACTTCCCCTTAAGTTCCCCGCATATGGGCCATTTGGATTAGTTAAAGGGGCCGTCCATGGGTCTCTCATCATAATCCTGTGTGCAAAACCAAAAAGGCCCTTAGGGGCGGGGTTATGAAATGGGTCCCGTAAGATTCCCATATGAGAATGTTACCGATAAAATGGTTATTTTTTTTTGGGGGGGGGGGTGAATCTTTGACTCTTTGGGAGGCATAGAACAGCCTGAGTTTAATCTTGTTGGAGACGACAGACTTCGTTAGTCTTGGGGAACTAAACCTGACTTGTCTAGCAGGGGGTTTTTTTCATGCAAGGTCAGACTTTGTTAGGAGTAGGAGGTGAATTTGTCAGGAGTAACTTTGTAACGTTAACTGGGTGTCTTAATTTGTTACTAGGGAGACTGCGCAGAGGAGACTTCAGCTAGCTATTGGAGACTTTGCTTGGGTGCCTTTTAAAAGCATTAACTCGAAGTACTCCCATTTATTATAGGCACAATGCGTGAAACCAGCACAGGCGTCAATGTTTCTAACTTCACCTGCAATCTCTTGCTGCCTAATTGAAACAAAAAGCAGTACATGACTCTCGGAATTTCTGTTGTTTTTAATGAAGATTGCGTACCATGTACATGCTTCAGTCAGAAAATAAAAAAAAAAATAGCTGGGTTAAAAGTTTGTCATTTCTCACTCAGTAAACAATGTACGGCTACACGAATCAGTGAAGTTTGGACTGCGGGTGAATGCTTTTGCCACCTGCATCCTGCAAAATGACCACCGCAAGGCTTCCGGTTGCTTCAAGTTGTTAGTAGACAGTTACGTGAACGCCTTACATCCAGGTATGTAGATCAGTGGTAGCTAAGTTGCACATGTACGTACACATTACTACAGTATGCAAGGTTAGTCAGTACAGTAATCGTCGGGCACTTACAAGGAGCAAAATTGCCGACATGACTCTCTTTCACTTTGGAAATTGTCTGGCGTTGGGATATGTCCCATACCTGATTGTCTACAGATGTACCGGCTTGTAAGACTTGAAAGACTTACCATATAAATTAGGAATGATCATATGATATAGCCTAAGAAGTAAAAGCTAAAGGGGTAGACAGTGCCAGTAGACGTATAGGCCTAGGCTAGGCTACGTTACAACTTAGACCTAGGCTAGGCCTAGGCCTACATTAGGCTAGAGCCTAACGTTAGGCTCGGCTAGGCCAGTGCACGGCCAACGGGTAGGCTTATAAGGCAGCGGGCCGTACACGAAAAAGTGCTTTCGTTTTTAACTTTCGTGACGCACATCTGAGGGTCGGCATAAAAATTACCCACGAAGGTCAATTTTAACCTTTTGAACATCATATCAATTACCACAAGCGAACGAGTTGGCCTACGAAGAGAAATTTGAGGGTGAATTGTTGGCTTTTTTGTGGCCAACGTTCATTGTAGATACTAGTTCCACGAATTTTCTGACACGTATTTTGTGCAATATGCGCCGGGAATAGTGCTCAGTGCAGCCTGGCAGCCTGGTCAGTGAAGTAGGAATAAACTTTTATGTCAATTAATTGACCGGGGGGGGGGGGGGAGTATGACAACTTTCCCCCCATCTAGGGAAAGGTTGAATAAATCAGGAACTGGAACGAGAAAGGATAGCGAAGAAGGAAAATGAAATAGGCCTATAGGACAAAACAAGAATAAGAATTTGGAAAAGAAAAGAGGAAGGAAATAAACACACTTGACATGAAAAACAAGAAACAGAGAGAAGAGATGCGTTCAGTAAGGATACCAATAGATGATTCACATGATATTGTTCAATCAAGTCTGGTTTGCAGCAGAGTTATGAGAGAGTAAATAACGTACGGCATATGGTCAAGTGGTTAAAGCATCCGACTTCAGGCGCGAGTACATGGGGTGGGGCTTACGCCCCAGCCCTCTCTTTTTCGCCACATCAACAATAAAACATATGGAAAATTAGCAGTGCAGCTCCCTCATACCCGTTTTCTCTTAGGTCAGCCTCCCCCCCCCTTTTTCTTGAATGTGCGAATCCGCACCTGGACTTGCAGTTGGGAGGTCAGGAGTTCGAGTATTGTCCTGGTCATACTGATCACTGTAAAAAACACAGCGTAAAGCAATGGAGTAGGAAAAACAAGCCAGTTAGTCACAACTGGAAAAGCTAGTCCGCATATCGAAAAGTTTTATACAAAAACGATCATTTGCTCATTCTATATCAAAATTTTTTAAATGTTCTAATTAAGGTAAGCTAAATCGGTTATGCTTTGGAATGATATGTCAAGGTGAGAGGAACTCATTTAATGCCGATTTTCATTCAAAATACTTGATTTTTGATGATTTCAAAATTTTGTGACGTCATAATTTGGGGAATTTCCTCAAATTAATGGGCCATTTTATGCCTTTACTACAAGCGTTTTACGACAAAAATATAGATCCAAATAAAAGCAATTCTTCTCCTCCTGTTATCTGTGACATGCAGCTCCCAGAAACGCGTTTAGCTGTGTCAATATATTTGTGGAAAGAAGTGTTAATCCTCTAAATTATGTAAAATTGGGATGAAAAACGTTTTTTAGCCCATAGACATCAAATCCCATAAACTAATGATTTACGACAAAAGTAAGGGGGGTGTCCAGTCAAAAAAGCATTCACTAGAGTTTGCAATAGTATGAACATCACAAATCCAGTTTAGCCAGACCTTAAGACACAACCCCGAATACTACATGAAGCGAAAAACCTAAAAATGCAAAATGCGCCCGCACACTGTAACGCATTTGGGAGGTTTATGATCAAAACTTTTCGATATGTGGCGGCTCGACATAAACCAATTGGTTAGAAGCTGGCCATATGGGCCGTTATGTAAAACTCCGTCCATCTAACCGACTTTAGAGGAGAGGCCTCAATGGACACTCCTTACGGCCAAGCAGAACTTAATTCCCATTGAGATCTTTTGTCCAAATTAACCAAAAGGTTTCAACAGTTTCCAAATGGTAACGGGTTTTCAAAAGGGTTTGGTTTATAAAAAGGGTAATTTTATAATTCCCTTTGAGTTTTGACCAATTTCCATCATCTACCAAAGGGACTGCCCTTTAAATGAAAAGGGTATTTACAAAAGGTATCACTTGAAACCCTTTGGGTTCAAAGGGTTTAACCCAAAAGGGTTCCAATTTTCAGCTGGGCTGCCAAAAAACTTTGACTATACCTTAAGCTGTAAAGTATAATCTCTTCTAGTGAGCATGCCTGCATGATTTTGAACCAGCGTCGAAACTCCATGAAGCCTTGGCCGTTCACTCCAAGTATAAGTTCAAACTATATGATCTATCATCAAAGAACCAATCTCAAATTTCCTGCGAGAAACTTAGCATCATGTAGTAGAACTGATCGCCAGCATCTCTGTCTGCCAGGAAAAAAGGGAACCGATCGTGGGGAAAAGTTTACAAAATGTGAAAATACCGACCAGGGTGAGAGCTGTACTGTATCAATACATTATCTTCTGTCAGATGGAGAGGGGCCCAAGATTCCTAGAGATATAATCACAACAACCAGTGATTCGAACCTGCCATGCACTTATTCATAACGCTTGATTTTGCATGTGTTTTATAGGTAAACATTTCATTTGGAACCCTTTGAGCACAATTGGTTTGAAATGGTAGGCCTACCTTTCGAAAAGTAAAAAGAAAAAAAAACTTTTTTAAGCATAGGAGTAGGAAGCGGGGGCTGGGGGAGAAAGCCCCCCCCCAGTGAAAAATGAGGGGCGGAAGCATGCTTCCGCTCCCCCACTTCCCGTGAGTCAGAAACCCCTTTTTTAATTTTCCAAATTTCAAAAAACAGCGAAATTTCCGGCGCGCTTTGCTCGCCGCATTATGCAACATAAAGTGCGCTAGTTCTCACTAAACTTTTCTGAGCTCTGGACATAACTTGAACAAAATTGGATATTTAAATTACCATTGTGACACCACATCATTAAGAGACACCGGCAGCTATGTTGCTATTTTTGTGACCTGTCTTTCATAGCATTCCAATTTTTGTACAATTAAAGTTCTTGATTTTGAAATATTTTGTCTAAAAGGACAACAAAATTTGGGAAACTTTTGAAATGTCATCGGGGTCTGCGGGTCTGAGGGGTCGCGATTTTTCAAAATTTTGTATGCGCTCTGCGCCAATTGAAGATAGTCTCTCGAGAAAGACCGTTCCAGGCAGGGAAGCTTTGGCCTACCGTAGTCAAATGTTCTCATACACACCGCATGCGGGACATCGAATCCAAAGTAGCGCTTGCAGTGACCTTCCGTATATCTTTGCCGCACCCGCACCAAGTTCAAACGAGTTTCAAGGATTGAATTTGTATCTAACTTTTGACGGAATCGAATTCAGTCATAATTAGACACCAAATGATCTTGAACCAAGGAAGTCGGTCCAGCTGTAGTAAAGTTATGCTCAACCGACTGAAACTAAGATTAAAAATGCGGAAATAGAAGGTAAAAAATTTTCAAGTTGATATATTAAAAAAAAAAAAAAACATATCGGGTACCGTCATTTCAAAAAATCCACAAAGGCGTAGGCTACGGGAAGAGGCGGATCCTGTTTGCCGTGAACTGAATATGAGTTCAAGTCCTATTTCGCCCGGCCGTATGTCAACACGGTCCGCTGCAGGCCGAACTGACTAGCTGCAGGCTACCCCTTGCCCATAAATATATGTAAATGTCAGTGCCCTGAAGTAAGCACTTCCCCTGCTCCGGGAGGAGTGCAGCCCCCTGCCCCCACCTGAAAGGTCTACGCCTAGTAGCAAAGATGCCAGGTCTGAATTGTGATTTTCTATTGAAAAACCTGCCCCTGTCTAAAGCTATCGGCCATGTCATGACACCCAGTCTCCAGGGGCAGGAATTTCTGATGAGATTTTGTGCCAGAAAGATCAAAATTTTAATGCATGGCTACTTTGTCGAGTGTCACAACAAGCATTTCATCGGGAAAGGGCTGATGGCTTTTACAAAATGTGGTCAGTGTACCGTTTTCAGTTTGGCACTAGTACCGTGAGCTCAGAGGCTCATATTGGGACCAGAAAATTTAGTACACGAATTCCGATATTTTTTCGGAAGGGAAACCGTTCCCAGTCGCTAATAACAGCTCGACCACCAAATTTTAAGTAAGCTTGTAGCGGTTTAGGATTTTTAGATAGCATGTAAGTTACTGCTAAGCCGAATTAAAGCTACAACTATTCCATATAACTTGAGAACCAACACACCCCCAGATGCCAGTGCCTATTAGAACCTATTACACGAAATAAAGCTTGGTGACATTCTCGCCCGTATTCGTATTGTTAATCTTCCAGATTTCGACGTTCCTCGATACAAAAATGATACTAGATGGGTTGAAGGGTATTATTCTTTTTTCAGAGATCGGAGTGACCCAGATTATACAATTTGGATCGGTATCCAGCTCGAGTTACTCATTCGCAGTTAACGTTACGTGCGAAACCGACGTAGCAGGGACATAAACAGTTCCTCGTTCGCGAAAAAGTGTCCTTTTTCTTTCCACATTTTTTTACCAATTTTAATCCCATGTACCCAAAATAACATTTACATTTGTTTAATTTTTCATAAATTTAACATTACAGCGCATTTCAGATAATTAAAGTGCCTTTGGAACATGGTTAGAGGCTGCAGCTGTAGTTTTAGTGGTGTCCTAGGAAAAATTTACTTAAAACGTGGAAGTTGTGTGTCTAATTCACCTTCGCCAGATTTTGAATTTAAAGGGATATTTTTACTTATTTTTTCTTGATCCATAGGCCAAACGGATCGCTTGTGGTAATTGCATGGGTTATTATTTCATCTTTTTCCATCGATTCGTATTTTTTTCAATCAGACCCTCCGAAGTGCGTCACGAAGTAACACGAAAAAGCAGGACAGATTTTGGTCTATTAGCGCTTGAACAGGATGTGTGTTAGTTATGTGGACTGGGCTCATTACTCTCACAACACAGCCCTTGCCCAGATAATGTTCACAAACGTAGTCACTAACCAGGATGCACAAAATAGGAATTAACTGACCTGGTTTACTACATTTGCAAACTTGTTTAGGCATACCCTAGCCTAGGCTAGGGCCTAAGTATCACACAATGAACGAAAAATGTGTTATTGTTGATATCTCACCAAAATCACAGCAAACAGGGATAATTTGCAACAAGATATAGTGTTGCGAACATTTTCTTTTGGTGTATGATTGGATTGGAATTACTGTCGCTAAATGACAAGCTTTGCCACACCGGAAAGTACATTTGCCATAGGCCTACGCCAAAAAATCATGCCAAGGTGGAGGTGTTTGGAATTATATGCCACACCAATTGTTGCAATTGTATGCCAACTGTTGTAATTTTCCCTGTAGCAGCCGGGTATGCCATATGCCAAATTTGTTGGCGTACATTTCCGTACGCCAAAGATCTTTCTGTGAAAGGCCCTACTTTCCAGTATGGAAGCTTTCCTAAGTGACTAAGCTTATACGCTAGTCTACGTGGCATTTCGAATATGGTTCACTTCTTATTGTTACTGAATGTCAGATAGTAATATGAAGACAACTACCCAGGTAAAGTATCCCGTTTTGCCCTCGTGACCTGTGACCTCTACTGAGAATAGTTGTCAAGAACTTGAAAACATGACCCATTGACTTACTGGTACGGTCAAAATTGTTAGTGAAAGTTCTGCCATTCTTTGATAAAACTTTGTGCACATGTTTTGCCGAAAGGTGGATGCGGTGTCAGAGACCATCTGTGTGAAGTTTGATAAGAATATTTTGTTATTAGGGGATGCAAGAGATGACTTTCTGTGGGCGTCCTGGTTGGTGACTATGTTTGGAAATGTGATCCGCGCAAGGGCAGTGTTGTGAGAGTAATGAGCCTAGGACATGTAATAAACACATAGCCCTGTTCGAGGGCCAGGGTAGGCTAGCCTTGGAATTTACTTATCGTGTCCTTGAGCCCCAATGTTGTAAGGTATCCTGAGACCTAAAGTTAGGCCAAGATGTCAACCATGTCCGCTCTTATTGGGTTTCCGTACCCACAGTAGGCGTAGTAATGAAGTCAGGGTGATATATGCATAGGCCTAGCCTAGGTCTAGTAGGCTAAATAGGGTTGTACAGTTACGTATGCATGGTAATAGGATTACTGGGTTAGGGTTACATGCATATCCATGCATATATATGCCACTTCTGTGTAGTCTACAGAAACCCAATTAGTACCAAGATGTCATTGCCATTCGGCCATAACATTCCACCACATTTCGCACCTTTCCGCTATGGCAGAAAGGTGCGGAACCTGTGGCGGTAAGGCACTTTCTAAAAATCTATGAAATTAAAGGAATTGATTGTCATTGCAACTACCGACATAGTTCGTTGAGTAGATTGAATGGAAGTGCAAAGGAGGCTAAAGAAAGTAAGAACTTTGAATAGAATTAAGGTGTACTTACTTATGGATACGAATGGATTTGATTGAAGGCTGTGGGGAATAAAGTTAATCCTTTTAAATGTATGAACTGTGGCTGAATAATGTCTTTAGACTTGTAAAGCAAAAAAATTTTCAACTTAATCACACTTCCGTGCGTGTGTATGTATGTATAGCCGATTACTATCATTGTACTCAATAGGGAAGTACTGTAAGTGTTCATTGACACTGACCACTATTTTTATCTGTAACTACTCGGATAAAAAGAATTTGCATGTTTCATTCAACCATGAAACACCAATCAATAATGCTTCCAACAAATTTCTAAACTCCATTCATCCATGTTTCTCCAGTCTGGTTTTCTAACCTTTCCTACCTTCCACAGAATAATGTGCTTATTCAGCCATAGAAAAAATACCTTTCTGCCATGGCGGAATGGCACTTTTTCTATGGTAGAATGGGCACATTTTCTGTGGCGGAAAGTACCGATGGCAGAATGGCACGAACCTCGTCATATACTAGCCTAGGCAGTTATTTGCCCCTGCTGGTCGGCCCAGGTCGGGCTGGCCGGCACGTAGAATTGCCGACCGGCACAATCTGCCAAAACAGGTATTCTGACATTCGTGAAAAATAAAGTCATCTTGTATTCTATGGCAGTAATTATTTTCTGTTTGCAAATTTGGATCGTCGCCTTTCAGTTTCAACTATAAAAAGCAGCGGTGCACAGACTTGATTTGAGCAGATGCTAGGTGTAATATATAATAGCCCGCTTGGCAGACGTATCTTTGCACTGTTACAGTGGTACTGCAATGGCACCTATATTTTGCATAACATACATAGGGCTTATACGTTTAAACGTTTAAACGTATAAACGAACGATCGGCCGTTTAAACGGCGCTTTCATAGCCCAAACGTTTAAACGATATGAACGAAGTTTGCTCCCAAACTTCTTCGAGCTAACACTATAACATTAGTGTGACTAGTCAGTGTAGCACACTGCACAATAACTAACGTTAGGCCTAATGCCTAACTACATGCATAGGCCTAGGCCTACAAGTCGAATCTGCGACGTTGATTTTACTTTCAATCTTCATTAAAACTAAATCCTTAAGTATACAATTACAACACCGAACTTTCGGTAATAATATGCCCGTTAATGTACGTATAATTTTAGTGCCATGATATCGATCACTTAACGTTGCGCGAGCTCAGTTTAGCTCGGCCAGGTATGTAGTCCGTTTAGTGAAGAAGCCTGCGCGGCAGCAGTTAGCTGCCCGTGGACGGCAAAGCCGCCGTGTTCAGACATGCATTTCCTGTACTACATACATAATACATATCGGGTACGCAGGTACCCAAAGAGCCAGCAACGCATGTCCCGGATGTTTTGTGACAATAGAGGGCGGCATGCCAAAAATATTGTCTCAAAGCCAGTACTAGTACATATCATCGTGTTCACGGTAGATTCTAAGGGAAATCAAGGGCGGTTATATTTGGACATCGTTTAAACGGTAAACGAACGTTTATTTTGACCGTTTAAACGTTTAGGCAATTAAACGGAAACTGACAGCCCTAAACATACAGTAGTAACAAGGGAGAAGCACACATTCTATGCCTGTCAAGAAGACAGTTAAACTACAACAGAATATCTCTGTTAAAGACTTTGTGATTGGTCCCATACGCCAATGGTCACTTCTTTCAGCCATTCAAAACTCATTTATCACAACTTATGTCAGCCATTCAAAACACATTTATCACAACTTCCCGGTGAACAGCTAAAGGGTCTCGTAAAAACTCTTAAAATTGCAAACTCGTAAAGTGCTCATCTGCATTAATTACGTGTAGAAAATCTTTAAACGGTAGGTGCATACTGAAAATGCACTCTATCTTGTATCTTGAACAATGTGAATTAAGGATTAGGCTTCCTCCAAAGTAACCAAGGGTCACAATTTCTAATACTTAAGCTGGGATAAGCACATTCAGTCCATCTGCTACAAAGGTAGATTAATAACATTTTGAAACCTGTCTTTCTGTCATGATGTGAAACTACTGTACAGTAGGCCTAGGCATACAATCTCTGGTAAAACAAAATCACTGAAACAGTAATAATGTGCTCTCACCATCCTTCAGTGTCCACTTTGGAAACCACATTCCCTCTTTGTACCCTATCTGAATAGGATCTGGGTAGTGAAGGAAGTAGCATTGTCTGCTTCCATGCTGTAGTAACTTTTGCACCTTGTCAACATTACCTTTTACCAGGTTTGTAGCTATGGTGGGCAGTGCTGGCAGGCTGCACCTAGCACTCGATTTACTGCTGGGATACCAGACAAACAAATGTTTCCCCCCCCCCCCCACCTCATCACAATTCTGCCTACCAAGACATAAACCTAGCCCCAAATTTACTCTCTAAAATAAGGGAAAAATGAAAACTTAATGGCTGAAAAATGAGGGTAATGCCATGGGGTAATGTGAGGCACTTTCACCAGATCAGACAATTACCCACCACTCAAATTTGGATACATACTGTAGCTAAAACCCAGCCTTAAGGAGGTAGTTGTCCCCCTTGCCTAGGAACCCTACACTTCATTGAAATGTTTTGTTTACTTTCTCTTACAGGGCAGAGTACAGTGCTTTCTGGAAATGTGTTCAGGCTGGTGCCATATATCTTTTCACACAGTTATGTAAGGTAAAGTATAGTACCACGCCTTAAATTTTACTATTCCCAGGTGTGCACTACAAATCATACTCCCACGAAAAGCTGGACGAATGGACAGCCTAACTTTCAGGACTCAAAATTCAAAGTCTGCAGTACCTACATAAACTGTTCAGTGTGTTAAAGGGTGCAATTGCAATGTGCTTTAATACTGCACAAGACTTTTTGATTAAGACAACTTTCTCTTAAATAAAGGTAGAGGAAATCCTTACCCTACCAACAGTACTGTAAAAATACACAACTTTATTATCCAAATACTCATTATCAGGGCTTAATATTAGAGGAAAATACCAATTCGTCCAGGTACAAGTGGTTAAAAAAAAAACTGGTGGTCTCTTTAATTTTTAGGTTCACCCACTGTCATAAAAATTATAACAGTCATGGTAGTCAAAATTTTTTCTGAATATGGTAGGAGGTTGCACAGTACTGTAATTAGTGGTAGGCTACAGCACATCTGGAAATCTGACGGTGTGCAACCAAGTAGAGAGTGTGTGATCTAGTGAAAAGTAGGCAGAGGCATATACTCAAGAAGAAGGCAATTTGCCACCAGTTACCAGCTTCTAATGACTACCCTGAATGGTCAGATTCCAAATTCAATTTCACAGTATAATTGAATTGTAGTAGGTCAGTGAGTTGCATGTACACATTTCACGAAACCCTGAGGCTAATTGGGACACACAAGATTTAGTCGCTTGAAGCAGACTAATACCATAGAAAGTGTGTGGACAAGTAGGCTACAGTAGACCTACAGGTGGAAGTGTGATAAGTAATACAGGTAGTTGTCCTGGGCTGTCACTTGTCTGGAGAAATAGGACTACTGCTAATGTCAAATCCAGACCAAGGAGTGTACAGTACTGTAGATGAAACCTTGGACTGTAGCCTGGTGGGGGTAATTCTTAATGGTAGGGGGAAGGTACTGTAGTGTAAAGTGCTGTACCGATACAGTTTGGGAATTTGGGGAGAGTTCTCATGATATCCTTTCCTCGACTTGCAAAGGTGTTGAAAGCATTACAGTATGTACAGTACTGTAAGATTGTCACAGCTTTCTCAAACCCATATTTTGGTATTTTCCTGATTTGCAGATGCTGCTCTTAGCAACTTTCTTTCCGACATCAGATTTTTCATCTGGTAATGTAGACTTTTTAGCGGTAAGTTCTCATTATTTGAATTCTGTTGGGGTCATAGTAAAGACTTTAAAAATGGAGCCTGCTGCCATTATGCTTGGTGCTCAGCATACAGTAAGCAGTGAAGTAGGGCAAACAAGCATTTAGACACTACTGGAAAAAATGCTGTGGTCAGTTTGACTTAAACCAGTTGGTTAGAGACTGAGCTATGAAACTCATCTAATTACTGTACTTGAATTCTTTTCAGTAAGATGCTGTCCAGTTTCTAATCTGAAGATATGTGTTATTAAACATGATCTGTTTCTAGATGCCTTAGGCCACTTTTACACTTGAGAACTGATCAAAGGTGTGTTCCCACTTGATTCAGTGAGGTGGAGCTTGATCTACATGTAAGTCAACATTAATAACATTGATTCAGAGTTGCGTTCCCACCTGAGCAGTCGAGGTATAGCAACCTGCGATATACTGTAAACACAATGCGCAAGTGCTAAAAGGTCACCCGGGGGCCGTTCCACAAAGAGTTACGCACAATCTAAAGTTTGATTCACCATACCTACAGTAAGCCAACAGTAAATCATACTTAAGATCGTGCGTAACTCTTTGTGGAACGGGCCTCAGGGTCTAAAATTCACATTACATTACATAACTCACTTGGACTCAATAAATTGGTGCTCCATGGTCACTTAATCTACTGATTGTGTTCACATTGGAAACTTTGATCCAAAAAGGTTGGTTTGATCCACCCATGTGTTTTGGCAGCTTCGATCAAAATTGGTGGAACATATTCTTGGGTTAAGTAGTTTTGTTGATCTATGCTCCTATAGAGTTCAATCTGACTGGTTAGATCAATATTCACTGCTCTGGATCAAGTTTAAACAGGACTCAAGAGGTGGCTGTCAGGTTAGGACAGATCCTCCCCTGATGATTAAGAGTTACTTTCATACCTCTTCCTTACAGAGATTTAAAACCCTGATCAAATTATCAATGAACAGAAAGTTTTGTTAGTGACCCTCCGACAAAATTGTTTACTGTACCACGCTATACTTGTTATAAGTTTGCATGTCAAAGGAAGAAATTAACAAGACTGTTACAGTACTGTTACTGCAGGGCCCAATTTTCATGGTTGTCCAATTGTCCGGGGGCCGTTCCATAAAGAGTTACGCACAATCTTAAGTTTGATTCACCATACTTAAGCCAACAGTATATCATACTTAAGATCGTGTGTAACTCTTTGTGGAACGGACATCAAGACAACTAAAATTTGATACGGACGACCAGAAGTTAAAGGTTGGTTGTCCAATGGACAACCACTTTCCAACCAGATTGAAGGAGTATAAATACAGCTGACTGATAAACCTTTTCAACGTTTTCCGTCATACCATGTTTCAGACTTGAAATGTTTCTGTCTCTCAAACATCCCATTTTTTATTCTTCAAGACCAGAAATACATGAGCACAATGACTGTTTTGTAAGTGTATGCAAAATGTTCCGGACAACCAAATTTCCTGTTGGACAACCAAAACTAGTGAAATGGTTGCCCGAAGGACAACCATCAATTTTTCTGAAAATTTAGGCCTGTTAGACTGTATTGACATATAGACCTTTTGACATGGTCAGTAAACTCTTTGTCATCACAGCTAGGGTCTAAGGATGAAATTTAACCAATCATGCAATTTAACCAAGAAATGCAAGTATCAATAGACTAGATAGCCAAATAATCCTGTTTTATAGTAAACATCAAGCAGGTTATAGTTACAGTAGTATTATGGAGTTTTGCTGCCCAGTCCAACCAGTTGGTTCAAGTCAGACCAGCCACAGATTTTTTTCCCAGTCGTGATTCACTAGCTTTGTGTTCCCAACTCCATATTGTTTATGCTGAGCACCAAGCACAATGGGAGTAGGTTTTATATTTTGAAGTCTTCACTGTGATCTGACCAGGACTTGAACTGGAAACATCTTGACTGCAAGTTGAATGCTCTAACCACTTGACCATACAGGGACCCATAGAAATAAGGAATCCTGTGGGTGAAGGACAAGTAATTTATTGGGAGATTAAAAGGAAATTTTCATTGAAATTTGTTTGTGATCCATTTTAAGAAATCTGCCGTACCATGAATGACAGCCAAATATCAATTTTGCATTAATATTGCACAAGCTCAGAGATAGCAAAATTGCTATGCAAATTTCGAGCTCTAAATTATTCCCTGGCTAATGTGTAATCAAAACAATCTGAAAAATATGTTGTAATATGAATTACTTTGCAGTTTTGGAATTGATATCCTAGTCAAGGTACAGAAGCTTTTCCAAGTGAGAAGAGGATTGGGCGGTATACCGGTATTGTTGACATGAATACCTGTACTAGAGGTACAGGTAATTAAAATACCGAAGATATTTGGTGTGTTTCTAATACCTGTTCTTGAAAAATACAGGTATTTGAAAAAAATTACCCTGGAAAGGTTGAGAAAGAAAAGAGGAATATTAATTACAATTGTGCATGACTTTAAATAAATGTGGTGAACAAAGTGAAAGCAGAGGCTTCTGCACGGTTAAAATGCAATCATATGCCCAGCTGCATCAAAGTACAGTACAGGATAACAGGGGTGCCGTGAACAGTTTAGGTTCCTTCTCACCTGATCTGTGATTTGAGAACCGGTACTGCCTCAATACCAGTCCTGTAAGGTTTACAGTCCTGGTACCAACATTTTCCCAGTACCGCCTAACCCTAAGTGAGAATTTCTGTTTCCTGTGAAAAATTGGTGTTTGGGGTAATAAAGGACTGACTGCCTTAATATTGTGAATTAAGATGAATGATACTACAAAATTTTATAGGTTTTTGTAGGTTCTGGTCCATTTTGTCTATCCTGACAATTTGTAAAAAATTTGCATAGCCCTCTTCCCTTCAAAAAAGATTCAGTTACAAAATTCACTTATTTGGTTACAAGTCTGGACAATACTCTAGTTCCTCAAATGGGGAAGAAATGGTGAAAAGATGGAAAATTGAAATGCTTGTCAGTAAAGTGAGGTTACAGCCCATCTAGGTTTAGCATTCCTTGAGCATTGGCAGGCCAAACAACTGGTAACTAAGTTTTAGTCAGGTCGTCCGTTTGATTGTCATGGATCATTGGAAGGCAGTTTAAAAAAATAAGTTTCAAAATTTTACAAATATTTAAGTTTTGGGGTGAAAGTTGACTGGCTTTGACCTTTAATTTTTCCTCACTTTCTGCTTCCTTCCATGTATGACGGTGATCTAATTATATCTATTCACAGGAGTTTATGGAAACTACAGTTTGAAAAGCTTACAAGCTCACAAAAATTGTAGTTTGGGGTAAAAGTTGACCGGCTGTGCTTAAATATGTCTTCACCCTTTCCTTTCTTCCCATCTTCGACAGTTATCCAAATACATCTATTCACAGGAGTTTATGGAGACTACAGTTTACAAAGTTTACAAATTCGCAAAAATTATACTTTGGGGTGAGAGTAGACCAACTAAGCTGTAGTTTTTCTTCACCCCTTTTCTTTCTGCTTCCTCCCATCTATGACAGTGATCCAATAATATCTACTCACAGGAATTAATGAAGACTATAGTTTACAAAATTTGCAAGTTTACAAAAATTGTAGTTGGGGGTGAGAATTGACTGGCTATACTTAAATCTTTCTCCACCCCTCACTTTCTGCTTTCTCCCAGTTTGTAGCAGTGATCTAATTATCTCTTCACAGGAGTTTATGAAGACTACAGTTGATGTTGGTGACCTTATTGGTTTCTATTTCATCTTGAACAATACCTCAGCTAAAGGAGAGGTGCGGTTTCTCATCGCTGGTATGGGATGGGCGTCAGCTGAGTTTGTAATGACTCGGTTTGTACCTTTTTGGATTGGTGCTCGAGGGACTGAGTTTGATTGGAAGTACATCCAGATGAGTCTTGAGTCTAATTTAAACTTGGTGAGTTGCTGATGAGACTTTTTTGAAAAATGAGGGCACCAACTGGACATCTGCCCTGCCCAGTATGTAATGAAAGAAGTAGGTATCGCTTGCTTGGTAAGGAGTTGTGGGTAATATACAGGAGGTGGGGTACTGACTGTATCATGACGCACTACATCATTATCTGCTGTGGTGAGTTGAAATATTAACTTAGCCCTGGTTAATTGGAATATTTTAGCCCCAGCTAACTGAAAAATTAGGGTTGGGCGGTATACCGGTACTGACATCAATACCGGTACTAAAGGTACAGGTAATGAAAATACGGAAGATATTTGGTGTGTTACAAATACCAGTACTTGAAAAAAATACCACCACGTGAAAGAATTACCAGTTCTCATTATATTCGCCGACAAAAATAACTAATAGGATGTGTGAATGATTGAAATATTTACACAAACATTTATATAAAGTCAAAGCAGAGTTCCTGCACCGTAGTTAACCCAATCAAACACCCAGCTGCATTAATGTGCAGGATAACATGCATGGAGGCCTTGGTTGCTTAGGTTCCTTCCCACCTGACTTCCCTACTTGAGAGTTGAGAACTGGTACTGCCTCAGTACCAGTTCTGCATGCTTTACAGTGCCTGTACCAGTATTTCCATGGTACTGCCCAACTCTATGAAATATTACCTTAGCCCTGGCTACCGAAGGGTTCCAGCAGCCATGGAAAATGTGGAAAAGTAATTAAAACTTGGAAATTACTTCAAGGCCTGGGAAAGTCTTGAAATTAAGGGGAAATTGTATGAAGTCATGGAGGAGTCCTAGAAATTTTTTACAAAGTGACATTGTTCCATTTTCAGTTGTAATAACAAAGTACTTAGTTGTAATATTAAAATCTATCATTGTCTTCTACCCAAATTTCTGCAAGGAAGTTCATGAAAATTCTTTATTTGGTCCCGGGAATGTCATGAATATTAATTTCTCAGAAAATGAAGTGAGATAGCACACATCACCATCAGCCATGGCTGTCGTGCCTTTGCTGATTAGGCATGCATGAATAGATCTGGCAGGACTGGACTTTTGCAATACCAGCCTTATAACTGGAATCAGGGTCCATGTAAAACAGAAGTACAGTACCAATAGCAGGCCTCAATTTTCAAGAAAAGTTATGGTTGTCTTTTGGGCAACCATTTTACTAGTTTTAGTCGAACGCAAGGAAATTTGGTTGTCTGAAACATTTTTTGCCCAAAACTGTGTTAATGTGTCATTGGTCTTGAAAAATAAATAAGATGTGATGTTTGGAGACAAAAGCACGTAAGGCTGAAATGTGCTATGATGGAAAAGGTTGAAAGAGCTGATCAGTCAGTAGTCTACTTCATCAGTAAGATGAAGTAACCAACTTTCAATATTTTGTTGTCAGTATGGAATTTTAGATGTCCCCAATAATCAGACAACTAAGAAATTGAGTAGGGCTGTGAACATGTAGGGATTAATCGCTAAATGGTCGCATGTGTAATAAACGTTTAGTACAAAGCTACAAGCGATTAATCGCAAAACTTGTTTCTGACATTTTGTTAGAGTATACAAATAGATAGAAAGAAATTTTTACCCATTTGTATACTCTGATGATCTATGGTTTTTGTTAAATGGAACATTCTGGGCATACTTGAACCTAGCAGGCTTCAAAATTTCAGAATAATTTGATTTAACCATGCAAGATAACAACAATTACTACTTCTGCATTACATTCAATATCAATCACTACATACTGAAATTATTTTTTTTGTGATAAGGTAATCGCGATTAATTGCTAAACGGTCACAGATTTTTGAGGTTAAGCGTTTAGTTATTTTGCTAAACATTCACAGCCCTAAAATTGAGCACTGCAATAGGCCAGCATTTGGCAAAGGGACCTCAGGTACTGTAAAGATCACCCATAGTCATTCAAAGTACAACACTGCCAAAAAGATCAGCACACATACATTTTCAACCCAGCAATTTGAGTTTGGCATTAGCTGACCCACAGTTTTTTTTTTTCTCATTTTAAGCTTCAATATAAACTGGATAACAAGTCAGTCATGTCAATCCAGGATGGCAACTAAGTACTATAATCCTCAACCAGGGGACCAACTTTGAAGCATTCATCATGCCCCTGATCCTCATTGTGTCCTATAGAGGAATTTCCTTTTGTGTCATAATTGATTCAGTATTTGATGAATGTAGTTCCTCTCTTTTACAGAGGGCTTATCTTGTTATATGGACTGTTTGGGGGGAATGGAGAATGATTTCTGAACAATAGATCTGACTTCAAAAGGAAGTCCTGTACCAGTAGGAAGGGCTAAGTTGAATCCAGTTGAAAATTCTAAAGGTTCAACTATCGTGAAGTAGTTGTTCAAGCAGCATGAAGTCGACAGTCAAGTGGTTGTGTGCTGAGCTTATGGACAGTAGTGTAAATTTTATTTATGATCAATAAACAAACCCTCTATGCACAACTCTTCTGCAAATACAGGGATAGGATTATCTTTTTCAATGAAGAAAGGATTAACTGTATTCCCTTTCCCATCATATCCACAGACTGCATGGTCAAGTGGTTAGAGCATCTGACTTGCAGTTGGGAGGTCAGGAGTTTGAGTCCCGGCCGGGTCAAATGGAACCTGGCACCATTTTGCTTGGTGCTCATCATAAGCAATGGAGTAGGGAAAATAAGCCAGTGAACTACTGTACAAGTGGAAAAAAGGCTGTGGCTGGCTTGACTTGAACAGATTTGTTGGAAAGTGGACCGTAAAACTCCATCTAAAGAAGTAACTAACCCCTCAAATCTAGACAGCATGATGGAGAAAAGTCTGTTGATTTTGACCCTTCTTATGACACCAGTACAATCTCCCAGTAGCAAATTGCAAATATCTGAAGTAAAATATCCTTTTATGTAATAGTTCAGGACCAAATTTACAGTATGCTTGATATGTTGAGAGGAACATACTGTACAGTGTATCCTCAGCATTCTGGTGAATTTTTTTCTAATTTCCCATGTTCCATTCTCCAAGTATTAGCAATTGAATTTGAAACGTTCCCTACATTATTAAGTGAAATGCAAAGAACCTGTGAAGTGACTTGCTACAGTGATTTCATTTTTATTCTCTGACACTATCTATCAATAAAATTAGCCTTTGTTTTAAAAAATTGTCCCCCACGAAAGAGCAATGCTCAAGCATTACAAGCTTTGTTTAAACACACACTGTGAAGTTGAGTTCCGGTGATGATTCTTTCTTCGGTCAATGCACTTTCACATTTTTGAGCTGTTGTGCTGGAAGGTACCATTTAACTTGGACATTTCTTTTTCAGGGGCAGAATGTTTTAAATTAAAAGCTATTTCAGGAAAGATAGTGTCAGACTAACCCCATATCATGGTTATTAATAATTTCATAAATTCTTGAAACAAGCAGACCAGCGTTGATGGAAGGGTTGGTGATTACCAATTATTTGTATTTCTTCATCCTTTGTTTCGACTTTTGATTGAATAGAGATGCTATCTTGCTCCTAATGCAAGGTCTCGAAGTTCCATCATTCTAAATTCTTTAAAATGGTGTACTGTACAGGTACTGTATTAATTTAAGTCTTTTGTATAAAATGGGAGGTAAATTTTGATGCAAAACAAAACTTTGTTTGACGGTGTGAATCCACATGATGACATGCCTGCTTGCTTTGAGCCAATGCTGTACAATGCAATATAGAATATGATCCCTTTTGCGCAACAATCTTCCTTCACAGTCCACTACTTCAATGGAACCAATGAAACCAAATGCAAATGATTATTGTTAATGAAGTTTGTTTCATTTGCAAGCAAATGAATCACTGAGTTATTGGTACTGTACAGTAATGCACATTATTTAAACCAGAGCTGGTTTTAGGTGTGAAAATGTCGTGTGAAGCAGAACCGGTGAAAAATTGATGGAGTGCCCAGATAGCAATCAACTCATATGTAGCAAAAATGCAACTTGCAGAAGGAATGTCCTCCCTTGGGAAAATTTCAATTTTGGAAGAAAATAATTACTTGCACCCATCCCTTCCACCACTTTTTCACAACACAGATTTAACTTAATGCAATTTGTTTTCATCTGTCATGATAGGAAAAAAAGGGGGCTAGAAATGGAAGCAGACAATTTTTCTCTATCTGTCTGGTTAGTCCGGCCACACTGGGTATCTGGTACACCCCTATTCCTGACGGCTCCTGCTGTGCTTCAAAAGTGCCCTGCAGTATGGTAAAGCATACTGTAGACCAGTGGTTCTCAAAGTGGTCCCTACTGCCCCCTGGGGGGCATTGAAAAGTTTCAAGGGGGCGCTGAGGAATTTGCAAGCAATAGGGGCATTGGCACTGACTGGAGGGCCCCTGGAGGTTATTATAAATTCGTGCAATAAAGGAACCTAGGAGGTTGCAGAGTGGTTGACACAGACTATTCTCTCCCAAAGGTTTAGCAACTACTGACAAAAATTTACCCAATATAAAACTTATCTGGGTCATTTTAGTGCTGGAAATTGAAAGTCGAAAGCTCAAAGTCAAAGACTTAAATAAATATGATGGTATGTTGGGTGGGGGGTGGAGGGGTATATGATCAGTCATGGATGCCTTATGGGGGCAGTATTTTGAAAAAGTTTGAGAACCACTGCTGTAGACCTTTGTGTACAGCCAACTTTGGTCATTCTGTCTTTGCCCTCATCAAACTTCTTTCCAGCCCTGAAAGTATGATAAGAAGAACTGGTAGTGTAATTTTTTTGTCATATGAAGAAGTGTGCTGTAATAATAAATGCACTATTGTTTATACCCATTTTTCTTCAGATGCAGCATTTAGCCACTGCCACTCTGGTGTGGCTGTGGACTAGAAGAGATCTGTACCAGTCCATACAAACAATTGTAGTCGCCGTACTTGCCTTGAGTTGTTATAAGCCTCTGATTATGGAGTGAGTATCACCTTCAGTCAATTCCAAGTGTATTTTGTTTTGCAAAGTTAACAGGGTTAGATCTGAATGCAAACTGCACAACACTCCTGGTGGGACCAAACTTTTAGAGTTGGGTGTATGCATGCACAGTGAGTCTTGGCTTGGTGTGGGCAGTTACTATGATTTGGCAGGAAAGTTTGGTTTAGGGATTGGAATCAATTTTATTTCCGGGAAGAGATTTAAATTAGCAATTCTTTTCTCTACATTCATGCATGTACTAAAAAATCAAATAATTCTTCAAATACCAGTTATACCACAATATTCTTCAAAATTTCATTTTTTTTTTTTTTTTTTGGTATTAAGTGGTCAAATGATTCCATCTTTTCTACCTATGGTGAGACCTAGACTTGGGAGAAGACAGCATGGGTTTTAAAAGGATCTATATTTCCAGCAGCGCTACGTACTGTACTTGGGAGTGCAAGGTTTTTTACCTGCCTTTGGGGCCTTCATAGCTATCATACTGCAAGGGAAGCAAGGGTCTTCAGAAAGATTTGCTTGCAATATTAGTAACGGTTTGAAGCTGATGAATATTCTTGGTTTGGCACTTGATAGCTATATAGAAATTTTTGTTGTTTGTATTGTGATAATATATGAATAAACTTACAGGTCGTGTGTCATGAAAATGATGGAATTGGGAATTCCATGTAAAAAGCATTAAAACACCCAAAAAAGTCGCAATCCCCATCGAAATTGTCAAAAATTGACCATTTTACGGGAAAACTTCTGATTTGCACTTCATCCTTGATAAAAATAAGCTCAGTAGGTAAATTTTGTGATTTGATGGGAGGGACATGCGGTATGGCTAATGTTATCCTTGGTTTATACAATCTTCATTTCAAGGACAGTAATTAGTTTGTCCTGAGGGTTGTATTTTGGAAGATTAAATTGTGTCCTGGAACATCATCAGCCTCAACAACCAAACCATTAGCTATCTGTTGAGTATTGAAGAAGAGATAATTAATAAAGGGTTCACATAAGAAATGTCAGCTATCATGTGCAGCACTCCACATCATTATTTTTGCATATTGAAGCAACAAGTTGTTTCAGAAACAATCAAACTTTTGGGAGGTATATCTTGAGGTCTCACACCCCCAATAATTTCCCCATTGACTTACACACTAAATTAGTTCCCTTTCGAGGCCGCTGCAGCCTTGGCAAAGTTCACAGCTATTTCAAGACACCCATCACTTGATAGCTGACAAGTTTGCCCATTATGGCACTACAAAATTACCATGACCGTTTAGATTTTGATCTAGAAGGACTTAAAGTTTTTGTAGGGTACACTCACCCCTAGCCTCTTCACAAAAATGGAAAATCTCCACCATTTGACAACAATTTTTTAAACAGTCAAAATCACCATCAATCTTACCCAAATTTTCAACATCCACACTCTGGCAAGTACTCTTTCATATTCATGGACTTTCATCACCCAGCTGGCAGGTTATCTTGACAAAATTTGGTCAAAACCAGAGCTAAAAGGACTACTTCTTTGAGGGTGTGCACGTGACGCTCTAGAACACTACTCTAATGGAGTAGTGAGACCTTGAGGACCCCAAAAGATGTGGACATACCTGTAATTCCAATGGAAATTCACTTACCTGCAGGAAAGGCCACTCAAATACTGCCAAGTGAAGCCGGGTCATTTACATTTTTTCAATGAAGGTGCAATGCATATATGCTAATCACATGTTCCAGCGCAAATCAAAGAAATTGTTGCCATGGGTTTGGATAATTTTGTCGTCAAGATATCAACTTTTACCTCTATGCTATGGAAATAATTTGTCTTGAAAAATAAAGGAACCCTGTCAGCATGTTTTGCACATATTTCCCCAAATTTTTCTGAACTTGAGCGTGCCTCTAGTGAATTCGAGATGAGGAATTTTTCTTTTTTTCAGGAAATTTTTAAAGTCTTCAGCTTACGTCTCAGAAAACCCATCTTGCTAAGTGGTTGGAATAGACAGGGGTACATACAGCCTTAGGGATTTTGGAATCTTTGAACATATTTTGAATCTTTGAACATAAATGTAATTTTACTGCAAAAACATAATGGAAGAAAAAGAAAAAGAAACGAAAATTTTCCTGGTAGGCCTCTTGATGTGAAAACGATTTCTGGAAGGGAAACCCTTTTTTTTTTTGAGTTCTCCCCTAGTTGGATGATCCTGGATTCACAGTTTCAGGAAATGGACCTTTACTTAGCTAACATCTCTGTTATTCATCTACAAATTTCTATCTTTTCAGACTGCTGATATTTGCTGTTGGTCTGCAGTCATGGACTCTGCTACTGGTGAAAGCGATTTTTACCCTTCTGATTAGTTTGGTTGCCTTGCAATTGTTTACATCTTTGCAAGCAACATCAAATCATTACTCAAGCAGATGAGAGGCTATTTTGCAAGGTCCATACCTAGTACGAGTCATATGATGTTGATTGGTGGATACATCATTCATACATATTCAGACAACTGATGCACTATGAAGATACATCATTAACCTTAGTCTCAGGTGTTACTGGCAAGAAGAAAAGAATGACATCTACTGTATGCTTAGTCACAGCTCACTCAAGTCTTGATATTTCAAGGGGCACCACTGCCTTGTGGTGGCACCACAAATTTAAAGAAGGTGGGGAGGGAGATTATGGAGAGTTAGTTCAAACTCATTGAGTTGTTGTACTTGTCAGTTGCACCAGTAATCATCACAGAAGGCAGACATTTTGCAGAATGTGGAGACCCATGAAAAGGAAAATCTGATTCCAATGAGAGGTGTGGCCTGATGAAGTCAGCCTACTCACAAGAACAGTTGTAAGTGAGAACTGATAAATCCTACTGTACATACCAGCATGGTAGCTTCTTTCTCAACATTACCAGAAGGCCCATCATCACACTTTTTATTTTATGAGAACATTGATGCATGTTTCTTGAACCTGAGGGTGGTGTTCCTAAAGCTTGTCATCCTTTCCACAACTAACAGATTGGCAGCAAGATTTATTTACCAGTGTAATCTATTTCAATAATTGATGTAATATCCTTCATTTTCATTTACTGCAAACAATGGATGTATCAGTGCCACGGACTTTGTATATCCATGGGTAGAGCATGTAACGTGTACATCATATCAGTAGATTGTCCCCACCAGCTGGGAAAAAAACGAGGCGCACCAAGATGGCTGCCGTGAGGCTTATAAATCATCTGATTTGCCAACCACTCTGTTATATTCTAAACAAAAGTTAAACTAGAATGGGAAAGAATATCATATTCCTGCAATACATGAAGTGATTTTGACCTTACCATGCCATATATCAAAAATATATCATCCTTCTTGCAAACTCTGGATTTTGACTTAAGAAGGTCCAAACTTTTACACAAAATAATAGCAGACAGTCATCTTGGTGTGCATTTTCTCAAACGTAAGGTTGCGTCAATCTACTATGCACTATGTATGTTCTGTCCATGTATAGGAAGTCCCTGATCATTGCCCTTACTGTATAACTGAACTAGTCTGTTCCCCTTGAAATCTATCCTCAGAGTTATTATACTGTAAAAAAGACATATTTTTCTTTATTCCTACCAATCTTGTTCTATAGGTGAAATCTATACTTGGGGGTGGGGTTGCAATTTGAAGGAATTTAAGTTTGCTTTCTGCCAGAATTTTTCAAAGGCAGTCATGAACATGTTATGTCCATTTTTAGTGTGGTTCATCATATTACTCTATGTCAATACTAATGTTAAAATAAGTTTATCTTCTTTCAAAGTCTGTGTCTTTATTTTGTGGATTGTTACTGAAAGTTGTAATGCTACTCTTGTTTTCAGTTTTGGCCCATTTGTAGCAGGTCTCAAAGTTGAAATTTGTCCATTGGTTATGAAAGTTACAGGGTTAGTTAGTAAAGGGGAATACAGTCTCTCCAACTTGAATTAGCATACGTAGTAGAATGTCCTGTGTCATGATTGGTTGATAAGGATCATGTGATAATATTTTTTTTCTCCTCAATTGTCAAACTTTCAAGAAATAATTGTTTGGTTTACCTTGAGTTAGTTAGCATGGTGGTTAACCCCAAGGTCACACTACAGCAATATCAGTTCTGATTACCCTCTGATTTTTGTGAGTTCTACTTATAATCTCTGCCATCTATTGTTGAGAAGAACCAAAAATTTGCCATCTTGTGTAAATATATGATCGTTATGAGAGAACCACGTAAATGAAATATAAACTACATATTTCATGACGTCACATTGAAAGATTGCTACTATCGGACTACGCGTGTCCGATAAAAGCTGTCTGGGGATGTGACGTCACAGAATAACTGGTATAACTTAGAATTTCGTAGTCCTGCAATACAATTCATATATCTACACAGGTTGGTAAATTTTTGTTTCTTTTCCACCAAAGAACCAAAGATAGAGGAGATATTAATTAAAACCCACAAAAATGGGAGTGAAACCTGACCCGATATCGCTGTAGTGTGACCTGGCCTTAACCCTGAATATGCCACATGTACGTATTACAAGTTATTATGAAAGGTACTTTGAAAGAAACAAAAAGAAAATTGTGAGATTTAGCTGTTGCTTTGAAATATAGGGTGACTGCACTTTTCCTTCAATACACAAAACTGTTTTTCAGGAAAATAAGGCATTAATCACCTGTCATGTTGGACATATTTCCCTATGCAATAAAAAAGTAATCTTTCAGAGAGCATACATAAATTGTCAACATTGTCATGTCAGGAAACGAAACATGTCACAGACCAACCAGTAGATTGCAGGGCCAGTGTAGAAGAGCTCCCCTCAGACTGGTGGGAGTCCAGGGACCGATTTCATCAACGTTTATTGACGCAGAAAGCCATCGATAAATTTTAAATCGATCTCAATTCAGCCATGGAATTTTCAAAATGATTTCAGTAAACTATTTTTTATAATATTTCATAGTACATGTATGTAGACATTGTATTTATACCTCCAGCCAAAATTAATTGCAACATTGCAATTTTGTGGTTAGCTAGGTGTATAAAGCTTGCGTGGAAGCAAGTCGGCCACTATTACACAACTTCAATTCCCTTCTATCCCTGTGTATCTGGATCTTGGTGTGGGTTAGAACATGCCAATTAAAGAGTATGGTTTAACTTGCTCATCTTGAGGATATATTTTGGCCTAACAAGGAGGCAAAAACTGACGTGCAAAAACCTAAACAGGAACATGACAACCCAGTTGCTATCTATCCCCTGTTTCCATGAGGCTTTGTGTCTATTCATCTTGCTATTTCATATTAAAAAATAATTATATCATTCCACCTTTAAATTTCATCATGCCGCTGGTCCCAGTGAGGAGCCTCCATCAATTTGGCTTCACACTTCTATGGCTAAATTAAGTGCAAAAAAAAGATTGTATTTTGTGATCTGACTATAAGATATATTTGAGCAGATGCTTGGACAGTCATTGCTTCAGGCGATACGTGTAGCCAAAGGGCAAATGACCAATAGCCCTACCCTACCACAACTCCGCCCCCACTGGACATTTCTGTTTTAGCACTCATTACATCTGGTATATACATAGTTGAACAATGAATACGGTATCAGGACTTGCTGGGTTCCATTTTAAGAGATCTGGGATTCATGTTGAGTCTCATTTCCACATTCTTCGATTCAACATATGCAGTGAAGATTAATCCTTTGCATAGTTCCACGAATTTCTGTTCCCAGTCCAAAACATTGCGAGGGTGATTCGGTGCAACAATGGAGGAGGCTCTGCTCAATCATGAGTGCTTAAAACTAGTTTCACTAGAGACTAGAAATATTTGATAAAAATACCGCTTTAAGCAGGGGTGACGATAGGACTTCCGAGGCAAGCTCCCCGACAGACGGGGGGGGGGGGGGGGCGGAATTTTGAGTTCCCGACAAAGGCGATGAGTTAGTACCGTTGGGAAGTGACTTGGCAGAAGTTAAGGCGCGTATCGCGCGGAAATACAATGGCTTTCTCTTAAAAAAAAAACTTCAAAATCTGAAGTTTATTTTGAAGCCAAATTTAAAAACTTTTGAAAGAAATTTAGTTTTTGTGGGAACCATAAAAGTTGAGTTGATTGAAGAATCTTTCCCTCACATGAGCAAAATAAAAACGTCATATAGGTGACAGCTGAGAATCTTTTGTGATTGCGCATTCAATCGGTCTAGGCCAAGGCTTCAACACGAGACTAAACGTTTTCTTTCCCTTTTTGAACGAAGATTTGAAATTCAAGATCTCATTTTATTAGAAGAATTCGTGAATTTAATTGAAAAAACTTTGGCTCTTAGGTACGGTTATAATGACATTTGGGATTTTTATTGAGTGATATGCCTTTCAAGAGCAAACTTCTGTTGACTTTGGTTATTTATTGTCGTATCCGTAGAAATTGAACAATTTTGCCACTTTTGATAATCTGAAGCTAATAAAGAAAATTGTAATTTTATGACAAGAGTTTGGGTTTTATGGAAGAGTCTTATCCTTTTATAAGAAAAACCAAGTATGGTTGATTTGTAGTTTTGTTGGGGCTATTGAATATCACCATGCAGATTAAGGCCCTTGGACGGTATTGGAAAAATTTCCGGCGGAAAAGATTTGGCTTCCCATATATTTGAAGTTATATATTTAACATTTTGACATTGACGCACGAGAGAGTTTCAGTTTTGAAGGGGACAAAGTTATCTTTTATGTCCGAAAAATGTAATTCTACCGGAAACACTATCAAAGTGCCGAGCACAGAAATTTTTGAAAAATTGAGAATCCTCAGACAGCAGGATATGGCAGTCCCGGGCTCGTAACTCAAAAAAATACAGCCAGTATTCTGAGCTTTCTTTCGCAACAACATTTTCACTTCATAACATTGCCCCAAAACGAAGGATAATTTGCAAGGCAGCTTGAATTGCTCTGTTAAGTAATCTGTTCAACCAAAACTCTATCTGAGCAGAGCGCCGCCCTCAGTCGTGGCGGAGCGTACAGGAAATGGCTAAAATCTAACACCCCAGGCAGCCGGAAATGTCATTTCCTAGACTTGTAACTAGAAATGAAGCAGTTTTTATGTGAGCTTTCCTTTGAATCGAATTTAACTTCAATAGAAAAAAAACTCAACTTGCTAGTTGTGAGAAAACTACCAGATAAAACGTACTACGATTAGATGCAATGTTCTCGTCTCTTCTCAAGGGAAAACTATGCAACTGAATTGAAAATATACTAAGTGTTTTTAAGTCTATTAAGAATCTTCGTTGTATACCGGTACCATTGCAATGTCCGATGAACAGATGCGATTTTCTACGTGACTCCCCGAACTCCAGACTGCGGAATGATTTTACCTCCCAACGTATTTGAAGATATGTTACGTTAACATACAGTAGATTAGAAGCATATCTTTAATAACTTGTGTAACCCTTAACAAATAATTTGCTTAATAAAAAGTAATTGTTACTTGTATGATCATGTAGAGCTGTTTAGAAACCCCGATAACAAGTCTCCGTTCCCTACTTGCCCATTTGAAACGGGTTCCACGAAAACGGCTTGCAATATTTTAACGGTTTCTGTAAAATCGGATCTGAGGTTGCCAAAGAACAAAATATCAAAACGCTTTATGCGTGACTTGGTAAAACATAAACAATTAATACACGACTACCCGGCCGTGACTACAAAATGTTCATGAAAGAAAAGACGCAAAGGTTATGTATGATTGATCTCAACAATCGCGACTTGAAGATCGTATCAGATCTTACAAAATTAACACGATTGCAACATTGTGGTAGCAACTGTACAATGGTGGAGCTAAAATACCATGGTCCAATGAAATTTACACCCACTGCGTAATTTAATAGGATTGTTCAGCTCGCATCTCTTTCTTAAGAGTCAAGTGTAATTCGTCTTCTAATGTTTCATGTTATTTCCTAGTCAATATTTCTATCAGTTACAAGGAGGATTTGATTCTTGATAATCGGCAAACTCTGTCCGCCAAGCAGGCATCCACACGTTGTCCCAATCACTATACTCCTCTTGCCAGTCTTTCATGACGTCAGACATAGGATCTGTCATAGCACAAATGAAAAAAAAAAGTCCATTACAACAAATGTTAATATATTTTACAGATTAACTGTAAACGTGGTTTATAACCCATATTATAAAAACATATACAACAAGTATTAGGGGTGGCACCAGGATATGCCCAGTAGGAGGGGGAAGCCCTGCGACGGACAGAGGGACAACATTTGGGGTCCCGACAAAAGAAAAGTGAGTAACTTAGTACCGGTAGGACGTGAATTGGCAGAAGTTGAGGCGCGTACCCAGGGAGCTGTAACAGCTCCCTGGCGTACCGCGCCGAAATTCTTGGCTTTCTTTTTAGCACATATTTGAAAAATCGGGAGTTTGTTTTGAAGGAAATTTAAAATTTTTGAAAGAAGTTGGGCTTTTGCAAGAACCATTTAAAAGTTGGGGCCGGTTTTTATTGAAGAATCTGACCCTCATACAGGCAAAATCAAGA
The DNA here is from genome assembly GCA_037179385.1 of Holothuria scabra. Lineage (NCBI taxonomy): Eukaryota > Metazoa > Echinodermata > Holothuroidea > Aspidochirotida > Holothuriidae > Holothuria > Holothuria scabra. Next base: position 28,198,457 of record CM074189.1, read on the forward strand.
ACATTATTTAGGCGACAGCTGAAACTCTTTTGGGATCACGCATTTTCTTATAATAGGCGTAGGAACTGGCTCTCAGACGAAACTGGAAATTTGACCGAAAAATTCTTCTCTTTTTTGAACAAAGATTTGAAAATTAAGAGCTTTTAATATAGGAGAAATTTGGAATTAAATGATAAAAAAATGACTGGGGCTTAAAGTTACAATGAAAACTTTCCCTTTTTTATGAAGTGATATTCGTTTCAAGAGCAAAATTGTGTAAAAGAGTTTTGCATTTTTATTGTGCGGAATATCCGTCAAAAATGGAAACTTTTGCCGTTTTTAACAAATAGGCCTATTTGAGAATCTGGAGTTTATGTAAGTGGAATATTGTAACTTTATGACAGATTTGGGTTTTTTTATTGATGAATCTGGCCTTCTTATTAGAAAAAATCAAGTGAATATTTGTAGTAAGTTTTGACGGGTTTACTTAATATCATTATGCATAATAAGACCCTCGGACCATATTGGGAAATTTGCTAGCGCAAAAAGTTCGGGTTCCCATATATTTCAAAATGACATAGGCGCACATGCACGTTTCGGTTTAGGAGGGGCAGAATTGTCATTTTTTGTCCGAAGAATGTAAATCCTGTCCGAACCTTAAGCGCACAGAAATTTTTAAAACTTGAGAACCCCAGACAGCTGGAAATGGCATTCCTGGTAACCAGAGACAAAGCAGTCGTTATTTTCAGCTTTCTTTCGCAATTAAATTTTCACTCCATAATTATATTACCCCCAAACGAATAATTATTTGCAAGCATGCATGGTTCTGTTAAGTAATTATTATGGTCGACCAATACACTACCGAAGAGGAGCGATACCCCAGTTGGCTCGGAGCGTGCAGAAGATTTTTAAAAAATCCATCCACTTTGACAGCCGAAAATAGCATTTCCCAGACTTGTAACTAGAAGTAAAGCAGCCGTAATTTATGAAAGTTCCACTTCAGTAGAAAAAACAACTTCCTAGGTGATCAGAAAATTACCAGATAAAAGGTAGCGCTACAATCAGATGAAATAGTCTTGTCTCTTTTCTGAGGAAAACTGTGCAACCGAGTTGAAAACGTACTGGTTTTACTCTACTGAGGCTCCTCATTGCATTCTATTCCAACGTCTACTAAATTGATGAAATATTCTACGTAACTACCCGAAACCCCGACAATAAATGATTTTCCTTCCAACGTGGTTGAAAATATACCACTTTCAACCAGGTGGGTTACTACATTTTCACTCAAACTGATGAAGAGACGTTCTCACACTACTGCTTATCGTTAAATGTAACTGAAAACGACCTGGCCAATTTTCATGACCGTTGCTCTAACTCGGCTGTCGGGGTAGGACATAGGGCAAACCATTGGTCACTGCATACACCTGAACAAGCCCTCGTCCGTTTGTTTGTAGGGAAAATTGGGAATTGTGACAATTTCCTTGAAGAATATGGTCTTCTAGGATCGTTAGCAAAATCAAGAAGATCGTAGGCGACTTTATCCGGCTTACATCTTTTATCGTGGGCCTATATATAGATGAAGGCTCCCCGGCAAAATTGGATCTTCTCAACGACAGGGGGAAGCCTTCCTCGACGGGAGCATGGCCCTGATCCCGCTGATGCCACCCTTGGTTACGTCTGAACGTGAAAATTCCAGCCCCCTGAGTCTACAACACAAGTCTTGATTATGGGTGGCCTTGCGCACGCGGATCGAAGATGGGACAAGATACATCAATTTTTATTTAATTTTTTATTATTTTTTAGGACTCCCCGACGAAACCGCCGACCCTCCCCGACAGAAGGCCAGTGTTGCTCGGCGGGAAGGTGGCAACAGCGGGGGATGCCCCTCCCGCCCGCCCATCCCACTCACCCCAACCACACACCCAACCCCCACCACACCCCACCCCCCTCCCCCGGTAACCTGCACGCTTCCCAAACAAACAAAAGGCAAATTTAATTTTAGATTTCGAATTTAATTTTCAGAGAACAAAGTTCATCCTAACTGTACACATGAAGTAACACCCCAAGCAACCGAATATTAAGTAGTAAAAATCAACGTTTTCGTGTTCAACGGGAGTGGATTTTATAATAATTCTAATGCAAAACTTTATTGCGCCTCGCGCGCAACTGACTGTTTAAGGCCAGATCACACTACAGCGATATCGGATCGGATTTCGCTCCGATTTTTGTGAGTTTTTCTCAGAGTCTCCTCCATCTTTGGTTTTTTAACAAAAATTTGCCAACCTGTGTAGATAATATATGAATTGTATAGCAGGGTCACGAAATTCTAAGTTACACCAATTATTCCGTGACGTCACATCCGCAGACAGCTTTTATCGGGTACACGTAGACCGACAAAAGCTCCTTGTCAATGTGACGTCACGAAATAAGTAGGTTATATTTCATTTCCGTGGTCCTCTCATACTGATCATATATCTACACAGGATGGCAAATATTTGGTTCTTTTACGACAATGGATGGGGGAGATGTTAACTCAACTCACGAAAATCGGACAGCAATCCGATCCGATATCGCTGCAGGGTGACCAGGGTTTTACACCCCATGGCCTCAGTGCCGCATGGATAAATAATAAATATATGCGAATTCCAATCACTTTCCGATTGCAATCAAACACTCAAAGGCCTTTAAGCTATAGTCCTCTATGGGTAGGCAGAGGAATGTCTTCTACCAGGTTTATATTCATATTATTTTAGTTTCACGTTCTATCACAAATGGTCTTCAAACTATAGGCTACCCAAAACTTCTCGAGCTTCGTACCTTTCTTTAACATAACCTATGATATTTTCCTCTGAAAACAGTCTTCCGGGATCGGAGACTTCAAAACCTAAGAGCTTCCGGGCCTCTTGCCCCTGGACCCCTATCGGGGCTTAGCCTCGGGCCCCTCCCGTTAGGGGCTTTGGGTGCACACTTTAGAATCTGACGCAATTCACCCGACCACCCCCTAAAAAAGTTGAAAAGAAATCTACGTCTCTACTCGGGTGGAACAATTAAGTACCGTTTCTCTTTTATTTCAAGGCTAAATTTTCCCCAATTCCTTTCAATTTACATTGCAGAAAATTCTGTCTTTTCATTAGCTAGAGTGCACCACAATTGCATTTCAGGACCTTTGAAAATAAAAAAAATTCCATATGAAAATATGGGTAAGAATTTTTTTCATACCTCCTCCCCCAGGCCTGCGATCACACTTTGGACCTCCCTCTGGAAAAACCTGTACCCGTGGTCCAACGCTGAGAGCGGCTGAGACAGACCAACCGTTCACAGCCAATATATTGCACAAATGCGTGGACTAACTAACGACAAGAATAGAAATTCCCCGTGAATGTTCGCCCGGACTGAATATCACTCGAGATCCTTCTACTTAAGATTTTGTGTAGTGAGTAAAGGAAATGTGAGACAAAACAGCTTTCTATATAGGTTAATATTTATCATAGCTTTCGCAAAATTCTTTATTGGCCGGGATGAGGCCGGGAATGTCCTCCCCTCCCCCTGAATCAGCAGCTGCTAATGTAAAAGATCCCCCCTCCCCCCCCCCAAAAAAAAAAAATAAATAAATAAAGTAAAATTTTCTCGTCTTTTTTTCACCGCGTAAGAAAGAAACTGAATGAATCACAAAATTAACGTAACGGGATTTAGCCTTCTGCAGTTCAGTTTCCGTTACTTGAAGTCTTCAAGCAAAAGATGGTTTTCAAGGAGATCGGGCTTCCAAAGGCGATTCATGTATTACAGAATCAAAGTTTTCAGGTGAAATCAGAAACTTGTTACAAACATACCCCTACAAACATGCAGCTTCAGTTTCCAAACTCACCAGTGAAAGTACGCAGTCGAGGTATAAACCGTTGCCACAAAGCACAGTAGTCTGCGCGGTATGCTTTAACGTCACGCATTTCTGGCTCGTGAAGTTTAAAGATTCTATCTGGCAATTGGAATTTAGGCCAGTATGGTTCTTCATTAGAATTATCTCCATCATTGTCTCCTCCTTCGTTAGGATTCCTGAAACAAACACGTAGAACCGTTTGAAAAACTTGTAGCTCGAGAGGTCAGTGCATTTGCTCAAACGTATAATATGTGTTATAATGATACTTTCGCACAACTAGTCTTCATATAAGGAACTTACTTATAAAAACTACAATATTATTGTGTAATATGATTTTCTTTGATTTTTTCAAGCTTGTTTAAAGCGTTCGGATTCCATTTTCAATAACAAAGTAATTTCGGGAAATTCTGATGAACGCCGCAGAATGATATTGCCGCATTTTAGTAGTTGAATATCGGTTCTTTTTTAACAGTTTAAGGAGAGAATCGAGTATCTCTGGCTTCCGGTACTAGAGGGATTCCGGGCATATCGTCCAAATAATGGGCACCAGGCAGGGAGTAGGCTTGTTCCCATAATCGTAAACCTAGTTGGAATTTGTGGGCCAAGGGGCCAAAATGTTTCGTTCAGAGTTGTTATAAAAATCCTCATAAACGCGTGCCACTGAATGTATTTACAAAATTGAACATAGTATGACAACCACCGTACAGGGAGGGCGCTAAGGTAGGACTTGCCAGCAATGCCGACAGTTTTGCATCAAATGAACACACATATCTGTGTTGGTGTGTCGTTAAACCCTATCTATCTAACTAACCAACTAACTACTAACTAACTAACTAACCGACCGACCGACCGACCGACTAACTAACTTACTATCTAACTAACTAACTAACTAACTAATTAACTAACTAACTAACTAATTAACTAACTATCTAACTAACTAACTAACTAACTAACTATCTAACTATCTAACTATCTAACTATCTATCTAACTATCTAACTAACTAACTAACTAGCTAGCTAGTAGCTAGCGATCGGCGAATCTGTGCAGACGTGTTGATACATATGGGCAAAAGTGGCCATCGTTTTTGTCCAGGATTGTAGATTAAACCAGTGGGTTATAAGATGAGGCAGAAATTACTATATAACTAATTCAATCCTTCTTCTTTCTCTTTTCATGGCTTTTTATGTGTTTCCTTTCTCATTATCATTTTTCACCAACTGTCAATAGGCAATATGACCCTCTGGATCCCCTGGTCAAGCCACTGGTGATGTAATGAAGGCTTGGAGGTCAAAATGCAAAAAGAATCAGAAGATGGTTAAAGAATTTAATTCAATATTAGCAGACTGAAGCAAACTACTACAACCCAAAATCTGCAAATACAACTTTGTGGCAAAATTTCATATGCGTACCCAGTTTTGGCAAAGTTGGTGTAATGCCGCATCATGTCTAGACTCAGAGTGATTTCCTCCTCAGGGAAATCCAGGTTCGCAAATTTACTTTGGAACTGATTCCCGAACACAAACTGCATTTCATCCCCGTGGGCTACGCCCTTCCAGCTTGGTACACGTGGATAGATACTGTTTACTGGCTCGTAATAGAAGGAGTACCGATAAACATCGAGTCCCCAGTTGGCCCATTCCCTGGCCATTGGTTCTTGCCCACACGTGGATGTATCAGTTGCCATGGCAATGAAATCATAAAAATAGTTCGCGTCAGGATCATCTGCTTTGGACCAATCGGTGTACTGGAGATCAATTGCGTCGGCTACGTAATCATTCCCCCCAGAATATCTGTTGAGATTTCTTCTCCATCTTTCCCGGTTGCATTGAGGGTCATCAGTAAATCCCTGGTCTACGAAAACGAACATGGCGATAAGAGAACCGTCATCTTTGGTAGTGCCAAGCATTATCTCACATGGTTTAGCCAACCTCTGATTAATGATATTTTCAGGCATATCTGGGAAGAAGTCGTAGTCCAAGATGGGCCCTGATGGAGTCTGTCAAGTAGAAGAAGAACGTTATGTAAGCATATAAATCTCGCCATCTCCCCCACCCCCTCCACCCACCCACCTGGGAAAAGAGGAAGAAGATAGTTAAAAAAGCAGAAATCCGTAGGAGATCACATTGGGTTTTTACCTAGCATCTTTGACGTAGTAGGCGAGTGTAATAACGCGTGAGCCCTGAGTTGTAGTTACGCAGGAAGACCTGTAAACTTAATCCATCGTAACACAGTTTCAGTGCCAATTGCATTTGGCCAACATGCACCTTAAAGGGAGATTCTAAGCAAAACTTTAATTTTCATGTGTTTCTACTGGGAAGTGAAATTAAAGTTGACACAAAGGCCAAAAGGGAACTGCAAGAGGCCTCCTAATCAGTAAATTTTGAATAAATGGAGAAATCCTTTATTCTCGGGTTTCTTTTTCTCTTTTTAAGAGTAAAATACTGTGTCGGAGGCCTGTCGTTTGAAGACTTTCGCAAGGGACCTCCAGTAGGCCCTACGCACAGGCTAATCGTACCGTAGTCAGTGTGCGGTAAGGATGAAGTAGACCTACTTCATTACGCCAGGTGGGTTTCCTAAAAATTTGGTACGATCATAGTTACTGATAAATATTGTATGATACACTTGTCTGATGAACCGTAACACTCGTTTGTGAAAATGGTTTAATCCAACTAGTCTAACGTTATACAGTGCGATTGCTACTATGCTTCGCAATTTCGCGGAATTGTTGAGTGTGCTTACCAAGTTACTGTTGCGAGCCTAGCCTTCGATTGTCCCGTTATTTTAGTTTGGGTACAGTTATTCTCGCCTACGGACGTTCCAATTTAAGACAGACATCTTAATCAAACCTCTCGCAATAATATACGCCCTAATTGAATTCATTACAGTTTGAAAATTGTTCGCATTAGGCTCACGAAGAAATCAGCTTACCTTGTCTGCATATATACAGCACGTAAGGAGAGTCCAACAACAAGGCTCTAGTGTACTATCAACGTCACGTGACTGACGAAAACCGGTATCTAAGCATAAACAGTCAGTTCGCGGAGTTTCCCAACCAGGGAAAGGTATAATAACTATGTTTAAAGTATTACTAAATGTAAATATTTGTAAGTAGTTCAAAATTATGTTCTGCAGTTTTTGACAGGTCAGTTAAGGGGGTTTTCCTATTTTGACAGTGTCCGTTTCAAATCGTTTAACTAAAAAGCACGTTGACAAGAAAAGTTTTTCCTTTGTTTTGAAGAATTTTGTGTTGATAGGAATAGGCTGGGCCTCCCTATGGGGAGTTTCAAGTTTTTAAAGTTCTAATGCCACTAATGCAATCATATTCTAATAAAATGGGTTTGCCGAGGAGAAAAATTGGCGATAAAGCTTAAAGAAAAACCATCTCTTTGGTAAGTAACATGAGGTTATGATGTTACATGTGCTTGCTTCAAGTTCACTTTTTGTTGAGAATATGACTGCAAACTTAACCTGTTTATATGTTGAGAATCACACATCGGATTTCACTGAAAGTTTCCCAGAAATGGTTAGAATAAATAACTTTACAACATATCAGAATTTGATGTGACCTTAAACCCTTTTTAAACTTCATTTCAGTTCAGTTCATTTCATTTTTCAAACAGTTTATAAACAATGACTAGAAGCGATTCTCACATTAAAACAAACTTTTGTGTCATAAAATTGGAAACAACCAATAAAAAGCAGAAAGACAAGGTAGATCCGGCTACCCAGGGTCCCAATATTAGAGCCCTTACGAAGTTAGAAAAATCTTAGTACAAATCTATCACCTATCTCCCACGTATGCAATTTTGGTGATAGATTTTGATTAAGATTTAATAACCATAAACATTCTATCAGACACAACAAAACGGGTTTCCCTGTAGCAGCTCACTTTAACTTACCTGACCTCTCTTTATCCGATTTATACGATTTCGTTTTCTATCAGGCAATTTCCCTTCGACGGACAAACGAAAGCAATACGAATTGAGCACTTTTCTTAAGCTTAAGTCACACATAACATAACATAACACAACACAACACAACACAACACAACACAACACAACACAACACAACACAACACAACACAACATAACATAACATAACATAACATAACATAACATAACATAACATAAAATAACAGGTTAAAGGGCAAAGGAGGGGTGTAAAGGCCCCATAAGATGCCATGTAATCCAAAAGCCCTCCCCCCCCCAAAAAAAAAAAAAACAAAAACAAAAAACAAAAGCAAACCACCAACACTTAACGAGCCCAGAAGGATTAGATTCTATTGCAGTCATGGAAAAACTTGTCAATATTTACCTTAAAACGGTGCACTGATGTGGAGTTAACAACCCACTTATGCAGGCTATAACAGGATTATGTAGAGATCTGTCAATTTTGAGCAACTACTGCTGGGTACAACAAACGTAATCTTTCAATCTCTTTAGGCTGTTATCTAATTGTATTTTTTGTTTGTGATATGCCGTATTCCTTGGATAAGTGCTAAGCTTGCTCGTAGTTTGAGTAGTTCAGCTTGTTGACTTCCATTTTGTCGTGAACAACTGAGGAAGAGCGAGGTAGATTGAAATATATACAAGTTATCAGATATTGTCTTACCGAAATCATTTCATATGCAAATGTCCACTCATCAACACTTTGTAAACAATCAAGGAGTTGTTCGCTTGTTGTAAGGCCTACACACCCCAGATTTTCACCTGCCCGAAAAGCACTGTTACGAGCTGATTCGGGATTGTTGCCAACCCAGTACGGTGATCCACTCTGTAAAGAAACACATGTACCCAAAATGTTATTACTGGGCAGCATGTTTAAAACCCACCCAACATGCCCAGTTGGGCCTCAACTGGGTTCCAGCTGGACAGCTTGCTGGGCCCCAGATGGGACCCATTCGTGCTTTTCAGGTGTTCCCACGTGGGGCCAACTGGGCCAGCTGATGCCCAGTTGAAGCCCAGCTGGGCCCAACTTCAACAACTGAAGCCTAGCTGGGCTCCAGCTGGGATTCAGCTGGGCATCAGCTGGGAAAGGCTTGCCCATTTGGGCCCCACGTGGGAACACCTGACAAACACGAATGGGTCCCACCTGGGGCCCAGCAAGTAGGCCAGCTGAAACCCAGTTGGGGCCCGACTGGGCATGTTGGCTGGAAAGATGAACTGAGATCATGCATCCTTTGCATTAGTAGTAGTTAAAGTAATTAAAGCTTGGACAAAAACTTAAAAGTGGAAGTGCAAGCTGAGGTCAGTCAGTACGATGGTTGGGTTTGTGAAGTAATTCGCTCCAAATTTATCTTTATCACTTTTAAATGAGAAAATGCTTCTTCTTTGTTACATAGTATCTAAAACAAATTCTTTTCAAATGTTATTTTCTCTCAAGGTTTCTTTTTATACCTAAAACCATGTGAGTAGCAAAAAGGATATCATACTAGAATAATCCTCCCTTTACTGAGGAAATTATCATAAACGAATAATGAACATATTACCCCCCCACCCCTTCATACATGCGCTTCTTAAGATATTTCCCTCTCTGCCAGTGTCTTCTTTGCCCGTCTCTTGACCAGTCTTTGGCAACTCTCATTCAGGGAAGGGGCGGTGGTTTACACAACAAAAATTGAAGAGATGTATGGAGAGTACACACAGGCGCACCGCAGCATTTCAGTTTGAAGGGTAGAAGATTTTTGGCTAGGAAAACGTAATTTTTCCCGAAAGTCTATCTAAGCGGAACTCCACTATTAGTTGAAGCCAAGGGTACAGAAACTTTTGAAAATTCGGATTCAGATGGCGGGAAATCCCAGCCTTTTAAGTAGAATCCAGAAATTCGCTATTCTGAGTTTTCATTTGCTATGAAATGTTCACGTTAAACCAAGAGAGTTATCAAAATTTTCTTGTGCCCCAAAATGTAATCCTGCCGGGAAAGCTATGTAAGCGGAGCGAAATCATTGGTCTGTTAATTGGCGTGTAATGTACAGAAAAATTGAAAATCCACGTGAACCAAATTTGGATGACCGGAAAAGACATTTCCCACGCCTGTTTGTATAGAATCTATTAGCAGTCGTTATTTTGAGCTTCCATAACTATGCAGAAAAAGAAAAAAAATTAGAAAAACAGCAACTTGTTAGGTGATTAGAAAATTACCAGAATAAAATAAAATGATGCACCACTACCATTGAATGAAAAGATCTTGTATCTTTCGGGGGAGTTATAACACGAAACTGAAAAACAGGCTTATGTTCTAGGTTTTTGCGACTTTTGGCTAAATTCAAGATATACTGAATTAATGTAATTGCCTTGGTTACTGCCTGAACTACCGATTATAAAATGATTACTTAAACACCTTTTGAAAATATATCACGTTATGAGGTAGGCATTAAATGAATTTTCAGGACTTATGGCAAGTCACTCTCACACACACACACTGTATAATAATTGATTAAAAAAACGAAGTACCAAGTTTTGATTACCGTTGCCCAAATTCAGCTCAGGTGTAGGACAGATAGCAAACTATTGGGTACTGCATCTGGACATCCTCCCATCTGTTCGTTAAATTAATTTGACAATCGAAAACGTCGCAGCACTTTCTTGAACGTTTGCCCGAATAGCTATTGTGCCCTTTCGGGACAATTTTTTTTTTGCAAGACAACAGTGTGCTTGAGAAAAACATATTTCTCACGCTGCCGGAACTTGTCGCAAATCTTTGATATCATCCTTATTTTGAAATTGAAAATATCACTTTGCGTTTTCTGTTTTCCTTGCAAAGATATAAAATTATTCAAATACTCGGTCATTTCGGGCATTATGTTGCACAATATTTAAAAACAGGCAAAAGAGCGAATATTTCTTTTAAAATACAAGCTTAATTCCCAAATGGGTAACCACTTTTTAATAATTTGATTTATATACATACTTTGAGGCATACTATGTTACCCTTTCTGTGATACTTTTTCTATTTACAGGTAAATGTTCGTATATTCGACAATTCCGGGCATTGCAGCAGAGGAACATCGGAGAACATTGCACCCGATAAAATATCCATTTTTACATCCATCGGGAAATTCCCAAAGTTATTGAAATATTCAAATGTACCGTATTTTGAAAACAAAATTAATCTCGCGACTCAAGTACGTGTTGAAGTGTACGGTCACCATGAAATGTGCTTTTTTGCGCTGAGGTAGGTATTTTTTTCTTCATTTGCACAGAGAACATAATTTTTTCAATAAAAGCATAAATCCAAATTCTATGTAGTTAACCTGTTCACGACATCAAATTTTTCAATAATAGGTTTTTCTTTTGTTTGTTTGTTTGTTTTTTTTTAGAAGACAGTTTTAAACTGAAACCATGGAATTCAAATTTTATTTAGTTAACAAGTTCATGACATCTTTTTTCAATACAAGTTCAGAATTTCCAAATCGACTTCTTTAAAATGTACCTAAAGTCTGAAAATTCGAAAATGTATATTTCAGAACATGCAAATTCACTCAATTTAAAATGGTACATTGCGCATTTATTTAAGATGCCACTGTTATGGACTATTCAGTTTACAGTCTTTGCATTTATTTATTTATTCATTCATTTATTTTGGGGGGATGCTGCTGCAGCTTGTTTCAAACAATTTGTGACTGTAGCAGCTCCAAAAAAAGTTTACCACTGAGACTAATATACGACCGAAGTTACAATTAGAAATTGCAATTTAGGAAAACTTCTGCCTTGTTAAAACTTTTAATTACACAAATGGAACATTTATTAGAAATAATTTGGAACTTCATGATTGAAAAGTTGGAAAGACCGCATTTTTTACTTTTTCGAGTCAGCCGATAATCGGCACCCTGCACCGGGTAGCTACGTCACTGGTTGAAAAGCAGCAGTTACACATGGGACATCCCCTGCTTTATGTAGCTGCAATTAATACGTACTACACTTGATTTTGCCTGTCAAAAGGGGTGGGGCTTGTGTCGTCAGTGTAAGCAGTCCATTGCAATCATTCAGACATAATCAGGCAGTTGCCTGTACATTCACAACTTCTCTCCGGATTCAGTGACGACAAAGGTATGGATATCAATAATTACCATAAGGATCCCGTTGTTGAATAAGTCCCTACTTTTAGGTGATATAATGTGAAAGCCAACACTACCAGCCCCAGCACTTTGACCAAACAAAGTGATTCTCTCTGGATCTCCCCCAAACTCTGAAATTTAGAAACAGAACATAACATTACATAATTTTGAAGCAAATGTTCTATATCGTAATTAAAAAATGTAGACAATATTTTCTGTATAGTTATACTTAGTCTAAGCTTAACATTTCAACTTGAATTCGACAACATAAAAATTGGAAGGTATTCAATTGACCTTTATGTTGAGTTTAAACTTAGTTACCCAATAAAAGCATTTGATCATTAGTTGTGGAACTGTGCACATTAGCAAATCGGTACAGGATAAAGAATCTACGACAAGTTTCCCAAAATTTGAGTGTACTTGAAAAGTTCGTCAAATCATGCATGCTTTTTTGACTTATATAGGGGGCCATAAGGCTTTGCTCCGTGGACTGTATCTATCTAAATTACCCTTTTGTACATGTTTCCTGCATTTTAATCTGCCGTAAAGTAGACCTGATCAAGATCCCAGCCGACTATTTTCATTCGGCTGATCGAACTAGGCAGTTATGTGCTTGTGCTGCAAGCGTACATCTATAAACCAAGGGGACTCAATACCATAATACACTGTGTTGAGCTCGCTTTGCAAATCAGTGGCGGATCCAGGATTTGCAAGAATTTGGGGGGGGGGGGTTCAGGTAAGTTGTCGAGGAAAGGAGAAATATTGGAAGGGGTGAACGCCAGCAGGACTATCTAAGCGGAGCGCCACCATTATTTGACGTACAAGATAATTTCTGACTTTACAAACCCTCCAAATGGCCGTAATTAAATGGCACCTCCCGAATGAGAATAATATGAAAAATGGTGCAAATAGTTTTGCTTTTTACGTGGAATGTCCACATAAAACTTAATAAAAGTGTCACATTTTGAGACTAGCACTTGCAATTGTCACTATTTGTTATAGCAAAATGGTCACTGATGGTTAATATATGTTGACACATCTTAGGTATTAAAAGTTTGGTCGCCTTAACCCAGCCAACATGCCTAGCTGGGCCCCAACTGGGTTTCAGCTGGGCTACTTGCTGGGCCCCAGTTGGGGCCCATTCGTGTTTGTCAGGTGTTTCCCCGTGGGGCCCAACTGGGCAAGCCTTTCCCAGCTGAAGCCCAGCTAGGCTTCAGTTATTGAAGCGGGGCACAGCTGGGCTTCAGCTAAGCTTGAGCTGGGAAAGGCTAGCCCAGTTGGGCCCCACGTGGGAACACCTGGCAAACACGAATGGGCCCCAGCTGGGGCCCAGCAAGTAGCCCAGCTGAAACCCAGTTGGGGCCCAGCTGGGCATGTTGGCTGAGAAGAGGGTAAACAAGGGCAGCGGCGTACGGACTAGAGCATTTCAATTAGGGAAGGGGCCGAAGATTCTCTGCCCGAAGAGCACCACCATCAGTTGGCGGGGAGCGTACAGAAAGTTATGAAAAAATGTGACCCATCAAACAGCTGGAAATGCCATTCCACGGGATTGTAAGCAGAACCTTAGCAATCATTATTCCAAGTGGGGCACTACCATCAGTTTGAGCGGATAGACTGGAATTAAAAAAAAAAAATATGTAACCCTTTAAACAACCAGAAATGGCGTTGCCTGAAATCATAGGGGCACAGAAGCATCCCAATTTGGGGGGGAAGGGCAGATGATTTTGTGCTCGAAAAAAGTACTTCTAGTTCTTCCCGAAAATTTATTTAAGCGGAGAGTCACCATCAGTTGGCGCGGAGGGTGCAGGAAAATTTTAAAATCTCCTCAGACAGCCTTAAAAATGGCATCTCACGGGTTTAAAAAGAGGATTTAATTGTCTAAATAGACGCTTTTTCGGTTTTGTTCAGAAGAACTTTCACTTCAGACTAAATTGCAGCTATTAGGAATATCTAAGCAGGACTCCACCATTAGTTGGCGCGGAGAGTACAGAAAATTCTGAAAAATCGGCCAGCAAAGACAATCGAAAATCATGTACTCTTACGCTTATAAGGACATCGAAGCAGTCCCTTTTTGGAATTTTCCCTTCCAAAAATGTCGACTTGAGACTAATATGCTGCTTAAAAGACTACCTACGCACCATTGGTTGACGCTATAAGCGCAGAGGAATTTTTGAAAAATCGGAACTCTCAGACAGCCGGAAATGGCATTTTCCACGGTGAGAATGAGGATCTAAGCAGTTACTATTTCAATCAGTAAATTACCAGATAAAATTTACCATTGGATGATATGGTCTTGTATATTTACACAGGGAAAACTATAAAATGGAATCAGAAACAACGTAATGTATTTGACTCTCTTGCGAGTCTTAGCTAAATTTAGTAGATATTGAATTGATGAAATTGTCTTTCTGACCAGGTGAGTGCCCGAATTCCCGACTGTAAATGATTTTACATCTATTATTAACACCTTTTTAAAATTTGCGAGATGAGTTTAATCTAAAGTATCTGCACCACGGGGCTGTGCACACTCGCTGAGACAGCGGCATTGGCTTTGCAGTAAATACACTCCACAGACTTATTTTAACCCTTTTCCGTTGTTTGGGTCCTTTTGGACCCATGCGGAGAGCGCCGCTGTCACCCATCTTTACTGTTTCACGCGGAGCTCGAAACTGCGAGTAGCTACCCGAAAATTCGGCCACAACAACCTGACAACGAGGGAGACAATAGTTTAAGGTCACGGGGTCAATAACCTACGGAAGCTGATGCGGGGCGTGCTACGTCCGCTTTTCCGCCCACTCCCCCGGCGCGCAAATATGCCCCGATTGGAGCACAACGGTAAAGGGTTACATAAATTTTCAGGAAGACTTATGAGGAGACACTCCTAGCGTATCATTATGTAATTGAAAAACAATCTTTGGGTCCGGTTTTCATTACAGTTGCCCGAGTTTTGGCTGTAGGGGTAGGATAGATAGGAAAAAAGTGGCGGAAACTGCAGCTGAACGTCCTTCCGTCTCTTAGTATAAATAATTTGGCAATTGAAAACATCCCAGATTTTCCCAACCTTTAACATTTCGGGCAAGGTTTTGTAAGACTGCAGTATGAAGTGGGGCTGGGGAAAAAATTCCCCAAAGCTAACCCGAGTGTGTAGTAAATCTTTGTTTTTATTTTTCTCTTCTTGAAAATCTTACTTTCAACAAAGCGTTTTCTATTTTGATGGCAAATATTTTAAGTATTAAAATAATTCATCATTTTGGGCATTATGTTAGACAAGATTTAAAATAAAAGACAGGCCAAAGAATTAACTATGTCTCTGTTAAACGACAAACTTCCCAAATGTGTTGCGTTTTATTTTTTAATTTTTTTCTTTGATTTTTCGTAAATTTGTTACCTTGGTTATGATACTTTTCTATTTTTAGGGCAAATGCTTGAAAGAATTTGGATATTTGATCATTTAAGTCATTGTGTTGAAAAAGAATGTGGAGTAAAACATAGGATAAATAACTTCTTGTGTTGCCGAATGTGTACCAACCGTTTACAATTTTGCTAATTTTCCATGAAAATTTTACGGTGAGAACCTCAGTTTTAACGTTTCTTTTCCTTTTTTGGGGGGGCATATCATTTCAAGATACCCAGGATTTTTTATGAAAAACAATTTTTGGAAACTCAAGTAGCTATTCGACTTTTTTTAAAATTCCAGAATTTTAGATTCTGCAGAAATTTTGTGGGAAATCTTCCCCCCTGCCTGGTACGCCTATGCTTGAAAGACTATCTGAGCGGAGTGCCACAATCAGTCGGTGAGGATTGTTCAGAAAAAAATGGAAATAGCAACCCCCCAGACAGTCGGAAATAGCCTTCCCTAGGACTTGTAAGCAGATTTTAAACACCTATTATTTTGAGCTTTTTTTTTTGCAATGAAATCTTTCAATCAACCAAAAAAATGAAAAAGCTCAAAATGATCAGAACTTTGCCAAAGAAACACTTGGTGTGATGAAGGGATAGAATTTGAGCGATATAAGGGGAGCGGTGTCATTAATTAAGCAAATACTACACATCACAAGATTGTGGCCGGCTCGACTTGAACCAATAGGTTGGAAACTGGGCCGTAAATTTCCAACTAACTAACACATAAGGCGACTTTAGTTGGAATAGGGTTTTATTTTTGTTTGTTTGTTGAAGTGAAAAAAAGAACTTCAACCCCTTTTGGAAGGGGTGGCTGTGCCCCAGGCCCTCCTAAATCCCCCCCCCCCCCCCCGCATATCCCGTCGAGAGCCTTATGACCCTGGTTTTTAGAACTTGTCAAAGTGTGCGTAAAGAGTTTGAAGGTAATACAGACGAACCAGATCAGTCTTTTGTGTTTAATGACTGTAGGCAGCCATAAGTGGGGTCTATCAGCCTTAAAACGTCTTCATTTATTGTCTACATGAATTTCAAATCCTCATATTCAGTGAAATTGAAGGAAAGAAAATACACTTTAGTGTACAACCATCCATGACACAGGGAAGCAAGAAAACTGGAAGATTTAAAGGTGATAGACCCCTGGTCAGTTATGGCCGACTGAATTCAGACCCTCATACCATAAAATATTATGTATGTTCATGACACTTACTTGAGATATGGGATTTCACCCATTCCAAGGCCGCGTGTTGGTCCCAAATACCAAAATTACCAGGGATGACTCGATCTCCTGAAAAAAAAAAAAAAAAACAATTGATAGTTTAAGTTTATGCAATCCTGGTGACACAGGTGAAACAGTTGGACAAACAGAATTTTTTGAAATGACTCACGCGTTTGTCTCTTGACATAAAATAAGTGGAATTTGACTCCGTCTTTTCCCCTCCCTTATTCTTTAGTTAATTTTACCCAACCGTGCGCCATTTTATGTTCAAGATGAGCTGTGTAACACAATTCGTTGTGGTATGCGTCTTTTAATCCCATATTACTGAGTAAAAGAAAACATGATGAATTTGGGGGGAAGAAAATTGTCAAAAGTTGGGCTAAACAAGTAAACAACACGATTTTCTCTTTTTAATGTATAAATTTTGCCGAATTAGTTAAGCGAAGTGCGCTGGAAAATGTTTGCTTAGTTACATGATCCCTCCCATTTAGGTTGTTTGCTAAATTGTTCTTTAACAGTCAAGCCTCGCTGTTAGCGTTAATGAGGCTTGTGACGTCATCCTCTAAAATGGAAACTCCGCCCACAAGAGAAAATCATGAGTTTCGCAGAATAGGTACCTAACATGCTGGGGGAACTTCAAGCTTCTGAATAATGCATAAAAAGGCGTTCCTTGTTGCTGTGTCCTTGGTCATTTGAAATCTTAAAGTCTTTTCTTTACTAAAAATATCGTGAGGTATTGTTTCTTTCGCAATTTCACAGAGAAATTTTCCATCAAAAACAGGTCAACTTTTGGTGGGGTTTTTTGACTGGCCTCAAATTTTGCGAATACCTGACCGTATTCAGGATCATTGGGGTGTAAAACTTCCAAAATCGAGTGTTTGAGACATGAAGCTAACTACTGATACCTATTACACTACGAGCAAAACAACAAAATAGTCGCAATGAACGTTTTTGCAAGTTGGAATTTTGCACTTTTTGGCCACGTAGAGCATCGCACAAGGCGGTAACGTTATGGTTAACATATGGTAACATACGGTAAGCTATTGTCATTGTCTTTTGATTCTAGGCCACTAACTAGGATACTATTTTAGTCATTATGTCAAGTAATAAAGTGAATTTTAATATGACTGACAGGCCCTTTTAAGGTTTTAAACCACTAACAAATAACATTAAAATTTTACAGACACCCCTAGTCTATACTAGGCCTTGGCCTATGCATGCTAAAACTGCACACTATGGTACATAGTGAATGTATGAATGCGTACTGATGATCTGTGATCATCATACAGATACTACTTTACTAGTCCTTGCTTGCTGTATGAGTGAGTTTTCATTTTAGAAAAAAGCTTGTAAAAAATTTTAAGAGGCCTGTAGCACAAAATTATTTTTGTCATATGCACCTTGTGAGTTGAATCGGGAGCAATGTACAGTACCAACGATGAAGATGAAGAACCAAAATAAGCAAATTAGTGTTACACTTACAGGTATTGCAGGCTACATCATGAAACAATTGATATAGGCCCTATAGCCATTTATTAACACATACACTTTACCAGCCTGTCAGTTCTTTCATATGGTTTTACCAGACAAAGTCAAGATTTTCAAAAGGGAAATGACTTGAGGAATATACTTAGAGTATATGGAATGCGCACCTATAAGAGCTCCATCAGTTTCAGGATTTTTTTGTTTATTATTTTGCCTGGGCCATTGTTCTCAGTTTTCTTACTTACCATATTTTTGTACTGTTGTGCTGAATCATATTTGTGCACAAATGAATTAATTGTGCCTTAGTTCTCAGCCTGTTCCTGTTGAAATGTATATTGCTAGTTATAGCCTACACTAGTGCTCTAGGCCCATTTGGGGGTTAAGGTCAAGATTAGAGCTTGCATTGCTATATACCCTTTTCTTGTATAAAGGCACAAATGGGATTCTGAGTCAGTGTATCCTAGAGGACAATTTTCCTCTACACAAGCAAAATGCCAATTTACTGACTTAAGAATTTTGGTTGTGCACTTGTGTCCTAGCTGTATCATCAGCTGTTAATTCTGATGGATGAAATCTCATATGTTCTTCTGAGACTGCCTTCTCATTTGAAGTATAAACTGTTGTCATTTTACACCACTAACTGAGCAGAGGAGAGATGAATAATGTAGCAATTGCCCCATCATATAGTAATGGCATATTACAGTCAAAGTTTTCTTGTCACTAACTTGAATTAACTTGATGGCCTGTTGTTACCTTGGACTCTCAGTTGATATGTCTCCAGTTGTGCATGGGGGTGGGGGTTGTGTACTGAGTACCCAGTTCCCTAAAAAAACTTAAGACCCACCCAGTTCCACATGCTGTTCACAACTTATATTACTAAACAAAGTGTTTCTGATCCGAGGCTTCATTTCTTTTACCTCACCACCTAAGGATAAGGACTGACTGTATAGCGTTAATTACCCCAGAGTTCACTAACAAGCCTTACAAGAGAACTGTACATTCCAATATCCCTCCATTTTACCTCTTTATTGTCTAGTTTAATGCCACAATTTTTCTGTCATGTCATTGTTTGCAATAATTTATGAGTCTAGTACAATAACTGTGATTTACTGATTGTATAATGTGGTAACGTGCAAAGTGTATGACCATGTATGTCAAAAGGTTACCATGAGTCGGTCAATTAAAAGGTGTTGTGCATCGTGCCGTACGTTGTATAACACTGTGGTGATCGACTCAAGGTACTGACGTACTTAAGATACAATCACTATAACCCTTGCATCGGTAGCCACTTAATCGTTACAAAGTTTTCAAAAATTGACTCTCTATGTAATTTTCCTGCTATATATATGTAAATCAAACGTAAAGGAAGACTCGACGAGGTTAACATGATTAATACTTATGTGGAGGATATTTTCTCGCTCGGTGTAGTTCCATTTTCGCGCAACTAATGCAAACACCTCGGTACGGGAAATTGGGCTTTTTACATACGGTGCAAGGCAGTGTCAATACCTGCTCTAAACTTTGCGAATACCTGACCGTATTCAGAAATATTTCATGGTAATGTTAGGTTTTTTAGGTGTATAAGGAAATTTCTGATGTACCCTCTTTCTGGCATACCGTGCCAAAAAACTTGTTTTCGAGAAAAAACCAAATTTTCCGAACAGAATGAAAACTGTTTTTACGAGTTCAAGAAATCGTCTCAAATTTATTGCTTTGTGTATAAAATACTTCAAAAATGTTGCAAAACTATCGGAAAATGTGTTCTCTATTAATTTTAATGACGATTTTGTAAGATTATGTGTTTTTCATGTCGAAATTTGGATTTAAAAACAGTTAGTTTTTGCTAATTATATATGCAAAGGCTGTGACGTCATGCATACTCAAATTAGAAAAGAAGCGACTTTTGGTGGCTGTGCAGACTGGCTGTTAAGTGAAGCTTGGTAAAATTACGTAGTACAGAACGGTTTGGAAATTGAAATATATCTACCTTGAAGAACACGTGTAAGCCGTAAGCATGTTCATACTCCCATTTAATTTCTAAGAATGTACCGTATTCTATGTCACAGGGCACTAAGTGTTCGACCTCCAATTGAGGCAAGTATGTATCTCGGCTGCACCTTCCATCGGCAAATTCAGCCAGCCGACTTGCGCACCTGTCGGGTATATCGTACTTGTTTGTGTCCAGGGAGCGATTTAGGTGATCACAAATAAATTTGACATTTCCTGAAACCATATTTCATCTTCTGATCATTATGCATTTTCCAATCGTTAGCATCCATATGCGGTGGAAGCGAAAGGGTGGGGGAGGAAGGGGCCTGGCTCCAATATTTTTATGAGATTGGGGGAAATGGTCCCCAATAACTGAATGTCGCAAAATAAATTTTAAGTTGCTTTAACTACATTTCGGCTATTCTTTAGCTGAATTATTACCGGACGGTACTTTTCAGAGTGCAAAGGTTGCAAAGTTTCGGGGAGGGGTTCTCCCCCCCCCCCCCCAAATTAACGATAACCTGTAGGAGAGTTTACTTTCGCCTTTTTAAAGGTTAACCAAAAATTTTTAAAGCTACCTTTCTTTTTCCAATTATCTTTCTTCTTCTCAAATCAGGGACTTTTAAACATACTGAGCGAAGGGCATGTCCCCAGTCCCCTATTGACTCCAATGACACACATTTGCCCCATTTATAATGTCCCTTTTAGTATTATAAATAATATCTATAGAAAGGACTTTGGCTTCTATTAAGTTCACTAAAAAGCCTAAAATGTCAGAGCTTCCTGGGGCACTGTTGCGGGTCCCTGGATCCCACCCATATTGCATCAGGATGTTAAATAGAACTCCCTATTGATAAAATGCCCCAAAACACTTGGATCTCTTAAAAATGTCCTGTCTCAAATTATCAATCACATCTCCAATTTTGAGTAACTTCAACATTTTGGCTTTGCCTACTAAAGTTACTGTAAATTATGTTGCTCTTAGTACAAATCCAAAGTACTTTACGATTCAATTCTCGTACCTTTCCTCACCCATTCCTGAATTAAATTCATAGTTTAGAATCCTTAATTTGAAATATGATTTTCGACCATTTTGAACCCTCTCAAATCACTAAAATTGCTGAGCTTCCGGGGGCTTCTCCCTTGGAACCCACCAGGAGCCCTTAAGCGGACCCCTGGACCCTACGCCGATAGTGTTTTACACTTCGCACAAACCGGATAACTTACGGCATCATCACCATTATGTCGGCTGCAAAAACTTGTGCCCCTCCCCCAATAAAAAACCTTCCGCCGCCTTTGGTATCTAAATACTGCTCCCCACGCAAGTCACATCTAGAGCTACTAACAGAGATATGAACACAGAACCAATTGCGTGAATTTACATAGGCCTATCTATTTTGAAAAAAAAAAAGGGATCAGTATGAAAGTAGGAGATGCAAATAATGCTCGGACTGTGAACAATATCCCATCGAACAAAATAAACATTCTTGATGTTGAATTATCCTACTCATTTTGGATGAAGGACGATTTAAGTTTTCACCATGATCAGCTGTATGTCATACCTCATGATTCCGGTTTCATCACTCTTGACGTCGTTAACAACAATGGAACTGTTAATTAAGGGAAGTGGATATTGCGTTTGGCGATCAATGGTGCACCAACCACCAACTCCCATCATCAATGCTCTTCGGAGTATGGTGACCTCAACATATTCATAAGTGGGGATTACAATTTAATTTTCCATTAGTAAAGTTGAGAAGTGGGGATGACATGAGCATACCAATGAGACGGGGTACCAATGAGACAGGGGACTATAAACATTATCCCCCTTACAAAGAGCTAATGTTTGCTAAGAAAAAAAATGTGGTCAAGTAAAGGCTCATCAACTGTTTTCAAGAGAGCAAGAAATCAGCAGAGACGTTATGATACTTATCAAAGGCTTACATTCCAATATTAGAAACGATAAACAAAAGTTTAAGAATTAGTTATAATGTGAATTTTTCTTTTTGAGAACTAAACAAGAACACCCCATGAAAAATGGACTGTGTTGGGTATAACTGGTATTCGAATTTGTGTCACGACCTGTGCATAAAGTAATGCATGCTTTCACTGTGTTCGCATCGCCGCGTTAAAAGCAATTATTGCCAATGAACACTTAATCAAATTTCTGCTAGATATTCCCCAAAATTGAGTAACTTTTCGTGTAATTTGGTACTTCTGGAATTGTCAATAAATAAACCTGATGTGAAACCTGATTATATCAAGTGTGTATCTAGCGTGTTTTATTCCCTCACTGAAGCGTTAAAATGTAATCAGGCAGATAATGTTTCAAAAATTAAGAAGAAAAGCTTCATCATCTGGCTAGGCTACGCAAGAGGGAAAATCAAGCTAAAAGCCTATATGCAATTGATATAAATTAGAAAGAAAGTATACTATCGAGTGACCTAGAGTTTTCAACTATGAATGTTAGACAAAGATCGATACCGGTTGATAAGAAACCGTGGCCGTTAAGACGGTAGTTGATAGTCACCGTGACAACGTCATTGTATGCTGCCAGCGCATCTCCATCGTAAACTACCGATGTCCCGGTTCCCCAGTCAAAACCGCCTCCATGAATCCATATCATAACAGCGTAGTCGTTTCCCTGTGAAAATTAAAAAGTGCACACATTAGCTGCCGATAGGCTCTGTAGTCGTGGCCTACCGATAGACTGAACACGCTAAATCAAAGAACGAGCTCAACAACTCGATTGCAATTATTGTTGAAATATTTCTTGCGTCATATTCCAGACTCCCTCATATACCTGAACATATTAGTGGAAGTTGAACCCATGCATCTTTAACTGTTTAAGCTATAGTGTTTACCCAAAATTGCCGCTTCTTTTATTTTCTTAGTTGGCACTATATATAAATATATATTTCGTATAGCTATAAACCCTAGCTACATGGTGCAAATTAATTTTGCCCGACGCATGTAGTTTCGAAAGTTGAGTCGCAAGCATAGCCATGTACTGTGGGAAGCTCTACCATTTCCGTACGAGACAGGGGAGCCGGGAGTCTTCAACCTCCTCCCCCTCCCCCATGGCCAAAACTTCGCTGAATACAGCAGACTGTGGTGCCCTAGCCCGGCGGGACATTTGCCCTGTAGGGGATCTGGAGTTGGGCTAAAGGTCACCCAGCCCCCCCCCCCCCCTTCGAGAGAAAGACCCGTACGGTCATGTCTATAGTGCTAACATTTTTAAGATAAATTATGAGTCCAATTGCTTTCAGTCTTAAAAACGAACATTTCCGAACATGAAAAGAACATGAATTTTCCCCGACAGGAGTCTGTGATAGTCGCCAGATTGGACCAACTTCTTTAATCGGGTTCCGGTGATTGTTCACGATAGGCGGAAGGAGGCGTGTAAGAAACTATTTAGACGACTCACTGATGCATACTATTCAGATTTGGACGGTTATTCACGTGTATTCTGTTGGTTATTAATCTAGCGAAATACACTTGCGCCGAACGATTAGGACGGGTACGTGTAGCTTTAAAGGAAAACTAATTGCATTTATTTGTCCATTTTAGCGGCACTTGACACCATCGTTTATTTCCTTCTTTAAGTCGATTTAACCCCAACATTGCCCCTTTTTTCGAGGTGATTATTTAAAAGAAGGGTTTAAGGTCTTATCAAGCTTAGATATGTTGGAAAGGTACTTGTTCTCAGCATTTTGGTGAAATTTGCATAAAAATCTGATGTGTGGTTCTCAAATATGAGCAAGTAAAGTTGTCACATTTTCGACAAAAAGTGAACTTGAAGCAAGCATATATGACACGTGAACTTGAAGCAAGCATATATGACATCATATCCTCACAATGATGGACAGTTTTTCGTTTTTCTTTACACTTTACAAACTATTCTCGACTCAACAATAACATATTTTCAAAATGTTATTGCATAAGTGGCATGAGAACTTTACAAACTTTGCATTCTCCACAGGGAGGTGGTATTCCTATTAACTTCAAGGTCAATACAACAGTTTGAAAAACAAAGGGAAACAAAGCATTCCTTGTCAATGTGAGGAAGTGATATAACCTCTGCTGCCCTCAAGTTTACTTTGGAACGCAAATCTAGTAATTTCATTTCGTTATATCTTGAGAAATGAATGTCCGATTTGAATGGAAATTTCACCACAACGTGTAGATTCGGTTCCTCTTTCACATATGAAAACAAAATTTTTGCTTAAACTTCCCCTTTAACAAAATTCATTCGTGTTGGTGTGTCTTAAATTATCTTTCTAACGAACTCCCAGGTTTAACCTCCGACAGAGTCCCGGATGTTTACCTACAATCTAATGACATCTAAAATCACTGTTTATACAAACAAGAACATTAAACAAGCTAGTTCATTAATCTACATTTCCTGCAGTGGCATGTTAAAGACATGGTTAGATTCCCATAGATTGGGGTCGGGCGTCCTTAATAACATATGGGATTTCCTGGGTGCATTTTATGGAGGCACAGACCAGAAAGTTCACATGCAATACAATTGTTTACGATGCCATGCAATTACAGACGTTTAAAAAGCTATAGCTCCCTGCAGAGAGTTTCCCTGAAACCAGAATGGTGCAGAGATTGGCTTTTGAAGATCATCTCGTATTATGCGTCGTATCAATACGCTTCATTAACATCAACCCAACTAGTGAATCCCGGATTTTACCATAAAATTTCTACTACCCATAAAAATTCAACGTCGAATAAAAAATGGATGCCCACCTCAGCAATTTTTGGGCCGACTCACCGAGCAGTTAAATAGTAGGAAGGCAAAATCTAGACTTCCTTGCTTTTTTCGTCACAGAACCTTCTGAAATCTTTAGTTTCTTCAAAAAATCAACTATTTGAGAGTATAGCTTGGCTACAATCATGAACACGTATGACTCGTGCATTTACATTGTAAATACGGAGGTGTACAAGGCTATTAACTTCGTATTTTAAGCCCTGCATGACAACGGTGCCAGTCAATTGAAACAAACTATGGATAAGAATAAAAGGATTTTCTTCACAAAGTCTTGTCTATCCTAAAAAAAAAATCACGGTGCTTCCCTGCTGTATAAACGTTTGCCATCACGAGATAGTTGGGTTAATAAGAACGTTGCGATTACAGTCGGGAAGTGTTTGGAGGTCTGTCCAATGTCCGACTGAGTTCGACATCGCTATAGAAAAAAACAATTCGTGAATGACACGATGCCAGGTGACACTGATAAAAAATATTGTGTCCCATCGCTGACGTCCTAACGAAGTGAAATTGACATTGAACGGTTGGGAATAGTAGCACACAAACAACGCCCCATGGACGTTTTAGCGGACATCGATCCAACGATCGAACAGATTTGCAAACCGTGACGCAGTGAATGTCGGCCGACGTGAACGCTAACTTAGTAAAAGACACGCCCAACCGCCGAAATGTTTGAAAGCTGTTTATAAGGTGATGACTGTATAAAACCAGGTATACGCTCAGACGTTCATAATTACATCTAACAAAACGGTAATCGTGCCATCAAAATGTTGGAAAAGTAGGCCATAAATGACAATTTGACTTGCGTGTCAGTCAAGTATTTTGGGAAAGGGGTGTGTCATTAAAATCCTCTTGGTAGGAAGTAACCAAATGACCTATTTTGTTGTTATACAAGCACTTTACCTGATCCAACGATCGAACAGATTTGCAAACCGTGACGCAGTGAATGTCGGCCGACGTGAACGCTAACTTAGTAAAAGACACGCCCAACCGCCGAAATGTTTGAAAGCTGTTTATAAGGTGATGACTGTATAAAACCAGGTATACGCTCAGACGTTCATAATTACATCTAACAAAACGGTAATCGTGCCATCAAAATGTTGGAAAAGTAGGCCATAAATGACAATTTGACTTGCGTGTCAGTCAAGTATTTTGGGAAAGGGGTGTGTCATTAAAATCCTCTTGGTAGGAAGTAACCAAATGACCTATTTTGTTGTTATACAAGCACTTAACCTGTTTAATTGGCATAAAAAGTTCATCACGAGGTGAAGTAAATAAATACAAAGTAAATCTTATTATCTAATCGCGTTTCAGGTATAATTTGTACAATCGCAAAACTACTACCGAAATGCAAAGCTGCAACTTAACTGATCCCGTGACTTAAGATTAGAGAGGCACTCAACGATCAAAGGTCAATGAAGCTGATTAACTGTTTTAATTATACACAATCATAAACAAGCTGAACTTTATGCCAACGTTAAGAGAATAGTACTTGTTTTTCGAGGTTAACCTACATCTCGCTCTTAACGTACAAATTATAGCTGCAACCGTTGACGTTGAAGAATTTATTCCTCGTATCAGAGTCACAAAAAAACAGGGCTGTAGGACTCGAGTCCGGACTCGAGGTCGAGTCCGGACTTAAGTCCACTTTTTTTGGACTCGGACTTGGACTTGGACTCGGGGTCTCTGGACTTGGACTTGGACTCGGACTCGGGCTCTCTGGACTTGGACTTTGGCTTGGACTCGAAGTCGAGTCCCCCAAGTCCGGCAGCCATTTTCTCTGATTCTTTCTTTATAATTTCATGATTGATCCACCAAAATTCCCAGCACTCAACATATACTTGGGCTTTATTTTCCTTAATATAGGATACAGGACTATATTGGCCTGCATATCTTTATGTAACTTGATCATTTTCAAGTGTCACGTGCCAGTTGTTGACATGATTCTCATAATGTTTGTTTCTTGCATAATACTATGTTATGCAGTGTTTAGCATAAAACAGCTGCAACATGGTACTCTTCTTTCAGTGCCATAGTCTGGGAAAGAACCCTAAAATTTTCCTTGCCCCTCATAAATTGTTGTTGACATGATTCTCATAATGTTTGTTTCTTGCATAATATTATGTTATGCAGTGTTTAGCATAAAACAGCTGCAACATGGTACTCTTCTTTCAGTGCCATAGTCTGGGAAAGAACCCTAAAATTTTCCTTGCCCCTCATAAATTGTTGTTGACATGATTCTCATAATGTTTGTTTCTTGCATAATATTATGTTATGCAGTGTTTAGCATAAAACAGCTGCAACATGGTACTCTTCTTTCAGTGCCATAGTCTGGGAAAGAACCCTAAAATTTTCCTTGCCCCTCATAAATTGTTGTTGACATGATTCTCATAATGTTTGTTTCTTGCATAATATTATGTTATGCAGTGTTTAGCATAAAACAGCTACAACATGGTACTCTTCTTTCAGTGCCATAGTCTGGGAAAGAACCCTAAAATTTTCCTTGCCCCTCAAAAATTAGACAAATGCCATAAAAATGCTAGGGAAGGCATATGAGACTCCTAAAAATAGTTAATTAGCAACAATGAATGTGGTCTGGCTGTGCCTTGCACCTTGCAGCATTGTCAGTAAATCTTCTGAAATCCTTTTCGTTGTTGTTATGAATTCCAAAGATAGGCCTGTATACTTTTTGCATCCTGTTTCTTTTTTTTCTTCATACAAATTTTACAAAAAGTTTGCATGGGTTTCACTGCTGCTCATCTTACTGCTACTTCTACAAAGGCAATTACAAGGTTAATTACTTTGGGATACTGTAAGATAGGTCTATGAATAACCTGCCAATTGGCTTCTGCTGAATCATCATATGAAGTTTTCAATACTAACAATATGTAAGTCAGGTAAATACACAACAATAGAGCTTAAATTTTACAACATATAAGGCAAGAGCAGTCACCTTGACTTGAAGTAGTGTATACTGTCCTGTTTCATGAGATGGCTCTTTGGAGTTATATGTGACAATATTTTTTGTACTCAAATGTGAAATTTAGTAAGAGTAACTGCTTAGTTTACCTTGAGTATGCAATATGGAGCGGCCCCTAAAATGTTATAAAAGATGCTTTGAAGAGAAGTAAGGGGATTATTGTGACATTTTAGCTGTTGCTTTAAAATAATATTTGCAGCAACTGCTCTTGCCCTTTATTTCTGGAACATTGTTTATCATAACAGTTTGATAAGGGTTTATAATAATGGGGTTATGCATTATGTGGGGTCATGGAGTGGCAGGGGTCATAGGGTGGTCAGGTGGTCTAGCTGTTCCATAGCTGCTGTGTATCAATACTGTGTTGCACATGCATGTGCATATTCACCTGGAGTCCTCCTGCTCAATGTGTGTGGGTTTTTCTACGGTATAGTCCGGCGGCTTTCCGCCTCCTACTTGGAAATTAACAGGCTTGCTACTAAAATCAGTTGCCCAGCTGCACAAAGTTAGTTGTGCACTGGACAAAAGCACCTTTGGGTGGACCAGTTAACCAGGCAACTTTGGGCTTTTGCATCATGTGGGGATCAACAAGGAGAGTTTGTAGCTTAAGGTCCTAGACCTACAGGCCTACGTGATTGCCAATGTCACAGAATTAACCATCAAACTTCAAAGATATTCTTCACATACATCTAACCCATTTCAAACAAATGTTAGACCTGCATGATCTGAATTAGAAATGCTAGCCTTCCTTTTGCAACACACAGCAGTTACAATGCTACTTAGATGCAGGTCACAGCATAGGGGGCACAACCAAAAATTTAAATTACTGTGGTAGGTACAGCATTGCAATTACAGTTATGCCCCAGAGAGTTTGTACAGGTGGCACTAGTTCTGCAAGAAAATTGTGTGAGATCTATTGACAAGGCTGCCAAACAATATACACTGTATTTTTTGCCTTATAATTAACCTGGAAGTTATGCATATTCGACTATAGCCAAGTTGCCTTTGTGACTTTGTTCATTGTCTGTTTATTTGGTTAAGTTCTAATGGGACCATCATACCTTCTAGGCCTAGAGCCACTAACACTATTGAACCGGCTGCCAAACCAACGCAATTGTACATAGGACTAGGCCTACTATGTTATTACAGTATCTAAATTATTACGTCATTACGTACATAGGCCTATAGAGGCTTTGCAATTACGTCACGCAACCGCCATGCTGGAGGACATTCATGCCAAATACACGTGGCTTTGTGCCGAACGCACTGCACAGTGTGCACTGTGATATGCACGGTGTGTACAAATTCAACGAGCAAGCGCGTCCCGTATGGTTTACTACGTAGGTACATGTACTCCAACATGGCCGCCGGAGAGTATTATGACGTCATGTGAAAAGCCTCTATTCGAATTCCTGCCTAGCCTGTTGACAAGTTAAGTTGTATGGTTTTCATCATCATACCTCCTCCACCTTGCTGGAACAATTGCTCCACCTCATGCTTCCCATGGATTAGAAACAGCACAGACACAGCCAGGTAAAAAACTTCTATAATCTAGCAAGTAACAGTTAGTATGGTGGCGGGTAAAGTTACCTATGTAACTTGTCAGGCCATCTGCGATTCGGATCATTTACAGGTCAATACTGTAAAATGCTTTGAACAGTATAATGTACAGTACAGTATGACAATTTGTTTTGTTGTTGGTCCTAACTAGTAACTTATGTGCAACTTTCGTTAGCCTCTGTATATATGTGTGCTGTACTACTGTACGATATTCATGAAGACAAATGGGCAATATGTCAGCTGGTTTTGCATGCATATATGGCATTGTCCAGATATAGCTTTATGGGCTTTATGCTAGTAGATCAGCTACTAAGGGATTGCCCATACAACCAGACATCTGCAGTATAGCTTTAGACAGGCTCGACTTGAACCAATAGGTTGGAAACTGGGCCGTAAAACTCTGTCTGACCAGTGGCGTAGCCAGGATGGGATTTTTGGGTGGGCCTAGGTAACAAGTGGGGGGGCTGGTACCTCCGAGGGTCAGGCACGGCAAGACTATCTAAGCGGAGCGCCACCATCGGTTGGCGCGGAGCGTAGAAGAAAATTTGGGGCTTTAAAACCCCTCCAGATGGCCGGAAACGGCACTTCCCATGTGTTTTAAGCTGGATGTACCCAGCCTTGAAATACGAATCTCATGTCTGCGATGTCTCAAATAATGAGAATAAAAAATCAATCTATGAAAAATGGTAATACATACACTTTTTAGGGACCTCAAAACTGGGCACTTCTGATCTGTGGCCTGGGGGATGAGACTAAAGGGAGCCGGTATCTCCCTTTCCCTTGGGAAAAATTGTAAACTTCAGAAGCACGTAGATCGCAATTGCGGCAATATTTGAATCTAAGTGGAGCGCCACCATCAGTTGGCGCGGAGCGTACAAGAAAAATTTGGGCTTTAAAACCCCTCCATATGGCCGGAAACGGCACTTCCCATGTGTTTTAAGCTGGATGTACCCAGCCTTGAAATACGAATCTCATGTCTGCGATGTCTCAAATAATGAGAATAAAAAATCAATCTATAAAAAATGGTAATACATACACGTGTAAGGGACCTCAAAACTGGGCACTTCTGATCTGTGGCCTGGGGGATGAGACTAAAGGGAGCCGGTATCTCCCTTTCCCTTGGGAAAAATTGTAAACTTCAGAAGCACGTAGATCGCAAATGCGGCAATATTTGAATCTAAGTGGAGCGCCACCATCAGTTGGCGCGGAGCGTACAAGAAAAATTTGGGCTTTAAAACCCCTCCATATGGCCGGAAACGGCACTTCCCATGTGTTTTAAGCTGGATGTACCCAGCCTTGAAATACGAATCTCATGTCTGCGATGTCTCAAATAATGAGAATAAAAAATCAATCTATAAAAAATGGTAATACATACACTTGTTAGGGACCTCAAAACTGGGCACTTCTGATCTGTGGCCTGGGGGATGAGACTAAAGGGAGCCGGTATCTCCCTTTCCCTTGGGAAAAATTGTAAACTTCAGAAGCACGTAGATCGCAATTGCGGCAATATTTGAATCTAAGCGGAGCGCCACCATCAGTTGGCGCGGAGCGTACAAGAAAAATTTGGGCTTTAAAACCCCTCCATATGGCCGGAAACGGCACTTCCCACGTGTTTGAAACTGGATGTACCCAGCCGCAAATTCGGCAATATTTGAATGGATTTCAGCTTACCTAAGGCAGTACCTCACCCTTTAACAGGAAAACCAAAAGTAGTTGTGTCCCCCTCTGAGAAACTTTCTTTGCATTAGATTTCCTAGATGCAAAATGGTGCTATGTTTGGCAAAACTTTGAACTGATTATAGGCCTGAGTTTTCGGATTTTCCCTTTTTGGGGAGCATGAAAAATATAAAAATATTTTTAGTTTTTGTAGAGATTTTACAAGAGACATACATACTACCAAAGAAACAATGTGCAAAATGGTGCAGTATTTGTTCATCGGTACATTACGTGGTCAAAATTAAAATACTACGAATAAATCCCTCAAAATAATTGAACCTCAAAGCAGAAGTATGGATCATGTGGGAAACACATGAAATCCGGACCTTGTGGACATTTTACAAATCCCCCGGACGCCAGTGCCTACTACTGAAAAGAGGACTTGTCGAAAAAAATCGTTTTACAGTGGCACTTGTCATGGGCAGGAGTGAGGCACGACATAGGCCTACTTGTTAAGGATGGAAGGGAAGAATTATCCGAAGGCAGTACCTTACCCTTATCTGCTTACGGCATATTTTGTGTATAATCAAGTATAGGAAGGGTCGTGTAAGAGTGGTCTCCAGTGTACGATTGCCTTATTTTCAGTAAATCAATCAGCCATCCGAAAGGGAGAAAGGGTTTTAACCTCACAAAGTCGCATTAAAGTTTGTCGTCGAGACTTTCGTTTCATTTTCGAAGTGAAATGCAATAAACTACAGTGCAGATCACAAACGGTATCTAATTTAGCGAAAGTAGGCATTTTGGAGTTATTGCTTGATTCCATACGTGCGGACAAAATGTGTTTTACACACATTCATCCATTTTTTTTTTTTTTTTTTTTAATTTTTACACATTTTTTTATTTTTATTTTTTTCAATTACTTTATCAGGACGCAAAAAATCTGGGGGGGGGGGGGCCTGAAGAAAATCTGGGGGGGGCCTAGGCCCCCCCCCCCCCCTGGCTACGCCACTGTGTCTGACTAACATACTAACTATAGACAGCTAAGACAGGCCATTAAAGCCCAGTTAATGCCTCTGTCATTTAAAAATATTTGATGTGCCCTCCCAAAATTGGTTTCAGGTTGCTTTCAGCACTGATTGCATTCCCACTATTGGAAACCCTTCATGCAATTCCTGCATTATCACCAATAGCCTTTATATTGTACTATATTCTCAAACAGCTGGTTCAGTTGGGTTACAAATTTAAAACCAGACTGTATTTTCACAGTGTTTCTCTAGCTAGCCTGTAGTTCCAGGACAACTTAAAAAATCCATTACCCCAACAAAAAGACTTTGTCCACTTACAAAATTCCTGAGTATATTTGAGCATTCCCAAAAGGACCCCATGCACTGATGTAAACATCCCCAGGCTGGGGCATTTCTCCCAGACAATTGGCTGATTTTTAGTGAAAAAAATGAGCTACTGTTTACTGAGTATGTGAGAGACGCACAATTTTCTTTAGCCAGATAAGTGGACTCAGCTGCATGGGCTCCGCTTCGATTTCAGGTCCAGTTGCAGCCCATTCCGGGCCAGTTCCAATTTCAGGACCATTCCAGGCCAATTCCAAGTACAGGAAAAACCAGATTAAATCAGGAATTGAGTCCAAGTTTGTCATTGTTCCTACAGCTACAGCCCCCATAGGCCTAGATCTTTACCAGAAAATACTATTGTTGTTTTACTACTTTTGGACTTGGACTCGGACTTGGACTCGAGAGCACTGGACTCGGACTTGGACTTGGACTCGAGCCCCTTGGACTTGGACTTGGACTTGGACTCGGACTTGAGCTTTTGGACTTAGACTCGGACTTGGACTCGAGCTTGTTGGACTTGACTACAGCCCTGCAAAAAAGTACGATATTGTTCAATCTTATGTGCTCACAGCGATGTTTTTAATATGAAAGTAGGAGAAAAGTTTTACTGGATAATCTAATTTTAACATACCAGCTATGATGCTATATGATTTTATATAGTAGGGACTTTTCGAGGGTGAGGTTTAAGGGTAGGAGGTAAAGTTAGTTAGATGAGGTTTTACGGCCCAGTTTCAAACCTTTTGGTTCAAGTCTAGCCGGCCGCGGCCCTTTTTCCATTTGTGGCTCACTGGCTTGTTTTCCCTTCTCCATTGCTTACGCGGAGAATCACGCACAACGGCAGTAGGTTCCATTTTTAGAGTCTTTGGTAGGGGGGAGGAAAAATCAGTGTTTGCAATTTTCGCAGTTGCGCAACTGCACAAACTCTGTGCCTCACACGTTAAAAGATTTGCTTCGATCATTTTTTGGCTTATTTTGTCATTATCCCTGTGGTTGTCTTTTTCCTTAAAAAGGCTTGGGGAGGAAAGGATTCATTTCCATATCGGATTTCAATTTTCCGTGACGTGAAATACCGCTTTTGTGTTTCTTTAATATACACACAGTGTTAGTACTTACTTAATCAGGAGAGGATCCAAGGGGGAAGGGAGATTTTACGGCCTCATCCCTCCCTTTATCGTCGCATCAACAACATAAACAATACGTAAAATTAGCAGTGCAACTCCCTCCCACCCTGTTTTCTCGTAGTTCAGTCCCTCTTTTTGGAATGTCTGGCTCCGCACCTGCTTTATTTACCACCCATTTTAGCTTAGTTTGATATTGCTATTACTCTTGTCTGTGACTGACAATTAACTTTTTGCACTTTGTTTCGAGAAACGTTCTAAAATGGCTGTCTTTGGGCCGTCCACTCCCCTCAAAAATATCGAGCGAAAATAACGACTGATGAGCTAACAGTGACAATATCCTAACAGGAATCTACTTTCCGATGTAAAATAGTGAAAACGACTCTGTGACTATTGCCTACAGTGACCACTCTTTGTTCGAGTGGATATCGTGTGAAATTCCCATCGCTGTGAGTGGTAATTAACTCTAGAAAGGTGAAAATTTTACTCGATTGAGAGTGGAATGTCATTCCATCTAGTGAGATTCAGAGATTGGGCACTGTGGTCAATCTTTTAGAAAGGTTTTTACTCTTTTTAGTTTAGAGAGTAAACAAGGGGTTGAACCGCTCCGTGGCCATTAAATCATACATACAAAGCTAGCTGTTAAGCTGACATTAAATTTTAATTTCCCGCACTTCATTACGTCGCTTGAAAATACTCTCTGAGATATTCTATTTGCTGTAAGTGGGTATGCCAGATCTATAGCAATGGGATTTTCATAGTCGACCCAAAACAACTTTTTCCGCTAATGTCTTCGTTTAAGAGAGGAAAAACAAGATCAAAATATGGGTTTGTGTAAAACTAATACGGAAGACCAAAGAACGAAGACGTGCGTTATATTTCAATGACGCTGTGCAAGAGTGCGTTGCATGCGCAATATTTGTATGTAACTATACAGGTGTCGCGCCTTACCCTTTCTTTAAATGATATTGTTCGAAATTCTTTTCCATTCGTACCGGTTAATAAAATTTTCTTCGACCGTTTGATGGATTTTTACGTAGTTCTCGTTTTCTTGTGGTTTATGAGATTATGATTGGCATCGAGTCCCGTTCTATGGTCAATAATTATTAAGTTAACTGTATGTCTTGTACATTTTCTTGTATCTCACTTCAAGCAAAATCAACTAATCAACATGGGTAATTACAGTGCCACTGACGTTCGGGTCGTCGAGAGTCAGTAGCCAACGTACGTGATTCTTGGCCGATGAACGTGTCATTTGGTTAATCCAACAGTATGACTAGATTCAATCTTGCCTGGAGATTTGGAGAAGTCCCCACACCCAGTTACAGCTTAGCCCACATGTAGACTTCAGTGACTTCGGGTTATTAGTACTAACTAACACACACATGCATATGATGGAGATTATCCCAGTCCAGTTGCGCAGGGAGCAATATGAATGTCGGGGCAGAGCAGTTTTTGGACAATGCACGTGCCATAGTGCAGGGGTGGCGCCAGGATTTGCCCAACAGGGGGGCCAGAATTTCAAGGCCCCGACAAAGGCGATGTTATGTCCCGGTTGAGCGTGACTTTGCAGAATTTGAGGCACGCGGAGCGCGCCGAAATTTTGGGCTTTCTTTTCAACAATAACTTAAAAATCTGGAGTTTATTTTAAGTAAAAATCAAAACTTATGAAAGAAAATTGGCTTTCATTGGTACTATAAAAAATGTTGGGTGTTTATTGAAGAATCTGTCCTTCACAAGGGAATAATTAAAAACGTTATATGGTCGACAGCTGAAATTCTTTTGGGGTTACGCATTTAATCGTACAAGACCTACTTACTAACTGACTAAGGCTTTGAGACGAGACTAGAAGTTTGCTCGAAAAGGTTTTCCATTTTTTGAACGAATATTTCAAAATTAAGAGCTTTTCATGATGGAGAAATTTTGGATTTTAATGAAAGAATTTTTTTTTTTTTTGGTAAGGTTATAATGAAAAATCTGGATTCTGTTATCAAGTGATATGCCTTTCAGGAGCAAAATTAGGTAATACATCGGGTGATTAACAGAGTTGGCTTTGGTTATTTATTGTACAGAGTATCCATCGAAATTGGAAAATTTTTCCATTTTCTACAATCTAAAGCTAATATTGGAGAAAAATTGTAATTTTATGACAGTTTGGGGGTTTTGTGGAGGAATCTGACGTTCTCATGAGGAAAATCAAGTAGGGGGTGATCTGTAGTTTTGTTGAGGTTAGTGAATATCATCATGCAACTTTGGGCCCTCGGGCCATATTGGAGCATTCTCCCGAGGAAAAATATGTCTTCTCATATATTTGAAGTTTTATATTTTATTTATTGTCATAGGCGTATGGGAACGTGTCAGCTGAGTTTGGGAGGGGGCAGAAATGTTCTTTTGTCCGAAAAATGTAATCCTGCCTTAAAGCTTATCTAAGTCGAGCGCACAGAATTTTTTGAAAAATGGGGAATCCCCGATCAGCCGGAAATGACATTTCCTGGGCTCATAATAAGAATTAAAGAAGTGCTTATACTTTCAGATTTCTTTCGCAATAAAATTATTTTCACTTTATAATACTGCCCAAAACGAAGAAAAAATTACAAGCACGCATTTTTCTATTCAGTTTTCTGTTCGACTAAAAGACTATCTATGCGTATCGCCACCAACGGTTATCACGGAGCGTACAAACAATTGTTAAGAAATCTAACCCCTAAGATAGCCGGAATGGCATTTCCCAGACTTGTAACTAGAAATGAAGCAGTCTTTATTTTG
This sequence comes from Holothuria scabra, assembly GCA_037179385.1. Lineage (NCBI taxonomy): Eukaryota > Metazoa > Echinodermata > Holothuroidea > Aspidochirotida > Holothuriidae > Holothuria > Holothuria scabra. The sequence continues at coordinate 28,234,659 of CM074189.1, forward strand.
AGCTTTCCTTTAAAATGAAAGTTTCACTTCAATAAAGAAAAAACCCAATTTGCTAATGATCAGAAAAGAACCAGGTAAAAGGTAGTGACCAAGAAGATGTAATATTCTTGTCTCTTTCCGGGGGGGGGGGGGAGACTATGTAACTGAATTGAAAACATACTAAAATGTTTTTGAGTGTATTAAGAATCTTTAAGTTCCTTGAATTCAATTGCAAGGTCCACTAAATAGATGAAATTTTTAAAGTGATTGCCCGAACTCAAGACTAAAAATGGTTTTGCTCTCATCGTATTTGAAAATATGGCACGTTTCAAGGTGCTTTCAAATAATTTTTCAGTCAGACTTATGGGGAGATTTTCTCACACCACTGTTTATCATTATGTGTAGCTGAAAACGACATGGCCGATATTCATTACCGTTGTGAGAATTCGGCTGCCCGGGCAGGCCAGATGGCAGACCATTGTGTACTGCACGCACATGAACAACCCCTAGTCCGTTTTTGCAAGAAGAATTCGGAATTGTGAGTTTTCTTGAAAAATATGGTCTTCTGGTAAGCAAGATCAAGAGGGTCGTCCGAGTGACTGCAGACCCACATCTTTTATCGTAGGTCTGTAGAAGAAGGCTCCCCGACGAAATTGGTTTTTCTCAACAACAGGGGGTGGGTAGCCCGTTCCCGACGGAGGCATGACCTTGCGCGCACGGATTGAAGATAGGATGAAGGATAGAAGAGCTAGTAAGAAGTGATTAAAACCGATTCAGATATGCATTAAGATAGCGTTACAAAAATATAAATAGTTCAAAAAGAAAAAGATCATGGTCATCCATCCAGTAACTTCAGTCCTTAACGTTTTTCATGTTCAGACCTCCCCGAAAAATTGCCGTCCTTCCCCGACGGGGGAAGAGATAGGACAAGATACATAGAAAGGGGTTTAACAGAAGAGATAAGAAGTGATTTGAAATCGATTCCGATATGTTTTAAAATAGTATTTCAAAACAAAATATATGTTTTAGATTGCCCATCCACTAACTTCAGTCCTTGTGGGGTTTTATGTTATTTTTTTTAATTATTTTTAGGCCTCCCCGACGAAACCGCCGACCTTCCCCGACGGGGGGGGGGGCAGTGTTCCCCGACGGGGGGCCATGGTCCCCCGATCCCCCCTGTGCACGTACCCTTCCCTTTCACCAAAAGGTGCTTTTGCTTACCTTTTTCGATTTTTCTACCGGAAAGGGCGTTTGAAAAATAAATAACAAGTTGTAGGCCATAATTAACATTTTTAGTTCAAATGAAACTGTGCCGTTAAAACGGTGAAAATTTTCGTTTGTTTTCCAGTTATGCTACACTGGACAATAATTTCAGTGTATCTTTGTCTTGCAAAGGAACATTGATATTTTTTATACTTGAGTAACTAAATAATCCATCTAAACAGACTACTCAACTGACAGGGTTGCAATGTAATTGATGGTGCATATAGGAGCATTTGAGTACGATATAAATAATGCTTCCCTGTCTGAAATATGAAACCAAGTGCCCGAAAGATTGTGTAGGTAGAGAGCCACCTTTAGCTGGCCCAGAGAGTACAGAAATGTATGAAAATTTGCGAACCTTCAGACAACTAAAAATGGCATTTCCCAGGCTAATAAGAAGCGGCTACACTCTTGTCAAATTTGAATAGAATCTAATCCAATAGGGCACGAACCGGAACCTTGTCAAAACTGCGCCTAGATTCGACTCATCAATAAGCCGAATATCTTCATTTTTGAGACATTTCTTGTCAACTATTGGACAAAATTCCGGTTCGTGCCCCATTGATTTGACTAGATTTTTTTAGAGTGTAAGCAGCGAGGGGGGGATTGACTTTTTCAAGGGGAAAGGGCACTTGAGCACTCGACGTTCCGATTTTTTCTTTGAAGGGTGAACACCACTGCATTAGGGGCGTACTATGCGGCATGCCAGGCGAGCAGGATTTTTTGCCCCTCTGTAGACACATTTGAAGATATAGAGCTGGTATTGTAGAGAGTGTTGTTTTCTTGGTTTGGAATAAAATTTGGAAAGTTGAGCAATTACTGAAGAATCTGAACTTCGTTTATTAGCAAATCTGAGAATTATTGCACAATGACTGAACGTCGTTGTTGCTACATAGTGTCACATAAGGCGTACGAGGGGAGGCTCTCCGATGACTATTAGGTTTCCTTAACTTTGTCGTCTTTTTTTTTCTAGACAAAATATTTCAAAATCAAGAGCTTACATTGGAGAAAATTCCGAATTTTATGAAAGAAAGTTTATAAAAAATAGCACTACAGTTACCTGGTTGCTGGCCTCACTTGATGATCTGGTGTCATGTGTGGGCAAAAATCCAATTTTGTCATTTCTAGAGCTCGGAAAAAGAATTTACCAAACTCACTCATGAGTGAGTATACTACGAGACTGCTGCATAATGAACTGCACGCATTAACTGCGGCACGCGAAGTGCTGAAAAAGTTTGCTTTACGGATCTTGTTCTACTAGAGAATTCGGATTCCATGAGAGAAATGTTGGGAAAATTACTGAACACTGTAAATGTCTGGTGTCGCAAATGACTAATTTCCGATGCTATCATTTTCAGAGCCAGGGAAGGTCGCAACCTGCCTCATTGTAGTTACACTACTGCTAATACATCTACTGCAGTACATTTTCTACTTAATAAAAAGCAATCTGCAAAATGATCAGAAATTGCCAAATAAGAAGTACTGTCAGAACAGTAAAAATACAGGATAATACAGAGTTATAGGTTATCATGCACATTGTAACAATCTTTTTGAATTTTCATGAAAATTTTACAGTGACTATCATCATGAACCTTATTGTATTTCGGAATATTAAATAATCAAATTTCATGTTTCTAACTTTAAAAACCGTCAGATAGTTCGAGTTTCATATATATTTTTTGAAGATGGAAATACAGGAGGCACACTTGGTTAAGCTAGTTCCACGGTGTGTGATACAAGCTAATCGATGTGGAAGTCGGTCTGCCACACCGCCTGTATGAACGTGCACGCGGGGTGGGGGGGGGGGGTGGACGACTTGCATTGTTTCTGGATAAAAATTACAGGTGCGTTCGATTTAGCGGCTCAAGTCGGCTCAACTGGTTCAACCAGTTTCTTGACTGGACCAAATGTGACATAAAATACGCCACCGGCTCAACTAGACCACCTCGGAGGGCTGGTCGTTTTGTCTGGTTCAAGTTATGACGTTGTGATGACGTTAAGACCACTTTTCCGAAAGATCGATCACTGCCTGTGCCAGTTGAGCCAGCTCGAACCGCTAAATCGAACGCACATGGTATGTCGCAGTGCGTTTGACACAAACTTCCATTGAGATGATCGTGGCATGAGCAAATCCCAGCCAACATGCCCAGCTGGGCCCCAACTGGGTTTCAGCTGGGCTACTTGCTGGGCCCCAGCTGGGACCCATTCGTATTTGTCAGGTGTTCCCACGTGGGGCCCAACTGGGCTAGCCTTTCCCAGCTGATGCCCAGATGGAGCCCAGCTGGGCCCCGCTTCAATAACTGAAGCCTAGCTGGGCTTCAGCTGGGCTTCAGCAGGGAAAGGCTTGCCCAGTTGAGCCCCACGTGGGAACACCTGACAAACACGAATGGGTCCCAGCTGGGGCCCAGCAAGTAGCCCAGCTGAAACCCAGTTGGGGCCCAGCTGGGCATGTTGGCTGGGATGGGGCAAAACGGGAAGAGCATAAAACAGGGAGACCGGCTTTTGGTTATCATTTGTATTGAATCACTGCATGAGATCTTGAGAAATGAAAAAAGGTTTTTCTGATCGGGAATCCGGGCTGGGTGGAAGCATAATTTCCGCCCCACATTTTGGGGCTTTCGGCACCATCTCCCTCTTCCTACGCCCTTGAGGTAGACGTATTTTAAATTTCGTTGCTCAGATAAGTCGAAAACCCATCTTAATGACATGTGACTAACTATGCTATCGTAAAAAACTATGTAACTTATTTTCTATTCTCAGATGAAAAGTGTTTTGCGGCATTATTCGCAAAGCAAGATACTAAAGTTTAGGACTTTCTCTTTGAGGTACCACTAAATAGTCTGCTCTTAAGCTAGTCAATTAACACCCACTATATACACTCCACAACTTGACTTACTTCTTTTGCTTCCGGCGTCCAAATATTTAAGAAGAGGCAATTTTCGGCCTGTGGTTCCTTCAGAAAGTCAGTAAAAGATACATTTCTCCAGGACCAGCACCGGTTTTGGAATTTTTTCGCCATATAATCACCTTGCCATGGTTCTTTGGCCACCGTCTTTTTTAATCGTAGACTACCCACCGGTGGCTCTGCGTAAGGGATCCCTTTAAAGGTGTCAATCGACCTGTTTATTGCAGGAGGATTGGTGTAAACAAATGGGATTCTTTCACCGACTATCGTTCCTAGGTTGTCTAAGGTAACTCTGACATCCTCTGCTAAGCAAACTTTGAAGCCGAAAATGGCAACGAAGAGCACGAGAATAACTTTCATCATGGACTGACCACTTCGTTGCAACCACTATCGTATAGTTGCCCTGGCAATTCTTTTGTGAGGTACTATCTTTGTTGACCCCATAAATATATTGAATCTCTGATATCGCGAGCCATTTGCAGTAGTGAGGGAGCTCTGCTTTATTTCAACTTGATCAGCGGTGATTTCATTCACACAGTCACCGTTTCATTTACAGGAAATTATTGCGTTGTTGTATAAAATTTGATTAATATGTTTAATTTTGTCACTATTTACTAAACAGCTTTGATTGAAATGAAAACAACATTGAGCTATTCGCTCATTAATATATGTGGCTGTTTCAAAATTTGAACAACTTGCTCAGTTAGTTGTTTTGAAGAGCACTTTTGGCTTAGCGAAAACGTACCGTACAACATGGTTTGTAGGTAACAACTTCAAGTATAGAAAGACTCCGGGTATTATGATTTCCATGAAAACACCATTTAAAAATACCACCAATTGCAACTGAGAAACTATACATTTGCTTTTGGATAAGATAATCTTCTCCAATTCGGTAGGTTGCTAACGAGTATTCCCATTCCTAATCCGAACCAATGCCAATAAGTTGAGCGCCCTCACCATTTCCGGGACAATTCCGAGTCTATCCTTCGAGTCAGAGCAGAGCCCAGATTAATCTATAAATCAAACGTGCGGTAAAAACCTGGGAAGCTGGTTCTGGAAAGCATTCTAGTGAGCTACGTTTGAAGCAATTGAAGGCGCCGAACGGGTTTCATAGAAAATGTTCTCTAACAGAAAATGAAAACCTGCTCAAGTTCCCAAATTTTGAATATTAATCAAAAGTCACCAAACTAAATTCCACGTCATCTAATTTTGATAAGTGGACACTGATGACATTGACTTTTGTTTTGACTCATTTTAAGAGCAAATCCTACACAGACTCTGTCAGATATTCAAATTCGCCTCAGATATGTCGATTCTAGGCTCTTCCTTGTCCTACCATAATTCTGGGTCGAAGAAATGAGGACTCAAGTCGGAAATTTATACCTAGTACAGATTCGGGCGTTACACAGGCCTATACTCCTTTAGTTGCCATAATATTTAAGGTTTCTTGAAATTATGATACATCTATACATTAAAATATAAAGATGTGTGGTGGATCGTTTAACTTGCCAGGGGTTTAGTGGCGGTATCAGAATATCAAAATTGGGGAGGGAGAACTAGGAGTCAAATGTTTCATGTATAACATTTCTTGAAATAATGATCATAGTCTATTTCATCATCGGTTAATTTGGTATATGATCAGTTTAGTTAAGGCTAGATGTAGTTTGACGGCCAAGTTTCCAACCAATTGGTTCAAGTCAAGCCTGCCAGGGTCTTTTTTCCATTTTTGGCTCACTGGCTTGTTTTTCCGTATATTGCTTCAGTTTGCTGAGCACCAAGCACAACTTTGGCAGTATGTTCCGTTTTTAAAGTCTTCAGTATGACCCGGCTTGGATTCGAACATCCAACCTCCCGACTGCAAGTCGGATGGTCTAACCACTTGACCATGCAGGTAATCAGTGGCGTGTTGTCAGATCAATGGAAACTGTGGATTTACGATTTATAGTAGGGACTCCTTTTTACCCCTTTTTCATTACCCCAAAATTTTACCAATTTCTTTTCTATGTGGTACTGTATTACACAATTTGTGTTGGTGTGCCGTACAATCCCATCTAAAGGTAGCAGCGACGGATCTATTAAAATGAGCTCGACAAAGCGGGAGGTAGCCTCTGGACCATGGGGCTGTAGATTGAAGAGGGATCGAGTGCAACTCTTTCCTGGGAAAAGTTTATCCCTGCGAAGCGCCACCATTTATTGGCGTGCAGCGTACAGAAAATTTTAAAAACCGCCAACTCACCATGCTCACGGAGAGATTGAACAAATCGCATATCATTTAAATTTAGATTATAGTCAATAGATATTTTCAACTTAATTCCGTTCAAAGAAATATGAGCAAATTTGCAAAATGATCAGAAAATTGCCAGATAAAATGTACACCGTTTAATGAAATATGACCTACAATTTTTCGAGTACACCTGTGGGCACTATTATAGAGCGGGGTGCCGTTATGTTGTAATTAATACTGTTGGGGTCACTAATTGTCATATCTGTAAGATAGGATAAGAGGCGCAGCTAGATTTTTGGGGTGGGAGGGCAAGACCCTAATTTTTCAAGTTTTGTTCAAAATGTTAACCTTTGTACCAGCAACGTTAATTTTAAATAGTTGTCATTTCTAAATGAATATCTGAAAGTTTGGAGCTTGTTTTTTTTTATTGTAAAAAGGTTTAAATTCTGGGTTTCCTATGAGTAAATTTTTAAAGTTTGAGAGTTATTGCTATATTTATATTTCCCAGTAGCAAATCAAAGATTGCACGGCCACTAACGAGGGTTACACCTAATACCTCTCACACCCTCTCTAAAAAGGAACCTACTGCCACTGTGCGTGATGCTCCGCATAAGCAATGGAGTAGGGAAAACAAGCCAGTGAGCCACAACTGGAAAAAAGGCCGTGGCTGGCTCGACTTGAACCGATAGGTTGGAAACTGGGCCTTAAAACTCTAATCTAACCTAACCTCTCACACCAATTCGAAACCAGTACGAGGTCACTTCGGAAATGATTTTTTTGCAACAACATCCGTAGTCTACGTTTTTTTTTTTTTTTTTTATGTCACCACGTTTTAATTTCGTGGTCACTCGTTTTCACTTCGTGCGGGGCAAACCCGTCGACATGTCAGTTTCCCGCGGAATTCACAAATTGTACGCCGGCGCCATCTCGTTGCCTTCCAGATTGAATCCCGTAATGACTTCGACACCATCCCAAGACTACTACGTGGTGTCAGGGTAACCACGGCGTCAACTCGGGAGTACTACGTATAGTCCGTAAGAAGTTCATAGCCAACTCGTGGAAACTTCATAGGCGGCGGGGGCTCATTCTTACATCCGTGAAATCCGATGTTACTTCGACCCAACCTCGAGAACACTTCGAGAGTACTTCGACAAAGCCGTATTCAAAACGTTTCCATATTGGCAATAAATTTCCGAATTACTCACTTTTCAGTTTTTCAACATGTCCATTTTTTTTTGGGGGGGGGGGGTGGTGATACGTGGAGCTTCCGTGAGAATTGGCCCACGGAGGGAATCGACACGTGGTCAAATCGTTGTTTAATCGTGGCAACCTGTGAGATCCGGTTCCATTTCGTGATTACTTCGATATTTGAACTTTTGCTCTCACGGACACCTCGAAGTGACCACGAAATGGCTTTCCGGATTGGTGTGAGAGGGGTATAAGGCAAATTGCAAATCGAGCCTCCCGACGACACTTAAAAAAAGGTCGTTGCCTTGTTGGCACTAATTTCACAAATTAAGCTCATATATTGAAAAACACTTGGAATCTAATGAAAGTTTGGAGCTTGTGTTGTCTGAATGTAAAAAAGGTTTAAATTCCGGGCTCCCCGCGAGGAAATTCAGGACAACCATCGCAATAGTTGACCAGTGTCACTCGATGATCTCGTGTCACTGGATTCGCCCTTTGTTAGAGCACGGAAAAGTTTCCAAAACGTATCTCGAGTCTTAGCAAGCACTACTGCATGAGAGTTTGCCATTTGCAAAGCAGAGAACAGCAGTTGAATAATTAAGATGAAGCTTGTGTTAAAGATAACTTGGAACTTTATGAAAGAAATGTTGGGAAAGCTGCACTATAGTCGACCGGTGTTTTTTCATCATCCGGCGTCACATGGGGCAATTTTGCGATCTTATAGGGAGTAAAATTTGCGGGTGGGCAGAATATGTGAACTATTAAAACAAATCGCTTACTAATATGGAACTTGTGTTGGTGAAACTTATAAGAAGAATTTACGGTCAACAGGATTTGGTATGTTTGACAGCTTGAGGGGTACTTATTTTAAGAATTTTGGTGAAATTTGAATAGGAATCCGATGTGTGGTTATCAAGACGTGAGTATGTAAAGGTTTCACACTTTCAACATGGCAAAAAGTGAAACTGAATGAGGAAAGCACACATATAACATCATATTCCTTTATTAGTGCACAATCTTTTGTTTTTTCTTTTAACTTCAATGTGAGGAAGTTATTATAAGCTCTGTTGCCCTCGAACTTACTTTGCAACACAAATCTAATGACTTCATTTATTGATATCTCGAGAAATACATGTCCGATATGAATGGAATTTTCACCACTCTGTGCAGCGGATTTGGTTACTCTTTTACATGTAAAATTAAATTTTAGCTTAAATAACCCTTTGAAGAATTTTACAAAAGAACAACTGGGAAGATCGTATTGCTGCTGACCGGTGTTTGTTGGTTATTCGGTATCACGGCGAATTTTCATTTGTTTTCCTTTTTCAAAGTCAGTGGGGCGATTCCTCCTGCCACTGGTTATTCTAACCTGAGCTCCTTTACCAATTGGAGCCGGACGCAGCGGAAAATTGTTTACCGAAAAACCTCCCAGACGTACCATAATGACATTTCCGAGCCAGAAGTTTTTTTTTTTTTTGTCTATTTACTCAAAAAACAAAAAAGTGAAATAAGCTGATAGTAAGTCACTCTCTGATAAAGTGAGATGGGTTAAGTCACTCCATTAGAGTATTTATTCACTTCACCAGGAAGAGTGAAAATCTCACTTTTTAACGAGATCCTGCAGGGATTACTCTTTTCTAAAAGTGGCCCCCGGTAAGCACTTATCTGGAGTGGAACTTCGAAGTGAATTTCACTCTTTTTGGGGTGAAGGTCTGCTCTTTTGAAGTGAACATTGTAACTTTCACTCGTCTATTGAGTTCAATTATTTTTACTATTTTTATTTTTAGAGTATAGGTTGCACCTTGTCCTACCCCTTTGGATAAATCCCCGCCCTTAAGTAGGTGGAAAACCATATTTATATTTGGGGTCAAACTGCGATTCGTGTAGACTTGGCCAGATATCTCCTGAGTGTTCCAGGGGGAGCTTGCAGCCTTCTCTACATAATCGTTCTTCTTCAGCATAGTACAGAATATCGTATTTGCCTTTTGTCTAATACGCCCTTTATTGGTCTATTCATTGTATTCGCTTCTCCATTTGAGAAGCAACACAATGAATAGAAAGATTGCGAGAGTATTACAAAAAATGGCACTGACTGTGTTGAAGTCCTGGATTTTGTAGATATAGTAGACTTCATGTCCAGCTCCATGAGTTACTTGACCAAGTCTACAATATAGGAAACGCTAATCCTCTTCTCTAGGCGGCGCAATCTTTATACACCAGAACTTCATAACTACATACCCCATTTTCTCCTGAAATCAGTGGAAATTAAAACATCCCAAACCTTATTTTTAACTCTCTTCTGAATGTTATAACATTTCGGGCAAAGTGTTTGGCAAGACCTAAAAGTGAGGTCTAGTAGAAATTGTTTTCTTTTAAGCTGTTAGACTGAGTAACGAACTTTCGTGATATTTTTGAATTCCCAACTCAATAGACCGTGACTTTGTTACTCATTTCTACTATTTTCGAACAAATTTTTGAAAGAATTTGGAAAGTACGCTTGTGAGATGTTTTTTTTTTTTTTTTTTTTTTTTTTTGAAAACGGATTTAAGTTCAGATTGTAATAACTGGTAGAATTTTCCGGGCCTTGTCTGCAAAGCAGGGCTTGTGTAAATAAAGAAGGCGGTTAGTCAGGGTAACCCTTCCGTCGAGGTGACCCTGCCATTCTAATACACCTCAACGTCAGGGACCAGATATTGACAAAAGTGGCTTCACGAACCAAAAAAAGTTTGGTTCGCCAATCAGGAAAGAGAACAACCATTCATACAAATAGTCATATTATTGTGAAATGTAAGCCAATAGGGAGCACCTATAAAACAAAACATGTGATCAAAACAACGTAATTTTTCGTTGAATTTGATTCGAGCTAACTAAGACGTTCAGTAAGCGCATAGAATTATGACTACACACGTACACGCTTCAGACCTGTTTGAATGCCTTGACATTACCGTGGAAAAAAAATTTTGAAAATATTCGTGACAGACCTGTTCAGTATAACAAAAGTCATAGGACGTTGGTATTGGTATAAATACTTATCTCGACGCTGATATGTATAACATCAAAATAGGTTGCACAGCCGAAGAAATCGGTTGCGAGCCGGACCGACGGAAGCACCTTTGGGTGGACCGGTTAAATAACCGGCATTGCATTACCTGGTTTGAATAACAAGTGCTACGGAGGCTAAGAGCCTTGATAATTATACATAGGCCGGCCGGATGCTCCACTCTCATTTGAAATCAAGTAGTGGGTGCTGCCTGACGTCGAGAGGTCTGAACAAGGGAGGGTTAACACATCACCCCCGACAGAAGGGTTACCCTGACTAGAGAACAGACGCCTCTTTGGTCTATTGTTTGACCCCTCAATATTACCCGAATATCATTAAATTTGGAAATACTGGGAACTTGCAGACTTTTCAAATGCTGTTATTAAAAATAACTGCAAAACAAAAGACAAAACGATGCCTCTATACGTATGTAAAAAAGTAAGCCTCGGGAAATTTTAGGGAGACGCGCGCCTCATCTGAAGTCGCCCTTGCAAAGGGGCGGGAGAGCAATACAGATTCTAGAGAGAGCAGAACGTTGAATGAGATGCGAAAAGAAGCGTCCCAAAGTTAGGATTACCCAAACCAGTCACGTATTTTTTAATTATTTTTAAATTACTTTTCATTTGATGTCATCCATTCTAAATTCTTCCGTACAACACCTAGGGTACCGAAGTCACCAGTCAGTTTCGACATCCAGCTAGTGACCAGCTAGTAAGTTTAAATTTTCTTTAGGACTGTAGGCGGCTTCGGTAGCCGATACAACTACAAAATTGTGTAGCAGTCATGGTTGTCATCACGCGTTCATTTTTGCTTTTTTTTTTGGGGGGGGGGACTGAAACCAGATGGGGACCCTTCTTTTTTCTTCTTATATTTTCAGTATATGTATATGCCCCTACTACTAGGATGATGTAGGCCCCTACACAGTTTTGCGGATTTTCGTTGATGGTAAAGGGGAGTACCACAAGGACTAGGCCTATATGTGACCAGGTTAAGTTGTAAGTAAGATGCTGGATGAGATCGCATGGACCAGTTCCTCCAGTGATTCCATCCCGTAAGATAACGACGCCTTACAGCTCACTGCGTTGACATATTGCCAAGAGTCAGGTACATGCAAAAGTTACTGTATTCGCGAATAAGGACTGAACGTAAAACCGAATACCGTGGAAGGGGAGGGTTTGGATTAAGTGGTAACTTTTAACATTTGATGGTCATTAAAATATATGATTTGATACCATGCGATGTGATGCAATGAGGTGCTGGTGGTGCCTATTTGACCAAATTTTGGTTAATTACTATAACTTTTTTATAATAAGTTGAACAAACCCTCAAAATAAATCATTATTGTATTTTTTTTTTCAACTGTACCGTCAAGTTTTACTGTTGTCGCTGTTCGGCAATATTATATAACATTATATTGTCACCTCAGCGTTATGTATTTTGAAATAATAATATAGCATACAAGGGCTCATTTGTGCATCCATCATATTTTTGACGCTGCAAGAAACTGTAACTTGAACCATGAAGTTGCTTGAACATAGACGAATGCGCTGGCGCATAGGCATCATGCTGTAACAGACTCCCTGCTCAAAGTTATTTTTTTTTTTCAATTTTCATGGGTAAATGGAGCTACGCTCGGCCTCTGGTTTCCTTCATGAATTGTTGGGCAAATAGAACTTGCTGATATCAGCAATTACTTACTAATACCAACAATAAATTAGTGATATCACTAATTAATTTTTCACATTATCAAATGTCAATTAAAAAGTAAAACAGCTTGCCATACTGCTCAAGCTCTTAGTTTCACGGCTCCGATTGATGACAGCACTTTCATATATCTCCCAAGTGTGTGACCTGTTCAAATGGGTACAAGTTCAGATGGTTGCTATGACAATGAACCTTGGGTTCACGGTTCATTCGTCGTTATATTTGGTTTATGTACGTACAAAATACCTTTCTCAAAATCCTGACTGATTGACGCTTAATCTTACTTGAAAAACAACAAGTCCGGTGGGGTTTGACGGAGCGACGATTCCGTGTACAGACTGGTGATGATGTACAGCACTCGGCCGCGGGTATTTCCTCGCTCAGCTCGGAGTTGCCAAAGTGTAATTCGACAACAATTACAGTAGCCTACAGGGTGTAGTGTCTTCTGCTTCTGATTTCGACGATTTACGTTAACCTTTACGTTGCTTTCCTTTGGAAGCGTAAAGTACCCTTTACATCTGTGAGTCTAAAGACGGTCAGAATATTCACAAATTGGCTGACAATCGGGATCCTTCCCTGTTTTGGGCGAGCAGTCAAGAAGGTATTTTATGTTTATGGCTAAAATGATTTCAAGTAGCTTACGCCTAATTTTATGAATAGCCAGGCCATAGATGTAACGAGTAAAACAATTTTGCAATCGAATGGAGTCATTACCTACTTTGAATATGACTCGAGCCCGGAGTCAGCGACCAGGGAGCCATTGTTAAATCTCTATGAGGAAATTACGGTACATTTCCTCGAATCATAACATTCTTTTTTGAGAAATGCTGACCCGAGTCATGATTCTTTACAACTCTATGAGTAGTATAAATTTGATGCCAAGATTCGGGAGTGTGTGGCGGAACTGGTTGAACATTATCGGCATGTCTTTCCCTTGCGCTCTTATCGTTACATCCAATGTTAAGATTGAGGGTTCAATCTAATCTTAAGGAATCTTTCTTTTAATTTAAACTCCTTTCTGGTATCAACGTGTTGGTATATCAGTAAAAACGAAGAACATCAAACAATAATAAAAAACAAATTATTATAGCACAGTTTCACATCATAAGTGATTCATGACGCTGCCATCCGACCAAGTCTTTTAGCTAGCGGCAGCTCTTACCGTCTTCGGACGTCCAAAGAAAATGCAGACGGTCAAGATAAATTGCAACAGTAAAGCTTCGATCTTCGCTTTCCATTGGACATTCTTGAGCCGATACATAAAATGTTTATTCACTCAAATTAAAATGGTACATTTGAGCAAAAATTTGTGATATCATGATTTTTGTCCTTTACTCAAATTGCAATCTTTGTATAATTGTTTGTCCTTTTGAATTTTACTGTACATACCTTTTATCAAGGTGTTATAGCACCCTTGCTCTTATCGGCTGATGTCATTAATTAAACCCTTTCTGAGTAGCATTCTATGCAAGTAAACAAGAAGTGTTCAAGGTCATAGAAACATTTTTAATATTAAATGCAAACAAAGCATATAATGCGAGTTGTACAGCAAGATGTAGTCACAAAATATTGCGCAATGGACTCATTTGTTTTAAGTGAATTGGATTTCAACATTTTACTGTATATCTCAGCACGAAAATGTCCTATGAAGAAGGAAGTTGGGCCGTTAGAATTCATTTGTCAGGTTGTGTAATATACTTTTTTTTTTATCTCATCGCTCCGTGAGGAGGATGAGATATTGTAGTCACTTTGCCTATGGGGCTATATATGGCAATGCCAGCTTAAATCGCAATGGTTACCATGGTAACGGTAAATTTTCCCAGGTCACTAGTCTCGAGGTCTAACCCATGGTGAGGTACCCCGGTGTGACTGAAGGTCCAGGGCTGAGAGACGGGTCGAAACCTGTCCGTGTGTGTGTGTGTGTGTGTGTTGGAGGGTGAGTGTGTGTGTTTGGGTGTGTGTGTGTCCAATTTTGTTTTCCCAATATCTTGTAAACGGCTGGGCCGATTCTCTTCAAACTTGGTAGGATGGTACCTCAGGTAGAACAATTGCATTTTAATACACAACCGGAAGTGAAGGTTAAAGGTAACAGGTCAAAGGTCAAATGTAGCGAAATCACATTTTACTGCTATATTTCCAAAACGAAACGTTCTCCTGACACGAAACTTCACAAATATGACGATTGCATCTAGAACTACCAAAATATGTGGTTGCCATAGCAACAGAGGTCAAAGGTCAAGTGGTAGAGTGGAACAAAAAAATTTCAAGTGATAATTTGTTTGTAAAGCAACGTTTTTGTCCCTCAAACACCTCCTAGTGGGCTGGACCGATTCTTTTCAAAATTGGTAGGTGGGAACCCCAGGGTAGGAACTTGTGTCTCAAAGACCCTCGGAAGTAAAGGTCAAAGGTCGGAGGTCAAAGGTCACATTTTGCAAAAAAAAAACACTTTTTTTCCTATTTTGTACTAAAACTTCAAAAGAAGACCTTCATTTTACATGAAACTTCACAAGTATAATAGGGTAGACTAGTTCTACCAAAATATGTAGTTTCCATGGCAACCAAGGTCAAAGGTCACGTGACAGGGGTCAAATACTTTTCTTTTGGTATTCACTTTAACTCTTAACGGAAGCATCCCACAAATCTGAAAGTTTAAGTGTAATAGCCTAGGCATGATACTGTAAGTTGTACCGATATGTGTGGTTGTCATGGCAACCAAGAACGTCGTTCACCTTACAGATTGTCAGAGGTTAAAGTGGGCATGACACGCCCACAAAAACTTTTGTGTATTGCAAGATTGGATACAGTATTTTACATTTATATAATCTCACACCCCATTAAAAACCCGTACAATTCGGCATAAATGATATTCGAAGGAAAACTGCGTTCAAAATCCAATTTCGAAAAATGCCGCAACAGCTCACCTGACTTTTATGACGCAATTGGCGGCACAAGCCACGCCCTACGGCACGCATTTAGATGTGGCACTAATGTAACGTTCGGTAAAGTTATCTTATCTTGGCAATCTCATGAAAAAGATTGCATCACAATACAGAGTCCAACATACAGAGCGAAAGTTCTGTTCTTGTGCGAGAAAGACGCGGTTCGGTCGCTATAAAGAACAGCTATGAATATGTATGGAAAGACCACAACAAGCGCGTCCCCACTACGAGCGCGTCTTTACTGTATGAGCTGTTTGATGAAGATGCTATTGCGAATACTAAGCAGTCACCGCGCAACGCACAATTCACAATGTAGTCAGTGGCCTAGCTCACTGCTATCGGAGCACCGGTGTTTGCAATTATGTATGCGCTAATACGCGTTACCATGCACATGATTCGATGATTGTGAGCTCTCTGGTACAATGTTGCTTACTGTGCCTCCAGTGACGTCACCACTTTGAGACGCGTTCACATACGTTTTTTCGCTTTCGAATTTCAAATGGTCTGAGCCTGGCCTGTACTTTGGAATTCAAAACGTCGTATTTCGGTACCGTATTTATGGACATAATTTAGTAGGGAAATCATTCACTTTATGTCAAGGTGTACCCAAACAACAGTTACCGAGAAACTTACTTTGACCGTGTCATCCCCTCTTTAATGTTTTGTAACTAGCCTATTTTCATCAATTAATATAAATAAGCTAGACTTCTGGGTTAGTACTTCGTAGTAACAGTCTCAAATTCTATTTTCACCACTAGCTTGTATGCTGCAGTGACATTTTTAAGTTCCTGCTCGCACTTCACTTTGACGGCCCTTATATCTAGAGTGTTCTCATATGGTCTATGCAGACAGTTGTTTTCACTCCAAAGTTGCTTAACTGTTGGGCATAGTAGTATGAAAGTTAAAGTCAAACCTAGGGCTAGACTTGAAATCTCAAGCTGGTTAACAGTAGGCCTTTGTAGGCTAGGTCTGGGGCTAAACCTACGCCATTCATAAGCTTGAGTTATAACCCAAGATATGAAATTGTGGTTGATTAACATTAGGTTAGGCATAGGGCCTACCTATCTTACATATTAGTGCCCTTAAAACTTGGCGGTTCTGAAGCATCGCAAAAAAACGGGGTAGGATTGGCCACAGGCCAGTACGCAGAAAAGGTTTGTTCGTCGCCCGGAAATCGTCTAACGCCACACGTCCAACATCGCGCACACGCCCAGTTTTTTAATTGAGACGCACTTGATGTGCATATCAGCTCGACACACTTGAAGTTTGCCATCGCGTCAAAATGGAGAATACGCCCAGCTAGCGCCTGAATAATAACAATTACGCACTTGTCTAAAGCGTCCCCGAAGGCGTCTTACTTTTATAATCGTTGCGTCCATATCTAATCGTATCAATTTAGTGTAACAGCCAAGCTCGTTGTTTTTTTCATAGTGTTGCAAGGGGATAAAAGCATCTTAGAAAATAAATTTGTTCCAAAATCTTAGATAGGCCTACTGGATTAAAAGGGCAACCGTTACAAAGATTGGGTAGCCTATCTCTCCAGTTCTTATATAATCCAGTGTCAGAATTTAAATATCCAAATGATGTTTTTTGGAATAAGGGGTGTGCCTGTTCCCGACTTGATTGGTCTGTGCCACATTCTTTCCCCTCGCTATCTCACGAAAAAAACTTCCGTCCCTTGGAACGAAAAAATATCGCTTCCCTTGGACTTCAAGATCGTGGCATGGAGTTTTAGTGTGGTAATTTTTGTCAATGACACTCTACTGTAGCATAAAATTCAGCAGAGATAAAACTTCTAGCTCATACATAGTTCAAGTTCTGTAACCAACTTGCGCACATGTTAGCGATGAGATATGCAACTGCGTGGATTGCCCTCTTGTTTAATATTTTGGACTTGAGGTGCACATTAAAAAAAGGGGGGGGGGGGTAGGAGAATTGGAATTGTCTGGGTGAGAGGATTTGAAACTTGAATTAATTTGAAACTTGAATTACGATATGAAATACATATCGAGGGTTGAAACCGTGAGCGCCAAAATGGCAACCAGGCTTGTATGGTCCCCAGGGGCCTGAGAAGGAGTTTTGGAATGAACAGATTTTGAATGATTCTTTTGTACAGCGCCTTGATCACTGTGGATATGCGCGCTGTAGAAATCCGAGGTATTATTATTATAATGACATTTATAATGCTTTCTGGTTTCTCTTCCCCAGAAAAAAGGAGCAATGAAGGGGTTGTCATATGCGATGCCACTCTTTGGTGTGATCTTTTTTGTCGCCGAAATGAAAGGAACCATTTTGGGCATTCGTCCTTGCAGTCTTGTTCTCCATCAGTGTACATGTACAAATGAGTCATATCAGTGCTCTTTTCCGAAGGATCAGTTACAAGAAATACCGCTTGATATTCCCTCAACTGTGACCCAAGTTGACCTCTCGGGAAATTTGTTCTCCATGGTATCTAACACTTCTTTGAGAAATCTGAATCGGCTCAGATACCTTAACTTGAAGAAAAACCTCTTGAGCCAGGTTCAAGAGGGAGCATTCACCGATCTGCAGAGTTTAGAAACGCTTGATTTATCTGAAAACTTTATCTTGGAGTTAGATGCGAAACATTTTTACCCATTAAGTAAATTACAGAAACTAAATATTACACAAAATCCGAACCTCAATATCAGCATCAACGCTTTTCAAAATGCACCAACCTTGACGGAAATCATGGCTGACAAAAACTTCAATGCTTGGACGTACGACTTTTCTGACCTGACAGAGTTAGAGACGATTCATTTAGTGGACTGCAAGGTCCGACATTTCTGGAAGGATAATTTTCGAAATTTGCCAAATTTGAGACGTTTACTGATGTCTGGAAACGAGTTGGTCGATTTCCCAGTGTCAATTTTAAAACACCTTAGTTCACTAGAAGACCTTAAGTTGTCGGGTAATTTTATTCGCAGCATTCGAAACTACAATTTCTCCAATAATCCAAAACTAGCTGTTTTAGAACTTTCGCAAAATGAAATTGAGAATCTAGAAGGGGTTTATTTAAATTATTTGCCAGCTCTACGGCGTCTCGACCTAACCAACAATAAAATTAAAATGTTGGCGCAAGATTCCTTACCGAATTATCCCCCTTCCCAAAGTTTATCGCTGCTATTACGAAACAACCCCCTTGTTTGTGACTGTAACCTCAAATGGCTTCCTTCCCGTTCAAAATCCAATCCGTCCAACAAATTCGACGGTAGGTGCGAAGAACCTAAGAATATGGTAGGACGCGAGCCATGGAACATGGAAAAATCAGACTTTCTGTGTCCGCCATGGAAACTTGCGTCAAGCCGTCTATCTCATGTTGTTTCTATCTCCCAAGCGGTGACTTTGACGTGCCCAATAAATGGTGATCCGTTTCCATCTATCACGTGGTACTACCACAATCAAACCACGGCACTGAATGATTTGGTGGATTCCCGCTTTGTGAAATCTAACGATCAAGGAGACAGGTTATATTTTAAAACCGTGACCTTAAATCGAGCTGGTCTTTACATCTGCTCAGCTTCAAATATGGCAGGATCCAAAAATGTTAGCATTGCACTTACGGTTGTTCCACTTCCGGGGACTCCGGGTCTTCCTGGCACTGTTTCAGTTTCTGCTTGCTCATGTCGTCAACCTGTCATCTTGGTACTCGCTTTGTCTATAACCATCATTGTCGGAATATTCGCCATTTTCTTTTTTTATCGTAAGTACTTAAAAGCCGCGCGTGCTCAGAGGAATATGGCATATGCAACCCTCAATGAGACCGAGGGCGAAACCCTATGACACTTAAACTTGCATTTCTCCTTTATTCTTATTTTCTAAACCTTCTGTAAAAACATACCAGGAGATCACTCTATCGTCATATAACAGGTGCAGGTAGGTTACGCCTGTAATCACTGAGGAAAGCTTACCATACTAAGTGTGGCACTCATTTTGCACAAAAGATTGGCTGAATACAAACCCTGCTTATTCGGTATGGCGGTAGTGTTATATATCGCGATATATATGAGGCAACCTGGTGTGCTTTTTGCAAATTTACTTTTGGCCGCTTCAAACAAAACAATCTTGGACAAAAACAACAAAACTCGTTGGGGCACCCTGTACACCCTTTCAGGGCCGATCACTGTTGTGCTGTCCACGCACAGAGCCAGTCTTTTTGACGTAACAGTTGGGAGGGAGCGGGGGTTTCATGAAAGCCTACTAACTGAGATTAAAGAATATTATGAAAGAGTGTCCCAACAGTTTTGCCCAACATTGTCTGAGAATTTCGTGAAGTGTGATACAGTACATGCGCGGCACACAGTGGAAAGTGTCACTTTGCTTATGGTTAAGTAACTTAAGGGCAGGTAAACGATATGATGGCCGTTAAAATGGAAGTATTTTTAGGGCCAAATTTAGCTCGTGGGCTGCTTGACCCGGATTACATGATAACCTTTCCGTATGAGGCCCGATATTTAAGCAGACGCCTCCATAGGGTGTGTTTTAGAAAATTGTGACAGAAATACTTCCCAGACTTAAAAGAGCTCAACAGACTCTAAGTTTGTAGGCTAACTTCAAACTTTCAGTTGAGAATATCAATATAACCTAAGCATAAAAAATGGTAGTATTAAATTGGGAAATGGCGTAGCAAATCAGTTACTGTGTCAATCCCAAATGTATCACTGAAGAAAAATATATTGTGTGCTTGAAATACGATGTATATACAGAAAGCCAAAAGTGTCAGGGTTATTAGAATTAGTTATGGCAATCTTTCATCTGCGTAAATACTTTGCTGTGTGTGTGTTTTGGTCTTTTCGATTCCTTGACATAGTCAGGGGAATCTATGCGATAGTGATACCGTGTGTGCTTGCGAGTGTGTGTGTGTGTAGGTGCTTGTGGTTGTGTGTGTATGACATGCATGTTCTTGTTACCAGTCTATCTCTGCTAGGGTAACCATGAAGGATCTCATGCTTTGCATGTGAATATCGCTTACAGAGTAGATGATTTCTATTTTTGGTAGAGGTCAAAGATCATTTTGGGTCGTGATGGGTCAAATGGAAAATTCCTTATAAATTACTTGTAAAGTTGATATCTCAAGAAGGGTCAGTGTGACTAATCTCATAATTGTGTGGGTCGGTCATTTTGAGTACATCATTCTTATCGTTTTTGGTGAAGTCAAAGGTCATTTGGGGTCACAAGAGGTCAAAAGATCAAAATCTTGTAAACACGATATCTCAAGAAAGGTACATATGACAAGGATCATATTTGGGTGTGTGGGTTGGCCGTATTGAGTAGTAATCTTTTGATTTTCGTGAAGGTCGAAGCTCATTTTGGATCAGCAGTGTCAAAGTCTGACGAGTTTGTTTGCACATTATTACAAGAAAGGTAACTTGTGGGGTCCGCCCACTTGGCATGTAGATGGTGCTTAGTGAATAAATAACCCCTATAATTTTTGGTGGTAAAATGTCATTTGGGTTCAGATGGGGTCAAAGTCTCAGCTTTATGTTTACGCAATCTCTCATGGTTGGAGTCTTGGATACCGCAAAATTTCACACATGGTATATGGATGTGATATAGTGAGCAGAACTCTAGTTCTAGGTGGCCAAATGTCATCCGAGATCTCAATGTAGGACCCTTGGATGCCTTGCGTGTATATGGGTACATTACGTACGGAGCCTGAGCTCTTTCAATTTGAAGAAAGAAAGATAGAAGAAAAAAATAGGCATACATTTCAGCGGCGAGGAATCACTTAGTATTTTGGCCCTCTCTTTATGGATATTGTTTCAGGTGCATTGCATCGTTGAAACCGTACTGTATTTTATGGTCCAATATCAGCTTTTATCCTTTTCTGCGATGTATGTAAAATGCTTCACACGGCAAAATGCCTGTAACAGTATCTGTCGAAATGTCCACGTCACATACCACATGCAAATACCATCTTTGCATTAGTAGCGAATGATGCATATTTATTATGCGAGTCACCAACGCAACGGCAAATCGCGACATTTTTACTTACAGAGGAGGGTTTTCGGTAATAAAAGAACAATCCCACCTCATTATTTTACCTAAACATGTGAAGATGGTGAAGTATTTTACCGTGGTTGTTGTACTTCCGAGAATGAGTTACTCAAAAGGGGCATCGAATGTGCTGTTGTTAAGAGGTATTGAGATTCAATACAAGGAAATTGATAGATATCATGATGGAACGGTATAAAAGCATACAATTCACAGTTGAGTTACACTATCTGAGCAGACGACATTATCTGAAGAGATGTCTTAATACCGTGGCCCTTTTTGCGTTCCACATATATCGCTATCTCCAATCGTTCATCCTCGAGCTCTCGATGTATTTCATGGGTTGATGGGCTGGATGTATTTCGGCTCAACCAATCACCAATTTATTCACTGTCGGTTTTTTTTTTTTTTTTTTCGGGAGTACCACAAAAGTTAACCTTTTAGGAGGGGATTGTTTAGACAATTCCCTGCTTATAGAAAGTCATCCGTCACCTGGTCACCACAACAGCCAACCATGTATGCCGCGCAGGCTCGGTGGAAGGTTCTCTCCAGTTTATATGCTAATCAAAACTGCGCGGTATGGTATGACTCACAAA
This sequence comes from Holothuria scabra, assembly GCA_037179385.1. Lineage (NCBI taxonomy): Eukaryota > Metazoa > Echinodermata > Holothuroidea > Aspidochirotida > Holothuriidae > Holothuria > Holothuria scabra. The sequence continues at coordinate 28,256,509 of CM074189.1, forward strand.
AGGCAATTTCAGCTACAAACTTTTTCAAGAGCAATGTTATTCATCCTATGAAAACAATTGCACATAAATGTAACCTTAACCACTATTACTGTCCACCATTTAAATTCTAGTGATTAGACCAGAGTAGTGTAGCTTGTTTTTTTGATGAAGCCTTCAACCGTGCTATTTTCTTGCACCTTCTCAATTGATAAATTATTTGAACACTAGTAGCTTAGTCCATAGCTCATGATGGAGGTCAAGCACCGACGTTTCTGCGTTGCAGGCCTTTCTGTATAGTCATCATTTGTACAACACTAGTAAAGTGCTCTCGTGCACTCGCATTGGTAACACATCTGCTGAGCATGATCCGTGGCCTCCCGTATGCCAAATTGAAACTCGCTGACGTCACGTGCCAGACTGCTCTTTAAGGCTCTCAGGTGACGTCACAATTTGTAAGAAATGTTCACTGCCGGGCAAAAAATCAACAGTGTTTTACCCTGAGCAAAAGTGTTACACGTGGGTCGGTAGCTGCGTTCTCAGCTAGGCACTGTAGCTAACCATTCTCAACCAATTCTTGTCATTGAGAATGGGCGTGGATTGAGACGTGATTAAAAGCCCTCTCTAGACAAATCTAGACAGCAAGTGATGGTCTAATTTCAGTCGACCATAACTGGGGTCCATTACCTTTAATCTTTCGATTTCCTTGCTTACCTGTATCATGGATGGTTTTACACTTAATTGTATCTTGATTCCTTCAATTTCACTGAATATGAGGCTTTGGAACTCATGAAGGCGATATATAAAGACGATTTAAGGCTGATAGAGCCCACTAATGGCTGTCCACTGTCACTAAAAAAAGCGCTGATCGTATTCGTCTATAGCACCCCGGAATGCAAACAACCACCACCACTTCTGGCGCACAAATATTCCTTCTTTTTGCCGAGAAAACGATCAGTTAATGTTTTAAATCCTTTTTCCATCTTTTTTCAGTGGCTGCTATTTACACCTTTACCTCAGACGAAATGTATTCAGCAGAGTTTTTTTTTGTATTTAATTACGTTTTTTGCATTGTCTGCAATTATCTATACCTTGTATTACTGTCTCGAACGAATTGAGAGATGTTTTTTCTCTTTTGCTAATACTTTTCCAAAGTAAATTTGTGTATGCTCTATTTTGCTAATGTTTTTATCTTTTAAGAGCCTTTCCTTTCACAACTGCTAGATCAATGTTGTAAATAAACCTAGCTGAACATACAAACTGAACTTGCATCTTTTTTTTTTTTTTTTTTTTTTTTGCGGAAATACAAAAATTGAAATATTGATAATATTTACAATTAAGTCCCTCGTGTAGTTATCCGTTTAACAATAGACCTATTTCCAAATAGCAATTACAATGAATTGTGGAATAGAGTTTTAGGTGTGCGTCAATTTTCACCACAGTAAAATGCCATTGACAAAAATGACAAACACCAAAACGCTATCCCACAATCCTTTGTAATTGCTATTTGGAAATAGGTCTATTGCTCCACGGCTAGAAAAAGTTTGCAAAATTTAGTAAGTAGCAGAACCGAAAATACCTAATTTAACAGCAAGCAATAGACACTTTTCCAAATAGCTTTTGCAAAGGATTATGGGACAGAATATTGGTGTGCATTATTTTATCCTACAGTAAAATGTCATTGGCAAAATTTATGCATACATAAAACCTATCCCACAATCCTTTGTGACTGCTATTTGGAAAAGGGTCAATGAAGAACAACAATGAAATACTTGGTTTTCACTTGTTCATTTTTATTGTTATTCTGGTACTTACGACAATTCTTAAAACGGAACACAGAGACCGTTTTATTTGTTTATTTTTTTTCGCATTTTTTATTCACACAACATGAGTTAAAGTCTGCACTAACCTGAAAGACCTCTTCGATGTTTCTTTATTCTGGAAAACAATCAGTTCAGAAAGGAAAAACGAGATTGTTGGAACAAAAGGTCTACTTACATCATTCCCTGTAAACCCCAGGCCGCCAGATTTTCTTAATTATTAAAAAAAAATGTTTGTTCAAACACGCAACGTCCCAAATATTGTTGGCTGGTCCTTCGACCAAACCGTCGTTCTCCCAGTTCCAGGTGGTGTTTTGAAAAAACAAAGGAAACAGTCATTGAATGTGAATAAGTAATACAGTCCGAATACCCCTCTGACAAAGATTAACGGCATTGCCTGTTATTGCTTATAAGAGACGCGGGAAGGGAGAGGCATGGTCTTTGATGAAAATTACACCTGACCCTACGAAACGGTTGGTTTGAAACGCCTTTTTGCAAAAACCCGTCCTTCAAGTTTGATTAAAATATAAAAAAGAAACGAAACGTTAATATACCGACCTGCCCAAAGGGCGTAGCCACAATTTCTGTAAGGATGGGCAATCGATGTGCACTGAAGGAATTCAAAGCACGCATTGTACCGCCTAGAGTACAGAAGTCCGCGTTAGTGCACCTGGCGAGGTCCAGGGTCGAAGCCCCGGACTTTCCCGCAATGTAATTCAGTTTAAAAAAAAAGGAAATTAGCTTATCAGTGATTTCTTTGATTTTTCAAATTTAATGATCCCTTCAAGGCAATGAGAAGTACTCAGTATAAATGTCAAGGAAGTAAAAAATTATTGACATCCCAAACAAAAGGAAGATATTTTCAGGAATTGATACGAAAGTCATTTTCAGAATCAAAGTAAATTTGTAAAGAACGTTGAGTCATGAGAAAATATCCCGAGGACTATAAATTTTATGACACTCTTTTCTGGAATCAACTGAACTTCCCATGTAGGCCAGGTTTGATTACTGTTTTATCTAACTTTTGCCTGGCAATTTGCCTTAAAAATACTATTTTTTTTTAAATATTTTTAAATTTGTAACTAGATACTTGGTCTTAACAACTGAGTATTCTGTGCGCGCAAGGTACATGTAGGCCTGCTCCCATGTCAGTCCATTATTGCCCCACCTGTGTTTCGTGCGTTTGTCTTTACTGCAGGGACAACAGTCGCCATAAACGCATTTTGAAGCAACAGCTAAATGTCACGTGCATTTTTTCTTCTTTGTTTATCAAAGTATATTTTATAATACCGTAGGATTCCAATAATGCATATCAAGGCAAAGCAAGCATGCAGTAACTCCTCCTCAATTTGAGGAGGAAAAATAATGTCACATGACTCTCATGAGCCAATCATCGAACGAGACATTGTACTTACACAAGTTTGCGTGAATGCAATTCCCCTTTAAAGGGCAGGAGCAGTCATCCCAAATTGAAGAAGTGTAGTAGACTATCCAGTTTCATGATTGTCTATTGGGAGTCATGTCACAATGCCGTTTTTTCTCTTCAAATGTGAAATTTACCACAAATAACTACGGTACTTGGTTTACCTTGAATTTGCAATAGTTAAGTCAAAAAATGTAATTAAAGATAATTTGAAGAGAAAGAAGATGAAAATTGGGTTGTTTAGCTTTTTCTTCAAAATAAATTTGGGGGGACTGCTCTTTACCTTTAAGTTCATTTGTATACTTCCATGTGTCTATTGTGTGTAATAATACAGAAAAATAGTCCAGCGAGCATATGGCTGTCAGTGTGGTTTATGTCAAAGGTCACCACATTTCCTTAGTTCTCTCAAAGATGTTGTAGATGTAGGCTACTGTTGTTTTCTTCGAGAGATCACACCCGTCGATTTAAAAAATTACAATTTGTCATTCTGGTAGTCACCCAACAAGAACATCACATCAATGTGCCTTCCACGTGTAGGTTGATGCGCACTGTTTAACAAGGTGTTTCTTGATTGGCTGTTGCCATTGTATTGTACCGATTGCATTCTTTGTTCGGGTTAGGGATTAATTTAAGCATGGAAGTACTACCTCCGAGGTAGTACTTCCATGGTTTAAGGAGTAGGGTTACGTTAGCCAGTTGAGATATTTTGTTAAACAGTGCGGACCGCCCCTAAAATTTAGCTTCAGGATGTCATTAGAATTAATTTTGATAAAATGTCAATACTATTAGTTAGATGCTAGATTGTATAAATAGTGTCATCTCATGGAACTAGATAGAAGCATGTATCAGGATAAATAGCACTTCACAAGAATTGGTGTGTGTGTGTGTGTGTGTGTGTGTGTGTGTGTTTTCTAGAAACGAAAAGACATATCTAAATTCCAGCCAGAATAGAAATCATGAATGGATCAAACCTTTTGAGGATACAACAGCCAGGTCTATAACTATAACTGAAGGCATGTACTTATCGACAAGGAATCTTCAAGTAGTGTGTTTTTTAGATGACAGGTAAATAAGATGATCGACCCTTCCACACTATGCAACCAGACTACCTCTTTATGATGAGCATCTAATAAGTTGTGACGGTAAGGTTTCCACACCATGACACTCAGTGGCGTAGCTAGGATTTTTTCCAGGGGGGCAAAGGTATGAAATTTCCCCCAAATTGTTCCCGGTCAATGTGTATGTATTTCATATAAAAAAATGTAAATTTTCAAGTGTAACAACATTATCATGTCATTATGTAATATTACTTGCATTTTTAATCCTAAAGCAGAACATAGAGCATTCGGAAATAATTGCTTTTAGTGTATTATTTTGGTCAACAATATCTGGTTTATTTGCATGTACTAACGCAGTGGGGTACCCAGGATTCCTCTGAAGGGCATGCAGTATGGTCTAAGGAGAGGGATGTCCGGAAATTTTTTGACGTTTTCAGGGAGCCTAGGTGCAAAATGGTGCAAGATTTACGACTTTGACAGGAACAGTGTAAAAAGTTGAATCGTGGTGGTTCATGAGGATAAAACTGAAGCTTTTGTGTCTTCACATGCATTCTTATGCCATTTATCTAACCTTACGAAGTAAAACTTGTCATTAAATTTGCACCCTTTTATGAGTCAAAATAAAAGAGCATTGATCGGTATAGGATTTGTGGAATTTCCTGGCCACAAAACGTTATTTTGTCATAAAGATTATCTAAGCGGAGCACCACCATTGGTTGGCGAGGAGCGTAGAGAAAATTTCGGAAAATCAGACCCCTCAGATGGCCGGAAATAGCATTTTCCAGACTTATACGAAGAATCTACCCAGTCACTATCTTCTTTTGTCGTTTGCAAATAAAATCATTCCTTCAAAATATGTTCGCAAACTGCAAAGGGATCAGAGAGTAAAGGGGTAATCTGACCCAAAAATGTAACTTTGCCCAAAAGACTGAGCGAAACGCCACCATTGGTTGGCGCGGAGCGTAAAATTTTTTTCGAAAGATCAGACCCCTCAGATGGTCAAAAATATCGTATTCATGCTTGTAAAGAGCATCTAAACATGTAGTCTTTATTTTTATCGAGGCCACCAGTGGGAAACAGAGTAAAAAATTGGAATTCGACAGAATTTGCCTATTTGTAGTAATAAAAAATTGGAATCACTGAGAGGGACGTACTTGCAGAGACAATCCTTCTTCTTTGAAAATTTTTGAAAAATTCGGTGTCCTTATATGCAACCTTGTGCCACATATGCTATCTTTTGAAGTATATGTGTTACTAAAATTTAACTAATTATTTTTAAGAACAATGGCATCTGTTAGGGGGAAATGGCCCAATGCCCCCCCCCCCCTTTGGTACGCCACTAAAAGGACGCCTCACAGTGGCTCGATCACACAGGATATCTTGTTAGAACACCAATCTGTTCAGTGAAGAAGGCTGCAAGGTACCCATGCGTTTATTGTTACACCCCATTTAAGCAGAAAGCTTTTTTCCCCAAACTAGCCTGTAAGCCTCCAAGGATTAGGCTAAGTATCTAAGTATGCCAATGGATCCCGTTCGTTCTAATTTCTAGACTAACTTTGAGTTAATCGTTGGTCATGGATCGTTTTAGCTCCATCCATCGTTATGTACACAGAGGTAAATCGGGGTAGCTACCACCAGCTTGCAGGACAATATGATAAACACGGGGGTCTAGTTAGTGACTTGTCTGTTTTCAAATCCTTTACTGAATTCCCAAAATGTACAACACTTCCTATCTGACCATCACACAGGGAAGACGTACTACTGAATTGTCAAGAAGTCTTCGACAATTTCAAGCACAGTAAAGCACACACACCGCCGATCTCCGGAATTTGATTTGTTCTTCTTCTCCTCAACTGGTTTTGGTAAACATCAGTATTTAAGCCTCTAGTTTGATCTGGTTTTGACAGGCCACTATTTTGATCTGCCTAGGCCAGCTCTGCGGCCTAGGCTAGGCAGTACAGACATCACACTCTCTCACACTTTACGTTAGGCTACCTTGATCATACACGCACACAGTTTTTATATATTTTTTTTATTTTAATTATTTATTTTTAATTTATTTTATTCTTTTTTTAGTCTTTCTTAGTCTAGCTTACCCAGACTGACTCCCCTCGACTCCTCCTCCCTCGCTAGAGGTAGGCCTTCTGCCTAGCTGTCGCATCACCATGAAGCCCAGTACTACCCAATCCCCCCCAAAATCACTCACCCAAGCCAAAGTTGGCAAACCAAAAATCACAAAAAGATCCCATTCCTCACGGAACAGCCCGGCCATGCCCACTCATTTCTCCGATTCGGACCTTCCCTTATCTAAAGCCGCGAGGCGTGCCCTATCAGCCGCGGCTGCGCAACACAACCAAAAAACCCCTAAGGACCATACTATCGACTCTGACCCAGATGAAGACAATCTTTCTTTCGAATCCGACGAGGACAACACCCTTCCCCCACCCATCCCGCCCCTATCCCCTACCTGTAGCACTGTAACCCCTTCATCTTCACCTGGCAAAAAGAAGGCCAAAACTACCGAAAACGTTCACTCTGACACCACCCCTCAACTTCAAGCACGAAAGCTCCTGTCAACCAAACACCCCCAAACGATGCCCCTCCCACCCTCAGACTTACAGGCATCCCCCAGCAACTTCTCGCCAAACCCGCCACCCTCCAAGCCAACCTCAGCAAAGAAATAGGCCCACACATTACTTTTACCAGGTTCAACTTGACAAACAACGGGATCATAGTCAGAACCTCAGACTTCCCCGCGTACAATCGACTACTTAGGCTACACAAGCAGGCCTTTGACTGTGCCCTCACCATAACCCCCTTTCAGGCCCCCTAACTCACCCAACCCCACCCCAACCCATACGCTGGTTATTAGGGGAGTTCCCCTTTACATCCCTCTAACAGAAGTGGACGAATCCCTTAATGCCCAAGGAATCAAATTCAACAAAACAACCCGAATCCATAGCGCCACCACCCGCCAACCAACCCCCCTTGTCAAGGTTTCTGTCACCTGCCCTGACCAAGCTGAGAAACTCACTCATGAAGGAATAACTCTCTTTGGTTTTCAGCACTTTCAAGTCGAAACAGCCCACCCCCCGCCAACCGCCACCCAATGTTTCAACTGTCAGGGTTTCGGTCACCAACAAAATGCATGCAACCTTCCCCCCAAATGCCACAAGTGTGGGGGACCCCACCCATCCCGCACTTGCGCCCCCACCGCCGAAGAGGAAATGCGCCAATTGTAACGGTCCCCACAATGCCTCCAGTAAATCTTGCCCTGCTTATCGAATCGCAGCTAAACAGCAAAGCAATCCACCGCCCCCCACGCAGTTGCCTCCCCCCTTATGTCCATCAACACGAGTGCCTGGCCCCGCCCTTCCCCCGCTGTCCAAACCAGCACGCCTGTCACACCTGCCACGCCACCCCCACCCGCCAAGCAAACCCCACCCTCACCCCCTGGCTCCCCCTCCCTCCCGTCTGACTTTGTTGAGAAAATCGGTGACGCAATCATCCAAATCGCTACTTTACTTAGTATGCACTTTACCAGGACAACTAAATCTTCGCCCACAGACCTCAGTACTAACATCTCGACAATCCTCCAGAAATCACTTGAAATAATCATCCCCTCCGAACGTATACTTAATACAATTACCTCACCCACCTTACTAAGTCTTCCAACCACTAATGGCTAGGAAAATTGCCCACGTTAATATCCGTGGCCTTCTGAGCCACAAGCACGAACTTACTCAATTTCTACACGACAATGACATCGACGTCCTGTCAGTTAACGAAACGTTCCTTCACAACAGAGGCCCCCCTAACTTCCCTAACTACACCACTTATACCCAAGACAGACCCGACAGAAATGGCGGAGGGGTGGCCTTACTTATCAAAAGGACCTTACAGCATGACCTTCTTCATAAGAGTCACACTCCCAATGAGCACATCACTATTAGGCTAACCACTACTAACAATACCCCCTTTACCATCAGTACAATCTACTGTCCTAACCAACACTCCCCCCCCCCTCCCCCCGAGCCCGAACCTGTTTAATCAAATTCGTGCCTTCTCACCCCGGTACCTTATCATAGGTGACTTCAACGCCAAACACCCTGACTTCGGTAACCTCCACACCAATCATAATGGCACTATTCTCGCAAACATTGTGGATAACCTTAACCTCATTCTCCTCAATGACGACTCCCCAACCCATATTACCCCCCACGGCACCAGTGACATACTCGACCTCGCCCTCTGCTCATCCCCCCTTGCTCCCATCCTTAGAAATTTTTCGGTCCTCCATGAGCTTTCTAGTGACCACTACCCCCTCATGCTGACTACTAGCACCAATCTTCTCACCTCACCCCCTGGCCCCCACAGACCCCCCCCCCCAACGCAAGAACTACTGCAAAACAAACTGGGAAAGTTATGCTCACGACCTCACCCTCAACCCCCCGCCCGACCTCCCCTTGACCAACACCTCTGACGTAGACGAACAGATACGCATTACTACCAACTCAATCAAAACTGCCCTCGACAACAACTCCCCTACTTGCAAAACCCCAAAGGCTCAGAAAGACTACCTGATCCCCCCACCCCTGCTTCAATTAATCCGGCAGAAAAACAGACTCCGAAAAACTTATCAAAGAACCAGAAATCTCTGGACTAAGCACTTAATCAACAACCTCACAAACCGCATTAAAAGGCAGCTGGCGGATTTTCATGCTGAACGGTGGAACAAAGCCTGTAGTCAAATCAACAACACCACCCCCCCCCCCTGCCAAAACTTGGAAAATCTTCAAACGCCTTACTGGCTGCTCCAGCAAACCATCCTACCCCACCCTCAGTACCCCCCCCCCCCAGGCCACTGCCCGCACTGATCAGGAAAAAGCCAATATTTTCAACCAAACCATGGATCATATTCAACGGAACCACCATGATCCAAACTTCCACAACCAGCACTTTAGGCACATTACCAACTTCGCCCGTGCCCACCATCACCTCCTAATCCCTCTTCCCTACCTGCCCCCCAACCCCCTGATGACCCCCTCACCTCCCCTTTTAACGCCAACGACGTCCTCCAGGCCCTCAAAAACACCAAAAACACCACTCCTGGCACTGATGGTATCCCCTTCAGAGCCCTTAGGCTTGCCCCCCAACCCCTACTAACCCACCTAGCTCGCCTCTATACTGCCTGCCTCTCCCTCGGCTACTTCCCTAAAGCCTGGAAAATTGCCAGACTCACCATGATCCCCAAACCAGGTAAAGATCATTCCAATCCCCAAAACTAGCGCCCTATCTCCCTACTTAGCACCTTGGGCAAAACCCTTGAAAGGCTAATCAAAAACCAAATTTACCCCCTTCTTGAGATTAGGAATTACTTTTCCCCCTATCAATCCGGTTTCCGTACCAAGCGTTCCACCACTGACCAGCTTACCTACTACACACAGACCAGGGAGTTGTCAGGGAGTTGTTGTCCCTAACAACTCCCTGCACAGACAGTCTACGAGGCCTTCAATAACAACCAAATCACACTTGCCACTTTCTTCGATGTCGAAAAAGCGTTCGATGCAGTGTGGCACGACGGACTCAGATATAAACTTGCTACCCTCGACCTCCCAGACCCCATCACCAGGTTACTCTCTAACTTCCTAACCGACAGAAGTACCTTCACGGACATCAATGGATACAGGTCCGACTCCTACACCCCCCATGGCAAGCTGGTGTTCCCCAGGGCTCCGTTCTCAGCCCCCTACTCTTTATTATTTACACCAACGACATCCCCCCTGCCCACAGACACATTAAGCTTTCTCAATTTGCTGACGACTTGGCCATCTGGACTTCTAGCAAACGACACTTCCTAGCACTGCACAGACTACAGCAATACCTTAACACCCTACAAGGCTACTGCAATCGTTGGCGCATCAAACTTAACCCACAAAAGACTACTTTCCTTCTCCACCACCCCCATGCTAATACGAGACTTCCAAATGACCCCATCTACATACTTGACCACCCTGTCCCTCCTACCCCTACTGCCAAATTTCTAGGTCCGACCCTCAACCGTACCCTTAACTGGACTGCTCACTTTAACGACATCCATCGTCGTGCTAGCTTTCGCATTCCCCTCCTCCGCAGAGTGGCAGCCCGTGGGAAAGGCTCCCACCCAGGCACCAATGTCAATATTTACAAGCAATTTATCAGACCTCTCTTTGACTACGGCTGTCCAGCCACTCTCACCCTCTCAAAAACGTCTCTAACCAAACTCCAGTCTCTTCAAAACTCCGCCCTCACTGCTGCCTTTCACCTCCCCCGGTCCACTGCCTCGGCCTACTTGCATGACCTAACTAACCCCACGATCAGCGAGCGCTTTCACATCCTCGCCTCTAGGTACTTTCACCCCAAGCGCATTAGGAATAAATCCAAACTCAAAAAGCGCCTCCGACACTTCAATAGGCTACCCCGCCCCCGGCCCAAACCCCACTACCCTCCACCTATATTTCTCTCACTTTACCCCAACTGAACGACTTGGCCTCCTGCCTTTTTTCTTTTTTCTTTTCTTTTTCTGGCCCCTCAGCCTGATGACTCGGACCCGCCCTGATCATGGACCTTCATTGCTACTTTGCCTTCAGCCTAATGACCTGGACCCGCCCTGACTTTATTTTTTTAGTTTCTATTTATTTTTTTTTTTCTCAACCTTCACTCAAACACACGCTGCTCCTCCCACACATTACACCAAGCACATTCAGCCAGGGCCGCGAAAAGCCCTTGGGCCTAGGTCCTGGCTGTACACACACAAGCATAAGCACCCTCAACTGGCAGTCTGGACTGTGAAAAGCTCCTGAGCCTAGGCCCGGGCTGCCCACACCCCTCATGCACATCTACATCCTCTCACACCGTTACATGGTGGCCCTCAAGAGCCCCGTTGGTTTCGAACTCTCCTTGATACAAAAAAAAAAGACATCAACTCTATGTCTTTTCACACCCACTACACCCTACGTCATACCTTTTCACTTCAACTGTTCACACCTGCCTCTAAACCAGATCATCCTCGGCTTATCTAACTGATTGTCTCCCCTCCCCCCTCGTTTCCTGGAACCGGTACGCCAAATTGCCCCTTCCAAATTTCTTATCAATCTAAATCTTTTCTTCATTTTTCATTACGAAAGTACCACTGGTCCAATTACTTCTCATCCTACTATACTCCCCCAGAACCCACCTTGCTCATAAAGTCCTCCGGGACTAGGTGGGGCATAGGCCAAAAAATTGCAATTGCAAATGTACAACGCAGAGACTGTGTGCAAGGGGATATGTTCGGGTTTACAGCTTTTCAATGTTAGTTGTACTGTATTAGCTGTTGTTAAATTCCTGAATAACAGCTTCATGTGTGACCATAAATACCGCGCGTATACAACAGAACATTCAATCTGCTACGCGGCAAGGACATTTCTGTGGAACGCCAGTAGGGCCGGTTCGTGAGACTCTGACGAAATCTGAAATCTGGGTTGATTTGTTGCATGAAAATACGAATTATGTACACTCTAAAAACATCGGGGTTATATTTAACCAGGATCGGTGTTCTATTTACTCCAACACAATCCTGGTTAAATTTTAACGCAAATCCTGGTTAAAGTAACACAAATTCTGGTCAAAAGAACAAGATTTGGGGCTTTTAACCCGGATTTGAGTTAAAATTCAACCAAGTTTGTGTTGGAGTAAATAGAACACCGACCCTGGTTAAATATGACCCCGGTGTTTTTAGAATGTATGAGAAATGTCTCAGAATTTCTTCTTCTTACAAAAATTTTGAGAAATTTTTGTTAGAGTAAGAAAATTCATCAAATTTCCTCAAATTATTCTCAAGGAGGCAACTTTCCCCCTGCCCTTCCCCCCCCCCCCGCCCCCAGTAGCTACGCCACTGATGACACTCGATCCCAGCCAAATCGTAGCGTTTAATACACTTTATTCATTGTGTCGAAAAGTGAAAGAGGAATTCGCCACATTATTTCGATTAGCCAACCTTCATGGGTCTTCACTTAAATTTTAATCTCATCTGTCAACCTTATCCAGTTTCATGAGACTGGGCAGGTCTGCAGCCAAGAGGGGGGGGGGGGGGGGCAGGGCTTGAAGTTCCACTAAATATTACTCTCCTAACTTACTTTGGGAATAATTCATTCCATTCCAGTGGAGTGGAAGAGAGTTATTCAACAAACAACTGACAATACTACCCCCGTAAATAATATGAAGCATGTTTTCGAGAATTCCGAGCAACCTGTTAGATTTTTCTATAAAGATATAATATCTTCTATTACTATTTCGATTGACAATAATAATTTAATTCGGAAATGGAAAACTGCCTGTTATTTGGCTGACCCTATTTCTTTACTTCAGAAAGCTTTCAATACTTCTTTTAGATGTACACTAGACCTTGCGTTTAGAAATTCTAATTTCAGGTTTTGACATCGTATTTCTCCCACCAATTCTTATCTTTGCAAAGCTAAATTGATTAATTCCCAAGCCTGTAATTTTTGTAACGGGAACGAACAAACTGTTATTCATATATGTGTTCAACTTGTAAAGTAACAAGCGCTTTTTGAAGGAAGTCTTCTCTGGGTTAAAGCAAAAGAACGTTATTATAAGCAGAGATCCATCAACTTCCGAGATGCTGTAACAGTTGCTGTTTGATGGTAATAAGCATTTCCTTTTATTAAATACAGTCTTTTTTCTATGTAAATATTTCATTTTCTCTAGTAAATACCAGGGAAACACCCTACAACTTCAAGCCTTCCAAAACAAATTACGTTCTCTATATGGAACATAATGTCAAGTCTCTCCTTATTGAATAAGTCTGCTGTTAATCGTAAAAAATGGTCCTGCATTTTCTGATATCATTGCATCACCCCCACATAGTATATGATCCTTTTATCTTTTGACGTAAAATACATGCTTCGTATTATTGACTCTAGTTAAGTATTTAATGGGCACCAATTACGTTGTATTTTGGATGTTTTTTTTCACCCTTTTCCACCTTTTTCCTCACCTTTTGTTAAAATGTCCCAATCTGTATATATTTATATATCTCCGTGTGTACATAAAGGTTACTGTTTAGTCCCTAATACATTTATTATAAATACTGTACATGCCTTGGGGGATGGTCCCTAGCCTTCGGGGCATATGCATGACGGGACAAATTAAAATAGATTAAAAGATTTAAAAGACTGTAAGATTTTACATGTTAAGCATAAAAAAAAAAAAAAAAAAAAAAAAAACAACTATTTCTCACCTACCGAGAGACTTTAAAGCTTTCCATTATTTTTTAATTTTGTACACATTTCGCCTTCCCGAAAAAAATCGCTTCCTGAAAATTTTTGCCCCCCCCCCCTCCCCCCTTCATTCGGAACCTTGTCTAGATTCAGACCTGAATTGTGGTACGCGACTTCTCTGCGACTGGTTCTGATTGAAGACCCTCAACTTTTTGTTTGAGATTCGTCTGAACCACAATGTCGTCACTGTAGAGGTGAGGCACCCGGTGGCATAACCTGCTTAGCGCCTCTGTGTCGGGATCCCCCTTAGGCTGCCTCTCCTCAGAGCCTGATGACGGCGATAGTCAACTGAAGTTCCGTTCAGACCACAAATCAAGTTTTTTATTAATACTGATTAACTTCATACTGGACAACGGCAATCGGCCTAAATCTGAACATGAATATGGTTATTACGATTCTAAAAAGGAAATTGTATTGAATGTTCATAAGCCTGTATGAAGCTACGAATTAGATACGGTACGGTAACCTGTGTCTGGGATACCGTTTAAACTAACGTTAGAACAGTGAGCTTTACAACACAATACCCTGTGAACAGTACTGTAGGGCTGAAGTATGTGACACCCAACGTTACTCGGTGTGAAAGGATTTAACGGTTGGAAGCTTTCGGATGCGCGTCAAGTTTGTAACTAACGGTGAGTAGTCTGTTTACTATATCTCTTGCTAGAGAACAGATATTTAAATAGTTTGCCAGAAATTTGAAAGTATATTCGATAGGAATTTAGAAGAAACTGTCGAGTTAAAATATTCAATTGTTCGTCGAGTACGGTACGTGAATGAAATTTACGTAAGTTTTCTACGCAGTTGAAGAGATTTGGTCCAACGCCGGCGGACGTTGATTTTTTCGTAGCGATGAGCTGGACGAAAAAATTTCGTCCGGCCCGCGGGCTACCGGCATTGTGTGGAAGGGACTTTAGTGAAGGTTTCAGCAGTGAAAATTGTGTTGTCTGAAATATTTTTCGAACATCACCAAGAGAGAATTGTGCAGCTTATCTCCAATCACCCCACGATGTGCTAGCCCTTCACCGAAATGTACTTCAGGAGAATATTTCACCATTTGTGGTTCAGTTAATGTGCATCTTTTTTTAAAAAGCGGATCAATGATAAAAATTTCATCTTGTACAACAACATTTGGAAGGGAATCGAAGGAATTCGCAAGGCAGCAATTTCAAAACTGCATGAGACAAGGAAAAACATTGTCATAAACATATGCTGGATAACACAGACTCCAAAGGTTGTGATACTTGACCTCCCTCCTGGAAGTGTCGTCCTGATTCCGACTAATTTTGGCGCATGTCCCTTTATATATATTAAAGGAATTCCGATTAACTTTGGTTGTGTGACGATGTCGTATGGCATAGAACCAATCATGTTTTTATTCTATATTTAGGAAAGTTATCTTCACACCAATGTTACGAAGAATGTGTTTACGACTGACGCGAAATTTCCAGTACTTTAAAGGGGAGCACTGGTTAAACACTCCACATTACGGGGCGGTCTTACAGAACTGAACTGACGAGACTGACTGCTTAACTTCGTTTATTAAGGCAAACGACAGTGCTCAGTGTCCCGAAATAGGGTTGAAGAACAGTGAGGACTAGTATGATCATGGGGCATTACGGATAGAGTAAAGGCTCTCTTCTTTCAGATTCCAGTTTGTAACTATCATGCGTGCCGACTTTAAGCTTTCGACCTTTGTCGTATCTGGGATCACTTGTCGGAGGGGGGGTGGGCAAATGACCACATTTACTCTGTGAAAATTTTCCAGACCCTCCTTCTCCCACCCCGGTCGCAAAGGCATTATATTATTCCAAGGCCAAGGGTTACTGCAGTTTTTATGAGAAACCTCCGTGAAGCTATAGGTCATAAGCGTATCGGAGCATTTCAGTTTTGGGGCCTGGAGATTTTTCTGCCCGAAACATAATATTCCGTCCGAAAGACTACTGGCGGATTGCCACAATGGGTAACGTTGGAGCGGAGCGTACGGAAAATTTCAAAAATTGCGACCCCTCAGACGGCTGGAAAGGGCATTTGTGGCTTGCGAATAGAATCTATAAGCAGTAGTTATTTTTGACATGCTCATTTCAATAAAAATGACCAAATTAGCCTAAGTCAGAACATTTACCACAAAATGTACCACTACCATTTTCCTGGCAAAAATTTAAGCACATGGATATACCTGTCTACCCGTCTTCCCCTGTTATCTGGCAATCGAAATCATCTCAAACGTTTTTGTAAGTTTCGCCATTTGGGTGGCCGACTCTCTAAAAATTCAGTGAAATGTTCGCAGACCAATATACTCTTGATAAATTAAACCACGGTGATCGGTGAAACTCTTTAGTTCATTTTAAAATTATTGCGTGATCATGATGTGAGAGGATGTTACTCAGAAAAGAATTTAGCCATTTTTCATTTGTGATGGTTTACGATAGGAAACACAAAGGTTTGAGTTCAAACCTTGTTTAGAAACCAGCTATAGCAAGGTATGCAAGGTATGCTATATTGCATTTTGTCCAGTAAGATTGTTTGTGACTCATCTGTAGCAGAGAAGAGTAAAGGTGGGCAAAATATACACCTAGGCTGTACACTACCGTCTTCCTCTATAATCTGGCAATTGAAATCATCTCAAAACATTGTTTGCAAGTTTCGTCAGAACCTTTTACCATTTCGGTCGAAATGGTGACTAAAACTCTATGAAAGTTGGTCCTGGGGAGTATTTGATTTATAAGCTTTCCGAATGAAATGGATTTTTTGTAATCGTTTTCATTGATTTTTCATAAACATTTTACTGTCAAAAGAATGAGTTGTTTTGTTCAGACAAAGTTTTCAAAGGAATTAGGTACTCGTAGAGTTTTCAGTGACATTAAAATATGCCAGATTTTTTAATACTGAAAACGGCTCCAGATTTTTTCAGACCCTGCCAGAAACTAAAGGGATGTTGGTGTTATTATTTGGGTATTTGCAAAGATTAACAGATCTGGGAGGACTTAAGCTCACTAAATAGGCCTAGTTTTCGAAATAAAGTGTTGTTGTATATTTTACAATTTGATTGTTTATTGAATTTAGCCAGCCTTTCTTGACCCGTGGGACGTCCGTCAATCTTCCACTTATTTAATTATTCATTAGAGAATTCTACCCCTTGAACGTGGACGCCATTACTTGGCCAATAGAATAACGACTTGGTCGATTTTTCCACAAAAGAAAACCTCAGACAACAATAGGTGGTCACTGGACAATGTCATCTGCAACAATGTTGCTTTTTGTTAGTTGTGTAACAAGCAAGGACTTCTAGGACAGGATAAGTTTGTCCAAGCTTCAAGAGAGAGGATTCTCTAATGTTAAACAGGATTGTCGAGGAGAGCTTTGCATACTGTCCAAATGGCCCACGCCTAAACTTTCTGGTATTTCCACCAGTGGCGTAGCTAGGATGGAATTTTTACGGGGGCCTAGGTAACAAGTGGGCGACCTGGTACCTCCGAGTCCGAGGGTCAGCCGCGGCAAGACTATCTAAGCGGAGCGCCATCATTGGTTGGCGCGGAGCAAGAAAGAAAATTTTGGGCTTTACAAACCCTCAAGATGGCCGGAAACGGCACTTCCCACGTGTTTTAAGCTGCATGTACCTAGCCTTAATACGAATCTCCTGTCTGTCACTTCTCAAATATGATGAGAATAAAAAATCAATCTAATAATGAAAAATGGTAATGTATACACTTTTAGGGACCCCAAAACTGAGCATTTCTGATCTGTAGCCTGGGGGATGAGCCTAAAGGGACCAGGTATCTCCCTTTCACCCGGGAATAATTGTAAACTCAGGAGGACGTAGATCGCAAATGCTGCAATATTTGAATCGACTTCAGCTTTGATAGGAAAACGAAAAGTAGTTGTGTCCCTCTCTTAGAAACTTTCTTTCCTAGATGCAAAATAGTGCTATGTTTGGCAAAACTTTGACCTGGTTAAAGGCCGACGTTTAAGGATTTTCCTTTTTATGGAGTATGAATAATTTCAAAATACTCATTTTTAGTATTTGTGGAGATTTTACAAGTAACATACATACTACCAAAGAAACAATTTTTCCAGTTTTCAGTGGTGTCTAGATGCAAAATGGCGCAGTATTTGTTCAGTCACCGGTACACGGAAGTCAAAACTAATATACTACGAGTAAATCTCTAAAAATATTTAAACCGCAAAGCAGAAACAGGGATCGTGTGGGGAACACATGGAATCAGTACCTCGTGGACATTTTACACATCCGCCCGGACGCCAGTGCCACCTAGTTAAAAAGAGGACTTGTCGAAAATTGTTCTACAGTGACACTTGTAATGGGCAGGAGTAAGCGGCATAACATAGGCCTACTTGTTAAGGATGGAAGAGAAGAATTAGGAGAACTCGAAGGCAGTACCTTACCCTTACGGCATATTTTGTGTATGATTAAGTATAGGAATGGTCGGGTAAGAATGGTCTCCAGTGTATGATTGCCTTGGGAGTTTTCACTAAATCAACCAGCCACCCGAAAGGCAGAAAGGGTTCTAACCTTACAAAGTCACACTTGAGTTTGTCGTCTAGACGTTCGTTTCATCTTAGAAGTGAAATGCAATAAGCGAAGTAGAGTGCAGATTATATACGACATCTAATTTAGTGAAAGTAGGCATTTTGAAGTTATTACTTGATTTCATACGTGCACATAAATGTGTTTCACACACACTCATGCATATTTTCTTAATTGTTGCACATTTTTTTTTATTTAATGTTTTTGAAGGAAATACTTCAAAGTAGAAGAGAGACCTCAACTTACAAATCAAGTATACCGGCCGGAGTCATCTTAGTTTAATTACGTTGTACAAATATTGCGTGACTGCATGCAGAAACAATGAAATGCCATTTTTTGCACTGGCAGTACACTCTAAAAAAAAAAAACGTGCACCTATCAGGTAATGTGTAGAAATTACACATGATTGTGTTGTAATTTGACACAACATGTGTATAAATCACACATGTTGTGCAATTTTTTCACGCAATCATGATTAATTTCAACAATATGTTAATTCTACACACGTTTTTAGAATGTACATAAAAAGACAGATTGGAATCTTTCTTTGCTAATAAACCCTTTTGCCAAGTGTTACATCATTTTGCAATTATTCGGCTTCGGTAATTGCGCCCTTTATTTTTTACAAGATAAGTCAATTGCTCAAAGTATTCATTTTGTCTGTGCGGCCTATACGTACAGAGAGAACTCTTAAGAAAAGAAATCCCAGCTGCATCTTTGAAACATGCTTTTCAATTGCCACCAGTCTCAATTCGCATTTGAAATTTGCGAATTGCGGCCTTCTCGCACCGCCAATGGGATGTTGGCAAAAGACGATTTTGAAACGGGTGTGCCGGTGGTTTATGAAATTCAACAAATTTTTCCAAACCTATTGAGTTTTCTTCAAATACCAATGACAAATGGTCTGTCTTAGGCAATCCCTATACCCTACACACAAATAACTGTTTTATGAGTGAGTGCTTAATGGTTCCAGTCGGTTTTCAAAAATTCGTGACCAGACACTTTTTCAAATTATGTATAAAACCGTTACAAGTCAGGACACAAGAAAATTCAAAATTTTAGCATTTTCTGTGACTTTTGGACTTGAAACTTGACTTGTTATGCTAACTATAAGCACTGATATGTGATAGTGACTCTTTGAGACTCTTATTCACTTATCAATTTCAACTCAATGGGCCTCGTTTAAAGAGAACCAGAATGCAAGGCATTAATACTCGGTTCTAGAGGTATTAACAAAAAGTTGCTAAACTTAGCAACTGCCAGACGGCAGTAGGTTCCATTTTTAGATTCTTTGGTATGATTCGATCTGGGAATCGAACCCAGGCCCTCCGAGTGTTAGGGGGATGCTCTATACCGTAAGACCAAACACGTGACTTTTTTATAATGAGAAGTTTTGCGCATTTCAGAAATTAATATCAGTGTTGAAAATTTATACAGGTGAAACATTAGTGATGGGAGGTGATTGGAGGGAAAAAGAAATTTTTATGATACAAGCTCGAGTATTGGAAAAGTATATATGTAAGTTATACGTGTATAATGATGTTAAAGGCCGAGTTCTCTCACCCCAAACAGTACCAGTTCTCCTAACCTTCTTACTTAAGCCCCTTTCACAATTGTCTGAAATTCATGCTCATCCAGATACAATCTCAGTTTATTGCTTCAGGGTGAGTAAAGAAAAACTCAATTTATATAATCAAAACACTCTCATTACCGTTCATGCTGTGTAATATAAGCTTTGGTACTCTGCATTGTTTGAATGAGCTGTCAATCAAATATTTGAGCCAATTGAGAATTTCGGTACCCCCGTACCAAAATTGTAGTTTGAGGTGAGAGGTTTGGTCCTTTAAAATTGACTGAATAAAACAAGAAGTGGATGATACTGTCTACTAGATCTAGAAAATAGACGTGTTTAGACTGCACTGATAAGAATTGTTTTATTAATAATTTCCGTCCGTAGCCAAAACTGTCAATCACGCATATTATTGGAAGTTCAAAATATCAAAATTTCCTCACGAATAACAACATCAGTATTCTCAATATTGTTCGATAGCAGCGCTTGATACGGTTCGGCAGTTCAACAGGATCACCTCTGAATGCATCGCATGATCACCGACAAAGCAAGAATATGCTTCCAGATCAGAAGAGATGTAACTTAGCTATCGTCTTGGCTAATGATGTTTAAGGGTAGAGAGAGATAACTACGCACTCTTTTATTTTGCTACTCCTCATCAGAGATCTCACTTCTCATTTCTGACTACAATTGTCAACAACAAAAAAACAGTATAGAATTTCTCACCGGTTGGATAAGTGCGCAGCTTGTGGTCTTTTCCCTTACAGTACGGTTGCTCAAAGGAACCGTTTTAAATTTGCCTCACAAGATTGCTAAATCTAATTATACCATGCCGTCAAGGACAGCCACCAAAGAAAAAAATCTTATGCGAGAATATTTACAAAATGCAGAGCAAAAATACTTGGGTTGATGTTAACTAAGTTATTTAAGAGCGTTTAAGCATACAGGTATACAGGTCCTGCGCATTTCACTTTCAACTGAAACACATCAAAATTTCGAAATGGCTTTATCAAGCCACGGTAGCAATTGATATCATCAACTGTATCATATGTCGTTCGGCGGATCATGTGTCACTGGCAAAGCAAGCGCCAATTCGTAAGGGCGATTCATGTTTCAGTTGAAACGTGTACGTCAGAAGAAAACTACGCAGTTAGTATTAAGCAATTTTCGCACCCGGAAGACTACGTTTTCTTATCCGTTCTCTATTCTTGACCCTCTTTGACTTCCATGCTTTGACGGTCTTCATTTCTGAACAAAATAAAATTTAACTTTAGTTTGTCGCCTTTTTTAAAAGTTTTAAGTTGCTTCATCGTGAAAGGAAATCCCACGTTCAATGTTTCTCTTAAAACAATGCCTAAACTCCCACGTCAACAGGTTGCTCGGATGTTTGAATGTTTCAAACTGTAAGAAAAGAAGGGTAACGACCATGCAGTCATAAAGAACGATAGTTGACAAAAACCATAGAAAGGGATTCTGAGAACCCCATACAGTCGTTCCAAGAACCATGTGATTGAAATGCCCCTCAAGTAATATGTCTCAACGTGTAACGAAACCAGAGACATCCTTAAAGGCAGTCATTCGTCACCCTAAACTACAGTTTCAGTATGCATATATCAAAACTCTCAATTGGTACAGCTCTTTGATTGGCATCACATTCAAACAATTCATCATAGCTAAATTACACAGCATGGGCACTGAGAGTGTCTTGATTACACATTATGGACTTGTATGGCCACTGGGACAAGCCATGAAGCAATAAACTAGGATTGTGTCTAGTAGATAAAGATGAGTTTTAGATAAATGTGGGAGGGGCTAGGAGTAAGTAGGTTGGGAGAATTGGGACTGTTGGGATGATGAAAATATGCCTTAAAATAAATTATCTGTTTTCATGGTGGTTAACGTCTTTTAATTTACAAACACTTACAGAGTAACAAAACCAACAAGGTACAGATTGAAAACACTGTAACAAGTCCATAAAGCGACTTCTATACTTCGCATTCGCTCGTAAAAACGGATCAAGAGGGTCTTCCGCAAGGGCGTCGTTCCCATTAGGGACTGGGGGCTATTTTTGTTTTCTTTTTTATACGGTGACGAAGTAACGAAAATGATAACAACAGGTCGTTCTTTAGAACGTTGTTGCAACGACCGTGGACACGGTAACTCAATAGCATGTGATGGATTTGTCATGGTAAAAATATATACATGGTTTCCTTCCATGTCCATTACACCATTTGATGATTGACAGCCAAAAATACCCCCATTAATAGTCATTTAATCCTCCTCAAAAACCTTAGCCACAGCATTCAGTTCATGCATGCAGAGGGAGTTTTCATTACAATCCTGCCCTAGGTACCGTGTAATTTTTTGCAACCTAAGTGGAAAAGGAGCTCGGTGAGTGATGATAATAGACCTCCAGTGGTGGGTTTGGAAACTTAAAGGGCCAAACCTCTCACCCCAAACCACAATTTTGATACGGGGTACCCAAATTCTCAATTGGCTCAGCCCTTTGATTGGCAGCTAATTCAAATAATGCAGAGTACCAAAGCTTATTACACAACATGAACGGTACTGAGAGTATTTTGATTATATAAATTGAGTGTTTCTATACTCACCTTGAAGCAATAAACTGAGATTGTATCTGGATGAGGATGAATTTCAGACATTTGTGGGAGGGGCTTACGAAAGAAGGTTAGGAGAATTGGTAGCGTTTGGGGTGAGAAAATTGGGCCTTTAATATAGGCTCACTTGGACAATAGATAACTGAGGTTAGAAAATCAACTTTTTTTACCGGGATCAAAACAGCACGAGGCGTTTTCCATGCATTAACACCAGCCTTTCAGGACCCACTCTGCAAAATCACACTGCTCCAATAGTCCAACGGTTAACTACCGTTCTCTATGCAATGTGCCACAATAAAACCAATGCCCTAGCATGCAGTGCATAGAGCCGTCGGAGAGGACGATTTTTTTTGTCTCATCCTTACACTGAGAGGTGGCAGTCTAAAGGGGTTGCAGCTCCATAGGTTCTACGTTCAACTTGGCATGATTGTAATAAAGTGGACATACTTTGAGCCGGTCAGAAGGTACAAAATGACCATGGAGCTTACAGCTGTGACAGATAGATTACCTACATAACAAGGCGTCAGCTTACCGTTTTATGGTATCACATTGCTACTAGTTTGACTCACTGAAGTCATTCTTTCCAAAACCAAAAATACATAACTAGCAAAATAAAACCGGTCATGTTTAGCCAAATTAAAAAACGTGATTAAGAAGTCTTGTTCCCGTCTTTATGATTCACCCTACATAATGAGAATCAAGAAACATTGAACAAAAGAACTGCTCCTCGAAAAGGAGAAATGTTCCAAGGGTTTACATGACGTCATTGACAGTACTCTGTTAAGCACATTATGAGTTGGCGCTCTTCTTCATATATATTGCATAAGCGAGATAGCCGATTTCTGAGATGATTTTATTCACGAGTGTAACCTACAGGGAGGTATTTTAACACGTTTGCCGTAAATAATACCATCTCGATCTGCATTTGCATGTTTTATAATTAGGTATAGCCTACTGCACGTAAAAAAGCACGTAAAAAAGATAAACAAATTAATTCGATTTGTTGTACTTTGTCCCTATTTACTAAACACAAGGCTATTCAGATCAACGAACAAATGTCTGCTGATCAGGTAATTCACTCTTGTTACCTTACATCTTAGTATTTCGCTGATATCGTTCTTGGCAGCTTTGTAGCCATGCCGGTTATCCCAGTACAGCTACGGGCCAAGTCTAATCATATTCGACGACAGCGCATTTGCAAAGGGACAGGTGCTAACACTATCAACGTCGCATGTACCGTGTATTTATTCCTCCAACTTGTAATTCCACCCCCATTCCCGTCATCAGCTGTGTAGAAAGTCCATCGGGACCATGGGCAAGATGCGGCAAAGAACCCCACCACCATTACATATACCCATTTTCCTTAAACAACCCCAATCCCCATCAGCAAGAAACATCAAGGAACCCCACCAGGATAACATACTTGGTTCCTAAAGCCACCCCCAGTCCCCATGGGAAGATGCTGGGTAGATATGAGTGAAACTTGTAAGCATTGACTTCAGGTGGGTGGGGCCCGTGAACCCTCGCGACACCCAGGTCTGTTCACCTGCTCCAAGCACTTGCCACTCCACTTCTTACCAGTCAAACTGCTGGTCATCTAGTGCAGGGTCTGGCTAAGGAATATGCGAAGACGACTATCTTCGTAGCAAGCAAGAAAGTATATTGCGTCAAACACTGCTCATTGCCTTGGAAATTAGTTACTTTTGTATACAGAAAAATGGCCGACTCTCCAAAAACTCAGTGACGTGTTCAAAGACCAACATGCTCGTGATTAAATAACCATGATGATAGGTTAAGCTCTTGATTTCGCTTTAAAATTCTTGCGTGATGTGGGAGGATATCACCCGGTAAAGAATAATTTAGCAACTTTCAGTGATGTTTTTAATAGGAAACCCAAAGGTTTGAGTTTAAATGTTTTTTGTGACCTTGTTAGGTAACAAGCCATAGCATAGCATGCAGCGAATCGATTGTGGCGCTTCGCTCGGATAGTCTAGCTGGAAGTCAGCCACCACACACAAAGAATATGAATTCCCATTCCAGTCCGCCGGGCCTGTTTTACGAGTCCCGATCTCCTGGTCGGTACACCATTTGACTGCTGAAATTACGAGGGCAATATGGCAGCTAGAGGAGTAAATAATTTGACTCGTTTATTTACTGTCACTGAGAAAGCACCGTCCTTAAAGTAAAAATCTTGTGACTTAACTTCATACCCACAGCAAAAAATTATGTTGTAGTGAATAACTGAGTAGCCTTGGCAAAATATCTAGGAGTACCTACGCCGTAAAATGCCTCCACTATTTAACACTCATTATATGTACGTAACAGAAATATCACGGGAAAACTCCCCAACCCACCCGCAGGTTGCACGGTCTTGTAGAAGGTCTGCATTTCGACACTGTCCGACCATTTAGGCAGTCACTCCAAGCATCTATTTCATTACAGGTTCAAATTGTAATGGTTTCATCGGAGAGTCGTGGAAGACTTCCTTGTTGTCAAAATCAGAACGAAATAACCTAGTCCGAATTCCCTAGCAACTCACCGGTTTACTATCCGACTGGTCACCTCAGGAAAATTCTTACCATGGTATGAAGTTATTAGATTGCGGAGCCCTACTCAGTGGCCGAGTATAGCTACATGTAATTTTTCTATGACCCCATTGCATCCGAGATGTACCGTAACATTTAACTATATCGTTAAACTTGCGTCATAACTTTTTTAGAAGTTAAAGCGTACCTGAAGTCTAGAATTTCAAATATATATGTTATCCAATCAACTCCAATAGCCTGTTGCTTTGCTATGGTGTCAAATGTTGGAATTTATTCACTTTAAACGTGAAAGAAGTTCTCTACGCAATAATTTGTGACTTACTTGTTATATAACTCACATTACCTGCTTTGCTTCGCTTTTAAATTAAAAATGTTTAGATGACGCCGAGCCCTCCCTGGTTTCTTCAGTAGCATGTTGTACAGAGAGGGATTGTCTATATCAGTAAGATTGCGATCACATTTTTGCACAAGGTGCAGTGCCATAGCTGTCATTAAAACGAAGAAATATAAAAATTGTTATTTGAGTATTACAAGAATGACATCACAAAAAATTGGGCAACCTACAATTTTAAGTTAAGCGAATGAACTTCAACACTTATATCTTAGCTCACAAATGTCCTATAAAGAAAGGGGTTGACCACGCGAATACATTTGCCATGTTTGTAATCATTTTGCAATTGTAGACTTGAGATACACTTTAACACAAAAAATTAGGCAGTGTCACTTACTATATTCTCAGAATTTAATATCCATATTCTGATCATTTGCGTATCAGGAAAATGTTCACGTGGAAATGAAGGATTCACAGATAATGATTCTTTTTTATTCTCAGTGAGGGTAAACGAAGACCATATACTTTCTATTGAAACTTTTCTGAATGTCCATTTATCTCCAGTAGGGCAGAAGGGATAAACTCTGTTCTAAACTAGCCCGCGAGGCGGACGAATTCCAGCTCATCGCTACGAAAAAATCAAAAGAGGGCTGCAGCCACAGAGGCGCTAGGCAGGCTAGTTCTAAACAAGCATTTTTATGTCTTCATCTTAATAGTTGTGCACTGTGTGCAATTATTTGCTAAAGTATCGCTGGCCTATTGTAAGAACAAATACCCTTATTCACTCTTAAAAAAGTTCGTTAAAAAAATTCACCAACACTGGTCACGTATGTCAAATACTTGAGATTGGTTTAATTTTCCCCAATATGTGTGTTTATTTGGTTACCTCACAGGCTGGTTACCCAATTAAGTGGTGAAAAACCTCTTGGATAATCCATTAATCAACAATTATTGGGTAAACTTTAACCAATTTCAGTTATTTGACATACGTGACCAGTGTTGATAAGTTTTTTTAAACCAGCTTTTTAGAGTGTTGACCTTATAAGAACAAAACAGTAACTCGGAACTGAATGAGTTACCACACTGGTGTATTTATCTACATTTAAAAACAATAGTTTTTACGCAAACGAAATATGGGACACAATGTTTGCGTGTCATTTTGCCACAGTAAAATGCCTAAGGCAAAACAACATCAAAATCTATCCCATAATGCTTTGTAATTGCTATTTGGAAAAGGGTAAATTCTCAAAAGATAAGGACGTGGATGCCTTCCATTTTCTATTTCCTCTACTTCTGTCGTCTGTTATTGGAACCGATGATATTCAAACAATTGATGGTATTTTGGTAAAAGATTGACTCTCTCCACTCTTGTCATCTGTAGAACTAGTCATTTTCTTTATCTTGTAGAAAAACATTTTGCACAAGGAGGGCACCCACGCCCAACTGACTCCACAGATAGCAAGCAGAGATAACTCAACTACAAGGGGCGGGCAGTCCGGGTAGCTGATTACATTCCAAACGTACCACGTGCCTATAAATATTCGAAAAGTCACATATAATCCAAAAAATACAAAGTCGTTGACATGGTACAAAAGACTATTCTTCATTTTTGTTTCTCTCATGAACCACCGAAACATTAAAAATGGCGTGCTAATTTCTGTAGCGAATATAATGTTAGTTGCAGCTTCAGCAACAACACCGATGCAGAGTACGACAGATATTATTGCTATTGTTATCACGTGATGTACGACATTCATGACGTTTTTATGTTCCGACCAATATATAAAGCACCATGAAGTGTCATATATAAAATAGCCCAAGCAAGTAGAAAGGACAATCGTCGCTGGCCTTTGGCTTGTATCACCTGTGCAAGAATGAAAGGATATTTTTTTCAAAGGATAAGTTATCTCCAAAATCAATTTTTGTGCAAATGAGGAAACACATGTTGAAGTGACAAAAGAGAGAGACAAAACAACACATATACGGTGTAAAGAAACTTTAACGACTTGCAAAAAGTTAGTTTATTAATTTATAAATAAAAAACTATCGTTTAATAATTATTTTTTTATTTAATTTTCTGCTCACAAGTTTCCAATTTACTATTATTCAGTCAGACAGTACGGCAATCTATATCTGTCGTCTGTTCTAGTATCGTGATTTGGAAAAAAACTCGCCCTGATTTTCACGTCGAAGAAAAATGTCGCGGTTAAAGGAAGTAAGAAAATGTTAAAGTAATCTTGCCTTAAGTGTACTATTTCTGTACCTTAAGTGTACTATTTCTGTATTCTAAGCCAGTCTTCACGACACAATATATATATCTATATCTATATCTATATATATATATATATATATATATATATATATATATATATATATATATATATATATATATATATATATATATATATATATATATATATATATATATATATATATATATATATATATATATATATATATATATATATATATATATATATATATATATATATATATATGTGTGTGTGTGTGTGTGTGTGTGTGTGTATTATGCGGTGATTCAAACTGATTGCATCAATCTGGTTTCCAGAAGTGATCTCTGTCAAAAGGCCGATCGGAGTTTGAAATGGATACATGTCCACAACTCTGTGTAGCGCCCTCTCGACGAATCATTGACTCCTTTCTAGAAACTCGAACAGCCAGGATTGGCTTCATAGCCAAACTGGTAAGGCGTCTGCACGTAGAGCAGAAGGTCTGGGCTCGAGTCCGAGTGGAGACGGTCAATTTTTCGTCGGTGCAGATTTTCAGTTTGATTTATTCTTTATATACATAGATATATATATATATATATATATATATATATATATATATAAAGAATAAATCAAACTGAAAATCTGCCCCGACGAAAAATTGACCGTCTCCACTGGGACTTGAACCCAGATATATATATATATATATATATATATATAGATATATATATAGGAGGTGAATTGCGAGTTGCTTCATCTGTTATTTGAACAAAGGCCAAACCAACTTGGCTTCATGTCTCAGTGGTTACAGCGTCCGCTCTAGAAAGCGGGAGGTCCCGAGTTCGAATCCCGGTGGAGTCAACATCGTTTTTTCACCTCAGCCAGATTTTCTAGCTTTACCAATTTGATTTATATATTCCACGCAGTTGTCGTCAGCGTTTATTTTCACTTCATCTCTGCTTTCACAGGTTTCTGTATCTCTTCGGAGATCCGCTGGCGAATAAACAATTGTGTTCAGCTGGATGGCATCAACTTTGATCTCTGGTTGGGCTTGCGTCAAACGAGAACCAGTGCTGTTCCAAAAAATAAGGCGCCTGCTCAGGAGGTGAATTGCAAGTTGCTTCATCTGTTATTTGAACAAAGGTCAAACCAACTTGGCTTCATGGCTCAGTGGTTAGAGCGTCCGCTCTAGAAAGCGGGAGGTCCCGAGTTCGAATCCCGGTGGAGTCAACATCGTTTTTTCACCTCAGCCAGATTTTCCAGCTTTACCAATTTGATTTATATATATATATGTATGTATATGTATATGTATATATATATATATATCAAGTAAACAGTGCTGACGCTTGCGTGGTGACAGGGGATTTCCCCATTTCCATCCTTCCCATCCACAGCTTTTCTGCACGGTGTTCTTTTTTAAAAGGTTTACAATGTAGAATTCAGGAATGCTAATTTTGATTGTTGGTGTAAGGGAAGAAAGACATTTATTAGTTCATTTCTTTCTCTCATAATGGTCTCCCCGTCAAATATTCCTCGCTTCAAATATGATTACTACTGAAGATTCATTAATATAATTTGAACAGGAAAAAAATAATAACTGTTTTATTGCCTATAAAAGCATTGCAGTGCATACCCATAAAAAGGGGGCGTTGGTGAAAAGATGGCGAGACGGGAGTTGACTCCTCCCCCCCCCCCTCCACAATTCATGTATATTTGTGCCCACTCATTCTGGAAGTAACCTCATATTTTCCTCTCCTTTATGAATTTTGGAAGTTTGCAATGATTTTCTTAAAATTTAAATAATATCCTAAATATAATAATAATGATATACTAAAATTCAACCAAAATACTCACACAACTTTGTTAGTAACGGCGGATTGTAATGGACCATGCAAACGAAGCTCATTGACGTCAACAATAGCGCATGCGTGGTGGCTACGATATTGAAGTTCCATAGAACATTCCTCGTGGAGATAATACAATTAATAAGTTTATAATACGTGAACCAAGCGAAGAGTGATACAGACACTGCTCCTAAAATAAAACCCGATGTCGGACCTCCCCTTAGTTGTGGTTCATTATCCAAATGTTGGGGCTCCATTTTTTAAGGATAAAATGTAGCTGTTCAAACTTGCCGGTGAATTGATAAGAGAGCAGCCTGATCTTAGTGGTCGTATAGTGGCGGTCGAGGACTCGTGGTGTCGTCTTCTGACATTGCCTAAAATGAAAATGAAGAAAAACATTGGATATTTCGTGAAACAGATGTACAAAAGCTGTCAACTGTTAACACACAGAAGTATAGAAAATGAGGCTTCGTTTCACAGCATGCTCTCACGTAATCCCCTCATGCAATCATATGACTCGATGGAATTTCGATCAAACTTCATTTCAATCGTTTAATTTTAGGATTATAGATTGGATGGTTACTGCAGTAGAATAAATGTATGAAAAAAAATCGGTCGTTTTCCGAAGGTTCGGGATGGGCTGGGGAGCCTAAAATGTAAATACAAACATGACTCAGTCGAGGCGATGCTCACTGTTTAACAAGAAATTTCCTAACATGCTAACGATAACCGTGGCAAATGCTTTTTCTGAGTCTGTCAATCGGGACGAAATGTAGAATTTCTAGGCAAATTGAGTAAAAAATAATAATCCTACAAACAGGTTGATCCATTCCCAAATTTTTCAAAGTGAGACAATTTTTATAACTTCCTGCCATTCAAACTTTTTAGTGCACCGCAAGCTTGTGTAGTATCTAGGATTTCTACACTGTATAACCACTGGCCCAGTTACCTCAGATCAAAACTGCTACACTTTGTCTGTCTATGCAGTCATCACGCCTAGACGTTAGACTAAGTTGCTTGCATATCGCTATTTTTGCCTTCAGAACCGTGCCACTCCTGGACCTTGACTGAAATTGGTGTATAGGCAACAAGCATCATGTTGCACTCATTCAAAAATTAAGATCGAGTGGTGGTTGGAATATCCGAGGTATCCAATTGGCCACATCATATGTTTACAACTTAGTAATATCCCTGGACAACGATGACGGCGAACACCGTTACGAAAACGTTTCTGACGAGCCCAAACTCCGTCACCACCCTTAGAGTCCCCACAGCACCCATTACCGACCATGTCCGAACCTGACAACTCCCCGGGCTAACAAAGTAGGCCCACAGGTAGTCCATGGTGTGAAGGTGAAGGCAGTCTCGAGGGTCTGGTCGCCCTTGCTGGATAGGTGATACTTCATTTAAGCGGTGGTAACACTACAACAACATCGGATCGGAATCAACAATCTGCGGGGTTTGCAAACCGAACAATTTTTCTTGTACGTCGCGAGTCAAGTGGCGCTCCGCAAAGATAGTCTTTCTGGCCCTAACCCTTCCCCTTTTCCATTCATCAATTTTTTGTATATCTGATTTTTTCTAGCTTTATGTCTCAACGTCTAACCAAACAATATTTTTACTGTAGACTATTGCCTGACTGTCTTGTAGGTCTTTGTATGATATTTAGTTCTGCACTGATTTGATAAATTGTTATCTATTTAAAACATCTGTTTACCGTGCTTAGTACGTACACATGTGTGTACGTATGTCAAAGTTCAACAAGGAGGCACTTAATTGTAGTTTCATGCCAAACTATGGACTTCTTTGCGCATTGTGCGTTTATCAATACCCCACGAAACAACGGGGTTCGCCACTTTGAAAGGATTAGTACTGTATATTTCACAAAGTTGGCTATGTATACTAGCTGTAGAATACATCAGAATGGGAAAAGGAAAGGGGTATTTTGTCTTTAGCTCTTGCAGGACGGTTAAACCTTCTGATTCACAAATTGAATTTCGTTCAAGCTCAGGTTCATTTTTTTTAATCGGACACAGATCCAAGGGTGTGCAGGATTTCCAGCCTCCCACTTTTGCAGGAACCATGCACTTCGCTTTTCTTGAGACGGTCCCAAAAGCAGCCGTATATGCTATAAGTGTCACCTCCACCTTTTTGAGTACACCAACAGCATGTTTTGACCTTTTGACCTCACTGGTACCAAATTTTGTCATCATCCTCCCCCCTCCCCCCCTTCGTCCTCCACCCTTTGACGAAAACGCGTATCCAGTTAAATAAAACTCAAATTAAGAGTAACCGAAGGGTTGGAAAAATTTAAGATCAATAATGGCCTACATAAATGTAACATAACTGATTGCGGTAATTCATTGCCGCGTGGGATTGTGGGAAACGACGTGAGACGCAAAAACCGACCTCAGCCCATAGAGGTTTCTCATATGACGTCATAATACTCCCCGGCGGCCATATTGGAATACGGGTGACTTCTTAATAGACCACACTCGGCGCGCCTGCTCGGTGAATGCGTACATTCTGCGCATTTCCAGTGCACACTGTGCAGTGCGTTCAGCAAAATGCCATGTGTATTTGGCATGATTGTCCTCCAGTATCCGTGACGTCATTGCAAAGCCTCTATAGTACACATTGTTCCCTTTTGTTTTCGAACAGTGCGGGCATACCTACAACACCCTGCTGTATAAATGGAAGTGTCTCGCCAAACCAAGCGAAAATAGTGGTATCACCCGTTCTTTACAGCTGAATAAAATGCAAACTTGTACACCAAAAGAAAAATTTATACAAAATCCATTGCACAAAGCCACACTTACGATTCCTCGAGACTTATCGATTAATTCAGAGAAAGATTTCACGACATTTTCAAGTTAACCCAAATTATGGAACACATGTTGTAGGTGCGGGATTGCAGTGGTTTGTTTAGAGGGCAAGAGCAGTCATCCCAAATTGAAGAAGTGTAGTAGACTGCCCAGTTTCATGATTGGCTGTTGGGAGTTATGTGACAATGTTTTTTCTCTTCAAATGTGAAATTAACCAGAAATAACTGCTTGGTTAACCTTGAATATGCAATAGTAAAGTCATAAAATGTAATAAAAGATACTTTGAAGAGAAGTAAGATGAAAATTGTGTTATTTAGCTTTTTCTTCAAAATAAGTTTGGAGGACTCCTCTCTACCTTTAATACGACAACTTGGTGGATTTGAGCATAGGCCCCCAAACGGGGTAACGAACTTGCTCATTCTGACATGCATTCAGGGACACTAAAAGGCCCAGTTCTCTCACCCCAAACAGTACCAATTCTCCTAACCTTCTTACTTAAGCCCCTCCCACAACTGTCTGAAATTCATCCTCATCCAGACACAATCTCAGTTTATTGCTTCAGGGTGAGTATAGAAAAACTCAATTTATACAATTAAAACACTCTCAGTACTGTTCATGTTGCAGTTGTGTAATATAAGCTTTGGCACTCTGCATTGTTTGAATTAGCTGTCAGTCAAAGAGCTGAACCAATTGAGAATTTCGCTACCCGGGTACCAAAATTGTAGTTTGGGGTGAGAGGTTTGACCCTTTAATATGACCACTTGGTGGATTTGAGCATAGGCCCCAAAACGGGGTAACGAACTTGCTCATTTTGACATGCATTAGATGAGAGTGTCCGCCTAGTGTAAGAAATTAATAATTGCAAAATCCAAAGTACTGAGTCCATAATCTTGTTTACTAACTTCAAATGAGGGAGGTGGTGGATTTTCACCCGTAGGAGTCCCCTTAGTATGTCCCTGGTAATACATAGGACGAATAAGTCTTCTTTAAAGGACCAGTTCTCTCACCCCAAACGGCATCAATTCTCCTAACCTTCTTACTTAAGCCCCTCCCACAATTGTCTGAAATTCATCCTCATCCAGATACAATCTCAGTTTATTGCTTTTAGGTGGGTACAGACAAACTCAATTTATATTATCAAAACACTCTCAGTACCATTCATGCTGTGAAATATAAGCTTTGGTAGTCTGCATTGTTTGAATTAGCTGTCAATCAAAGAGCTGAGCCAATTGAGAATTTCAATACCCGGGTTCCAAAATTTGCAGTTTGGGGTGAGAGGTTTGGCCCTTTAAAATAATTTTCAGGGTCTCTCTATAAGACGGTCATCTTTTACATAGACAGTTCAGACTTGAACAAATTTAGCCTACATCTAGTGTCTCCTCGTCTAAGCCCAGTAACCGGCTTTGTGTTCTTTGGTATTTAAAAGTAAGGATCGGAAAGCCTAGATATATTTATTTTTTTAAGTTTGATTACCTCTTTTTCTTTCAGCTTTTATCTTGCCGTCGGCAGTCTTCCCGTGTGACCAACTGTTTGCTCTCTAAAATGAATTCCAAAACAATGCACGTACATGGTTGTAAATTTTTTTCAAGATTGCTAAACTGAAGTAAACTCTCAGATTTTAATAAGAATCTTCGCTAGCTAGTGTAACAACCTTGATTGATAAGCCCAGAAGGTTGCAGGTCTGCAAGCACGATGCGGGTATAACCAATCGGAAACACACAAACTAAGTAGAAGGGCATTAAGCTGAGATAACCGTACTGTTGTTTACCTCTTAAAACACTTCAGTAAAGTTTATTTATTAGCGCCATCAATCCCCCAAAGAGGTTGTGTGCAGCCTTCGTTTGAGTCTGGGCTGCAATGGGAAGGTCTTCGCATATTTCCCAAACAAAACTTTAAGTTCACTTAGCTTACGTGCTGTCATTCCAATGAATTTGGTATACTACACACGTGACACGAGTGCCAAACATTTTCTGAAAAAACCCCGTGTAGGTGTACAAAAGTTTAAGCCCCCTACCCGCCATGATATTGTGTATAACTCTAAAAGTTGATCTACATGCATCTGCCCATAGCTTGCTATTGTTGTACCTAACATAGTTCCTTTGTTCATCCAAACGCATCCCTCAACTCCCATTCGCCCATTAGGATCAAGTGACCGTTCATTATCCCGCGATGATCTCTCCGTCGAATGACTACGCGGGTATGATCTTATATGCTACTTTATTTGCTGCTTTAACGAAAACGAAATTTTGCTTCTTTTACTTCCTTTTCAAATAAAAACTTAGTTGTTATGAAAAACAACGTTAAATAACTCTGGGCCACTGTTAGAGCAGAGGATAATGCTATATAGCAGGATGCAGTCGGGCCGCGCCATCTTACACTGACTTCCATAAAACCTCCGATCGTGCATTATTCTGTGCTGATGCACGATCAATCTTGAGTTACAATTACACTCCAAAGTTCAATAATCACGCCACTCAGTCAAATCGAGATTAGGTTGTCTTTCAGTCCGGTGTCAATGTCTCTTTGAGGTCGCGTGATAGAACAGTCCACCTGTTATTCTAACGACTATGTATACTTTTTGTATAGTACGTTCAATTATTCAAAATATGAATTCAATAATAATATTTCAAATTTAAATCCAGAGATCCAATAACTGGTGTCCTGGCCTAAGGCTACTTTTCTGAAAACCAAGTAACAAGCGTCCATTGGGCTAGTATTACTGTAAGATCCCGATTCCTGGTTAGGGATTTATAGTACTCCTTAGGGATACCTTACTTACTTCCAGAATCCCCTGGGGAGCTCCGCAGACAATTTAAAATCAGCAGTGCTATACAAAAGGAGTGCAATAGCAAAATCGGATGAGCTGCATGGTAGGGTAGGGCCTGGTAGGGTAGGTAGGGTAGGGAAGTATGGGAAAACCTTTGAAAGTTGTAAATTTCACATAATTACAACTTGAAGGCAATGTCAGTGGCAGAAAAATCGGGGAAGGGCCTTGGGGCTAGGGGAACTAGGGGAAGTTCAGTCTCGCATTGAAGAAGATAGGGGCTAAGTGCTCCTCATTATTTCCCAAGTGTTCCAGGCAGTTGGGACAGAAGAAAAGATTTTGAAATGGGTGCTGAACATAATAGTAGTCCGTCCAATACAAGTGCAGGTAAGAACTCAAGGCATGTGTCGCGTCTGTCCATCTAGTGGATTTGTGAAGCCCAAACTTTTCTGGTACCCAAATCACCTACAGTTACTGATGATGGTGGCGGTCAGCTTAGAAAGTTTTACTGGCACTCTGCCCCAATATATTTCTTTCGTTCTGCTACGCTTGAGCAGTGTTCTATACTGCAAATCTTGTGTAGGAAAATGTGAACTGGTTTGGAGTTTGACAAGTTCTATCGTGTAAGGGAGTAGTTTCGTGTACATTTATATTGTGGTCGTCTGTGTTTGTCACTGACGGTACCTTTTTAAAGAACCGATGAACTACGGATAGGAACAGCTATCAATTAATACACATGTGGAATAAATAACAGTACAAATGATACAGGGAATGTTCTCATGGAAACATTACAACAGCGTAATCAAAGGGAAAAGGGATGTTCGCCCCCAGTCCCCCCCCCCCACCCCCAACACGCCCTCTAAAACCCGTAAGGATAATGGGAAAGAGAAAAACAAAACAAAACATAAAAAACTTTCAGAAGGAAGGGAAAGGGGTAGTTAATTCAAATCATCAAATACAGCTACGTAGAGTCTGCCTCTAGCCCAGCATCTGTAAGCTAAAAATTTCCACCCATCAGGAGGGCGATCAGTCATCATCCGCTCGCTAAGATGAAAACCTACCATACTAATTAATGTTCGTCAAGAAGTCCACACAAAACGCGACCACCTCCAAAATTTGAAGGAACCTGGTACAAAACGTCCTTCTAATTCGAGAATAAATTTTCGTTCATTAATTTATTTGTGGTAGTAAATTATTCATGACTCTGGACAATTTCAGTCCCCCAAAACTACAACCCACAATTTTCTGAAACCCTATCCTCATCCAGACACCTCTAATAGGCGAGTTCAGTAATTCGTTTTCATGGTCATGCACATGCGCACATCGTCCAAATCGTCGGGATAAACAAACCAATCTGCCAATCCTATACTACACGTATTCCAAGATTTGAGTTTACATTAAAAATATGTGAAATCATTCTCTCTTAATCCATCCATAACGTAAGGAGGGATCTCAAGTGTGGCTTGGTGCAGTGGATTGTGTCTAAATTGTATTTTGGGGGTAAAAAATTGAATTTAACCGTTAACCTGCCGTAAAGTAGCGCTCTTACCCCAGGCTATTTTCGTTCTTGGAAAGATACCACGTTTTCAAGCCCCCGGGGTTTTTGTGCACTTCCTTTCGCTTTTATATGTCCTTATATTCTTTTGTTGAGTTTTTACTCTATATGTGTATGTTTATATGTAAGAGCGATTAAACAATGAACGAAACGAAAAACGAGAGAAAGTCCTGTATGCACGCAAGTATACTGACGAAAAATAAGTGAATGATCTACGCTGCGCGCCGAGCTCGGTTGTACATTACACGATGTGCCCCACAGTTCCATGCGGCGGCAACGAATTACTGAGTTACCTTATTCCAGTTTTTTTCTCCAGGACATCATAAGGTCCTAATGAGTAATCAAAATTTCTACACTCCATGCTGTATAAACGAGCTGCCCTGCTTATTCTTCTTTTAAAGACAGTCAACTATATATCTTCCCAAACTACTTTGTGGTTAGTCTACAGAAATTCTCAATTACTACAGCTCTTTGATTGAAAGTAAATTCAAATTATGCATTACACAGCATGTACTCTACTGAAAGGGTCCTGATTACAACGCATGGACGCCCTTGGCCCCGCAGCAATTATCTGAGAATGTGTCTGGATGATGAGGGGTGAGTTTTAGAGAGTTTTAAAGAATTGTGGGAGGGGCTAAAGTATTAACAGGTTAGGAGAATTGGAACTGTGTAGAGTGAGAAGATCTGTCCTTTGATTTGATGTTAACCAAAGAACTGTGCCACATCTGTAAAATATTGAATTCAGTGGCGTAGCCACGGGGAGGGTTTGGGGGTTAGACCCCCCCCCATGACCCAACCTTGTAATGCAAAAACACCTAAAAAATCGGTTTTTTTCTCTCTATCCTTAGACTTTTCCCGCATATCGTGCCCCTACTAACACCCCCATGACTGACACCAAAACCATCCCCTTGACACAATCCTGGCTACGCGCCTGACTGAATTTTAAAGACAGTCAACTATATATCTTCCCAAACTACTTTGTGGTTAGTCTACAGAAATTCTCAATTACTACAGCTCTTTGATTGAAAGTAAATTCAAATTATGCATTACACAGCATGTACTCTACTGAAAGGGTCCTGATTACAACGCATGGACGCCCTTGGCCCCGCAGCAATTATCTGAGAATGTGTCTGGATGATGAGGGGTGAGTTTTAGAGAGTTTTAAAGAATTGTGGGAGGGGCTAAAGTATTAACAGGTTAGGAGAATTGGAACTGTGTAGAGTGAGAAGATCTGTCCTTTGATTTGATGTTAACCAAAGAACTGTGCCACATCTGTAAAATATTGAATTCAGTGGCGTAGCCACGGGGAGGGTTTGGGGGTTAGACCCCCCCCCCCCCATGACCCAACCTTGTAATGCAAAAACACCTAAAAAATCGGTTTTTTTCTCTCTATCCTTAGACTTTTCCCGCATATCGTGCCCCTACTAACACCCCCATGACTGACACCAAAACCATCCCCTTGACACAATCCTGGCTACGCGCCTGACTGAATTGTAGTTTATTGGGATGATGAATAGCCTTGAATGAAATTGATGCAGAATAACTGTTTGGTTTACACTCAGAGGTGAATGTTTACTTTACAGTTACATGAAGAAGGAAACACCATGCATTGAGGGAAACAAGAGGCGTGCAAGATTAACAGATGGGACTATATTTTAAAATAAACCTTTTCCCAAGATAAGAAAGATTCTTCAAATCGTGTCTTACCTGGACCACGGCCGCACGGGACTCTTTCAGTCAGGGAAGGGGAGGGGGAGCGGTGAATTTCTGTCCGACTCCAGATCTCGAACCAGCGCAAAATCTCTGCCTGACTCTGCCCGAATCAGCAAAGATTTTGGCTTATTGGAGGCTGCAGTATCTACCCCCACGTCCGGCCCCTATGACCATGACCTGGAATACCGTTCAAAGTGCAGAAAAAATTGAAAGATTAAAATATTATCCGACTTCATAGAGACCTTGAAAGAAATTGAACTGAATGGATCGAATCAACGCAGGGCTTACCATTTACTCACTGATGACCAAAGTAAAAGGGAAAACTCAAATTAATCAAATTTAAACAAAATACAACTAAAAAACATTCCACGATATTTTACACCTTACAAGCAACTAAGCGCCGGAATCAGGTCACATCTGGCACCAGGTATAGGCATGGATTCACGGACGAAACCAGTCACCTGCCCGTTCAGGGGGGGGGGGGGGCGGGGGTGGGTAAGACTCGTGGGTTGTCCGATTTTGTACCAGTTGAGCTGACGTGCACAGTTTGTGTCTTAGGATTTCTTTTTTTTTTTATGGCCCCGTTCCCGTTTTGGGGGCATGGAGGGGGTG
Source organism: Holothuria scabra (assembly GCA_037179385.1). Classification (NCBI taxonomy): domain Eukaryota; kingdom Metazoa; phylum Echinodermata; class Holothuroidea; order Aspidochirotida; family Holothuriidae; genus Holothuria; species Holothuria scabra. The sequence goes on from CM074189.1 coordinate 28,295,255, forward strand.
GGGCAAGCTGTCCCCTGGTCACCCCACTGTTTACGCCTCATGCACGGATCAGAGTGGTTATATACTGTTCCAAAGAAGTGAGTGATCAGGCAGTTTGCTTAATGTCTGGCTGACAGCGCTGTGTCTGTCTTTGCACATAATCTACTGTGGTAGCTACTTAAAATAATTGAAGTTGGACAATAAATTTTTTCAGAGGTTTAACCGCACTGCAAACTTGTTTCTGGGGAAACGAGAAGTTTGCCCTTAAGAGCTCACGTATTTAGACCTGACATTGTCTTCATCATAGATTTATAATGACTGTCCCTTCCTCGTAGCAGTTCCATTTATTCTTAGCCTTTCTGCTCGTTGAGATCGCGTAACGATCACTTTGGTGAGAACACTTATGGCCAGTCAGAGCCACGGTACTCTCAGTCTGTTTCAAAAGCAACTCATACAATGCAATACTGCAAGTATCATTTTATTCAACGTTGCAACGTATGGTGCAATCAGCTATGTCATCTCCGGGAATAATATGAATGATGCAATAGCACTGGTTAGAACTTAGTCATATTTGGTGTTTGTTTGTAAAAGTCACATATAAAAGAAGAAAACGTCATTTTGTTTTCATTCTGCAACTGTTCCTAACTTAAGCCGAATTCACGTTAAAGAAAAAGGATTAGTAAAGAAACCGTTACTAACAAAGAAATCAAAATGGTTGTCCAACGAAATGTCAATGAGCGAATCGTGCAGGACGGTAACCGACAGTCCATCACCGAAACGAACAATAAGGGGAATCAAGACTCCATAGAGGGAGCACGGACGCAAGAAACCCCAACTACTTTCCTCACCCAGGAAGCTGAGTGGTGTCTTTTATCGGTCAGTGGGAAAGGAACATCTGCCAATGAGAATCGGACACGAAAGCGGTCACACTACGGCCACTAAGAGGGGCCACACTACGTCCGTTAAAGGGGGTTACACTTCGGCCGCTAAATGGGGCCACACTGCGGCCGCCAAAGGGAGCCACACCACGGCCGCTAACAGGGGTCAATGTGGCAGTTGTTTAAGCAAACGTAGTTATTTACATAAATATGCAGATACAGGCACGGAAAATGGAAATGGGAGGGTTTGTAATATAGGCGGTTACCTATCGGAAAACTTCAGTCTATCAGCGACTCAGCCATCATTTTGGATAAATTTTCAAAGGGAAATTAAAAATACAGGAAACAACGCTTTTCTGGTGGTCGATTACAAACAAGAGAAAAGATATTGCGACATGAATCTATCGGAGAAAGCCGAGAAAATACGAAGCACTCCGAATGCAGGCGGCAGTTCGATAGAATCCGAAGTACTGAGGTAAGTTGCATGTGAACTTCATAATAGGATTTAAAGAAGACGGTCAAATGCAGACAATATCTTGGGTGATGGTAAGAATATCAGGGTGGAAGTAGAAACTTAGGTCCTTAGTCAGACAATTGCAAGGTAATGAAGGCCTTCACTGTAAAATAAAACTGAAAGAGTAAACTTTCAGTTATGAAAAAAATCACCTCAAGAAGAATGGAATCCACTCCAAAAGAGCGAACTTCGCCATACAGAGCAGCGTATTCGCTGATCCTTAACGAACGCCTTCAATCCCATTGGTGCCATTGTTACTTTTTCCCTCGTCACTTCATTCACATAACTCATTTCCCCTTGGGCTTCACTTCTCCCCTCCCCCAAAGTTGAAAAGAAATCTACGCCCATGCCTACAGAACTTAAAGTGTACCTCAAGTAAAAAAAAAATATATATATATATATATATATATATATATATATATATATATATATATATATATATATATATAAGGTCGAAATGCTGCGGAGCACTGTTGAAATGTGTAGGTCGAAAAGAGGTAGTAAAAAGTGCTTAAAAGTTTGCGAGAAAACTCCGACGTTTCGGGTATAAACCCCTTCATCAGGCAAAACCAAACTGAACAACCAACAGTAACAATTGGACGACAAACATCAAATCCCGAAGCGATCGCTGTAAACAGAACCGGACGAAAGTGACTGTCAGAAAATACGAGCGAAGGATGAAACACAAATCAAAAAAAGAAAGAGCGTCTCTGGATGAAAAAATGCACGTAAAAAATCGAACAAGTTCCTTAAAAAAGGAAAAACAGGAGACAAAAACTAGCTCCGAAAAAAAAATTGTAAATAAGGCCTACACAGAAAAAAACGAGCACGAACAGGTAAGGTAAAGGAGTAAAACTGGTACAAAAGGGGTGAATATTTACAAAGGTCAATTCTAACGTTAAGCCCGTGTGGAGCGAGAGACGGCCTCATGATCAGTCGGTTTCAGCACTAAGGCGGTCACGATCGGAGCCCGGCACATTACAGCTGCCGTAACGGTTAAATGCTGCATTGAACAAGGTGAAGGGGTTGAAATGTGCAGCCACCGGGTATCCATGGAGATTCTGTTTGATGGACCTAAGGTGCTCGGTGACTCGATCGCGAGGCGGCGCGCCGGTCTCTCCCACATACAACGAGTTATCTCCACAAGCTGCAAATATACTTACATTTGAGAAATGCGCAGGAGAATCTTTGTTTGACAATAAAGCTATTGCCGTTGGGGCCAGAAATATTGACGAGGTCGTGTTTGCCGACAACTGACATGTATTACACTGACGGTTACATGGAAGGTACAGCCGTGTCGTCGAAAGAAGTTTGTGGTGGGAAGCCCGAATAAATGGTTGGCTAAATTTTTCTCAACTCTAAAGGCAGTGATGGGTTCCGGGAAAACATCACGGGTTGAGGTCTTGTCGGAGCAACTTTACATTTTGTGGATAGCGTGTAAATAGGACGGATCGAAGGGCGATAAGAAATAACTAAAGGAATACGTAGATTGGTACCAGATTTGCTCTTTTTCTCCAAGGCTTCTTTTCTGCTGGTTCCTTGAATTCTGCGTAGGGCATTAGAGAGGATTTTCGCCAGTACCCTGCCAAAATCCTCTCTAATGCCCTACGCAGAATTCAAGGAACCAGCAGAAAAGAAGCCTTGGAGAAAAAGAGCAAATCTGGTACCAATCTACGTATTCCTTTAGTTATTTCTTATCACCCTTCGATCCGTCCTATTTTACACGCTATCCACAAAAATGTAAAGTTGCTCCGACAAGACATCTCAACCCGTGATGTTTTCCCGGAACCCCCCATCACTGCCTTTAGAGTTGAGAAAAATTTAGCCAACCATTTAGTTCGGGCTTCCCACCCACAAACTTCTTTCGACGACACGGCTGGTACCTTTCCATGTAACCGTCCGAGGTGTAATACATGTCCAGTTGTCGGCAAACACGACCTCGTCAACATTTCTGGCCCCAACGGCAATAGCTTTATTGTCAAACAAAGATTCTCCTGCATTTCCTCAAATGTAGTATATATTTTAGCTTGTGGGAGATGTAACTCGTTGTATGTGGGAGAGACCAAGCGTACGCCTCGCGGATCGAGTCACCGAGCACCTAGTCCATCAAACAGAATCTCCATGGATACCCGGTGGCTGCACATTTCAACCCCCTTCACCTTGTTCAATACAGCATTTAACCGTTACGGCAGCTGTAATGTGCCGAGGTCCGATCGTGACCGCCTTAGTGCTGAAAACCGACTGATCATGAGGCTAGGTACTCTCGCTCCACAGGGGCTTAACGTTAGAATTGACCTTTGTAATATTCACCCCTTTTTGTACCAGTTTTTACTCCTTTTACACTTACCCGTTCGTGCTCGTTTTTTTCTGTGTAGGCCTTTTTTACAATTTTTTTTTTTTTTCCGGAGCTAGTTTTTGTCTCCTGTTTTTCCTTTTTAAGAACTTGTCTGATTTTACGTGCACATTTTCATCCAGGACCTTCTTTTTTTTTTTTTGATTTGTGTTTCATCCTTCGCACTCTGTTTTCTGACAGTCACTTTCGTCCGGTTCTGTTTTTACAGCGATCGCTTCGGATTTGATGTTTGTCGTGTCCAATTGTTACTGTTGGTTGTTCAGTTTGGTTTTTGCCACCTGATGAAGAGTCTATACTCGAAACGTCGTGGAATTTTCCGCAAACTTTAAGCACTTTTTACAACCTTTATCGACCTATATATATATATATATAAATAAATATATATATATATATACATATATATATATATATATATATATATATATACATATATATATATATATATATATATATATATACGTTAAAGAGCATGAAAAATGGTTTCAAACATTCTCGAGCTGAGATATAAAATGTTAAAGTTTATAAAATGTTAAAGTTAATTGACACAAGGTAAAATGGTGTATAGCGCAATAATTGTGATGTCATTGCTGTGCCGCTACTCAAATAACAATCTTTGTATTTCTTTGTTGATGGGCTGGTGTCATTAATTAAGTCCTCTATCTGCAGCATTCTATGCAAGCAAACAGGAAGTGTTCAAGTCGTAAAACATAGTTTTAAAGGGAAACAAAGCAGGTAATGTGAGTTTTACAACAAGTAAGTCACACGTTATTGCGCAATAGACCAATTTGTTTTAGTGAATAAACTTCAACATTTTATATCTCAGCACAGAAATGTCCTATGAAGAATTTGGAATTGTACTGTAAGAATTCACTTTTCGTGCTCTTTAATATGTATTTTTGAACTTTTTGACTTGACTCAGATACACTTTAATCGATGGATTTGAGTCCGATCAACTCATCCTAATATTTGCATTTGTATCAGAATCTAAAAGTTTAAAGTATTTTTATTTATGTTTGTATATTTTTGTAATGTTATGGTTTCATTGTAACTCCCCTTGAGCACCTTTTGAGGTGGATTTGTGCGCACTATAACTACACATTATTGTTATTATTTATTAAAGGAGGGGGGGGGGGTTGTTTTGAGATTGAGATTGTTTTTAGATGTTTCCACACCTTTTACTCTGCAGCACATTCGCACGCTGATTTTAAAACTAACGAAAAGTGATCCGCGATCACGATCTTATCACAAAATCTTGCATCTGTCTGGATTTTTTTTTACCCGACAAATATTCAAACTTTTACATTCAATAGTTGTTACACAAAATTAACGTTTCTTCTTAACTAAAAGTCCTCTTCAATTTCTCACCACTGAACGATCACCCCTTTCTCCATACACCGTACCGAATGTTTACTCACCCCTCTAGTGCACTCTTAAAAAGTTGGATAAAAAATCCACCAACACTGGTCACGTATGTTAAATTCCTAAAATTGGGTCAGGTTTTCCCAATATGTGTTGTTTATTTGCTTGCCCCACAGGCTAGTTACCCAGTTTAGTGGTAAAAAAAACCTCTTGGATGACCCATTAAACAACAACTATTGGGTAAACTTTTACCAATTTCAGGTATTTGACATACGTGACCAGTGTTGGTTAGTTTTTTAACCAACTTTTTTAGAGTGTGCCTTGCCTGCCTATAATGTTTTGTATGACTCATGTAATTGGTATCAAAAATTACCACGTGAGATTTGAACAAGGGTGTTTAAACTATTATGAGAACGTCCGCATTCTTATATTCCTCCTGAATATAATAAAACCATTGGCCACCTTATAGAAGGTGACCTAAATGAAGCTGAGATTCATGTGGGACCCTGCCGTCTAGTATAGGTGACGGACAACTCACCTTTTGCGATCGGCGCTATCTGGCTATTTCGTCTCGTCTTCATAGCTGACGACCTGCCTATCTTTACAGAATCAGTATTGTCAGAAAGTGAGATGTGAAGGCGGCTTAATCAAGGAGTGGTTAAAATACGACCAAATATATTCCCGATTCATGCTATTTCTCTCTACTCTATTTCATACGAATGGTGCATGACAAGAGATACCCTTCTGGCCCGAAGGCTTTCTGTAAGGAGAAGGGTCACATTCCCACGTTTAAATTTTTCACTTGGACGGGCGAGTCAGAGGATGGGAGACTGTTGTCCCCGATCCCTGAGAGTGAGGAAAACCTCTGCCATTTCTCGCCCCGGCAGGTCTTCTTACAGATGTGATAAGGGTTAATTTTCGCCTGCAATATACAAAAATATGAAAGGCAAAAGCGACAAGTTCAAGTCAACTCTAGACTCTAGGCCCACGTAAAATTTTATGTTATATGAGCGGTAAACCATTCATAAACTATTTATAAGTTCTCTTTGTTTCCATAGTTACGAACTTCTCCACAAAGCCTTCGGCGCCATGTTGCTGAAAACTGAAATGGAGATTGATTATTTCCCAACTGGTGGATCTATCACTGACTACACATGTAATATATTTAACAATATTCTAGGGGTCTCCGTAACTCGAGCTTGGAAATACCAAGGAGAATTTGAACAGGAAGATGCTGAAAAACTACTTAAGAAGAAACTCAAAGGTATGTGTCGGGGTGTGGCGTCATTATCCAAAGTGGGTGGGAAAGCGGAATAAAAAATCCTTTAGAAGTCAACGAATTCTATCACATTCTCTCAACCTTGAAAATTTCAAACCTGCCTGCATGGGTGCACATACTGACATAGTTGAACACATGTATTCATCAACTCACACAGTTCCGATTTCCCCAGCCTACTTACTCCTACCAGGGAGCTGTTTATTTATTTAACAGTTCCCTGCTTCTAACCCCTCCCCCCCCCCCCCCGCACACACACATACACAGCTGTCTAAAACCCACCCTTTGGGCCTACCTAGAAACAATCCTAGAGTAATTCATTGATGCATGCGTGTAACTGTGGGGCACAGAGTGGGATATACCAGGGAGGTGTGATTACAGTAGACACCTAATAACACCTAATAACACCTCCCTGGATATACAAACTGAGCTCAGTCAGCACGTAGCTTAGGGAGTTCCCCTTGTTTTCGTCAGTATGTGAATACAACGCTCTCTTATTGTCCAACCAAGTTGAACGAAAATTGGGGTCTCGGTGCTACTTTACGGCAGATTAAGATGAAAACTTCTACATCAAAGAGACAATTAAAAAACACAATTCACTGCACAAAATCCCACTTGAGATCCCGCCATACATTATGGATGGATTAAAAAAAAAAGTGATTTCACCAAACAGTCAGTTAAACTCAAATTTTGAAATGCGTGTTGCAAGGGCGGGATTGGTTGGTTCATCCTGACGATTTGGACAATGTGCGCATGTGCATAGCCACCAAAACCCATTACCGGACAGGCTTATTGGAAGTCTCTAGGATAAAATTTAGCTTAAATTGCGGTAGCGGATAAGTGCCTTTTAATCCCTGTCCTAATCATAACACTTCAGACACTTTATACAAAGTAATTAACAAAGTAATCAAGTCCTTCAATGTCGGAAAACTCGAATGAGGAATACGGTACCCTATTCGGAAACCCTTCCTGCAATTCGGTAAAAAAAAAGGAAAAAAAATCAAGATTGCGGTTGTGGTAAGGCAACCTTTCCCAAACAGTCATATTTTCCACGTTTACAAAAGAGATTATCAATTAGAAGACGGGTCCTTTAAAACCCAATAAAAAGGTTAAATACTTCCTTGACACAGTCAGCCACGGAGGATAAAAATCTCTTTAAGAAAAATCAAACATCAATACCCGACACCAGAAACTGTGAGAGGTACAGGACCAAATAAATAACATTTTGCCAATTACTGTATCTCATAAGGGAAATCCCCTTTTTTGACACACTAACGCGTTTGCTTAACAGGGACATGTCAACACTTGACCTTCTTCTCACCAAGTTGCGACAATCAGTTGGACCAATCAGAAAAATATCTTAAAGTATCAATCATTACAAATAATGGATTATTCTGAGCAATTTCATATGAACTCGTTTACCCAGTTTTATGATGAACTGTTACAGCCTCTTAATTTGGATCAATATTAAAGAATCAAACACGATATCAAGACTCCAATTATATTGGGTAAGGTTACGCCGATGAAGTGTTACGACCCAGGAACTAAGGATTTTAGTCGAGCCGGGCACGACATTTTCTTCTAGTTGCGGCTCATTGGCTTGTTTTCCTAACTCCATTGCTTATGTTTATAGCACCAAGAATCATGGCAGTAGGTTCCGTCTTTGAACAGTTGGAGTCTTCGGTATGAGCCGGCCAGGGCTCGAATAAACCTACCTCCCAACTGCAAGTCTGATGCTCTAACCACTTAGGACCTGAAATACCGTACCCTATATACGAAGGGCTCGATTTGACGTGCATAGATCTCAGTCTAATCATGTCTGAACGAGGGTGTGGGGGGGGGGGGCACGCCAAAGTCTGTAGGCTCATAATTTGCCAGACAGTGAGCCAAAATTAATTTTAGTACGACTCTGCGTCCGTCATGTAGGGCGCGTACTTGCGTAGCAGGTTGTACGGCACATTTCTCGTGCAGTCATATGCATATGGCATATTCCTTGTTCAGTCATATCCCGGTGGATATATGATATGGTTTTGGAAGCTGAGGAGCGGAGAAAACAGAGTCCGCTCCGCGGGGTAGAGGTGGGGCAAGTAATTGACATTTCAAAAGCTCTATATTATCGCAGGAAATTTATTTCTACGGTTTCCCTCCGTCTACATCAAGAATACCTGACATGACAAGTCATACGAAATACGTACGTATTTACACACGATCTTCCATAAAACGCATGCGTCGCTGTCTTTCTTCGATCGCTGCAGCACTGCAATGTGGAAATTTGTCCCCAATCCATGTCCGATCAACTCCTTGGTCTGATGAGCATTCCCCGCTGCCGCTTTAAATTAGTTCAGCACAGTGAGTGCATAAGGAAAGATTTTTAACAAAGAGAAGGGAGGGGGGGGGGGGGTACACAAAAAATGTACTACTACAAAGTTTATAGGATGACCTAGCATGTGTGGGCATGCAGCTACACCGACTGTCAAGGTTGATTGGATGGAGCCCTCTACACGTTTTCTCGCTGAGTAGAATTGAAAGCATATTTTTTTTATTCTTAATTGGCTGCGTCTCTTCATATATATAAAGAGTCTTGACTAATAATTTGGTAAGTGCTAATTAATAATCGACGCAAGGTTGTGGACCGTTGTAGTGACTATACATGCATGAGTCTCCTTTTTTCAATTTTGTTTGCTTTTTATTTTTGTACTTTCGGACGTTCGTGATAGCAACGGAAGTAACAACGTTTCACGAGAGTGATAAAAAGTACGATGTTTTATAACTTTACAGCTTTTTGGGTGAGTTTTACTGGTTAATTGAGTTTGTATTTATCTTTCAGGTATCATCTATGCAACACGCAATTCCGTGGAAAGATGGCATAAGCAAATACTACATATCTGGACAGCTTCAGCAAAAACAGCCAATCTGCTATTCAACGAGTACCAAAAACTTTCAAAAGACCTCACTTCTGACACAGTCGTTTTGACAACTGTGGTCAAATCTCATGCAACTTTGTTTACAAAAACAAATTGCTTCAGATGACACGAGAACGTTATTAAATGATTATGTCGGACCGATGAAAGTTTATTATAGCTCCACATACGGGGCTATGTCGATGTTCCCAAGGTTCGCTGTTCCCGAGGTTCAATGTTCCCGAATCTCGGGAGCATTATAGTACTTCTGGGAACATCGAACCTCGGGAATAATGAACCTTGCAATCATCGCCAAATCATCGAGATATATACGAAAACGTGGAACCTCAACATTGAACCCCGGGAACATCGGGTAGACCCCCCGCATACAGCCTGTGGAGTAGGAGGGGAGGGTGGAAAGAAGGTATATTTCAGTCGTTAACTCCTTCGGATTCAAAAATTTGCTAATTAAGAAGCGTACAGTAGTCAGCGTTAGAGTTGACGGAATGACTCGATTTAGCATAGACTTATATTTATCATAGACGTATAATTTTTGTACCCCTGGTATGGGAAAGTATTGTGACCATTATATTGCTACCGTCAATGACGCACTGGCAGGCTTTACTAGAGGTAAGTTGGTTACCAACTTAAGGAATGTTCCACAGCAAACATATTAATCTGGTTTTGCGCGTGTGAGGTTCACTATGAGGTGAATGAGATCCGTCACTCCATTCCTTTTTTCCTGTATATTAGCATGACCCGTCCTCCTGAAAATAGTTAGCACGAGTAGCGATCTCGATTGTTTACTTCCTTGTCAGACTCACATCCAGGCTCACTTCGTTAATTTATCACGAGCAATCGCGGGACGCAGAACTTATCGGGCGTTACCGGACGTCAAATAATTTCAAGAAAACTCATTAAAAAAGATTCATATACTTTAATTTCAAGTTTGTACAACGGACTAACAAAAAATCAGAGCCTGAGCCCAGTCACCATTAAACAGTGCGATAAGGGCAGTTATGTTTGAGGACTGTAACTTTGAGAGGGTATTCATCATTTTTACTGAAAAAACACAATGATTCAGGGACAAGGGTCAGTTAACTTGTACCTATTTGCAGTCTCACTACCTGAGTTGGCAAGCCTGAGGCCTGATCGCTTATATACAGTTACCGACTGCGTCTCTGCATAATCAAGCCCCGAATATTTCTACACACACTCACTAATTCTGGTACATAAATTATAGTAAAAAATAAGAATAACCTGCAGTAATAAATCCAAGTCCCAGTGGCTGGCAAATACCACTCGCAACTCTACGTCCTAGCCTACCGAGCCCGGCCTTTGTCTTTCTCTACGCCCAGTAAAAGCTTCTTTTGAAAATATTATTCCTTGCAACATCCACACACACATTCATACAACAATACACCTAACTACACACACACACAAGTATACACACAAATCAAAAACAATAATACAACAAAACAAACAACAAACCTACACTCGGAGACCTGTTCGGTAGAATCCCAAGAAACGGAAAAATGACCACTCGTGGTCTTATGCTATTTTATCGGCTATTGAGGGCCGAGTTTTTTTGCTCATATATTCACAGCTCTCAGTACGAATCGATTGGTCGCCATAATAATGATTGGTGACATTCAAAGTTACACCTGACAGCTCTTATTCAATTGAAATAAAAAGCGACGTTCCGTGACGTATGGGCAGTTGCATCATTTGAAGCAGAGAGTTTGAAATAACACTGGAATCAACCGCATTTTGCCAGTTGCTGTGCAGCATAGTAATTGGTATTATTAGTGCCATAGTAGGCCACGAATCTTCACAACATATTCCTTTCTAACAGCAATTTGTGTTCGTACTAGGGCATTAGAATGACCTATATAAACGAACCCATCACATCTGTGGCCAACAACGTTTACGGAAGATAAGGACCACTCATTCGTTGAACTGTTTCCTAACAAAATTACCCAAAATTTCGAAGTTAAAGGCCCTGTTCTCTCACCCCAAACAGTACCAATTCTCCTAACCTTCTCACTGAAGCACCTCCCACAATTGTCTGAAACTCATTCATACACAATCTCAGTTTATTGCTTCAGGGTGAGTATAGAAGTACTCAATTTATACTATCAAAACACTCTCAGTACCATTCATGCTGTGTAACATAAGCTTTGGCACTCTGCACTGTTTGAATTAGCTGTCAATCAAAGAGCTGAGCCAATTGAGAATTTCGTTACCCGGGTTCCAAAATTGTAGTTTGGGGTGAGAGGTTTGGCCCTTTAAACCGCCCGTAATAAATTTCAAGTTGCTAGCGTACAGAGTACCCGGACAGGGTCTCACGTGGAATCACGGAGCTCACTGAATAGCCGCCTACATGTGGAACAAAAGTTAGTTCAGCAGCAAATATATGCTTAGCAACCTGTGTAGTGTGAACGTTAATGATGTCATTAAAATCATGGGGATCTCCCGTAATGATGCAATTTCTGTGGTAGCTTTGAAATACCATTAACATTATGTGTAAGCTTTCTAATACTGATTGGCTTATTGAAGTGAGAATTTATACCTCCCAAGTTCAGTTTTACTCACGTCTTGGCGATAATATCTTTTATAAATTTTTTTTATTATTAAAAATAAGAGAGGGCGTATTAATCATAGGCCTATCATGCAAGACTTGCACATGGAACGAGTGAAGCTATGAGGAACTTGATTAACAAATTGAGTGTATATGGGATCAAATGACCAGTTATATAGTCCCTGGTGTTGTCCAAAGCTCTCGTAGTGGTCCATGGAACAAAGTTCCCAAAAGATCTAAGCGGGTTTTAGCACATCTGTGGGTGACAAATTTAGCCTCAGGATTATAGATAGGGTTCACTGCTTGACCTGCTAACTGAGGGTATAAGACGAAAAAGTTTTGGTGGTGGTGGTGAGGGGTGTAGGGCGTCCAAGGTTCATACCGGGGGCAGATGTGACACAAGGTCTCGAGTGCTAAGGTATCCGATTGAATATTCTCAGGGTCATAGGTATTTGGTTCAGGATTGGGTAGGAGCGATCTCAAAGACCTCAGGTTCTGAAGAGGGAAGCAAATTCCACTCTTTTCCGCTACTCTGGTACCACCACTCCGGACCGACGTCCTCTGTATGTATTGGAAAAAAAAAACAACCTGTGATCATATGTTATCAGTTGAGTTTGCGTACGGTAAAAAAATAAACAAAATTGAACAAAAAATGATTTTTTCCCTTGAGAAGAAACAAACCGAACTGTCACGTGTTTTCACTCCCCTATCAGACACCACGGGGTTCACGTGATTCACGTTGGATCGAAAATATAAAACACGAAAAAAACCTTGGTAGTTTTGAGAGCTGGAGTGACACAACCATGTAAGGAAAAATTGGAAAAGAGCACCGTAGCAGTTGGCGACTCAACGGGGAAAGAGAGGGAATGTTCCCCCAGATTTTGACCTTGACCCGACTCCGCCCCCACCCACACAATGCTAGGTTAGTTAGGAGTTGGGTTACCCAGAACATGAATAACATGCCTCTATGGAGACTTAATAATTTCATTTACAGAGATATGCTACAACCTCAAAGCTTCGTCCCCTGGACCCCACACGTGGACTTGGTTTCGCACTGTGCCCGCAAAATTCTACCTCCCCAACATTTCCTTTGCTCTTAGTTTACCCCCCCCCCCCCCAACGTTTACATTCTTGCGTCGCCATTGTCCGTAGCAATGGCCAGCCCAAAGCCTTTATGCCTGTGTGTACCTTGTACAATGGCCTTGACCCAGTTCAGTACACATTGCATGTGATTGTGCATGCATTTATCGCTGTTCGAGTCCTCCAATGGCATACCAAGCATTGGTTAAAGTGATTGCGATATTAATGGATTTCTGCGCATGTATGCAAATAATTTCGTAGTTCTTTTTATATCGGGAGTGTTGCAATGTTTTAATATCATCTTTAAAGTTATACTACTTTATACGGAATAATTCTAAAGCATTACTTAATTGTAAGCTTTTTTTGTATTTTTACAACATGAAGAGGAAATTTAACATTTTTATAGCACATGATATTATATAAAAACAAAAGAATAAAATTATTGAACACTTAACATTTATCTTACTTAATTTATTGTAAACGGTGAATAAGATCTCTTCAGATTCTTTTTGCAAGTACTGTAAGAACTTAACTTGACCAGCCTCGGAACCTGATACTTGAGCAGCGGTCACACTGCAACGAATTCTGATCCGATTCCGATTCTATTTTTGTGAATTTGTATTAAATTTTTCTACTTGTTTGTTCGGAAAGAACCCCACATTTTCCAAATTGTGCAACTATATAATTCGTTTCGCAGGACTACGAAAATTAAATATCTTCTAATTATTTCATGATGTCGGATTGCAAGACAGCTGTTTTTCAGACTACTAGATCAAGCTGTATGTCGATGTGTAGTCACGAAAAAAAAGTTAGCATGTCTCTTTTAATAGACGTCTAATGCAAACATCTATTTACACAAGTTGGCAAATTTAAGACCCTTTTCGACCACAGGCGGAGGAGATAGTCATAAAAATGTACCTTTGGTCAATGGGGTAGGGTAAATTGCATGGTCGCAAATTGACCCTCCTCCCCACACTTTCATATTGCTTCCTACGCCACTGAACACAACACTTCCCTTAAGGCCCAAAGTCACCCACAAACTAACACAGCGTACATCAACTCAACAGCTCAACTTATACAAAATCGGGAAACCTCTATGCTACTGAACTGAAGTCACTCTCTAAAAGATTGAAAAACGTCAGTTCATTTAATTAAGGTGTCAATTCACTCTAAAATAATATATAAACTTCAGTTCAAAAATAGTGAAATTCACTAAAAGGAGAGCAAAAAACTAACGTATGTATTTGCAGGGATCTCTCTTTTTCAAGGTGGTCCCTGTAGCCATTCCAAGGGTGCAACCTTGCTCTTTTGGAGTAAATTTAACTCTTCTTGGAGTGAATTTCCACTCTTTTGATATAAACTTTAAAAATTCCACTCTCCTACTGAGTGCAGTTTCATTATTTCCAATGTCTTTGAAGGTCATGCAAGAGCAGTCTCCCCAAACTTATTTTGAAGCACCAGCTAAATATCACAATTTTCATTTTATTTCTCTTCAAAGTATCTTTCATCCTGTTTTTAGACTTGGGTATTGCATATTCAGCGTAAACGAAGATGTACATTTCACATTTGAGGAGGAAAAATGTTGTCACATGACTCCAACAGCCAATTATGAAACAGGATAGTCAACTAGATTACTTCAAGCTGTTAGAGTGACTGCTCATGCCCTTTAAGTAGGAGGGTCTAGAGTCATGACCGTCGGTCGCGAGTCCAAGCGTAAGTTGAGGTTGTCTTTACAGTGACAAGGGTCCCCAAAAGAAATGTTACGGCCTTAAGCTGCGTTTACTTGACACGCGTATTGCGGAATGCGGAACGCGGAAAGGATCCGCGTGCCCAATAAACACCCCACGCGGATCGTTCCGCATTCCGTTATAGTAAAGCCAGCTAAATAGTTCAATTCCAGTTAACGATGTTCTATTGATAAGTTACATGCCTGCCAACGTTACCCCAAGCTGCTTTGGGTCATTTAGCAGTTTTTCATGGATGACTATAGCCCAGTGGATAAAGATATGAAACTGATAGACATACCACTTATTGTCCGGAAGTGAATTGGTTCAAAGCACTTAAGTTTCAGTCATTTTTCCATTGTTGTGAGAAGTTATCACAATAAAACATAAAAAACCTGCCAAAGTTCCCCCGTTTTATCAGTATATGGTACCACGTAGTATGGGAAGTCTGGGAAATGTGGAGAAATCCTACTGGAAGCTATACACGGTGTCCACGTGGTCACTAATACGCGCGCGGAACGTGGAAAGAATTCGACATGGAGAATTCGATACGCAATCCGCAATCCGCGTGTGATGGTTCCGCAATCCGCGATCCGCGTTCGGCGTGCCCAATAAACAGGTCATTGGAAAAACAAAAAAAAAGAATCCTTTCCGCGTTCCGCATTCCGCGTGTCAAGTAAACACAGCTTAAGGGTTCCGGCATTGAAGAAAGATGGACAGCTAGGGTCTTAGGGGTCCGAGGGTGAAAAAGGTTGAGAACCTAAGCTTTACTTTATTTAGCGAGATCAGTGCATCACAAACGTTCAACTTATACGGTATCTCGAGATAAAGAGATACTAAAAAATAAATGTTTAAAGTAAAATGTCTAATGTAAAATTGAAATATTTCGTTTAAAATTTATCAACACAGCATTCAAAGAAAAAGTCTCAGTCGTTACCAAACCATTTAGTCTCAATTAAATTCCAGTAATGCTCCATCAAGTTTCTGTCTATACTCAAAAAGAGTTACGGTGCGGAATTTGAAATCCTTCTGGAGCAACAAATAATTGAATTTTTATCTCATCAATGTGTACAGGAGGGAGTTGACTACAAAAGTCCTACCAAAAAGTGACAGAATTACAGATTTCCAAAGATTATTCCGTTTGGCAAGTTTCCTAACCTTTTCTAACCAATTTTCCAAACGGAATCCTTTGAGCCGAATATGGTGCCATTAACTTTGATTTGATTTGGAGTTGTACTCCATTCGATATCAAACGGAACTAGCTCAGGCCAAACGACCAAGCTTAACTCCCTGAGTTTTATCAAAATTAGCCGAAGCTCCTGTAGCTCAATGAAACAAATCGACAACCTAAGTAAAATTAGGATTATCATTAACATCAGAAGTTACACAAGTTGCGTCATAAGCATACTGAATAAATATAACCCTTCCCATTGACCCACCAGGGAGACGACAGCCTTAGATTTCGTTACTATCATTTATATAACATGCCACTGGCTCAATAAAGGGAACACACAGAAGGGGAGACAAGAGACAGTCCTGCCGAACGCACTGAAAAATAGAAATGGGATCAGAAAGATGCAATAAACGACTCTTTATATCAGTATACAAAACAAAGATCCACTTAACAAAGTTATCCCCAAATCCTAATTTTCGAAGTACTTAAAACAAAAAGGACACCAGTCCACCTTGTCGAAAGCCTTTTCCTAGTGTACTGAGAGTAAACAACAGGCATTATTCTTCTAATTTGTATAATCGATTAAATCTCTTATAAGAATGAAATTATAGTGAGATTTACGCCCTGGTACACCACACGCTTGAAAATATTCACGTCGTTCATCAGAGGAGAAAGCCTAGTTTGAAGAAATTTTATAGTCTGCATTCAACAAACTTATGGGGCCCAGCACTTCGGACTCAATATAAACATGATTGGTATTTTATTTTATTTTATTTTATTTTATTTTTTTTGTGTGTGTGTAGGAAGATTGGTATTTTTTTTTTTTTTTTTTGAAGGAACCTTTTATTTCTGCCTTCAAATACATATATATTCAGACAAAAATATACAAAGTTTTGTTAAATAAAAATAATACTTACAAGTATTTACAGTAATTAATTTAACTTAATACACGTAATTTCAACAGTACATTTAACAATTCTTTTTTAACCTGTCTTCCTCTTTTCTAAAGTACGAAGAAATTTATTTCATCTTCAACATATATACATACAGAAATAAAAATATTATGAAAAAATATTTACAGTTCAATTAAATTAACTAACACACTTATACATTGAACATAATTAGTTTGACTTACAGTACAACCCTATTCGCTTTTTCCAATGGTAGCAGAATTTATTTTATTTTATTTTGGAGACTTTGCTTGGAAATGGTAAATACATGCAATTAACAATGAGGGCAACACAGAAGAATTGTTTTTTTTTTTTTTTTTACTTTTGAAGGGAAACTGTAATTCCAGTCAAGAGCATATATACACTATTTACATATTGGAAAAATAAAATCAAATAAATAAGAGAGAACATCACAACACAGACATTTTTAACTTAATCTACAGCTTAATCACGGAAAACATTACATAAGATCGTTACTTTTAATTATTTACAGTTGCATAAAGGTTTGTTAAGTCATTATCACCTAATAAGCAGGCGAATACCCCCATCATTCGTAGGAGTGAACACACAAATGGCCAGCCCAGAAGAATTTTTTTTTTTTTTCCTCCATAGAAGGAATAACTTTATTAACAAGGCAAAAATACATAGAGAAGACAAAGAAGAAAAATAAATAAATAATTTACAATATTTACAAAAGATTAGTTAAAGCAGCACACAATATAAACAGAACAAGTTTATCTTACACAAAAAAAAAAAAAAAAGTATTTTAACCTTCGACACTCTGCTTTGACATCACTGAAAACAAAGACACTTTTCATAACCAACAGCATAGCACAGTAAAGTTAAATTGATGAAAGAAGCAAAACAAAAACAAATTAAGAAACAGAAGAGATAAACTTATAAGTCTGTGAGCAATTATACGCCACAAGTAACAGTCGTACCTACCGTCCTGACTGTAAACATCTATTTCTTGTTTGAACCTTTTGGGTAATTTAATTTGAATGCCAGATTCCCATTATTTAAAGTTACAAAGGAATTCCCCCAGCCCAGAAGAATTACAAGGTTGCAAAAATGAAAAGTGAAACAAAAGGCAGCGGTCAATGGCCGCGAGCTGGTACGGTAATTTTCAGTTTGTGAATTGGTTATTTTGTTGAATATAGAGTTTGATAATAGTGTACCGGCAAACTCCGGACCGCGCCAACTTACACTTTCAAAGCAACCATTATATACTTGTGAAAATACTCAAATTATAATATACAGTTAAAAAACAGAATTGCTTTTTTGAGCACCAAGAAATAAAGAATGTTACGATTGCAGTTTCCGATGCAGGGAAAGCCATTTATGTGAAACATCTACGTAAAATTGTGTAACTCTTTTCTTGTTGAAACGATCTTTAAGTATTTTTTCGCTATTTCAAAGCACTATGCAAAAGAGGAGGCGTGACTTCTTTTGCTATGAAGGCAAATATTACCGATGATTGACAACGTTGTTCATGTTTTCATAATTCAGGAAAAGAATAAATGTCAAAATTGAAAATAATGAGGGCATTTCTAGTCAGAAAGGACTAACACTGTGCCTAAACATTACTTTTCAATCATGAATATTAAAGTCATGTCAAAACATTTCCCGACAAACATTATTCTGTACATATCTCCTACAGTATTAGTGCTTCTTGTTCCAGCAATGTAAAACTACACACACCGTTATCACTTAGGAAATGCAAACATACACCTTTAGACTATGCTCTACAAATATTGGTCGATATTACACATGGCACTTATGAATAGATACAAGTTGGAAATAATGCAAAAAGTCATACTGGTGCTTAAAAAAGGAAACACGCCACGCAGGCTCTGTATCGCAGTTGTGTACGGATATTGATTGGTTCCATGTAGGTCCATCGGATCATGAAAGTACTGAACTTTTACTGTTTGCTTTTTTCATTGCCTGTTGGTAAAAAATTCTTACAAATTATGACTGGTGCTTGATGAATTGGTGATAAGGTATCCCAGTTTACCCAGCTCATCCCATCACTATACTACTGTACTATAGTACAGGGCGTCGATCTCTTCTTGGAGTTATGTCACTCTTCAAGGAGTGCATGTCGCTCTCCTTGGAGTAAATTAACACTCTAATGAAGTGAATTCACACTAGGCGCGTCAATCTATTGCAGAATAATTGAGTCTACTCTTTGGGTTTTATAGTGTGAACAGGAGGGATATTATAAAATGCAATACTGTTCTAATATCATCCCCAAGGAAGGGAGATTTACCCCCATCGTCACCCACTCCAGATTGATAAACTGACATGTTGTTGAACTTGAATCCCATGAATAATTGTGTGTTAGGATATGAAAGATTTAGGCCAAAGTCCCAGTAGAGCCGGGAAGGAATGGCGATGGAGTGTGCAATACGACGGATACAATAGAAGTTGAAAACAAAAATTCGATAAACCTGTTCAGTGTTATTGTAAATTTCAACGTCGAAGGGCGGTGTTTCCCTATTCTAATGCCTATAGGTTATACGCCTATTATCAGACTGTTTTTCAGGTTAGCTTACCTACACGGAAAAAAGAGCCTCCATCTTCCTATGGTTTAAATAATTGTTTCCTTAGGTTGCTAAAATGTTGAAAATGAGCATTTTCATTCTTACTGGTAAAAGGTATACAATGGGCAAAAATACTGTGAAAATCGATTTAACTGTTGATAATCAGATATTTCATGATAGTGCACGCATACTTACGATACTTTACGACGAATGACCTACACGCTCTGTTCACCAAAAGCTCAGTCAAATGTCGAAGCAGGCTTGTCGTTTTATATTTGCGTTTGCTTTGTGATTAGTGCGCTGTACAGGATCATGATTAAATATATTTTATAATTATAGACGGGAATTCTTATAGCCCTAAATATAGAGTTGCCTGCAACTCCGGACCGAGCCATTGTATTCGTTCTGCACATGGTTTATATATCTAGGACTATGTCTTGTAACTTAGGAAACTGTTACCTAATTTAAGCACGAATTTCAAACTAAAAATGAGCAAATTGAAAAGTGACATGCCGTGGAATATTCGAAAACAAATTTTTTTACTGAAAACAAAAAAGATGTTTAGTGTTTGTTCACGTTGTTTTTTATTTAACTTGATTTAACACATTTTGGAGACTGTTTTCGTAGTAACTTTGTGGCAAAGCAGGCGTGGTTTTGCTTGATTGACATTAAAGTATTTACATGCTAACAAATAGTGATAATCTATGTTGATCGGTATATCCTGCAATATGTTCCAATTGAGACAACTACAAAACGATGACCACATTCTTATTGACAGATAACCCTCTTCATAATCAACAATTCACTTCATCTGGTTTTAACGTTTTCTAAACCATGTGTAAAACAAGATTTCCATTAACCAAGCAATAACATAAATGAAAAGCGTATGTTTTCATCCTTAATTAGCTCTTCACCTGTTTTGAGATACAGACGTTGGAGAAGCCTTCACCATTTCTGTCGGGGAAGTTTGTCGGACTCGTTTGAAAGGTCCTTGAGCTAAAGCAATTTGGACAAAGTTTAAAACATATAAAAATGAAGAGCCTCAGACGGAATTTGTAGATTTTTTCCCCAATTTAAGCTGTTTTGTTATGGCCCCGGGCCAATATCGACTTAACTAGCCTACCTCCCATCGCCCCTTCAGGGACGCGGAGACGGGAGGGGTGGGGGGGGGGTTAGCCCCGAACTTTTTTGCTGTGGACATTTTGAGCCGCCTTAAACTGCATTTATTTTATTGGACATATCGGGCCGCTTCGGTGATTAGCTCAGCACTTCAAAACTGGCTCCGCTGCCTCTGCCCTACCATACCATTTTCACTCATTCCACTGAAAGTCCTCTTACATACCGTGACTTCTTTATAACCTCGTCTAAAGGAATACCAACATGTTTACGAAACCTTTACCTTTATATAAACAACATTGAAATGGGTTTATAACACAACTGAAGGTAGGAAGGGCGCGAAGCGCTGGCGATTTTTTTTTTTTTTTTTTGTCATCTTTAGGAAAAAATGTTACGGAAAACGATTTTACTAAATGTGATTAAAATCCTAATCTAAATACATTTTTCCATGTCTCAGAAAACTGGGGTAAGGAATTTGTTAGACATCCCCAACTAGAAATAGTATTAGAAAAAAACATGTCCTCCCTCTCTCTCCTCGAAAAGTTGTTTTCGTTCCACAACCATTGTAATTTATATTCGATTTAAGGCTGCCAGACATACCAGTAGGCCTTAGAGTTTCCAATTTTTCCTTTTTATATCCTGAACAAATTGTCTCTTTAAAAGTTTTCAGGACAAGAAAAATATGGCATTCTAAGCATGTGGTAACGAGGCACAGGTAGTGTCATTTCCTGCAATCTAGGGGTGGTTTTTGCGAAATTTCCCCTGACGCTCCGCGCGAACCGATGGTCGCGCTCCGCGTACCACTTTCACCTGTCACAACGCCCTGAGTTAGGTTAAGCGAGGGTAGACGAGGGTTAACAGCCCAGTTTCAAACCTATAGACCTATTTCCAAATAGCAATAACAAAGGATTGTGGGATAGAGTTTTGGTGTTTGTCATTTGTTGGCAATGGCATTTTACTGTGGCGAAAATTGACGCACACCCAAAACTATAGCCCACAATTCATTGTAATTGCTAGTTGGAAATAAGTCTATCGGTTGACAGCGTCCTGGATTAAGTTTAAGCATTTATGGGTCTCTCACCTTACAAGCTAGTTCCGGGCAGGGTAATAGAATGATCTTACTCTGTGTTTAACCATGGATGGAGCTTAAATAGTAGCTTGGATCTTGAAAAGGACCTTGAAAATATACTGAAACTGAAAACACACTGAAACTGAAAAGTTTGGGGGAAATTTTCGAGCTTTGCCTCCTGGCAAATATCCTAGCTACGCCACTGGTCGCGAAACAGATTTTTGGTCTACTATGTAACCTGCCCTTACTCTATACAGTACCGGTATGCCATCATGTCCTCAATTCGCTTTCGATTATGATTTAGCTTGCAATCACGGCAGAAGATAAAAATCTTTTTTCAAAATTTCGACATGGGATAACATTATCAAAGAAAACTTTGAGGAGTCTATATACTCTGGGGTACCACGAGGAGAGTTCTCTCGAGGCTTTCTAGGTTAACGTTCCTAATTTTCGGTACAACGAAAGCAATTCCGACAGGCTACATTGTTCTTCATATTATAGAAATGTCATTCACCCACAATACTGATAAATCTGAACATTATCGCAGTACTGACTGGTCCATTTGATTTCGTAGGTGGAAGTTTGTTGGAGTTTCATAACAGATATATTAAAATTGAACAGTTACATTCAAATTCCCGGTAGCTACGTATTCAAATGGATCAAACCAGATTCAACCGTTGGTCAGTTGGTCTGTTGGCGGGTTGGCGGGTTGGCGGGTTGGCGGGTTGGCGGGTTGGCTGGTTGTCTGGCTAGCTGGCTGACTGATTAGTTAGATGGAATTTTACAGTCTAGTTTCCATCCTATTGGCTCAAGTCGATCCGACCATAGCCTGTGTAGCGCCTCTGTGGCTGCAGCCAGTTGGTTCGTAGCGATGAGCTTAACGAAAAGACTCCGTACACGCTCCGCGGGCTGAGCCGGCCACGGCTTTTTTCCACTTGTGACTCACTATATGGCTTGTTATCCCCACTCCACTGCTTATATCCCCACTCCACTGCTTATGCTAAACACCAAGCACAAATGGCAGCAGGTTCCTTTTTCAAAGCCTTCGGTATGATCCGACCACGACTCGAACTACCAACCTCCCAACTGCAGCAAACGTAACACCCTTATTTGTACAGATCTAAATTGCACCCAATAGGGATCGAAGCTCAGGGCGACATTGTTAATGATCATTGGTGAAAGTGAAGGTCTAAGTTAGCCCCAGTGATGGAATTTCGAGGTAATTAAAATCAGAAAGTTGCCATTTACAACCCTCCATGACATCCCCACTGATCTGATTAGGACTTCAAATGTTAGGGGAATGCTTAAGGCAAAGGAATATGTTAGAGGCAAAAATTTCTGCGGACAGTGTGTAGTGCGCACTCTCAGTTGTTGGCCTAAGGACCCGTCTTATGCCTGTGTCTGGTGGAATTCGGGGAAGATTTGTGGTAAGGTTTCTGAGTTAAGTCTCGGAGTACTGTATATTTGGTATAGTCCTACAGGTCTGAGTCGGAAGAGCACCTGGGAGACGGGGCTCTGATTGTGAAAAAGATACCATGCTCCAGTCCCCTGTTCCCGTGAATAAAAGGCGTATAACCTCCATTTCTCATTCATGGAATGATAGGGATGAGGGGATGACGGAGCATCGATCTTGGAGTCAACGATATGCTAAATGTGATTACTTTATAGCAACTGCTTGAAAATGAGCTAGACAAGGGTAATTGCAAACTCACCGTTGCAGAGAGCTGCAAAATTGGAACGTTAAAGTCTGCAATACCATTAAACGTAACAAGACGAACGTCTAGACGAGTTGCGGTGCCGGTAAACCAAGTCGTCCCATACTTTTAAGGTGAGTTGACGACTGTTAGCTACTAATAGCTTTTGAACTTTGGGCATGGACTCTACTACTGTAACAAAGAAGTATATTTGCCTTTTTAAACAGGATATTCAACGAGGTTTCCCTTCATGGAATACTTCATTTTCTGTGCAATTCGCGCCAACTTATAGTGGCGCTCTGCTTAGAATTATCATTCTTCTCTCTGAGAGGTTGAATCCCACTCAATACCATGTCACAGAGTGCACTCTAAAAACACTATGGTCAACTATGCACCGACTCAAACGTATGGTAAAAAGTGACCAAATTAATGGTTAGATTTGAGCATAAATTAGTGAATTTTGACCAAAGTTGGAGGTGAATGGTTGGACCATTGTTTAGGTCGGTGCATAGTTAATTAAATCAATGGTCAATTTGAGGCAAAGAGATGAAATGAACGAACGATTTGGCTAAAAATTTACTGCTTTGCTTCGTTATTTTCACCATAAATTGGCTGGGTGGGTTTTAAGAAGTACTAAACTGCAACCTCTTTGCAAAATTTGTACCATTCCATGAATTGAAAATGCTAGAAACATGCTGTACTCTATACCAATGTAGTCAATTTTAGCCATTTCAAATTTGTTAGAAAATTATCTCTCAAAAACTGACAAGTAAAAAGTCAAAAGATTCTGAAGATACGAAGCTTGTCACAGTCTACCTGAATTTATTCCGAAATTCAAAGTGCAGTACAATTGCAGTACATACGCTGCACCTGCATGGATCTATCAGTCTATCGGAAGTTTATCTATGTCATGGTAGCCGAATAGCCCGAATTGGTTAAATGAGAATGAATATAATGTTTTGCCAAAGTTGCCAAGCGGTGGGGACTTGGGCGATTTATTGAGGGGAGCTCCAGCCCACCTAAGCCTACACCCCTCCTCCAACGTAGCAACGCCACTGGGGCCATGTCTTGAAATCGTGTAAAATAGCTCCGTAATATACCGGTTCAAATTAGTGTTATTATCGGCTAGCATGAATATAATTTTTTGCCAAAGTTGCCAGGCGGGAGGGACCTGGGCGATTCATTGAGAGGGGTGGGGACTCCAGCCCACCTAAGTCTATGACCCTCTTCCTCCGCTTCCTCCGTAGCAACGCCACTGAGGCCATGTCTTGAAATCGTGTGAAATAGCTCCGTAATATACCGCTTCAAATTGGTTATTTTTATCGGCCAGCATGAATATACCTTTTTTGCCAAAGTTACCAGGCGGTGGGGAGCTGGGCGATTCATTGAGGGGATGGAGGCTCCAGCCTTCTTAAGCCTACACCCCCTCCTCTCCGGTAACAACGTTACAGCGACCATGTCTTGAAATCGTGTAAAATAGCTCCGTAATATACCGATTCCAGAGCATCATTAATTGAAGAAAATTTTCTGCCATAACCTATTAAAAGTTTATGCATTTCATCTTGCCATGCTAGACCCTAGGCTACGGTATAATACCTGCATGAATTGCTATGGTTGGCGTAATCCTAACAATCCCCTGCCCCTTCCAGTTTTCTTAAAGATGATTTGTAATGATTAAATAGTTACAAATTACACCTACCAATACATTACATTTAAAATACCCATAACCTAAAAAATACCCACCATCTCTTCTAAGACTACTTAAAGGCCCAGTTCTATCACCCCAAACAGTACTAATTCTGCTAACCTTCTTACTTAAGCCCCTCCCACAATTGTCTAAAATTCATCCTCATCCAGATACAATCTCAGTTTATTGCTTAAACTAGGGTATAGAAAAACTAATCAAAACACTCTCAGTACTATTCATGTTGTGTAATATAAGCTTGGGTACTCTGCATTGTTTGAATTAGCTGTCAATCAAAGAGCTGTTCGAATTGAGAATTTCGGTACCCCCGTACCAAAATTGTAGTTTGGGTGATAGGTTTGGCCCTTTAATACGGGAAGTTGCAACTTTCTGCTTACTATAAGTTGACCCTTATCAGCTTATGTTATGTGACGTAGACACTAAATTTAGACCGTGCACAGAGGTCAAATTGTTGGTTTGCGGACGAAGATTTGAACATTACAAGACATTTCGTAACTGTAAATTTCTAGCTAAGTGGCTTGTTCATTTCATCTCTTTGCCCTTTTCGGAAATGGAAAGGTAGCAAGACATTTATGAGCTAATTATTCTCTAGTTTGTTATAATTATGTCAGGGAGTTGTGGTGTTATCAGGAAAACGTTTAACTTATTCATGATAAAGTCCATTTTTCTCTTTAAAGTGGTTCGTTCAACTATTGCAGACGGATTGTTGGAATGATGAAATTCGTCTTCTACGGAATCTTTTACTCGACAGTAAATTCGTATTCATAGAACTGTCTTACTTATTGCTTTTATATATTTTAGGTAATCGTTCCATCAATTGCGAATCATGGCCATACATAAACTTACTACAATGGCAATATTTTCTTCCGTAGTAAAAGGACATTGTCAAAGAAGCGACAAAAAGTCCTTGCTATAGAATGTAATAAGAAACGTGTCTGATTAATAATGTGATGACAGACAAATCGCAGCTAATAGCTATAAATTATAAACATCGACATTTTGGTATTCACGTTTCATTATAGGACGTAAAAATGATGCAATATCTTTATGACTGATTACTCGCTGTTTCGAAACTCTGATTGTGTAAGACAATATCGTTCAAATTTTATTAAATACTGAACTTAGAAATAATTTGGGAAGGGATACTAGTGACGTATATGAACGGGACTAATACCAGGGAGCTGTGACCTTTTTTGAAAATAGTTCTTCTGTCCACGCAGCCACGGAACGACCCCCATGGTTTTTCACGGACACGGATGAGTGATATGTATGACTTTGCAGTGAAGACAAAAGGTAGCACACCACTAAGTCAAGGGGTGTCCCAGCGAAGGCGGTTACCCTACGAATTTAACACCCTAGAGAAACTTTTTGGGGGGCAGATTAGACCATGTTAGTGAAGAGATGTGTTCAATTTGTGATCTCTATGTGGTAGAAAAGTAGTTGAAGTAATCAGTCTGCAAACATAAAGAAAATTGAAGGTATTTCGGGCATTTTTTGCAATATATCCTTCCGCGATGCAAAACGGCATTTTGAATGAGTCAAAAAACAGGAACCACTACTCTATAATACAGGCCCTTCTAGCGCGAACTCAACATTGTGGAAGCAAGTAATGGTGGTGTTAGCAAAAGAAGGGCAGCAGAAAATAGCATTCCCAGCCAACATGCCCAGCTGGGCCCCAACTGGGTTTCAGCTGGGCTACTTGCTGGGCTCCAGCTGGGACCCATTCGTGTTTGTCAGATGTTCCCACGTGGGGCCCAACTGGGCTAGCCTTTCCAAGCTGATGCACAAATGAAGCCCAGCTGGGTCCCGCTTCAATAACTGAAACCTATAGCTCCGCTTCAGCAAGTAGCCCAGCTGAATCCCAGTTGGGCATGTTGGCTGGGTTCTGCTAGCAGCGTGGGTGATCACGGGCAAGTTTTCACGCATGAATGGATGTTCACTTAACGCATGCACGGACGCAGACACGCACGCGGATCACGCATTAGGGACGAATGGATGGCAGGCTTTACCCTTCTTGAGATATTGTGTTTACAAGCAAAAGCTTTACAAATACACTCGCACATCAGTAACCATCACATAGATTCCTTGCATACCTTGGGCAAGGAATAAAAAAGGTCCACTTACCAGAAGTTGTTCATCCTTTTCAAAACGGGTCTTTATTTCCTTTCCTAAGTCATTGTTGGGTATCTTGATAGGCCTATCCTCATTTTCTATCAGCCAGCGAGTAGCAAAAATAACACTTCTAGGCCTAACATTTTCAGAAAAAACAGTCGTTTTATAACTTAATTTCCTCTTACATTTGACAGAAATTACTTGGCTCTCTTCAAGTCTTATAGGTAAAGTTTTAATTGTTGTCACCACATCAGACGGGACATTAACAACATTTCCCATAATACTAAATTGCCCTCCTCGAGGAAGCTCACGGAACTGCATAAAAGGTGTTCGTAAAGCGACCAACCTTTCTTCAAGACGATGTAATTTCAATTCTTGTGGTATCTCATGCATTTTCATATTATTATCTCGACTTAATAACGGAACTCTACCTTCTTTTATATATTTTAAACAGGTTTTATAGACCATCCTTTATCTATATCTTCTTCCTGCTTACAAATACTAGTATTTCTACTAAATCTAACTAAATTCACCCACAGTGCAGAGGCCGCTGAGCCAATTTTGAAGTGCGGGGGCTAATCATCGAAGCGGCCCAATATGTCCAATAACATAAATGCAGTTTAAGGCGGACCAAATTGCCCATAGCAAAATAAGTGCGGGGGCTAAAGCCCCCTAGCCCCCCGTCTCCGCGGTCCCTGCAGTGCACATTCTTTATACCATAACCGCTCACAATAAAAGCAAACATATGTAGGCCCTCCATAATTTTATTCCAAATGCGATGTTGCAGTTCTCTAATTGGACTCTCCTCTTCTTTTCAAAATTGACGCTTACTTATTTGTTCTCTAAGCATCATTTTAGTTCTATCACTTGCAATACCCACACTACGTTTTATCAAAAAACTTTTATTTTCCCAACATTTATAGCTATCTTCAGTCACTCCCATAGGCCCTTGCACTAATAAATGATTACTCCCCTCATTTAAACAAACATCTGCTCTCTTCAGATAACTTTGCATTGACATTTGATTACGCTCCTGTTCAAGTAAAATGTCTCCCCTCTTCAATATGTTACATTCAACACCGGAAAATTCTTCACTATTTTCATTAACACAACCCCTCTTCAACCAATTCTCTATAACGCTGCTCTCATGTACAGACTCATTATCTTCTATTTCCAACACTACGTCATAATGTACTCCACCTGTATTGACTAAATAAATGGCACGTTTTTCCCGATTAACTACGCTACTTAAAATACCACTTTGAGGATAACGTACCCATTTCCATGTACCATTATATTCTATAAAAGTATATATATATATATATCAGTTTCCGCCATGCAGCTGCAAATATTTCAACCTCTGTAGACCATACACTATCCCTATCCATTCCAGTAGAAGTAACATATTCTTCCTTAGTCATTATTGGTACCGGCAACTCACTTCTACACAATGAACTTACAATGACTTGTCTTAAATAAAAATGATCATCTTCTACCCTGTAACCAGTAATACCAAATACCGAAAAAACAATTACCATCCCCACCTACTTTTCTCACAGGAATCGGCCTACTCTTAACTGAAATACATTTTCCTATTTCAATGGACGGCAAATCAAACTCCCCAGTTTTCACAAAAACCATGTTTGAATCTATCAACACAAGCTTCCTAAACATTTTTTCTCTCCAACAGCTATCAACAACTAAAAATAAAACGTACATGTAGATCTTTCGGAACATATAAATAATGCATCACGATCGTCATGTTCCCTAATTTCCCCATCATCACACCTCTGACTTTTTTCATATTCACTAGAACTTTTTTTTGTTTGTTCCCAACTCTGATATCATCATTTTTCTCCCCTTCATAACTTTTATCTTGAAATTCACCCCATATTTTCTTTTTCTTTGTTGCCAACCTTTCCTTTCTAAATTAAAAATCTTTGAACGGCCCTTCTTAGGCATTGTAATATTCTCCAGATAATTTTAAAATTTAAAATAACAAATGTAACATAACCAGACATCTTGATATAACACAAATATTAATACTCGCCAACTCATACAAATAATATTTACCTACCAATAACAATGTTTCCTTCCAACAGAAACTTTATCAAAATTTTCGTTAGTGTGAGAAATTCACACAGCTCTTAAAAATCACAAAAACAGTGAACAAAACTCCTCTAAACTATTCAACATTTTACTCCACCGCAACCCCGACCATGCCACTTGAAAAGAATAAATCCCTACAAAGCAATCCTCATGTAAATACTCAAAATTCACTAAACACCAATCTGTAATAAATATAATACGATGAATTAGGAAAAAAACAACCAAAATGATGGCGCTGTGTTAAATTAACAAACAACCTTTTCCCCAGAGTACATAACATGCGGACCTGGTTTTTCTGCAAGATTGTTACTAAAAATAGAACACGTTTGAAAATTTTACATGAAAAAAACCCCAATTTTACACTCTCACGAAAGTCATATTTCCACCAAAACTTAAAAACACGAAAGAGAAGTACCATCCCTACAAATTGCACTAAACCGTATTTCGATACCACAAAGCATCTACAAGAAGATAGAAATAAAGTGCCGGAAAAGTCAGAAATTGACATCGCGATAGTAACTGCATTAGTTGCGGTTGCCTGCAAGGCAGGCACCGCAACTAAAAACTGAATTTCATTTGCTGGAACTGCCAGGGAAAGTTGTCATTTTGTTGCTTTCCTCCATTGCGATCGACCATGATGATGGCGCTAGAAGGGAACGTCCTGCACTGACTTCTAATTTAATAACAGGCCGTGGACTACACAGAGATGGCCTATCTTTTGCTATTATGAAACTTTACCAACAGCAAACTTTCTCCTTCTGAATAAGTAAAACGGCTGCACGACCGGCTGAGCACAATAAAAGCCATGCTCGATTTTCTCGGTTTTAAGGCTGGACAAGTCTTTACAACCGATACAAAGTTGGTTAGATGGAGCAGAAACTGCAAGGGAGTTATAATTCCCAATGATAATTTGTTGACGAGGAACATATTTACCGTGGCACATAGCCAAATAACGACAACGTGAAAGGATTGATCAGTTAATATTTAGGGCCCCGACTTTAGGTTAGAGGGATTTTAATGGCCCACTGGCAGTTTCCAATCAAATTGTTCAACAGACTGGAGTCGATCCAGCCACGGCCTTTTCCAGTTGTGGCTCACTGGGTTGCTTTCAATTCTCCATAATTACTGAGCATTAAACGCAACCACAGTCGGTTCCCTTGTGCTGTCTTCGCTTTGACCCGGGAGTCAAACTCCGTGTCTCTCGATTTCAAATTGATTGATGTAACCACTCGTTTAGTCATATACTGATATAAGGCTGATTGGTAACTTCACACGGTACTAACGGAGGATGCTACGTGAAAGGTTATGATCATATTGTTCATCCACTTTCAGCGAGGGAGTGACGTAACTACGGGCGGCTTTTGGGGTGCCGCCCACGTTTCTCTCTAGAAGCCTACAATTTGTAAATATATGTGCGAAGAACATATTGGGAAATACAATACGGCTCCGTTCTGGTTTGTGTTGCAGTGGCGTAACCAGGATGGAATTTTTAGGGGGGCCTAGGTAAGATAAGTAGCTCAGCTGGAGGGGGGCTGGTACCTCCAAGAGTCAGGCGTGGCAAGACTATCTAAGCAGAGCGCCACCATCAGTTGGTGCGGAGCTTATAAGAAAATTTTGAGCTATACAAACCCTCCAGACGGCCGGAAACGGCACTTCTCAAGTTGAGCTGGATGTACCCAGCAGTGAAAAACCAACATCATGTCTGCCACTTCTCAAATAATGAGACTAAAAATTCAATCTATGAAAAATCATGGTAGTACATACATTTTTAAGGACCCCCAAACTGGGCATTTCTCATCTGTGGCCTGGGGGATGAGACTAAATGGAATTGTTATCTCCCTTTCTCTTGGGTAAAATTTTAAACTTCAGGAGGACGTAGGTCGCAAATGCGGCAATATTTGAATGGATTTCAGGTTTAATAGAAACAAAAAAGTAGTTCTGCCCCCCCCCCCCCCCTCTGAGAAACTGTCTTTGCGTTAGATTTCCTTGATGCAAAATGGTGCCATGTTTGGCAAAACTTTGAACTGATTATAGGCCTGCGTTTTATGATTTTCCTTTTTGAGGAGCATGAATTTTTTCAAAATACTCATTTTTAGTCTTTGTAGAGATTTTACAAGTGACATACTGTACATACTACCAAAGAAACAATGTTTCTGGTTTTCAGTGGTGTCTAGATGCAAAATGGTGCAGTATTTGTTCAGTCATCGGTACATTAGGAAGTCAAAATTAAAACACTTTGAGTAAATCTCTCAAACTATTTAAACAGCAAAGCAGAAGTAGGGATAATGTGGGAAACATATAACATCCGGACTTTGTGGACATTTTACAAATCCGCCCAGACGCCATTGCCAACTACTAAGAAGAGGACTTGTCGAAAAAATCGTTCTTTGGTGGTGCTTGTCATAGGCAGGAGTGAGGGCACGACATAGGCCTACTTGTAATGGAAAGGAAGAATTATTCGAAGGCAGTATCTTACCCTTATGGCATATTTTGTGTATGACAAAGTGTAGGAATGGTCGTGTAGGAATGGTCTCCAGTGTATGAGTGCCTTGTTTTCAGTAAATCAACCAGCCATCCGAAAGGCAGAAAGTGTCTTAACCTGACAAAATTACATTCGAGTTTGTTGTCATGACGTTCGTTTCATCTTCAAGTGAAATGCAGTAAACGACAGTGCATATTATATACGGTATTTAATTTAGTGAAAGTAGGCATTTTGAAGTTATTACTTGATTTTATACGTGCGTACAAAATGTGTTTTACACACATTCATGCATGTTTTCTTAATTGTTGCAAATTTTATCTATTTGTTGTTTTTGAAAGAAATACTTCAAAGTTTATTTCCGTCCAAACATTTTTTGTCAATTACTTTATCATGACGCAAGAAATCTGGGGGGGGGGGGACTAAAGAAAATCTAGCCCCCCCCCCCGGCTACGCCACTATTATGTTGTTTCACAAATAACTTTAATAAATTATACAATTTCGCCACTGTTGGTGTTAGTAAGAGAGATTAGAAGTTGTTAAGTTTAGGGTATATGGACTGATATTTTGAAAGTCATTACGAAGGTTTTTCGTCTTTAAACCTTTACCGTTGTGCTCCAATCGAGGCATATTTGCGCGCCTCGGGAGTGGGCGGAAAAGCGGACGTAACACGTCCCGCATCATCTTCCGTAGGCTATTGACCCCGTGACCTTTAACTATTGTTTCTCTCGTTGTTATGGCCGAATTTTCGGGTAGCTGCTCTCAGTTTCGAGCTCCGTCAGAAACAGTAAAGATGGGCGAGAGCCGCGCTCTCCGCATGGGTCCAAACTCAAAATAACGACTGCTTCATTACTAGTTACAAGTCTGGGAAATGCCTGTTCCGGCTTTCTGAGGGGTTAGAATTTTTAACAATTTTCTGTACGCTCCGCGCCAACTGATTGTACGCTCCGCGCCAACTGATGGTGGCGCTCCGCTTAGACAGAGTGTTTTGGTCGAACGGATTACTTAACAGAACATTGCAAGCTTGCAAATTGTTCTTCGTTTTGGGACAATATTATGAAGTTGAAAATTTCACTGTGAAAGAAAGCTCAAAATAATGACTGATTTGTTTTTAGGTACGAGCTCGGGAAATGCCATTTCCTGCTATCTGGAGGTTCTCAATTTTTAAAAAATTTCTGTGTCCTGCACTTTGATAGTCTTTCGGGCAAAATTACATTTTTCGGACAAAAGAGGCAATTCTGCCCCTCCCAAACTGAAACGCTCCCGTTCGTCTATGTCAATATATAAAATATAAAACTTCAACAGCCAAACTGTTTCTGCGGGAGAATTTTCCCAATATGGTCCGAGGGCCTTAATCTGCATGATGATATTCAGTAACCCCAATCAAACTACAGATCACGCCCTACTTGATTTTCTTGTAAGAGGACTAAATTCTTCCATAAAACCGGTAAATCTGTCACAAAATTACAAGTTTTTTCCAGTATACGCTTCAGATTGTTAAAATTGGCAAAATTTTCCAATTTCGATGGATGCTCCGTACAATAACTAACCAAAGCCAACTCTGTTAATCACCCAAGCATTCTACGTAATTTCGCTCTTGAAAGTCATATCACTTAATAAACAACCCAAATATTTCACAATATCTGTACCCCAAACCAAATTTTCTTCCATTAAATTCCAAACTTTCTTCAATAAAATAAGCTCTAAATTTTCAAATCTTCGTTCAAAAAGGGAAAAAATGTCTGGTAACCTAGTAACTTTTTAATGGTCCTCAAAAAGGGAAAATTTCTTTACAAAATTTTAAATTTTGTCTACAAAATAAACTCCAGATTTTTAAGTATTTGTTGAAAAGAGGGCCAAAAATTTCATCCCGCTCCGCGCGCCTCAAAATCTGTTAATTGACGTCCCACAGGGACTAACTCAAAGCTTTTGTCGGGGCCTTGATATGCTGACCCCCTGTCGGGGTAATCCTGGCGCCACCCCTGAGTAGGAGTGATGTCGTGTGTTCATTGATGGACAATGTTTAGTTGTTTTTCTCTAAAATTTAACACCATATTTATACAACTTAACTATGATATGTTGTAATCATACGTGCATTCCGAGTAATGGAAGTTTAAAAACTTTATTTGCCTTAGGGGCAAGATAGCATCCCTAATCAATTCAAGGTCAAACAGTAGGATCAAAAAAAAAAAAAAATATGGGAAACAAAACAAAACATTGACCATCAATATGAATACATGACATCACACCTGCTTGGTTCAAGTTTACTTTTTGTAGAAAATGTGTCAACTTCAATTGCTAATATCTCGAGAACCAAACATAGGAAGCGAATAAAAACTTCATCAGAGTGCTTAGAATATGTTCGTCTTTTACATTTTAAACAAAAATTTGGTTCTGGTCTGTCCTTTTTAATGGAGATTCTACTTTGCGACAAAGAAAATGATAAAATGCCACATCGTCCTGTAAAGAAGCCGATACATTTTATCTCGTAATTTTCTGATCATTTTGCAGTTTGATCATTTTCTATTTATTAAAATGAAGGCTTTATTGCAAAGGAAAGCTCAAAATAACGACTGCTTAGATTCTACTTACAAGCATGGCAAATGAAATTTCCGACTATCTGAGAGGTCGCGATTTTTCAAAATTTTCCGTAGCTTACGCTCCGCGCCAACCGATGGTGGCTCTCCGCTTCGATAGTCTTTCGGAAAGTCAGCCACTACTTCTCATACCCCTCCCTCACGAAATAGTTTTGAACGACATCCCTTGATACCGTACTATGTGAGATGTCTTGGTCGCAAGTTCAGTTTGCCCCTCCCCCAAACAAATTTCCTTATATCCGCCCTAGAGCTCAACCCCTAATATTCAAACCAACCCTAACAATTTTATGCTAGTCCATGTGTTACCTTGTTTGACCTATATATGCAGGTCAACTTTTCTTAAATTGGAATTGGTTGGGTTTTGCATGTCTACAGAATAAAGTTCAGCCGGCTTAGGCTCTTGTGCTTGGAATCTTTTAGCGGCAGTTCAAGAGTGAAAGTCGATTTCCTAATTTACAATATTTACAATAAGATTAATTAAACTTGCACACAATTCAAACAGAACAGGCAGTTTCTCTGTTACTAAATATGGCCAATTCCAATGCAAGAAAAGCTTACCTGAATATGTCAAACCAAGTATCACATTGGTCGTCAGGGTAACCCTGACTACACATGGACTACTACAACGTACAACCAGATAACGAAAACCTAAGAAGAGATTATTTTGGAGCTAATTGTCACGAGTTTTTTTTTTTGTATAATAATATCAGTAATAAACTGAAATAAATTTGAATTGTTACAAATTTTAAGCAACACAAGGGCATTTTACAGACATGGAAAAGGCAACGGTCAAAGGCCGAAAGCAGGTACGTTTGTTGATTGATTGTAGTAATTGTGAAGTTAATGGTTGTACCGGCAAACACCGGACCGCGCCAACTACAGCTCTTTCAGTGCTTTCTATTTATACCTGCAGCCAACTTAAAATGACAGGAAATAGCGGAATTCAAAAATCTCTATTTTTTTACATTAGATGTAATGACATGTTACGTGAATTGTTACTGAAAGAGGGAAACCACTTACAATAAACTGTTAGCTACATTTCCGTTTTTAGTCACCTACCCAAAACACTATTTGGAATTTTTCTATTATTTTCAACAAACATGCAAAAATGTAGGCGTGAACCTTTTGCTGTGACGGAACTTCGGATTCATCAATTGACAAACCGGAATTTTATCTAGAGGAAGAAAGAAAACGCCATCCAAAGAAGAAAGTGATTAGAAAATTAATGACAAAATAAGTTGAGAAATATTACAACAAAGTCGCACAGGGACACAGTTTTACTCCTAACATAATTCAATAGCCTACAAAACCATTGACAAAATATATGAACTTCTCGCTACGTGAAACACATTTTTACTGTACTTGCCTTATACATGCACATCATATTTGGCAGCTTTCCATCAATGCTGAATCGTCACAAACAGCCCTTTATTATTGGTAAGTAAATATAAACATGCGCTTAGTTTGTACATGGCGACCGATGTTGCTATACTCAAACAGGCGTGCTGTGGTTTTTTTTTCAATACATAATGAAAGACAGTAGCGTGAAAAGTAAATAGAAGTATTGACGCAGCTACTGTTACATGAATGTTTCTTTACGGATGCAAAATTGTGCCACAGTACCAATTACTTGTATGAGTTCGCACTCCGCTTTAGTTTGTCCCACTGGCTGTGGATAAAGCAGAAAATGGCGCAGGAAGCGAAATGAAAGTTGGGGGGGGGGGGGGGCGATTTTAGACCATGCACCTCGCCCTATCCTATTGACCAAAAGGTACATTTTTATTCTAGTTTTTTTTTTTTCGCTTTTCTACGAGCGAGAACAATTTTTTTTTTAAATTAAAACAAAAAAACTGATCTTTCCTTTAAGTGTGAACACCATAAGGAACGTAATAAGCGGCCCGCTGAGCGCCCCGAAAATTTTACGCCTTTGTAAA
Organism: Holothuria scabra; assembly: GCA_037179385.1. NCBI lineage: Eukaryota > Metazoa > Echinodermata > Holothuroidea > Aspidochirotida > Holothuriidae > Holothuria > Holothuria scabra. The sequence goes on from CM074189.1 coordinate 28,331,384, forward strand.
TATGGAGCTTGTATTGCAGAAAACAGTTTAGATTCAGGGTTTCCAATAGGGAAATTTGAATATTTGGGGGAAGATCGAAGAATCTGCGTTTCCTATAAGCATACATCTGGAAGAAGCATGTCGACTGAAAATCGCTGTTTTACATAATGTTATCTTAGGGGTGGGGATTGAGGCTTCTCGGTGACATTCAAAAAGCTCCCGAAACTTTGTCTTTTAGACAAAATATTAAAATGTGAAAAGCCTGCATTGAAGAAAATTTAGTAGGGTAACGCCAACGCAACGGCTCGGAAATGTTTACCACTGACTGCTTTATGACCGACCACTTCATTTAAAGGCTGCAGTTAAGAGCGCGCGAAACGCTCAGAAAATTTTGCCGTTTTTAAAACTAATAGCTACAAATATGGAGCTTTTATAATTCAGAATAGTGTGAGGAAAAAGCTGGAAAACCGCATTGAATTTGCACTTCCGTATGCACTTCCTTCATATATTGGTGGCAAAGCTGAGATTGATTGCTTTATCTCAGGCTTAAGTCGTCCGGGTTCTCTGGCAAAGAGCCGTTCGACGAAACCAAACTATAAACAGATAAACTGCTTCCCGAAATAGCAAGATGGAACGACGACTGAATCGTTGTTGCTACATATGGTATCTAAGGCCTACGAACTAACACTTTTCGATTACATTTCAAAAGTTTCCCAAACTTTCTTGTCCTTTTTCACACAAAATATCATAAAATCAAGGGCTTTCATTAAAGAAAATTTGGAATTCTATGAAAGACAGTTTGCACAACAAGACGAACGTCTAGACGAGTTGCGGTGCCGACAAACCAAGTCGTCTTGTACTTTAAAGGTGATTTTATATTTTAGGGGGACAAAAATACCATTCCAAAATACCTGTATTGTGTTTTGCCCAATAGCAGCTAAGTTAAGTTCCACACTTGTAATCCAGGAACATTGTTCATTCACTTTAGAAATGTGGTTGAGGTGGAACGTGTAACACACCAAAGAAATACTCGATTGCTGGTATAATGAGGTTTGCTCATTTTGAACTCATAGTTGACAGTAAATCAGGAAAAGATGATACAGCAGTTGATTTAGAACTGTAGAAAGAGCAAAACGTCACATCAGATAACATTTCAAACGTCCTTTACAAGCTGTTGCTTGTGCATTCAATGTAAGGTATTCCTAATGTCCTGGCTCCTTAGTAACTCCTTGTACAGCATGAGGGTTTCTGATAAAAGATGGTAAAGCGCCAAAGGCTCAAGACAGACCATTCGACCAAACAGACGTTAGTCAAAATTGTATTTTAAGTAGTGCAGTTAATAAGGAAAAACATGCCGTTTGTTTAGCTGTTTAGTGAATACAGGTGGAGTACACTGTTATGACGTAATGTTGAAAACGATAATGAGTCTGTATATACATGACAGTAACGTTGTAGTCACTTGGTTGAAGATGGATTTATGTTAATGAACGAAAGGAAAAATTTCCAATGTTGAACATAGAGAATTTTTAAAGATTAATGGTTTTTAAAAAGTTCTGTACGCTCCGCACCAAGTTTACTCTCAGCTTTCTTAATAAAAAATTGTTGTAAGTAACACTGATGTAATAACAAGTTAACGAGAATCAAAAGAAATGTCGATATCTCAGATTTACCATAATCTTTACAAATGATGAAATAAAATAAAAAAAAATATAAAACAGCAAAGTAAAAATTCCTTTGTCAGCGTTACTTACACCTACATTCTCTCAACATAAATGTTAATAATGATGATATTTCACTCTAGCCTTAGGCCTATTGTCACTGTTTCTCCAATTTATATTAATCCCGCACACATACGTCACTACTAACCCTTCGCCAGTAACTTCTTAGTTCAGTAATGTATAGACACTTGAACGACGTTGACCTCCACAAATCAGAGAACCGAATCAATCACTTACAAATCGTAAAAGATAAATTGCAACATCTATACGTCCCTTCATGAAACCCTAATACCAAAAATATCGATGTCCCTAGTTTGTAACTATTAGCGGCGATTCGTCTGTCATCACATCATTAAACAGTCTCGCTTCTTCCTACACACTATATCAAGAACTTGTTGTCGCCTTTCTGACAGTGACTTCTTACTACGGAACAAAACTGTTGCCATTGCACTATATAAAAATTGTTTTAATAATTTCCATGCAGTTCTTTTTCTAATAAAAATAATAACATAGCAAGTTTATGTATGGCCACGACTCGCAACTGATCAAACGATAACCTAAAATATGTAAAAGCAATAAGAAAGCCAGGTCTATGAATAAGACAGCACTGTCCAGTAAAAAACTCCGTAAAAGACAAATTTCATCATTCCAACCACCCATATGCAATAGCTCAACAAATCACTTTCAAAGAAAAAAACGGACTTCATGAAAAATAAACGTTTCGCTGATAACACCACAGCCAGTGACATAACAAAAAGGAGCATAACTAGCTTATAAATAAGTGTCTTGCTACTTTACCATTTACGAAATGAACCACCTGGCTAAAAATTTACGATTGCGAATTTTCTTGTACCTGTTCAAAACTTCGTTGTGTAAGCTAACAATCTTAACCCTCTACAAACGGTCCAAATTTAATGTTTACGTTCGTTTAACATAAATATAAAAAAAATGATAAGGCAATCATTTTTAATTGTTTTACAGTGACGTAAATCCCGGAGAAGGCAAGGGATGTCTTTGCTTCCTCGAGTAAAAAAAGGAAAGCCAAACTGTCATATGGCCCCCTCAAAATTTTAAATAACTATTTCAAAATCAACACATTTTTGACAAGAGATGAACTATCCATGGCCTTTAAAAAGACCAAATCAGTTGGTTTTCAAGGGCTTCTACCCCAACAGAAGACCCAAAGCAGTCCCTGAATGATTGCGCAAAACCTTCATTCATGCAAACCTCTTCCCAATATCTCAAACAGATCACCGCCCAGCGTAATAAAAAAAATGGTTGCTCTCATCACATACAAATATAAAACGAGATATGAATGAACATGTTAAAACCCTACCCTGACTACTCTTTACATTAAACTATGTGTTCATGTTAACACTTCTTCATCTTATGATGTGCTCTTCTCCCTAAATGTATAAATATCCCCAAGAACATTCCCTCTGAATTTGGTTTTTTAAGCATTCTTCTTTAGTGGATCTTCTGAGCAATGGCAACTCGTGGTGTAAATATGTGGAGGGGTACATAATGAACTTACAATGACTTGTCTTAAGTAAAGATGGCCATCTTCCCTGTAACCAATAATGCCAAACACCGAAAAAACAATTACCACCCACAACAACGAAAAAATAAAATGTACATGTAGATCTTTCGGAACGTATAAATAATACATCACGATGGTCATGTTCCCTTCTTTCCCCATCATCACACCTCTGACTCTTTTCATATCCACTAGAGCCTTTTTTGTTTGATCCCAACTCTGACATCATCATTTTTCTCCCCTTCATAACTTTTATCTTGAAATTTACCCCCATACTTTCTTTTACTTTGTTGCCAACCTTTCCTTTCTACAAAAAAAAAAATCTTTGAACGGCCCTTCTTGGGCATTGTTATATTCTCCACATAATTTTAAACTTAAAAATAACAAATTTACCATAACCAGACACCTTGATATAACACAAATATTGATACGAGCCATCTCATTCAAATAATATTTACCTACCAATAACAATGTTTCCCTCCAACAGAAACTTACTTTATGAAAAAACAGTGAACAAAACTCCTCTAAACTATCAAACGTTTTACTCCACAGCAACCCCGACCATGTCACTTGAAAAGAATAAATCTCTACAAAGAAATCCTCATATAAGTACTCAAAATTCACTAAACACCTCGATGAATTAAATAACAACCAAACTGATGGCGCTGTGTTAAATTAAACAACATATTATTCCCCAGAGTACACACGGACCTGGTTTTTCCGCAAGATTGTTACTAAAAATAGAACACGTTTGCAAATTTTACGTGAAAAAACCCCAATTTTACACTCTCACGAAAGTCATATTTCCACCAAAACTTAAAAACACGAAAGAGAAGTACCATCCCTACAAATTGCACTAGACCGTATTTCGATACCACAAAGCATCTAGAAGGAGATAGAAATAAAGTGCCGGAAAAGTCAGAAATTGACATCGCGATAGTAACTGCATTAGTTGCGGTTGCCTGCAAGGCAGGCACCGCAACTAAAAAGCAATACAGCTGGCGGTGTCTCTTAATGATGTGGTGTCAAACATGGTAAATATTTGATTTTGTCATTTCCAGAGCTTGGAAAAGTTAACCAAACTGATTTATGAGCGAGAACTAATGCATTTTATATTGTATTATTTGCGGCGCCCGAAGCGCTCCAGGAATTTTCTCTTTTTTGAAATTTGGAAAAGTGAAAGAAGAGTTTTTTTAAGCCCGGTAGGGGGCGGAAGCATGCCTCATTCTTCACTTGGGGATATCACTCCCAGTCCCTCCCCACCCCGCTTCCAACGTGTATGAAAGCAGTACAAGGGGTAGCCCAATATTAAGACCTCTCATCAGCGCCTAAGGTATCATTCAGTTTACCGCTTGGGATGTGCGTTGGCAAATGCCGTCAACCGGGGACGTTTTTGTAAATACACACCTACCGATCGGGGACCCAGCATACACCGGGACGGTTCTCATTTTAAATCACAGTTTTAAATCGCCCTGTAGTGCTAAATTATGTGTGCATGAAGATACCTATTGAAATAAAGACAATATAAGATCAGTCCCCACTTACATAGTGCTGTTTTCCGTCCGCATTTGCTTTGGAGAATCCTATACATACCTACAATTATCTAGATAAATATTGAAAGAAAATATTTTGAGCACCCTCCTCTTCTGTTGTACCAAGGTACATCATTTACTATCAGTAAACAAACTAATAGACCATTCTACATCCCGTCCCCGGTTGAAAGGTTCAACAAAATTGTCCCCGTTCTGCCGTTTGACGGCGCTTAGAGGTATGGATGTGCTGACAATACTTCTAAATAAAATAGCTGATTCTAGTGTCAGATGCACACGACTTCCAAAAAGGAGAGGGGGCGGGAACTCTGAGTGACACTGAAATAAACCACCTAACCCAAGTATCGATATAGGTTGGGGAACTGAAGGAGGGTATTAAGCTTATTCATCTAGCGCTCCAGGAGGTTAAAGCAGGCCCTGGTTAAAGACAATCACACCTTCCGCCACTCCACACAGGTACACAAGAGGCTTGCTCAACGCATATGCAGTGGTACTGGGATTTTAATGCGCTCCCATACCACTGGTGTGAAATGCAGCTTGCGACTTGGGCACCCGCCGCGCTAAGGGAGGGCGTGCTTTCTAAACTGAATTGTTGAATTGGTTTTAATCTAAAATACTTGCACCACTCGGCTAAAGGGTTACGTGCACACACGCAGAGACAGTGGCATCAGCTTTGTAGTAAACACACTCCACAGGCATATTTTAACCCTTTACCGTTGTCTGGGTCCTTTGGACCCATGCGGAGAGCTCGGCTGTCACTCATCTTTACTGTTTCACGCGGAGCTCGAAACTGCGAGTAGCTACCCGAAAATTCGGCCAAAACAACAAGAGAGACAATAGTTTAAGGTCACGGGGTCAATGGCCTACGGAAGCCGATCCGGGGCGGTCTACGTCCGCTTTTCCGCCCACTCCCTAAGCGGTAAATATGCCCCGATCGGAGCACAAAGGTAAAGGGTGAAGCTGGGGAAAAAGTAATAGTCGACAAATTTGGGGACTAAACAGATTTTGTCAGGGAACGATGCGTTATGGGGTAATGGGCTTTTACGAGGATGTAGTTTACAAAGTATTCCTTCTATTTGTTGATCCTCAACATGTTTTCTTTTAAAACTGGACTTCAACCCTTGGCATTCATCACCAAGCCCTAATACGCCAGATTACGGAAACTTATGTTCATTCATACTAGGTGATAATCTTCAACTCCTATTGGTCCATTGTGGTCGGGTGACCGTGCCGTACCCCGCAATGAAACCCGAGTAACCATATTTTATCCTCCACGGAAAAAGAACGGACCAATCACCGGCGTAGGAATACAACCCAAAATGATACACCACCACAAAATGTTAACAAGAAGAAGGCCTAAAGCCTTAATTGAAAGGGTAAGGCTAAGTACCCCAAAATAAGTGTTCGGATCAATTAGGAAACATTAATACTGACGTTAGTGCGAGTCCGATTGTCATATACGCCACTGAAGCTGAACTAACATGAATACTGTAACACTGAAAGCGTAACGCTGGCATGTTAAGTTGAACTTGAAACAATCGCACTTCTAACGTTAGCTAACCTGAGAACCATCTCAATACAGGGTATTGGCGGCCTAAGGCTTCTTTTCAATGCTGAGTATTTGTTACACTTTACTAGGCTTACTTGCACTAGTATAGCTAGCTTACCTTGTTTAAAGGTAAAGAGCAGTCCCCCCAAACTTATTTTGAAGAAAAAGCTAAATAGCACAATTTTCGTCTTATTTCTCTTCAAAGTATCATTCATTACAATTTATGATTAAACTATTCCATATTCAAGGTAAACCAAGCAGTTATTCCCAGTAAATTTCAAATTTGAAGAGAAAAAATGTTGTCACATGACTCCCAACAGCCAATCATGAAACTGGACAGTCTACTACACTACTTCAATTCGGGATGACTGCTCCTGCTCTGAAGTCTTAATATGATTCCTGCCTAGGAATTGTGCAACACAGACTAGCTTAGACACGTATACATACAAGAACACCTCCTCAATAGACTATGATTCACAGTTTGAAAATACCGCCCTGTGTTGCATGTGTTGTGCGTATGCGTGTGTGTATGTAGCCTATAAGCTTATTTACATGTAGGTAGGTAGGTAATTTCACCATACCTATGCACAGGCATAATCATAATAAAAAGCAGCATACGTTCGTGCACGTAAAAAGCATAATTACGTATCGTACTTACTTAGGAGGCTGGGTAGACTTGCCCCAAGTCTCTCGAGACGTTCCCTCTCAGCTATTGAGATTCTGCTCTGTCACCATTCCCTGTAATGTCGCCCCTTAGACCTCTACTAATGCACCGCTGCAGACAAACCCAACTTCTCACACTCTTATCTTTCAAATTCGACTCGTTAACTTCAATGCACACAGTGCTAGCCAAGCCACGGCGGGACCAACACGCCTCGACCCGCTAATAGGTTATCACACACACCGCTTTGAATGTTCCTGCACCGAGTCGTTGCAACGATCGTGCGTGGCAGATACCTGTTTATACGCTGTGCATATATATCAACGAGAAGATCTGGCTTACTCGAGAGACTTGTAGCTTATGTAATTGGTGACGTAGCATTTTGGACGGTCCCGTTTTAAATTACTAATCTCTTTAGCCAATGAAAAGCTTTCTATATTTTAACAGACAAAACGACGCAACGTTCATCACACGATGATCTTAATGCATATACAGCAAAAGAAGCAAAATGCCGAAGCCGATTGGATGATACAGTAAACTACCATGAAATATATTCATCTGAATTCTGAGATGAATAGAACAATATAGAAGTTAAAGATGACCACGTGAACAGTTGCTAAAGATACAAGTCTCTCATGGCAAGCCGCAAGTTTAACTGGCCGCTCAGCAGGCTCGTGAGTGTGTGAGCACGTACAATCTCACCCGCAAGAGTGAACGTTGTAAACAAGTCGGAGGTGTCACATCCGTGGACAGTGAGAAGTTATCTGAAAGGTTGCGTTGCAGCACAATGCGATGGAATCACCGTGGGGAGAAGGAACAGAAATGAAATGAAAGGTGGATGGAAGGAAAACGTGAGAAACTCGGGGCAAGTCTACAGGCTAGGCTGCAACGGTGCATGTAAAATTCGTTTCTATGGGGTTGCCAAGCAGACGCAAGTCATGACTCGAGTCACTTCCTCTCAAAATGATAGTGACTCGAAAGAATTCAGAGGTAATTTCCCCATTGAAAAAGTACAGTGACCCAAGTCAATGACTCGACTCGAGTCAATTAAAAGTTTGAAAACTGGTGACTCGAGTCACCAATCTAGTGACTCGATTACAACACTGTTGCCAAGTGTCTTCACTGTTGTTTTTTTTTTTTTTCCCTTCTTTTTTCTTACTTCACGAAGTGTTAATGTTTGTTCTTGTTTAGATTGTTGAAGCTCTTCAATAAGAACAATATTTGCCAAATCTAGTAACATGATTTTTTTATTCGATGGTTTATGGATCTACTGAATCCAGTTTGTACAATGGCATACTTTGTTAATCGCGCAAGAACATTTTCTATAACGGTTTTTAAAGTTTTAATGTTTCCACATTAAGTGGAAAAAGCCGTTATCCAGATACAAAGTTTTCTTTCTTTTTAGTCTTTTTAATGAAAATCTTGTTATATTTCAATGAACAAAGTTAATCAACGCTGGAAATGTGCATTGAGTAGACTATAATCACGGAATTCCTATACATGGACAGAGCATATACTGCACCTTACATTGTCGCTACCGTACGTGTGAGAAAAAAGCGCACCAAGATGGCCGTCTGCTGTGGTTTTGTGTGAAGGTTTGGACTTGCTCAAGTATTACCCCGTATTCATAGGCGTACGGGAGCATTTCAGTTTGGGGGGGGGGGCAGAGGATTCTCTTCCCGAAAAATGTAATTCTGCCCGAAAGACTATCTAAGCGGAGCGCCACTATCAGCGGAGCGTACGGAAAATTTTGAAAAATTGCAAGCCTCAGACAGCCGGAAATGGCCTTTCTCAGGCTTATAAGCAGAATCAAAGTCGTCGATATTTTGAACTTTCGTTTGCATTAAAATTTTCACCAAAAAATGAGCAAATCTACAAAAAGGTCAGAAGACTCCCAGATGAAATGTACCACTTGGCATTACCATTGGATGACGACATTAAGCTATAATCATTGGAAAATGAGTTTGTTTGCGCGTTCTAAAAACTGTTTTACGTCATGCAGCATGAGATTATCATCAATATAATTTTGAAAATTGAAAAACTTCAGAAACCCTCGAAAATCCCAAGGCTTCTCAACTTCAAGGGAGGATGGCATTGCATCGCATTCCGGCTGCCTATTAAATATAAGTTTCGTCGAATTTTACAAGGATCCCGTGTGTTTTAGCAGCTTGTTTAGCTGAGATTCAGAGGCCCGAGTTACCCGAGTGGGGATGCCATGCAAGTAATTGGCCCTTAAACACCGATTAACTCAATTTTTGCGTTTCCCAAGCAAGATAGCAGCCTGTTTATATGCATTTAAACAAACAAGGGCGCAAATTATTTCCTAGTGAGCAAACGACCTAAGTCCACATCAAAGGTTTTGGCACACTTGATCCCCCAAAACCGTAACCATTAAATAAAAAAGGGCGTTGACAGGGCACTATTCATATACTTTTCCCTGATCCAGCAATCGGTAACTGAGGTTCGTCCTTAAAAACATTTGAGATGTGAAAAAACATAATATAGGCCTAATGATATACCGCAACTGGGAATGTATAAAACATTACCTGGTCTTGTATCTTTTCCGGGGAAAACTGTAGAACGGAATTAAAAACATGAGTACCATATGTCTGTGACTCTGTTGCGACCATGGGCGTCCGCAGAAATTTTTACAAGGGGGGCAAGGTCATTCATGGATGATTCAAATGTGTACACTATCTAAGCGAAGCGCCACCATCAGTTGGCGCGGAGCGAAGAAGAAAATTTTGGGCCTTACAAACCCTCCAGATGGCCGGAAACAACACTTGGCGAGTGTTATAAGCTGCATGTACCCAGCCCTGAAACAGGAATTTCATGTCTGTAATTTTTAGTTTTTTAGAATTTTCAATGTAAAATATTGTTGAAGGGAAATCTGCCTCTCGGTCATGTCCTCGCACGCCTATGCACGATAAAACTTACAACTGTCAAACAGCCTATACAGGCCTGTATCCGCTACCCAATTATGAATCATACCCCCCCCCCCCAAAAAAAAAAAGTCACCGGGTATATATCCCAGTTACATCCGCGCGTCGCCACTTGAGATCAGCACGGGACTAAACCAAGACCAACGCATTCATCAATAGTCGGGTGCCATATGCACACTACACACCTGACAACTAGTACAATTGTGGCATAGTTTTTACAATTACAAATTTCCAATAGATATCACGAATGATGGTTCCCTAATTGCGATTTCACTATTCAGCATACCATCTTCTCTTTTGCTATTCCTGGTCAAATGTCCGCATATTTCACGAGTAGAAACTGACGCTGTGAGTGAAGATATTTTGATGATTTATTTTTAATTTTTTTTAATTCAATTTTTAATTATTTTTTTTCACAATTTTGATTTTCCGGGGGGTGGGGGAGGGGAGTGCACCCCTTTCCCCCCCCCTTCAGGACGCCCATGGTTGCGACTTTTGCCCGAATTTCAGTTCCACTGAATTGATACAACTGTCTATATGACTCGGGCCGAACTCCCGACTATATATTAATGATTTTTCTACTAACGCCGTTTGAGAAAAACCCGGGTTGTCACGTTGCTAGATGTTTTTACATGAATTTGTGGGCAGACTTACTTGCAGATTTGTTCACACTAAATTCGTATGAGTGAGCAAACAAGCTACGCTGATTTGTTTACCATTACCCGAATTTCGGTGTCACAGCACTGCAGGTTAAAAAGTTTCGCACAATTTTAAGAGGATCATTTTGAAAAGTACAAAATCTTCATCTCATTCATATGCTGCCCAAATACCCCTCGACCAAGTACGTTTCAGCCTTCTGGTGACTATTGGTGATTGTCATTTATTAATATGGTGCGTCACAAGATAGCTTTTGATTGATTTGTTCGGGCAAAATTTTGGGGACTGAATACATCCTCTCTCCCCTTCTAATCTGGCAATTAAAAATATCCCAGAACTTGTTTGCAACTTTTGCCCGAATATTGTGTCATTTCGGGCAAAGGTTTGCGCAAGAATATGAAGTGAGGCTGACGAAAAATTGTTTTTTCATAAGATGCCCGAATGTGTTGCGAATTCTGGTATCTTTTAGAGTTTTCATGAAAATTGTACCGTGACTATGATGCTTTTTTATTATTTTTTCGGCCAAGTGTTTGAAGGAATTCGGGCGCGCCTAGGAGTTTTCTGTGTAAGTAAAAACAAACCAGGTTTTAAGACTCAAACGGCTGCCCAAATTTTTCCAGATCCCTGCCCGAATTTTAGGTCTTGAGAAAATTGGGGGTGGGGGAAGTCTTCCCCCTTCCCCCCTCCCCGCCTCGTACGCCTATGCCCATATTTTGCAAGAAAGTTGGAATATTTTTGAAATATGGCAAGACAAGGTCAAAACCACTTCACCTATTGCAGGAATATGATCATATTAAATTATTATATGACATTCAAGTTGAATTTTTGTTTAAAATATAACAGAGTCGTCGTCAAACCAGACATTTTATAGGTTCACGGCGGCCATCTTGGTGCGCCTTTTTTGTCCCAGTCGGTGGCGACCATCTATGGATAGGACGTACCCGTTACATACTCTGTCCATGTATATAAATCCGTGAGTACATTGCACTCTCGGGGGTTAATGCATTCTATCGCTGGATGCTCTCGGCATCGCCCTCGTGCATCGCTTGCATTAACCCGCCGATCGTGCATTATCTTCTACCAATTAATGCACGGTCCAGCGTTGATTAACCTTAAAGTGAACTCGAGAATGTAATTGCAATTTAGTGTTCCCCCATTGCATATCCTTTTCAAGCGCAATTTTATTGAATGTATGTACAACAAGGGGAAAAACGTTTGAACCGAAAACACCAGGTAGCTGAAAAGTCCTCACTAAAACGTTTCTTATTCTAGCTACAACAAAACTATTCTCTAATAATTTTCTTTAAACGGTATAATGACATACCAGTATAAAGGGACTATCGTAATTAACTTGATAGCATACGAGTAAGACTTCCCACTGAAAATCTGTTGGAATGTCAATACTGTTTACCGTTCTCAAAAACACTTGGCCACACTGGTGGTCTAGAGAAATTCGTTGCCCATGCCCATGCACAAATACTAGTGACGTGGAACGTTGTAAGAAAATTTATGGTTTGGCATCTTAAAATATTCCAGATTCATTATTTCAATAACTTAGGTTATACAAGATTAATTAAAACACTTTTTAGTGTACAAATGTTCCGAATCTGAAATGGACGAAAATGTTAAGGTGCCGTCCAATTACAAACGTAGTCACTTCATGGTTTTGACACTTTGCAACAAAGTGATGAAATATTCACTTATTATGCTCCTTATATTTTGCAGGAAAATTGAAGAGTTACTCACGCATCATAAGACTAGATCAAATCAACATATTTTAAGATGAAGACGAATGTCATCCTTACCAAATGTCATCAATTTAGCACTTAAAAAAGACAACTCCCTGATCTGAACTATAGTGACAATATCGCAGGCGATTAGAACGAAACATTTAATGTCCTTATCATTAAGACCAAAGCATGGGGGTAAGGGTCACGTCTACAATTGCTCTGAAAACCTTTAAATTCTGACTATTCTTATTCTACCTATCCCCCGAACCAATAAATAAGCGTCTTCATTAAACTATTGTGTTGCCACAACTCCATATTCCAACTTAAGAGGATTTCTGCAAGTGTTACCCCGTAGCCCTATTTAAGAGTTCGGACTGAGGTAGGCACACAGTCGTAAGGAAATTTTGGATAGGTAAACATATTTAATCTACTGGTTAAAATTTAAGTGTATCATATCATATCCTTTAAAATGAGGAAACAAAAGTTCTTAATTTGTCGATTTTCTGCAAATTGTTAAATAGTTGAGATGCGATAATTCAGCAACTTTCTGAAAAATTAGAATTCATCTGTTCATGACATGTGGTAAACGTGTTTTTAGTCATTTTTCTCTGCAAAATGCTTAATTGTTGAGATCCGTCAAGTAGGTTATGCATCAATTTTCTGCAAAATGTAAGGATAATTAGTGAACATTTTATCATTTTACTGTACCTTATTGCTTAGAAAAAGTTACAATGCTAACTTAATCGACAATCATGATTTGTAAAATTTCAAACTTATGAATAATGCAGATCGCATGCTATTTCTATAGGCGTGTCAATCGTTTTACAGAAGGGTTTTCTTGTCGAGTATGATTTAATCGGACCAACTCGGACCAAAGAGTTGGACGAAACCAAACCTTCTGAAAATTTTTTCACCTCTAGAAATGTACAGTAACCATGGACTTCACACATTTAAAAAAATGACCTTTTGAAGAAATAACGTCCTCCTGAAGCCATTTTGCCCCTATAGTGCATGGGGTAATCTCTACACCGATTTTATTTAACGTCACAGAAGAAAAGGTGCTCCCTCTTTTATAATGAGGCATGACTTCTTTGCCGATGGTATTGAAGTGGATTAAACTTATCATCATCAAATATCCAAGAAACAAGGGGCATCGATCCAACACACGACTTCGGTTATTCGTTGCCGCATGGAATTGTGGGACACAACGTAGGATATACAAACCGAGTTAGCACGTAGGGAGCAGAGTGTCCTAGTTTTCGTCAGTACGTGCATACAACACTACCTGTCTAATGGAGTCGATCGAAAATAGGGGTGTCAGTGCTACTTTACGACAGACTCAAATGCACATTTTTACACCAAAAAAAAAAGAAAAAAAACAATTAAGACACAATCCACTGCATAAAACCACACTTGAGATCCTTCCTTCCATTATTAAGAAAAAATGATTTCATCATAGTTAGTATACCTTTACCTGCTTGGGAAACTCCTTACGTACACTGCGTATACACAGACGTAAAAGCTGTACGTACGTTCATGGTTTTTGTAATGTTAGTCTGTAACTTTCCGCGAAAGCATATTGAGCTCTTCAAAAAAGCACATCACGTGACTTTGAAGATGCACACGATCGGTCGGTAGCGATATGGCTCCTTTGAGTGATGCACTGTTTCTGCTGGGAAGTGAAATTAAAGTCGATCCAATGGCTAAAAGAGAACTGCAAAAGGACACCTAATAACTAAGTTTTTAGGATTTTTGAATAAATGAAGAAATCCTGTATTCTCGGGTTTCTTTTTCTCTTTTTTAAGCGTAAAATACTGGTTCCGAGGCCTGGGGTTTGGGCACCTTCGCTGGGGACCTTAAGCACGGTAGGCCCTACAGGCTTATCATACCGCACTGCAGTCAGTGTGCGGTAAGCGTGAAGTAGACCTATTTCATTAGGCTAGGAGGGCTTCCTAAAATTTTGTGCGACCATAGTTTCTGATAAATAGGCTATTGTATAATACGCTCGTCTGATGAACCGTTACACCCGTTTGTTAAAATGGTTTAATCCGACTAGTCTAACGTTATACAGTGCGCCTGCTACTATGCTTCGCAATTTCGCGGAATTGTTGAGTGTGCTTACCAAGTTATTGTTGCTAGCCCAGCCTTCGATTGTCCCGCTATTTTAGTTTGAGTACAGTTATTCTCGCTTTACGGCCGTTCTTATTTAAGACAGAAATCTTAATCCAACCTTTCGTAATATTATACGCTCTAATTGAAGTCATTACAGTTTGATAATTGTTCGCCAGAAACTCTCGAAGAAATCCGTTTACCTTGACTGCACAGTACGTTTGGAGAGTCCAACAACAAGGCTCTCGTGTACTCTCAACGACACGTGACTTACCAAAGCCGGAATCTCAACATACTAAGCAGTCAGTTCGAGGAGTTTCCCAACCAGGGAAAGGTGTAATAACGATGATTTCACCAAACTTTCATGTAAACTCAAATTTTGGAATACTTATTGTAGGTGTGGGACTGGTTTGTTTATCCCGACGACTTTGGCGACGTTCTCAGCCACCAAAATGAATTACCGAACAGGCTTATTGCCAACCCAATGTAAATATCGGGGACAAACACATCGTTTTGCAACCTCCAATAATTCCGGTAGACGGGAAAATGAGGAAGAATAAAATATATAACATTGTGGTGTACACTCATATGACTTTCAACTTAAGGGCTTTCAGAAAACGTCAGTTTGATTGTGTATGCGTTTTATTGGGAGAATGTACACGTTTGTTCGTGTGTGTGTACACCTATACGCCCTTTTGATTATACGTAGTGGCTGGATTGCTTTTAATAAACGATTTCGGTAAGGGACACCGTGCCATCCAGGATTCGAGTCGCTGTTGGAAACTGAAATAATCCACAAATCAGATATACGCCCCTGCTGAAGAATTAGCAGAGTAAAATATTTCAATACAAGTTCCCAAAGTAACAACAATCACACGTTTAAACAGATATAACATCACAAATATTTTCTTCAGTTTATCATTTTATCCTTGGACACACTTACGTACTAAAAAGGACATGAGGCTGGTATACTTTAACTTTAGCATATAACATCATTTTAAATTTGGGGTTTCGAAGGGGATGCCACTGTTCAGAACATGAAGTGATTTGCGATACATAACCCCCCATGTAATAGAACTATTTTTTCAGTTGCTGTCCTCCTTGTCCGGGAGACGATTAGTTTAATTAAGTACGTATGGCAAACGTCAAGCTAATAGACATAATGACTTGTAAGGACTCTTAAATTCAATCGGTTTTGTCATTTTAAGCTGGACATACGTCCGTTCTCCCTTTGTCATGTTCACGTCCGACAAAATTAAGCGTGCATGATATTTGGTGGACACGATCGACATTAGAAGTTAACGTGAATCAGTATATTAGGAAGAAAGAGAACCATCTAAAGTTGAATCCTCTCATTGGGAGATCTGAAAATAATGAAGTAAATGAAAGGAAACGATTATATTACTAACAGGATATTCTTGGACGCGGATCACTCGGTATCTTCCGGCTTGTCGCTTTGACAGGTCAAGACAAACAAACTATGAAACAGAACAACCACGGAACAGATGGAAAAAACCTTTACGACGAGAAACAACACTCTTTTATGACTTTTTGGTTCATTTTTGTTCTTTTGCTGCTGTTTTCCGCATCTCTGACAGGAGCAATGATTTCTCTTCGAAGCCTGGATTAGACGTGGACACCTCAAGACAAACATAGTGTGTTCAACTATTTGGACGTTACCATTGGAAACAAGGGGGAGTCAATTTGAGCACGCGTCATTAAAGCTTGATAGTAATGTTAACAAGCTTCCTAATAGCTTGTGACTTTTTCTGGCCGAAGCATCAATTAATAGGAATAGGAACAGTTTAAAATTTCGTTCGGGAGTGATCTTGCTCAGTGCTTTTGAAGTCACAAAGTAAGTCCCATCATTCTCACCCTTAAATTGGATATTCTCACAGCTTTTTACCGAGAACATTAAAAGAGCAGTTACACACGTCTTTCGGGATACTTTCAAGGTATGTTGTCTACATATAAACAACGGATTAGGAACTATGCATGATAAATTTCAGATTTATCACGTACACCATATTTACCATCCAACTGTGGTCGAGTAACTCAAAGTAAGTTTTTTCTAATTACACACTTCTTGCTGTAAGATTGAAGGAAAGAATCTTTACTTCGTTTTGGTAATAGCTGACATCGCCGTGATTGATCTGTTATTTTACAGTTGTGCGTAAATCCAATTTCACCTTCGAAGTCATTTTTCTGGGTCGATGCTCCCCGTTTAACAAGAAATCTACTTTTACTTCTCAGAGAAAACTAAAATAACCTTCAACATTCAAGTGTAGTTTTCAAGGAAACAAAAAATGTAACATAGGACAATTTCTATAAGACCTGTTTGTCTACTGCGAAACTGTAAAAGAACGTTTCCTATACCTTCTAGTATTTTCACTATAAAATTATTTTTACAGTGAACAGTAGTTTGGGAATGGACTAGAACTCAAGCTCACTTTGTAATGTAGAAGGGAGAACAAAGATAGGCTACAGTTTGCAGAAAATCATAATGTTCTAGCACACACAGTTCAAATATTCAGATTTCCAGATATTTTTAACGACAATGAAATTTTCAGTTCAAATTAGTTAAAATTTTTCATTTATATAAGAGAATGTTAAAGGGCAAGAACAGCCACTCCAAATTGAAGAAGTGTAGTACACTGTCCAGTTTCATTATTGGCTGTTGTGAGTCATGTGACAACCTTTTTTTCTCTTCAAATTTGAAATTTGCTGGAAATAACTGCTTGGTTTACCTTGAATATGCAATAGTTTAATCATAAAATGTTATGAATGATACTTTGAAGAGAAATAAGACCAAAATTGTGATATTTAGCTGTTTCTTCAAATAAGTTTGGGGGGGGGGGGGACTGCTCTATTTGAGAATGTCACTGTGCAAAATATGCCTATTTGTGGAGATCGCAGTTATATATAGTCACGTGGGGTCTTTTTCTGGTTCTCTGGGCTGAGCTAGTTTACTGTTGCAAATAAAACCTTTTTCGAAAGCACATGAACAATCAAGCCTGGGGGGGGGGGGGCAAAAAACGGGGACGTCCACGAATTAAACTATGAAAAGCCTGCTGTTATCACGAATTTTCGGGAAAACAATAGGGGAAATGGAAGCTTTAGTACTGATGTTATTGTGATACCAGCTAGTGAGTACATACCGCTATTTTAGTAAAACATTCGCTCTCATGACGAAAAACGCATACACTTAATATATGTCACCGCTTATTACAAGAAATACTAAAACTTTTTCCTGTTCACTGTTACCGGTATGTCATAATGTATTTATAAGCTAATTTACATAGCTCACAGCTAGGTGCTACTAGTCACTTTGTTTATAAAATTATGACTAGAAGTGTCGTTCTAACGAAAGATCAATAGGTGCGGGTAGTTTTGTTCAAAGTTATCTTGTCTCAAACTAAATGCTAGTAATTTTGCATTTAATTGCCAGTTGTTTTATCTTAGTTGTTCCTGGTGAATATTTTGACATGATATGTACCGATTTCGACCAAATCCATGTCGGGTGTCATGCCAGGGATGGAAGATTAACTTTGAATGTTGACCGGGGGGATGAGCACAAAGTTCGACCCCTGCGAATAAGATCCACCACACTACCAAAAAAGGGCAAATTTGTGGTCAAATTCACCCCTACCCCCTTCAATTAAAGTGAATGCCAAAGATTTTCTCCTTGTATATGTTAAGCCTACAAAACGAAAATTAGCGCGTGTGATCTCCACCCGATTTCAGCACTCGGTTTCATATGTGACTCCCTTTGAATTTTAGTCTAGAGTACTCTACATCTAAAATAAAATTTAAAATGTTGCCCATATTGTTGGAACCTATGCAATGCATCGCTGACCCGTGCTTAAATCCGGTCCCTGCATGTGCCTACCCCAATGTACGTTCACTTACCCTGCATGTTGCCAACCAACAAGGATTACATCATTTTCAACCACTTGATAAATTTCGCGTGAAAGAAAAAATTTGACATTGTGATGCAGAGAGGATGGAACCGTTGTGTAGGTAACATCGCCTGATCGAGAGACCTGCTGGAACTTCCGTACCTTCTGTCCAGGGAAAGAATGATAGGAAACTCAAAATCATGTTATCCCCACCCATTTTGAGAAATTTTTAAATATTTAAAGAGAAAGTTTCAGCAAAATATTAATTTTCACATGTGAAAGAAAGTGTACTCAATTTGGTGATTGCCCTATCTGGTACCGGTTGAACGTTGCACCTTCCAGCTTCTACATTTGAGTGTTTTTAGACAAGTAGGGTCGAACACCTCCTCCTTCAGGCAAGTGACAAAAACCCGTTACGCAGGCTCCTACAAGTTGCCGACTTGCATGCTAAAAGTTTGCATGCAAAACGAATAACAAACAGACCCCCCCCCCCCCCAAAAAAAGGGCAAAGAAAAGAAAAAATGGCGTAAGAGTGTTTGGAAGGCCATATGTGAAATTGTATTGAGAAAAGTTTCGACCTTGACCTTGTCGCAAAGAGGTGGATATCATATCGCGAATATTGCTCGGTAACTGTATGGCTTGGCCCTTAGATATTTCTGTAGTGCGTACGTGGAGGATTTGATATGGGAAATGGATGTTGTCCATTTTGTTGCGTTTTATGAATATCGATCGTTACCGATTTACATTTCATTGGATAATGAAGCAGAGGCGGTAAATTTTGCTGAAGGCAAATGATTTATATGGTTGCGGCAAATGTGAATGACTATGACAACAAGCAGCGATGATATTTTGCTATTGGTGGTGAACTATTAGTGTCATCGTGATAGGAGAGTTCAGTTACATGAAGTAAACTTGATATGAAGGTTAAAGTTCAAATGTGGTTTTAAGGACAGTTTAAACACGGTGTAAGCCGTTCCCTTTATTCGCCTCTTACAAAAGGCGGGAAATACCATGGGTTTAGTCTACCATTTCCAATGGGCCCACAGGAAAATCCTCGTGACAGGAGCGACTGTGTGAAAATGTTCATGCACAGCACAAACCATGCTAATAGACTAACGTACACTGGTAGAGGAAGTGAACCATCTGCCGGTATTTGCGTCAGATTATGCTTATCTTGCTAGTTTCGAGTGTAGCATAATAGTCACGTTGTGGTCTTAATACATGCACTTTGCTTATTTCGTTGATATAAACAGGAGAATAACTCACAATTTTCTGGGAATACGCGTACGGTATCATACTTGCACTTTCTCGTTCTTATACAGGACAGTGCGGATTAATAATTACAAATTCTACCTTTTACACTGCCGAGTCTCATTACAATCTATTCCTTCCTGCTAAAAGTTCTTGAGGAAGAAGGGAATATGCCAGCCTAATTTTAGAAAGTTAACTTTCAAAAAACAAAAAAATTACCTCTGTTCAAACTATTTATATGCCGAAAAAGGGTTCCGATGGATACGATCACTTCAAATTAAAGATGGAGTGTCGTCATGAAATAATTCTCTTAACGCAAACCTTCGGTGACCTTTTCAAGGATTACTTTACGACTACGTGACTTCATAATTAATATCTGAAATGCCTATGTTTCGGAAACTAATTATGAAGTTACTTGGTCGTGACGTAATCCGTGAAAAGGTTACCGAAGGCTTGCATTCCGGGAATTTTGGCATGACGACACTCCTTCTTAAAACCGCATTCACAGGGACTCTTGATCGTGCTCAACGCGTGCGCACAGTTTTTCCGTGTGATTTCAAAAGATTCTTTTTGACCTTATGAAACGCATATGAAGCAATGGGGAGGGGGAGGGAGTTAAGATCAAACTAACCCCAGGGTAAAATGTGGTAAACAGAAGTGTACTTCCCCTTTTAATACTTTTGAAGGCCTTATCTTTTCACTCCATTCAGAGGGTTTCAATTCTTGTAACCTACTAAGAGGCACGAACAGTCCACTTCAAGTCCCTCCTACCACTGTCTAAAACTCATGATCCTCTGCAGACACAATCTCAGTTTATTTTCTCAGGGTGAGTATACAAAACTCATTGTGTAATAAGAACCCCGTTTGCAATGATCAAAGAACTGTGCCAATTGAAAGTGTCTACGGTAAACTTCTACAGTTTGTAGTGAACATAGTCTGCCGTTATGGACGAAAATCTGCATTATTGATTCACCGTAAGAAGTGTCAAATATTTTTATTGCTTCATTGTAGCACTTATATGGCAAGCTTAGAATATTCACAGAAGCTTCTTAGATCCCTCTTCAGGCCGGCCATCCGAAACAATGCTCACTTCTAGCCTATAGTCGAGGACAGCTTTTTCTGCCTGTGACTTAAGACTGAAGTCTCGGAACCTAAATGTTACACCTCAAAAGTCACACTCACATTCCCTATGTTTTTAAAAGTTGTAGAGTGTGGTCTACTTGTTGTTTGTTTGTTGAGCATTCTTTAAGAGGGGATGGGGAACGGGGGGGGGGGGGGGTCGACCTCTGGGGTGGCTTGAGGTAGATCCAACTTCTGTACCTTGGTGAAACTGATAAATGACTCAATGGCAATGATAGCATGGCGTTGTGGGTCAACCTTTTCCGATCTAAACCCAGCGGTGGCGCCAGGATTTTTTAGTTGAGGAAGCGAAGAGGGGCTGTGCAAATTTATGGGGTGGCTTATAGAACTTTTATTTTAGAGGGCTTGCGGTCAAAGGTGCCGGCCTAAGGCCCTTGATGAGATCCAAGGGAATCACCCTGGTGGGAGCTCTGCTAGGATTTGTTTGTTGCGAGATGAGGAGGGACTCCACATGTTGACGGGGGGGGGGGGGGGGGTTCATAGAAAATAGACTCGGATGATGATCATTCAATAACATCTGAACCTGAAATACATGTCATAGTAAATTCAGGGCCAGTGTTGAAATCCAAAAGCTTCTTATACAGTATATAATCAGCATATAATCACCCTTTTAAGCATATAGCATATACGTCTGTGAAAATTGCTGTATGAAACATTACTTAAAGTATATATTTCTTCAATTGTCGAATACACAAAAACTGAAATAAAAACAATTAAAAAACAATTGAAAAACAAAATAGTATATCTTGGTTTATAAGTATAGTCACATATAGCTGAACAAACATTTTTACAACAGGTTACAGGTTATGTAAGGAGTGGATCATAGATTAAAAAAAAACAGGTGAACTTGCGTTACGTCGTAAAAATACACAGTGTCATTATTTTCCTCATTTTAGGTGGGTAGTGGGTTAATGGTATAGTGCCTACGCTGAAAGCAGACAAATTTTGAGAGCCATTAAAAAGTCCTCAAAGTAAATTTTTTTAAGTGGTTTTGAAGGCGATCCGCTGGCGAATAAACAATTGTGCTCAGCTGGATAGCATCAACTTTTGATCTCTGGTTGGGCTTCCGTCAAACGAGAACTAGTGCTGTCCCAAAAAATTAGGCGCCTGCTCAGGAGGTAAATTGCGAGTTGCTTCATCTGTTATTTGAACGAAGGCCAAACCGCTCAGTGGTGAGAGCGTCCGCACTAGGAAGCGGGAAGTCCCGAGTTCGAATCCCGGTGGAGTCAACATTGTTTTTTCACTAGGAAGCGGGAAGTCCCGAGTTCGAATCCCGGTGGAGTCAACATTGTTTTTTCACCTCAGCCAGATTTTCCAGCTTTACCAATTTGATCTGATATATATATATACATATCAGATCAATGTTCTATGGATAAAATACCGATGGTCCAGGTATATCACCCAGCTGTAGTCCCTACTAATGAAAAGATCAAGAGAGAGTGGAAAGCCCTCTCGAGGATACACCCCAATGATCCAATATTTGCCAAACCCCTTCTCCCCGCTTTCCGTCAATCTAAGAACCTCAAAAGGCATTTAGTTCACAGTGAAATTCCGAAACCTCATCAGCGCACTGGAAATCGCAAGTGCGATAATCCTAGATGCAAAGTTTGTGATATATTATTAACTGATGAAGAGATTGTACTTAACCGCCCGGGAGGACCAGTGACCCTTCATCCGGGCAACTACACCTGTGATTCCTCCAACATCGTATACATATTGAAATGTCCCACCTGTGATAACGGACTTTATGTTGGAGAGACCTCTACTAAATTTCGCCTAAGAATAAATAACCACAAACAGAGCATTAGAGACGGAACTCAATGCCTGCCAGTAGGTAAGCATTTTAGCGAAGCTAATCACTCGAGGGATTTTAAGTGTTTTATTCTTAAAGCGGGTTTTTCCGACATCCGGGAGAGGAAAATCTTCGAACTTAAAATGATCCATTACTTGAAAACAGTCTCCCATGGCTTAAACAAAGATCGGGGTTTCCTATCATTTTACCCCCACATCATTTTGTAATCATCTCAAAGCGTGTCTTTATCACAGTTGCGTCACAATATTGTAGCAATGCGTCATAATTTCTTTATTTTGATCCTTGCAAACGCGTCATTTATTACTAACTCATGACGCGCGCATCAATGTATTAACTTTGAACAATAACTTAAAATCGTTAAGCGTTATCATTTACATTTTCATTTGTAATCGCTGTACGTTCTCCGTCTAATCCGCTGAGGAAGATCCCAGGTGGGATTGAAATATATTCGGATATCTATCAATCTTGTTGGTCATCAGTATTATTAATTTCTCAGTCTTGTCTATATATATATATATATATATATATATATATATATATATATATATATATATATATATATATATATATATATATATATATATATATGTATATGTATATATATATATATATATATATATATATATATATATATATATATATACAGTATAAAAGGAGTTAGAAAGGCCTTGGATTCTCGCCAAATTAAAAGCCCTCTACTGATAATTTGATTGATTGTTTAAAGCTTCGTCTCACAGAGAACAATTTTGAATTTAATGGTAACTTTTTTACCCAGATGCACGGTACCTCTATAGATCCTAAAATGGCCCCGGGTACGCCTGTTTAGGTATGGGCATTGTTCAAAAAGAATTTTGGCAAAAGTGTTCTCTTTCGCCCACTGTGTGGTCTCGTTACATTGACGATATCTGGGGTCTCTGGCCCCATGGACCAGATCTTTTCAAAGAGTTTATGAAAACTCTTAACAATCTTTACCCTGGTGAGCCTGAATTCACTTCGTGTTTTAGTTTTGATTCCCTTCCTTTCCTTGATCTGCATATTTTTCGCAATTCTGAGGGTTATCTCAATACTGACCTTTTTGTTAAACCTACAGTACGTTCAAAAATCTTTATCTCAAATATAATTCTTACCATATCAAACATGTTCTTGATAATATTGCTTACGGTCAGGCTCTCCGTATCCGTACTATCTGTTCTACAGAAGAATCTGCCCAAAAAAACCTTAAAACCCTTAAAAGTAATCTGATTGAAAGAGGGTATCCCACGAGTATTGTTACAGAGAAGGTGAATAAAGCCTGTACTGTTCCGAGAAGGACGCTTCTCAACCGTAAACGTTCCATTTGTGCTAGGAGGAGTTTTATTGCCCCCTGGTTGTTACCCGTAACCCAAGGTTACCTCCCCTAAACAATATTATTAAGAAGCATTTTCATATTCTTAAATCGTCCCCCACCTTTAATAAAAGTTTTTCTAACCCGCCCCCAGTAGTTTACAGACAACCTCCTAATTTAAAATCTTTACTGGTAAGAGCTTAAATACGTCATAATGCAGAGAATAGAGGTTGTTTCAAGACACACGATAAAAGGTGTGTCACCTGTAGTGGCTTACGTGAAACTTCTGTCGTTCAAAGTTTTAATACAGGTCAGAATTTCCAGGTGAGGGGGGATTTAACCTGTACCACCAAATGCGTAATCTACTTGATTAATTGTTTGGATTGCCATAAGCAGTATGTGGGTGAAACGAGAATAGAGCTTAGAAGTAGACATGGGGGTCACCGACAGGGGTTTAGAAAAGGTCAAACTCCCATTGGTAAGCATTTTAAGGTGTGTAAAAATTTCGAATTAATAGGTATCGAAAAGCTACGTAACAATAATAAGAAAACTAGGGAGGAGGTTGAATTGAAATGGGTTTACCGGTAAGTACTCTTGCCCCTATAGGTCTTAACGTAAAAAATGTAATCCTCAATAGAACATTGCCTAATAGCTAGTACTTTTTCCATTACTGTTATTTCTTAGCACGTGAGCAAGGGGAGTGTATCTCCCCGGAACGTAGTGCGTTTTTATCATCTGAGCTTTCCCGTTGTAAAACTTTTAAGTTTTGAACTCCAGTACCGTTTTTAATATCTTGTTGCCTATGAAGATTGACACGATCTTTGTCTTCAGTATTTTTATAAAGTTACAGATCGTTTTAACAGTATGCCGTGTGTTTTGTGCATGTTTCTTGTTATATACATACACACACACACACACACACACATATATATATATGTATGTATATAAATCAAATTGGTAAAGCTGGAAAATCTGGCTGAGGTGAAAAAACGATGTTGACTCCACCGGGTTTCCAACTCGGGACCTCCCGCTTTCTAGTGCGGACGCTCTAACCCCTGAGCCATGAAGGCAAGTTGGTTTGGCCTTCGTTCAAATGACAGATGAAGCAACTCGCAATTCACCTCCTGAGCAGGCGCCTAATTTTTTGGAACAGTACTAGTTCTCGTTTGACGCAAGCCCAACCAAAGATCAAAGTTGATGCTATCCAGCTGAACACAATTATTTATTCGCCAGCGGATCTCCGAAGAGATACACAAACCTGTGAAAGCAGAGATGAAGTGAAAATAAACGCTGGCGACAACTGTGTGGAATATATAAATCAAATTGGTAAAGCTGGAAAATCTGGCTGAGGTGAAAAAACGATGTTGACTCCACCGGGAGTCATAAATATATATATATATATATATATATATATATATATATATATATATATATATATATATATATATATATATATATATATATATATATATATATATATATATATATATATATATATATATATATATATATATATATATATATATATATATATATATATATATATATATATATATATATATATATATATATATATAGTAGGTCGAAGTTGGTAGATCGAAGTTAGAATGTGTAGGTCGAAAGGATTATAGTAATGAATTCGATCATGAATTTTATACCGATCCAAGTTAGAGTATAAACTCTTATCAAAGAAGGAACGGTTGAAGAAAAACACCAGAGAGAAAAATTGAGCCGCACGGGGGACCGAACCCACCATCCTCCGCTTTCCGGGCAGAGTCTATGACCACTACGCTAGAACAGCTCGTGATTCACAGAAGCTTCTTGTCGCTTCTGTGAATCACGAGCTGTTCTAGCGTAGTGGTCATAGACTCTGTGCGGCTCAATTTTTCTCTCTGGTGTTTTTCTTCAACCGTTCCTTCTTTGATAAGAGTTTATACTCTATCTTGGATCGGTATAAAATTCATGATCGAATTCATTACTATAATCCTTTCGACCTATATATATATATATATATATATATATATATATATATATATATATATATATATATATATATATATATATATTTATATATATATAACCGTAATAGTAAAAATTAATTAGTAATGTCAACCAGGCAAGAGCTTACCAGTTCGTTTCTTTTATTGAGAGTTGCTAAGGAAGGTTTGAGTATAATGAAGAACTTTTCTTCCAGACAGAGATTACAAGTTTTAGATGAAGTGGAGTATGCTCGAGCTTTCTTCGACTGATCATGAGGCTAGGTACTCTCGCTCCACACGGGCTTAACGTTAGAATTGACCTTTTGTAATATTCACCCCCTTTTTGAACCAGTTTTTACTCCTTTTACACTTACCCGTTCGTGCTCGTTTTTTTCTGTGTAGGCCTTATTTATAATTTTTTTTTCCGGAGCTAGTTTTTGTCTCCTGTTTTCCCTTTTTTAAGACCATGTTCGATTTTTACGTGCATTTTTTCATCCAGGACGCTCTTTTTCTTTTTTTGATTTGTGTTTCATCCTTCGCACTCATGTTTTGTGACAGTCACTTTCGTCCGGTTCTGTTTTTACAGCGATCGCTTCGGATTTGATGTTTGTCGTGTCCAATTGTTACTGTTGGTTGTTCAGTTTGGTTTTTGCCACCTGATGAAGGGTTTATACCCGAAACGTCGTGGATTTTTCCGCAAACTTTAAAGCACTTTTTACTACCTCTTTTCGACCTATATATATATATATATATATCTATATACATATATATATATATATATATATATATATATATATATATATATATATATATATATATATATATATATATATATATATATATATATATATATATTTCACTAATTCCGCACTTAGGGGGGAAGTTGTTGTTGAAAAGTCGACCTTAAGGGGAAAATTTTTTTGGGGCGAAATATCAGTTTCGCCGTAACGTTTCTACACACTTTTTCTATAGGAATACGTAAACGGACAAGAGCGCCCTCCTAGATTTACAAAGTAGATAAAATTACTTCAAAGTTGTCAAATTTACGGACACCTAGCTGTTAACACGAACGGATGGCTGGCCATTGAAATAACGTTGTTTATATTTTTGGACGTTAGGGCGAACACTTTTTCTTATGTATTTCATTGTTATTTTTTCGCCCTAAGTACGCGTAGATATAACAATTTCCCCCTAAGGTGGGAATTAGCGTTATATATATATATATATATATATATATATATATATATATATATATATATATATATATATATATATATATATATATATATATATATATATATATATATATATATATATATATATATATATATATATATATATATAGGTCGAAAGTGTTATAGTGATAAATTCGGTATATATATATATAAAAATATATATGCAAATCCTGTCTTGTAGGGGACTAGAGAAATTCTCAATTCTCTCAGTTCTTGAATGACAGGTAACTCAAACAATGCAGAGTACCAAAACTTATATAAGACAGCATGAACTGTACTGAGAGCGTATTCATTATACACATTTAGCTTTTTCATACTTATTCTGGAGAAATATAAACTGAGATTGTGTCTGTATGATACTGAATTTCAGAGAATTGTGGGAGGGCCTTAAGTAAGAAGGTTAAGATCACAATTGTGTTTAGGGTGAGAGAATTGTGCCTTTAAGGGATTTGCATTTTTTTTTTTTTCATTTTGTTTGCCCGTTTTATTTTAAGCTTTTTTTCCTAAATAACCTGATGTTCTTAAGGTTAAGCCTTAAGGCGTTGATATTCGTCTCTATGAGCAGAAACGTCTCAGCAATATTACATGTTAGGACTAGCTCACCTTTCAAAACTTCCCAACGTCCGATAGATGTATCAAGACAATGCGTCTTGTATCTGTCAAAACTTTCAAAATAAATACGAATCAGATGGCAGACATTAACTAAGTTGAAGAGAGGTCATCCCAACTAATGATAAAATCATGTTTCCACCGGTCCTGGTTAATATCATACGTCTGTCTAGTATGAAACAAGGAGGTTCCCCCTGTTTATGCACTTGAGCTTGGCGTATAAAAGTTGTATTGATTTAATGAGTTTTTTCACAGACAGCCGGTAACAAGGATCGACCAGTGTTGAACTTAGGAAAGACGGGTATTCGGCTGATAAGAATTGGAAAAACAGTGACATCACATGCACATGCATTTAATAACATACAATTGATGAAAATCAGAACGGGAATCTTGGCAAGAATTGAATAAGTTATCCTTAGGATATCCACTAAAACAATCTTAAATATTATGCTCGACCTGCTCTGTTACGTTTTTTTTTTTTTGTTTTGTTTACTGTTGAAAGAAACATCGCGCTTTTAGACTGAAGAAAAAAGAGATACGGTAGATAAGGTGGCTTTAGACCATTTCCATTGGAGTAACTTGGACGTAAATTTATAGAGGTTATTCACCGACGTCACTGCGTTGCGCGTTTTGCCATAGACTTCATGCATGGAAGACCTACTTACGTCATTTTTTGAGCAGAACAATGTAACACGTAGTCACACGCATAAGAATTCGCCCTGCAATGTAGCAGACTGGTAGACGATTCAGCTGTCTGGATTTGTCTGTGTTGGTTTGTTTTGTCCCAAAGGAGGGCGTACTTTCTGCTCTGTAACTAAGAGTATTTATTGACTAGAGACCAAGGACAAAATGGCAGAACGTCCATGTATGGAGGCAAAAGTTATGTTCAAATATGGGGTGTTTCGAAGAATTATTCGTTTCTTTTTTGTGTGTTCTTCGCCTGCGTATCCGGTTCGCCTTCGGATGATGTGCACAAATTCAGAGCCAATTCCGAGATATTGTGTCTCAAATCATGCCAAAAGAAATGCGTGCTCTCTTACGCGCACATAAACTACTATGTACGGCGTGTAGACGCCCTTTCATAAAATGACAACTTTAAGGGTGCGCTCACGCGTGTGCGTCCTTAACGAAAAAGTACCCGTATGGATAAAATCTGACCCGTTCTCTCAGCTCTGTAACTAAGAGTATTTATTCACTAGAGGCTAACAAATGCCCTGTGCAAAACTTTGGCCGATTTGAAAGCAAACGCCAGGTCCTAACTTGATTAGTCTCTGAAGGCCAGTCGTTATGCTCTGCGCAGCAAGTGCCAAAAATCGGCGACAACATTTTAACACGTCTAGCTTGAATAAGAAGCATGTTCTCTCTCGCATCCTGAAGACTAAACGAACAGCGTCACTTTTGACGCCAAATGAATGTCATTTTAGTTCTATTTATTTAATGTTAGGGTTGGCGTCACAAAATGATGGCATGTAGTCTACATCTGATTTTTTTTTTTTACTTTCATATTCGCAAAGAGACCGTAAGAGATAATCGATTGCCTAATTAGCCGCCTGCTTACGCATAGCCGTGCAACCGTATGCAGTTCTGCCTACCTTCGAAACATACTGGTTTGAATAAAGGTTCCTGTTCTCTTATTGTCTGAAATATAGGCTTTAACCTTTAGCCTTTTCACCCCCTTATTGAACAGCAAGTTCGAGGCTGAACGTTTCTAAAATGTTAAACGTAGCTTACATACTGAAAGATTAGACAACGATAACACGCCTACACAGCGTTTATTTGAACGTTAACGCAATTGCTCCTGTTAGTTCGTATGTAGGGTGTATTATATGACTAGTAAACAGCACAAGCGCTTGAGCGCCTAAGTAAGATTTCATCCACACGCGTATTTTGTTTCGTTAAGGACGCACACGCGTGGGCGCACACTGAAAGTTATCAGTTTATTCACCGAGCGTCCACGCGCCGCACTCATAGAAGTGCATGTTAACCACGGTCTTACATACATGGACAGAGCATGTAACGTGTACTTCCCATCCGTACATCGTCGCAACCGACTGGGACAAAAAAAAGCGCACCAAGATGGCCGCCGTGAACCTGTTAATCATCTGATTTGACGACGACTCTGATATATTTTAAACAAAAATTCAACTTGAATGGGAAACGATATCATATTCCTGTAATACGTGAAGTGATTTTGCTCTTACCTTGCCATATTTCAAAAATATTTAATCTTTCTTGCAAAATATGGTGATATACATGAGCAAGTCCCAGTTTCCCACAAAACTACAGCAGACAGCCATCATGGTGCGCTTTTTCTCACACCTAAGGTAGCGACAATCTACCGTGCAGTATGCTTTGTCCATGGATAGGAAGTCCCTGATGTTAACCAAGAGAGCACGCATTTCTTTTGTCATATAAGACGCGATACCTCGAAAATTGGTTCTGAATTTGTGCACGTCATACGCAGCGCAGGAGAACCGGATACACAAGCAAACCGGATGAGTAGCATGCATGTCGCCAAATGTACACACAAGAAAGAAGCGACTGGTTGTTCGAGACGCTACAAATCTGGACCATACACCTATTCTATGATTTGGACCTAACATTTGCCTCCGACCTTTTGACCTTGGCCTCTAGTCAATAAATACTCTTAGCTCTGTAACATATGCACAAAATCTATTTTCCCATCCAGGCGTCCTTTGCACAACAGTTGTTCCTAAGGTGCTGCAGTGCGCGCGTATAGGTGAAAGACGTATACTGTCCATTGATCAGTTTCATCCATAACGCCAAATTAAAACGGGTTGACGTCACGTGCATAACCAGTATAGAGGCTTTTCACATGACGTCATAATACTCTCCGGCGGCCATGTTGGAGTACATGTAACTACATAGCGAACCATACGGGACGCGCTTGCTCATTGAATTTGTACACACCTTGCATATCACAGTGCACACTGTGCAGTGCGTTCGGCAAAAAGCCGCGTGTACTTGGCATGAATGTCCTCCAGCATGGCGGTTCCGTGAGAACGCAAGAACTCAAATTTTTCTTAACCCAGCCCTTGAATGAAACAATAAATCCCGTCTTTCACCATTTTAAGTGTGCACAACTATATGACTTTTTAATTCATGACTGATATCCTGGTTCATGCCAATGATACATCTTTGAACAAGTAAACATAAAAAAAATACGTAGTCCTTGAAGCCTATCCGGCCGTAGCTTCATATTTCATATAACGTTAAGAATTGTCTTCTTTTATATTACAGAAGCCATTTCACTTGTTGTGACTTTGCCATATAAACAGTTTCACAATTCCACAGTCGCGCAGTCCACAATGAGGTGTTTGAGATGCTCTTCCTGTGAAGATTTCTGGTTTACAGGGGTAGATGTTAACCTGTTTTCACAATTTCAGGTGAGTTTTAGGGTAAAACATGGTGTTATTGTCAAATACACTCTCGTAAAAACGGATGGATTATTTGACCACAAATTGGGTGTGAAAAGATCCGAAAAATAGTTTGCTCAAACAATGAAACAAATGAGCATGTCATTGACCCAACTTGGGTTAAATTCGACCCCGAAAGTTGGTTTTGTTCCTCATGACCCAAGTATTTTTTTTCATAGATTTCATGGAGGGTATATCGCAGACGTCCGTGGTTTATTACAGCTAGGTCTGGCAAAAGGAAACACGAATCTTCTTAATCGACAATTGGAAAAAATATTGTTTTGTTCCCGAAATGTATTCAAATGATATTTTTTTGTTTTTCAAGAATTCCAAACGTTATGAAAGAGGCTTCTTTGTCTTTTCAATGTGCGGAAGATATTAATAAGTGTGATGAGGTAGTCAGATGAGTTTTTCTGCTCAGTTTCTAACCAACTGTTTGTTAGAGTAGAACCGCGGCCAAGGCATTATTTGCAGTTGTGGTTCACTGCTTGTTTACCCATAATCCTTTGCTAATCATGCCGAACACCAAACACAATAGCAGTATAGATTCCGTTTTAAGTACCTTCCATTAAAATAAGAGATGGGGGCAGATAAAATAATTGCATCGTCCTACCTTAAGCCCGTCTTCAACTGAGCTAACGAGTACCTGTGTCCTCTGACGGCCTCGGATAGGTCTAGTGTGGGAACATCTCCCTTTCTCAGCTGGTCAAACTAAGAGCTCACAAGAGGTCGTGACTTGCAAACCATGGTCGCAAGATTCTCAGGGGTTAAAAATCATGCGACCCGTGACTTCTTCCTAGTACGAGCTCTTGCGCTATGTGTAGAGAACAAACAGTTTCTCTGTAGGTAACTTCTCAAGAACTTTACGCAGGAGCTCTCGGGGGTCGCGGAAGGGTGCGAGGGTTGATCGCTTAGTGAGAGGTTGATAGCACAGTATACTGCTGCTCGTGTTAGACTAATGTTATCCGTTTTAAGATTAAAGTATTTTGCAGTTTTGAAGTTTGGACATTACAGTATGGTGTCTGACTGAGTAGGAATCTTTTTTATCATTATTTTAATTATTCTTTTCAGTGGAAAATTCCTTACCAACCATTGTCTTTCCTCATCTATCGTCTGTTTGTTGCATTATACCAAATTGGATGGAACATCGCGATTATCTCGGTATGGGGAGATCCACGATTTTACAGACCTGTTGATTCTAAAGCAAAGTGGCCTATATACGCCTCCAACTGGGCACTTATGTTTTTCTCTATGTACTGCCTTATGTCACTCATAACGGCCATCTCTCTTGCCAAAAGGAAGGGTAATTACATAACTTGTTTTTTATTTACTGGTTTAAACAACCATATTTTAATATGGGACATATATTTGAAACGCCAGATGCTATCATGATATAGTTTTATACATTACTTTCTGATGAACAGCCTTTTTGACAAGAATATTTATCATGTTAAGGAATGTTCTACAATGAGCACATTATGAAATTTCATATTACACCGAGGACAGAAAACGAGACGTACTCAAGAAGTAATTAATCCGCTCCCCAGGAGCTACCCCCCGATAGGACATTGTGACGTCATGCCAGACGTCTTTCCAATCTTGTCTGTATGTTTGCCACATGCGTTGTTACATTTTTAGACTTTGTTGTGTCGTATCAAGGTGCGTTAGAAATAGAAACTACCGTACAAGTCATACTTTCCTAGTAGGGGTTACTCGTACCAAAGTTCCGTTAGCGGTTCACCGACGTTGGAATTTATTCACATTAACTCATTAAATAAAATTGCCCTTCTGAATCCAAATTAATAGCAGGAGAGATAATTAATGAAATTAAACCTTTCATCAAGGTAAAAACTCTACATCACTTTGAAAAAAAAAACAACAAACAAACAAATCGAGAACCTAAACGACAAATAACGCAATCCGTTACGCTATCAAACTTGTGGAAATACGTTAATATCATTTAAAGATGTTGCAAAACCGCTCGAAACGCGAACATTGCCTCCCCATTATTGAACGTACCAAATGGGTGATTAGATGATATTTAAAGTTTGCGTGTGGAAATATTCAGTTGCGTCTAATGACTTGGTTTTTTTTTTTTCAAAAGCTATGGGGCCGGCAGAACAGGGAAATGAAAACGAAGAACGAGTAAAGTTAAGCAAGGATTTCCCTGAGTAAAGGAAGGGCATTATAAAAAAGCGTCCATAGGAATGGCCACGGGCGTCCGCAGGTATGGGCAAGGGGGGCAAGTGCCCCCCCCCCCCGAAAATCAAAAATTTGAAAAAAACAAAAAAATCAGAGCAAAAACCTGAACAAAATGTGTTTTCCATGTTTCTATGCGAAAAATAGGCTTTAGAAATGCCATTTCCGGCGATCTGGGAGGCATTTTGGGCTGAAATTTTTGCATGCTTTGTGTCAATTCATGGTGACTCGGAGGTTTTGCCCCCTTCTAAAAATTTTGCCCCCCCCCTGACTTTTTTCTGCGGACGCCCATGGGAATGGCAACTATGACGCTCTAGGCTTGATAAAAAGAACAGTCAGTGCACATGATATTTATTAAAGGGCAAAGATGCATTCCAAGCAATGACATAATTTTATTGAATCACTTTATAGCTCATTGGAAGTATTTTTGAACGTATTATCTGCTCTCTGACGTAGAGAAACAAACAAATATAGTACGCCCTAGTTTTCTTCACCACCTTCCCCACCCCCACGCCCCCCCCCCCCCCGGTCGTCACGAGCTAAGCAATAAGTTTGTTGTAGACCTTTTCCTATAAAAGTAGAAATCAAGAAAGTTAACACTTATTAAATTAATTCTCAGGTGAGGTTCAAGCTACCGAAACAATCGACATGAAACAAACCCAGATAGAAAAAGGAGACATCGGCCAACATTCGGAACAACAGCAGAAACCGGTGCCATTGCCGTGGTATGTTAAGGTCACGTGGTTCCTACAAGTGACATCATACAGCGTCACCCTTTTTGTTTCTGTTGCGTATTGGTTGATCGATTTCGACCCAGAGGTGGAGCAGGCCAGTATCTTCACAATCCACACCCATGCAATAAGCAGCGTCTTTGTCCTTCTAGACATGGCTCTTGTAGCTACACCTTGTCGATGGACCCACCTCTTGTTTGCGATCATTTTTGGATTGTCTTACTTTGTATTTACATTTGTGTACTATGTACTAGGTGGTTACAATCCGTACGGTGAGACATTTATCTACCAGTCCATGGTTGATTGGGAAGACAAACCTGCTCTCTCATTTGTTGCTGCGATTCTGGTATCTTTCTTGGTGGCACCTCTCTTTCATTTATTTTTCTTTGGACTTCATAAACTTAAAATTTTTATCCATTCCAAAAATCGTCCACATGCTAGTAAGTCAAACGCTGTCAGCTGAACTAATGTTTGCATCAAGATGGATCGCAGCTAATTTAGGTGGTATGGATTTGTTTATGAGGCAATATGTAAATAGCTCGAAGACTTACAATTTCCAAGAATTATAACAAATGCACCGGAGATAATGATCATGTCACGTGCGTTTGGAAGCTGACGTGTACTTGTATATGACATACATGTATATTTTAAATGTTGTTAAATGGGGAACATTGATTGAACGTTTGTAATATTTTGAGAGTCCCTTCTTACAACACAGAATTACATCCGTGCAGTGAAGCCCGGATTATCATCACTCTACGCAGCAAACACGAATACTAAAGATCTCGGGCACATGAGCATCTTCAGTCTTTTCAACAGCTTCCAAACCGCCATTCATAATTCCTTTGGAGAGGGGACCTATACAAAACAAAAGTTGGGCCTCAAATATTGTCTACTTTAAGATGACAGACTATTGGACACCGTTTATCCTATAATCAAGTTGCTTTGTCGTTATGAACTATGATAAATTATGTGTGATTATGAAGCAAAGTTGATATATAGGATTACAAAGGGCTCACCCGAATCGGTCCAACATACATTATTTTACAATTCGTCGAACGGTTCTTTGCCAGAGAGTCGGAAGGTTTTGCGAAGTAATTTACTCACAAAATACATTCGTTATTATTTGTTCATATTTTGCTTACGTTTTCTGCATCCGCCTTTGTCATATCTGAATGGTAATTAACAAGAAGGCGATTAAAGATTGATATGGAATTTTAGCTGTTACGTTCTATAGTATGTGATGTATAGGGCGTACCGTAGTTACTCTGTTAAGACAATTAGCTACAGAAATATCAAAAATATAATGCCTTTCCCAATATATATTATACTTGAAATGTGATTAATTCAACGGTTCATCAACACTGCCTATACAATACATTTGTATATACTGTGAGTCACTGTAGCAAAGTCAACTCTTTACTTCCGTTTTTGTGTTAATGTATAAACTCTTCGTGTTGCATTAAGCTATGTATATTTTACAAGCATGTTTATAATATATCTTTGTAACTTAACTTGGAGGAACTAAGGACAAATTTCCTCAAGACAACTAAATAAAAATACAAACAGAAAACTTAAATAATGAGGTATTTATAGTTAAGGACTTATTCTCCAGCTCTGTGTTTTTCTTTTAGGAAATCAGCTTTCTGAATCACTGGTCAATGACATCTGTGTTTTAAAAGTGGTTCCACAGTCGTTTACAATCTTACTGTAACGTAAAATGACTTAAACATCATAGCAAATTCCGGTTTCCTTCAAAAGGGTTAGCACAAATTGTTTTTTGTTTAGCCCATTTTGTTTCTCGGTTCCACAGATTTGTAAGCATTTTTACCGAGAATTAGTTTTACTTACGTTGAAACAAGGATTCAATACTAAAGGCATGCAACTAACTTATTATTCAAAACCCTACTGACGAATCCGATCAGCTGACGAATTCGGTCTCTAGTGGGGTTCCTCAGCCCTTACCCGTCTCAATTTTTATTGTCTGCATGCAACAGAAATCGTCATATTCAGTGGAAATTTGGGCAATAAAGTGGTATTTAAGCATACGACCATCCATGATACTGTTAGGCAGGGAATTATGAAAATTAAAGCTGATGGATCCTAGTTATGAACGACTAAATCAGACCATCACTTGCCGGTTTGGATTCATCTATAGGTTGGACTCTAAGATGTAAATCATGTCGGTCGAGGATATTGTACACTATACATTTAAAGGTAAAGAGCAGTCCCCCAAACTTATTTTTGAAGAAAATGCTAACCCAGGAGAAAATTCCAGTTGAAACCTGTTGAACAGGTTTTAACAGGTACAACAGGTAATTGGAACAAAATCAACAGGTTTTTAACAGGATTTTAACAGGTACCAACAGGTACCTGTTGGCTTTTTTGGTGTTACCTGTTGACACCTGTTGACTTTCATCACTCCAACAGGTAACTGGAACATTGCCTGTTCATACCTGTTAATACCTGTTCAAACCTGTTGGAATTTCAACAGGTCTCAACAGGAATTTTCTCCTGGAAACTAACACAACTTTCATGTTATTTCTATTCAAAGTATCTTTCATTACATTTTATGACTTTACTATTGCATATTCAAGGTAAACCAAGCAGTTATTTCTGGTAAATTTCTCAATTGAAGAGAAAAAACATTGTGACATGACTTCGAACAGCCAATCATGAAACTGGACGGTGTAATACACTCCTTCAATTTGGGATGACTGCTCCTGCCCTTTAACTACCTGATGAAGGATAGGTACTGTACACATTCAATGTACTTACTTCAAGTGCTAAATTCTCAAACCTTCCGCATGTTAGCCGCGTGTCATGCCTGCCACCTTCTGATGAAACGTAAAACTGTAAAACGTTTGAAACGTGAATGGACATACCGATCTTCCGTCAGAATGCATTTTAGACCATCTTACATTTGCATCGGTTTTTGTGCACCTGTCGTGACGTACCCAGTGGAGGCGCTTTGGGAGGGAATAAGGGGGATTTCCCCTTCAGATATTCCCTTTCCCCCAGTAGCCTCAAGTTTAATCAGTTAGAAGAGTTAGAAGTTAGGTCAACAGAAGTAATATACCTTTACCAAGACTTTCACGGAGAAACAAGCTAAAACCCCAGAGTTTCTCTTTGAGCCTCACTTCAGGAGGGCATGCTCTTCGTTCGGTTTCGTTCCACGTGAAAATTTTGTTCGTTTGCCATAAGTTTGCCAACTCCTTCCCAATTCTGACATTCTCGTGACATCACTGGATATTATCCACTTTGTAGTAATGATGGGATGTTAAGCGCATTTAGTACATTACAAAACAATACTCATTCCCTTTTTTAGGATTTTGTGTGTTTGTACTTCAAGAAGTGGTGTAGTTACAGGGGAGCAGGGGCCTCGGGGACACGAGAGGCGATCGTTCCCCTGGCTCTGAAAGAAGGAAAATCGAAAATGTGCCAATTTGACACCTGTCACCTAAAGTGTGAAAACTCATTTTTTAGTACCCCTACCCACCCCCCCCCCCCACACACACACACACCTTTTCAAATTTCACTACAGGAAACCGAAAATCCACAAATTTCTGCAACACAAGCACCATATTTTCAAATATTTGTTTAAAAGGAGCAACAACTTAATTTCGGGGTTGTTCCGCCGCAAAGTACATCCCTATAGTACAGTATTTTCACAGTAAAAAATGGAAAGAGTGAGTGATTGCCCCCAAGAAAAATGCGTAGCTACGCCACTGCCTAAAAGAAGGGCATTATGAAAAGTTTAACGTTAATTTGATGTTTTATCCAACTCTTCATGAAATGAAAACATACTTCATGTCATGATTTCAGTTCGTCGTTCCTCACTCCGGTTTTTCGATTCAGACTGACTTGAAAACGAAAATCAAAGTAATCACGTCACTCGATTAACCATTCAGGAACTTTTGAGATAATAATGACAAACACATTTTCGTAATTGAAGATGCTATCTACTCTCAAGCCAACTTGAACCTATTCCGTATGATACAAACTTACTTCGACATTTGTTAACTATGTGAATAAACCAATTAAAGTCATTTGCTGTGACCAACGCGGGAAGCAATCTCTTCGAGGTTCCTCTCCTGAACGCGGATTGAATCCATATTTTTATAACAAACTGTTTCCATAGCTATTGTGATAACGTGCGTGAGAACCAACGTGTTGTTCTGTTTATCAGTGAACTGAAGTCCGGATGTTACGCCTACGGAAGTATCATACTGTATATAGCATGAACCTTGACACACTGACAGACTGAAGAATTATAGTTAAAGGGCCAATCCTCTCTCCCCACACTACAATTTTTATAGGGGTTGACAGAAATTTTCGATTGGCTAAGCTCTTTGATTGGCAGATAGTTCAAACAATACAAAGGTACCATAACTCATATTACAAGGCCTGAACTGTTCTGGGAGACTTGTTTTGATTACACATTGGGGTCTTGTGTACTCACTCTAAGGCAATAAACTGATGATAATTGTTTCTGGATGATGCATTTTAAACAGTTTTGGGATGGCCTAAGTTTATAACCAGGTTAGGAGAAATAGAATTATAATTATTTGGCTGAGAGGATCAGGATTTTAACTGCACAACTAATACGGCATCTTAACTTTTCGTCAACGGAATAACCATCAGTCAGCATGCGGCAAACTAAAAACTTTAAAAAAATCGCAACCTCCGAAAATGGCATTTCACAATTTTGTAATTACAATCCATGCATTGAATATTTGGAGCTTGGAACTTTCCTTTGAATTAAACAACAACACGAATGGATTACACAGGCTTGAAATTATTCTCCGTTCTTTTATGATATTCAAGCAGTTACTACAGCATGTATGAATGGATGACTACAGCTTGAAAACTGACCGACCCGACTGAACGACGAGCTCATTTACCAGTTTACTGTCGGTGCAAGGTCAATATAGCCAGCTACCTTGTAGCTGTTGGTAGCTTCATTCCACCATAATTTTGCTTTTATCTGAGCGTTGCATCTGGCTTAAATTCGATGGAAAGTGCAATCGTGGAAGACTTCGGAAAGCTGGCATACCGTATTCTTTTAGTCCAGCCTTGAACTATATTTTAATTAAAAAAAATCCTAGATGCTTTATTTTTTCAACTGGAATTCCAGTTGTATTCACCATGACAAATTTAGCTTTCCACTCAGCCTGAAATTTCATCCTTTCCCGAAAAACTGGACTGAAGGCGGTATCCCTGCCTGATCCATACGCTTGAGAACCTTCGCCGTCCCATACAACCGTGCCTGGACGCCAATCCGAAAAAAGGAGTGACTTTGGAACTTTTTCCTTTTTGGGGGGCGGGGGGGGGGGCGTGTTCATGAGAGAGGCTGGTAATAACTTACGGTATATATAATACTTACTTAAATATATAATGAGAAACGTATTGCTTGAACTTAAACTCAAACACACATCCCTCATTGACAGAGAAATACAGTTTGATTGGATGAATTTGGACAACATTTTAATTACCACAAATAAAAATCATATCCTCGTAATACGGCATACTGTCAGAATGACGACTGTATTTCTGTAATTTAGTTCAAATTTGAAGAGGGCATCAAGTTCTTTTACCAAGAGATTTGTCCTTAGTTCATAGCCCCAAAATTGCGAACGTCAATAAGGGTTCGCAATTTTTTAATTGCCACAAATAAAATCATATCCTCGTAATACGGCATAATGTCAAAATGACGACTGTATTTCTGTAATTTAGTTCAAATGCGAAGATGGCATCAAGTTTTTCGAAAATATTCAACAAGATTGACTGTTTGTGTTATCCCGTATATGGTATAGATCCCGTCAATAAGGGATCTATACGGGATAACACAAACGGTCAATCTTGTTTTATATTTTCCTGTTTGGCCACAAATTCCCTTTTCAAAATGTAGGCTCACTAGTCGTTATTAACTGTACTATTACGAGAAGTGTTTTCTCCTTCATGTAATTTGTGGGGTATCATGATCTTTAATTTTCAAAAATCAGGAAAATATTATGGTGAGTGTTCCGAGTAAGGACAATCTAAAACGCTACGATTCAGGTATGGCTTTCTGCAATGACCTGAATGCAGACACTGGTCACCCAAAGCTATATTTGTTGCGAATGAGAACATATTTTTAGGTGGTATAACTGCTCTTTGATTGACAAAAATATAAAAATATGAAATGTTGAGGTTAAATTCACTCAAATTAAAATGATACATTCCGATGATTTGTGATGAGATGTACTACTCAAATTAAAATCTTTGTATTTCTTTTCTTTTGTATTATTTTCTGAAAGTTTCTGCACCTTGTACCAGGGGCCCGTTCCACAAAGAGTTACGCACGATCTTAAGTTTGATTTACTGTTGGCTTAAGTATGGTGAATCAAACTTAAGATCGTGCCTGGAACAAGACCCAGGTGTGATAGCGCTCTGATCATAATCACTTTAGCCCTCTCTGTAAAACCATGGAAGTACTACCTACTTCCATGGTAAAACATGCTTTGAAAGTAAACAGGAAGTGTTCAAGGTCATAAAAACATTAATTTTAAAAAGAAACAAAGCAGGTAATGTGAGTTGTACAACAAGAGAGCCGCAAATTGTTGAGCGGTCTACTCATTTGTTTTAAATGAATAAATTTCAACATTTTATATCTCGACTCAAAAATGTCCTATGAAGATGGGAGTTGAATTCATTTTTCATGTTGTTTAATAGACATTTTTAATCTTTTGACTGGAGGAGGTGCAATTTAATGATAGTCCTACCCTCGAAAGCAGCGGAGGATGTGAACATTACAGTCGTTGGTGACTGAATCTGGCAGTTGATAGCCTCATTGTTCTTTGTAGACTTAAGAATTTAGAAAAAGCGCCGCCTCTTTTGCATTTTTTTTCGACTACGGCGATTCTTCCTTTGGAGATAAATCTTGAGCGTGGCTACCATATCAATATTTAGTTACTTCTAGCACATGACAAAAAATTTTCTCCCAGCGTGAACATTCCATATCGCACCAAAAAATTGCAAAATAGTATCGGTTTTGGTGTGAACTCAACAGTTAAATGAACAAGACAAAATGTACCTTCATACCGCTATATATTTACCCTGATTCTGCGAAAGTAAATTAAAGTTTGGGTTTCTATTCCAATTGTCAGTACTATACAATTTAGAGCCACCGTCACACTACAACGAATTCGGATTAGTATCCAACTTTTGTGTACTTTTATTAAATTCTTTTCCATCTCTCGTCGGAAAGAGCCCAAAATTTGTCAACGACAGACAGCTCTTATCAAACGCGCGTAGTCCGATAAAAAAGTATTCGTCGATGGGTCGTCACGAAATATGTAGTAAAACTTTTGTTTCTGAACCGGCGATACAAACCATATTTTGACACAGATTCGCACAGTTTAATAAGCAATTCTTGACTGGCTGTTGTCACAGTATTGTATCGATTGTAATCTTTGTTATGGTTGGAGAGGTATTAGCGCTGGTGGGCCAATTAGAAAGATTTTATTAAACATAGCGCATCGGGCCGATTTGAGAAATGCAGGTTATTCTGATGAAATGAATTCGTTGTTAAATGACCGATAAATTGGTTTATGAAGATAATAACGTCCCTCTGGGGGCCTAAATTTCTGCTCTTTAATAATCCTCCTCATTCGGACACAGGTTCTCCTATCAATGAACCTTAGTTTTGATCTTTTTCTTTTCAGAAGTAGTAACTTACTACGAAGCGTTTAAGGTGAGGTAAAAGTTTCACATTGATTCATGTAACGAACTAGACAACCTTTTCGTGCACTTTTAACATTGGGAGATGACGTCTTTCCGCTTCCAGTTGACACAAAGCAAAAGAGGACAGAACAACCATTGTCATTTCAAAGGCCAATGTACTTTTAACAATTCAACTCAATTCAAAACTCTCCAACTGAAACCAGTAAGGATTGGTTTATTTATACAGGATGTTAAACC
Organism: Holothuria scabra; assembly: GCA_037179385.1. NCBI lineage: Eukaryota > Metazoa > Echinodermata > Holothuroidea > Aspidochirotida > Holothuriidae > Holothuria > Holothuria scabra. The sequence goes on from CM074189.1 coordinate 28,373,395, forward strand.
AAAACCTCGAAAGAACTGAGCAAAAGCAATCGTAATTACGAAGGCAGCATTTTAGCAATAAAACCTAATATTGTAATTAACAAACATTGAGAGCAATTACACGTTCCAATTTTAACTGATGTTTCTGCAATGCTTACGGGCAGTAAGGATTCACCCCATACTACAGTTCAGTATCGGGGGTCTACCAAAATTTTTGATTGACATCAAATTCAAATATGCAGAGTAGCTCATATTACGTAGCATACGCTGAGAATGTTTGAACAAACGGGAGGGCCTTATATGCTCGCTGAGGTTCAGTTGGCCCTGACGTGATAAAGTAAGATTGCATTGGATAAGGATGAGTTTTAGTCATGACGTGGAATGGGCAAGAAATGTGAGGGGTTTATAAACTCTCTGGAACGGGGAACCACTTGCTTTAATCAGGATTAACTTGTATTCCTTCAGTCTTATCATACCTTTACATGTGATCATTATACTCATTTTACAGTGACTTGCATCCTACAGTATATTGGTGTTAGAAACTCGAAGGAAGTTTTCGTGCTCACTCACTGCCATAGGCGATTCCGGCAGTCACTGTGTCAATCAGTCGTAAATTTAGTACAAATATCCCAGATGGCTGCAAACAGTCAAATACCCCTTAATAAGCAGTCGAAATCCAGGTTTAGAATTGATTACAACTGTTCATATTCCAGTTAAAAGAAAGAAGTTGAGAGATGAACCCGACTAATGACCAAGCAATCGAAGAATTACTTGGTAACCGGATTCGTGTAAACTCTAAAATAAAAAAGTGTGACCTAAGCAACTCTTTAATAGAGTGAAAAAGTATGAATTCACTCTATTAGAGTGTTAAATTACTCCACGAAGAGTGGAACTCATACCTATTAGAGTGAAACTCACACCACGAGTGCTTCCAGGGATCACTCCTTTGAAAGAGTGGCCCCTGCATCTACTCCATCAGGAGTAAAACTTCGCTTTTTTGTTGTGAGTATATCCTTTTTTGAATGAAATTTTTTACTTTCGCTCTTCTGACTGGCAAAATTGCACAAAATTTCAATTCTAGAGAGTATATTATTTACCCCTTGAGTAAGTGGGATACGCAGGTGGCGAGACCGGGGAGTATATTCAGGTTGGTTTGGCATCCCATGTCAGGTTTCAATATAACTGCTCTCCAACTTGGCATTGGATACGCATTTCCCTCTCATATAGCTATATCTTAACTTACACTGGGTTCCATTCCAATATCAATATACTACTTGCTAGTTGGTGAAAAAGGTTGAAAAATCATTTTGACAATTAAAAGGCAAGAGCAATCCTCCCAACTTTGTATAGTGTAGTAAACTGTTCTGTTTCATGAATTTGGCGGTTTAGAGTCATGTGACAACATTTTTCTTTTCAAAAGTGAAATTTACAAGAAGTTACTGTTTTGGTTTACCTTCATTTGCAATACTGAAGTCCTCACAAATGATGAGAGACACTTTGAAGGGACAGTAGAAGAAAATTTTGAAATTAAGCTGCATGGTACTAGTAGATAGATTTCTGGTTATTAGGAAACGATTTGTAGGATAAAACCAACGTTTCGAGCCTCTAGTAGAAATGTTAACTTCCTTTTACAAAGAAGTCGCATTCGTTGTCCGTTAGAGCACCTGACGGGGTAACGCGAGAGCTTGTACTGTACTGTAAGTACGGTTCTATTAAAAAAATGATACTTAAAATTTGGTTTCACGAATTCACATCATTTATACGAACTGGTCATAGTCATTGTGGAAAACCGTTTTCGGCATTCAGTCTGTACTTTCGAGCAGTGGCGTAGTTAGAGGAGCTAGTCGATGATGGAAATAAAGATATTCAAAAACACTAAAGGTAGCGGGCCACTAACTCCAATACTCATGTCCAGGAAAATGTTTACTGACAGACAAAGCGCCATAAAAATCTTATGGGATGTTGTTTGTGACTGTGTTACTTACAAAATATGATCATTTTTGCATTTGGATTTCGTAGACAATGAGTTGAAATACATACTGTGCAAAATTCAAGGCAATCTGACCAATTTTAGTGCCATTTTTTTTATTGTATTACTCCGCTCTGTGAAATGCCGTTTTTGAGTACGGTAGCTATTATGGCGGGAAACACATCCCTTTCATTTAAGGCTCCCTAGCTCAAAATTTCAATGATCATGGTATCGAAATTTGAAAGTGCCATGAGAGTCGAGATTTTGGGTTTCGATCAGAGGGGTAGCATGTCCTGGTTGAAAACTTCTGCTGGGAGCTAGGGGGCACGGAAGTAGCCTAATTTAGTGTGTAAAGTCAATGGGACTTATAATTAGTGGCCCGCTACCTTAAGCCGACTGCTAAGGTCAGAATAAGGTTCAATGTACAATCGAAGGCAGAATCCCTAGAGATGGCGCTCTCTTGAATCTACTTTATTGCGGATTATTGCAAAACTTAACCAGCAGCAAAAAGTGTGAAGGACCGGCCCATTTATGGCTTGCCCTATGGTAGCTTGTTGAATGAGTATTCATTCCATACTTAGTACTGTAGTTCAGTTAGTTGAGTTCTACGATCTTCCTATCCCACTTTACTTTTGGTGAAAGAAATGAATCGCTCTGCTTTATGCAGATAGGTCGCTTGGAGGTTTGAGCATAGTAAATGATCCCTGCAATTTATTCGCATCTGAAAATTCTGCCCATTGAAAATGGGCGTCATGACTTAGCCGATTTTTTAACGATAGAAAACCGCTGAGCTTGTGATTTTTATCAGGTTTTCACAGTCCAAAATGACTAAAGTATGGAGCAGTCTTTTTTTTTTTAAAGAGCAAATAAAAACTAATTTTTTAACAGTAGAAAATTATTAATGCCTAACTGAATGTATAATTTTGTTCTTGTGAAAGATGTTTAAAATTCCTGGAAAATGCATCCGTCTACGAAGCTTTTATTGCACTGTGGCTCTCCATGTACCTGTTTAACTGGCATTATGCATATGTTGGCACAGAGCAAGAAGAACGCCTTCATTTGGGGGCAAACCAAACCAACACCGACAAATGCAGACTGCTGATATGTTAAACAGTGGCATGTATGAGCATAGTCTGCTACATGTTCACGGATGATTCTTATACGTGCGGCCAAGTGTTCCATTGTTCTGTCCCCAAGGATGACGTCAGCGTGTCGTCAATGCATAAAGTCTATATGAATTTAGTATCTCTATACAATGTAAAAATACCTTAATTTTTTCAAGCTTCTAAAAGACCACTCCTTTTAGGCATGTCGCTTCGTTCAAAGCAAGAGTTTTTTGGGGGACGTATTTCTCGTTACAGAAGTACGGACTAGGTTTTCACACTTTTTCTTATATGTTGGTTTTCACACTTTTTCTTATCTTTAAATCAGCTTCTGAAAGAGCTTAATAAATATTAATTTCTGTATGAATGATTTTTTTTAAATAAAATGTAGTGGCAAATATTTACATTTATAACTCTTGATATCTTTGCGACAAAACTAACGTAAAACAACGGCCTTTTAGGAATGTCTGTAAAATATGGCAAATACCTTAGCAACTTATCTTAAGCTTTATGTACAGTTACAAATATACATTATCAACACTCATCTAAATTTGCGTGATCAATGTCGAATCACATTGTCCAATGGTCGCGTCTCTATCACAAAACTGTGGTACTGTAGTAGGTAGACGTGACTTGTTCCCTATTCTCTATGGCGAATTGACGATTTGACGTGCATCCAGAGGCGATAGCCCACAGTCTGACAGCGTCGTTTTACAGCACCGTTGGTACACGATATTCCTTGTTCTCGTGAGGAACGGTTACGATGTAATACCATTACTGCGGGGGAGTGGAGTTCGCATATGAAGGAAAAATGACGACACAGGAGTTCTAAGTTTGGTGTTAAGATGTGTTAGTATCACTGCCAGCTGGTGTGAAGATGCTCTCCCTATTAAAGTTTTGTAGTCGACATCAACAGTGCCCCGTCCCTCGTCGGAACAGGAACGAGGGAGTTCATATGTCCTTTGCTTTGACTATAGTATTGGCACGGACTTATACACATGGGCACAGGATGTAACGTATACGTCCTATCCGTAGATGGTCGCCACAGACTTGGACAGAACAAAAAGGCGCACCAAGATGGCCGCAGTGAAGCTATAAATCTTCTGATTTGAAGACGACTTTGTAATATTTTAAGCAAAAGTTAAACTTGAATGGGAAACAATATCATATTCCTGCAATACAAGAGGGGATTTTGTCCTTACCTTTCCATAATTCAAAAATATTTCAACTTTCTTACAAAATGTGGGAATGTACTTGAGCAAGTCCAAACTTTCACAAAAAAAAAAAAAAAAAAAACAATAGCAGACGGTCATCTTGGCGCGCATTTTCTCGCACGTATCGTAGCGACAATGTGCAGTGCATTATGCTCTGTCCATGTATAGGAAGTCCCGGAGTATTGGTCAATAAGTCATTACGTACTTCATGGAAGTAGATGAAAGTATCACGTGCCTATTGTCGGTGGTTCTGATGTTTGTACCTCTACAAGGAGGGCGTAATACGTTATTCCGAGACCTCCAATCTGTGGAATGAAAGATAATAAGTCAATTCACCAGTGAACGTTTCCAGAACTTGTAGAGTTAGTTAGATGGGATTTAACGACATAGCAACTCGAATGTACCATATAGTGTCAGCTATATACAAATGTAAACAAAGTTTAAGGAATACCATTAACTACCTGACTAAGGTACGGTAAGTTCAAAATTTGACGGAGAACCTCGTTCAGAAGATCTTGTAATTTCCTGAAATGTGAAATTCTAAATTCCTCGAGAATGTTACTTAACTATAGTTCTTGACGTAGTACTAGCGTAAATAAATTACGGAAAGCGTATTACGGTTGTTTCACGTAATATTTGTGCATAATTTAAATTGCGTTTTCCTATACAGTTATAGTTACAATATACACATATAAAAGACATCTTTGTTCAGTAGCTTTAGAGGAGTGCAGTAGCAGGCTGTCTCACACCTGCTACTTTTTGGTGCATGTAAACTTCCATGGGTGTAAAATGAATTAAAAATAAAGGCATTTCAAAGGACGATTTTTGAAGCTGTTCAATGAATTATACAATCAAAACACAAAATACAACCCAACAGTGGACAAAGGGAGCTAAGGAATTAAACGCTGTACTAAACACGTTTGCACCCGCTTTGTAAACATGTTCACATGCTGAGGACGGGTTTCGTATTGTACGTCTAAGATACTTAGTTTTAAAACACGTAAAAAAAACTTAATATTAAGTGTTTTATTGCTAAACATGTTTAAAATTTACACGTGATCAACAAAATGGGACAGAAAAAGTATTTAACTGCTATTTTAGAGTGAAAGTTGTTAAAATTCAAACTGCACTTTGCTAACATGAATGTTCCACTTTGGCTCGTATCTGAGGTACAGTATTTGAACTTGTGCATTGATCTTGCTATCCTTATGTCGATCATTGTCTTCTTCGGTGTTACGATAATTTAGACATTCACGCAAAGCACTCCCTGGGGTCAGGGATGACCATTACTGGCATTTTCAGCCAATCATTCTCAAAAGTGGACATTAAAAAGGTATTGCAGACTGAGGTAGATTCTGTACTTACAGTTAATATGAACGGTTTGCCGAGGACGACGAGATCGTAAATCGTGTAACCAATGGGTGCACCAGATAGACGAGACATGAACGTATGCATCTGAAAAAAGCAGCAGGTCGAAGGTTAATGAAGTGTCTTGCAAAAACTTAATTCTTGAGAGCTGCATGGCCAAAAGCATTAATGATCCGCAATGAATAAAATTGAGATTTTGTATGTAAACGTAGTTTCATGTTATTAGATGAATTTTTTTTCGTCTAACAGACTGCGTGTTAGCGTGGTTAGAGTCTTGGAGTTAGAGCCCTTCCTGTGTCTTACTGAGTCTTGACCGGAGACTTAAAAAATATATTCCACCGACATTGTGTTTGGTACTCAGCAAAAACAATGGGTTATCGAAAACAAGCCAGTGAGACACACTGGAAAATGATCGGCTCGACTAACAACCAATCGATTAGAAATTGGGTCGTAAAACTCCGTCAAATGAACCAACTCGTCTATAGCCAAAAACCGAATTGTGAAGATGGAGTTTACTATTTTTGTATATAATAGCGTCATGGTAATACTGTATTATTCCAACTCTCTGATTATTCTAAGGGACAAGTGCCACCCGAAGCGATTCCATCCGTCAATCCCATCCTTAAGGATGTTGGTTACATGGTAAAACTGTTCGATGGTTTAAGTCTGCTGAAGAGAATACTGTATGTTCACTTAGTTTTATGAAACTTTTGTCAACAATTTTGCTTCATTTGATGTTGAACAATCTGGGGACTTTGTTCATCGTTATCAAATAGATCAAAACAAATCCCTCGAATACCAATATATTAAATGCTTTTAATACGTTTTTGTTGGTTGAAGAAGGTAATTCATTCAAATTCTTTTTACACCATATCTATTCCTCATGGTAAATCCTGGAAGTTGTCGATCCTAAAATTTGCCATTTCAATCAAAAAGATTTCCCCACAGGGTGCAGCATAGTTCTAAATGTTTCGGAAGCAATTCTCATCTGCTTTAGTCCAGGAGTATCTGGACTAACTTCACCGAAAATGGTTTTGGGATTCTACCATCGTCGGACCAACTGCACACTAACGATGTTCCTTAGAAATGAGAAAACATAGCACGCAGTATAAATAATCTGTTTGGCAGTGCGAAAGGGGGTGATTGTGCAGTTAAACATTTATGTTCTGGTTTGGAAAATATTTCAAACCATCTAAAGGCTCAGTGCCAAATATTGTTGGCGCCTGGCTTATTCATTATTGCAGATTACATTACTCGTGCAGATGAAATGAATTTAGCTTTATCCATCAAAAATCAAACCACCCCATTTCTTTCATTTTCTTCGATCACATGCATATTCTAACACTTTCTGAAATATGGACACATTAGGTCTTGGCTCCCCCATTTTAAGAAGACTTAAGTCCATAAATAACGACTATAGACCTATTTCCAAATAGCAATTACAATGCATTGTGTGATATAGTTTCGGTTGTACGTCAATTTTCACCACAGTAAAATGCCATTGACAAAAATGACAAACACCAAAACTCTATCCCACAATTCTTTTTAATTTCTATTTGGAAATAGGTCTATGGATGTGACTAGTTTGTCGTGACGTTTGACTCATTTTGAAATAAGGGGAAGAAACACAACTATAAGTTAAGCTTACTTAACGAGGCTTGAAATGTATAAAATACTACAGTACGTAAAATGGTAACATACCAGTCCAAAATGTTGTTGAATAATACGTTTAGTCGATTTAGATATTGTACATAGTTCTCAAGTATTGATTAATTATTGTTAGGGAGATTTAGCTGTCAGTACACATATTGTGTTCTTTGCTGAACCCCAACAAAATCACGGTACAACTGACGTGTCGATAGTTAGAAAAATATTTATGACATGTGCTCATTACAGTAGATGTTCGCCTTATCTCATCGCATTCACACATATTATGCTACACAATTTTCACACAGACATACCTGAATAAGCTGATCAGTGGACACATTTCTCAAATCGATTTTGAAAAGATTATCTCGAGAATCGTGTGCCTGTTAAAATAAATAAAAGTAATTTCACCGTGAGTGTCGAGCAGTATCAAATGTACTTTGAAAAAGCCGGGATACACTACTTTATATAGTCGGCCAGTAGGTTGAGTGTGAAACACTGTTAGCACAAATTAGTCAAACAAAGCATTAACTGACTAATCACGTTAGTCAACAATTTTAACTATTATTTGACTAATAACTGATCCAAATGTTAAACCTCCTTGACCAAGTTTTGATAGGTATTCTTTAGTTCACTACTGCCAAATTGGTTAACTTAGATTTCATCACAGTTAGTTTAATGTGAGTGACGAACGTGGTAAAGTCATTTCAGACACCACTAATTTGTGTTCACAGTGAAGTGTTTGTGATTGCAAAATGGTATTTAGAAAATGTTTAATTCCTAAATACTGTTGTCTCAAGGTACTTCTGCATTGTCTTCGTTCAAAATGTTCAGACACCCTTACCGTTTGTATTATGAAATTTGCTGAATGACGTTATACTGTAGTTATTCGTAGAGTACTTTGACCCTTTCCCAAATATCAACTGGGAGGATTGTGAAATAAGGCAGAGGCTGTGTGTTCTCCTTTTTGGTCGCAGCCCTCTGAGTAAAATGTCATTGACTAAGCGACATCATAATTAAAATATATTCCACAACTTCGGCTTTGATTGTTAAGTTGCTGAAAGGTAAATCATTTTCGATCGATACTAGTGATGAGCTGACATAAGAGATTGGCAATACCAAAGGTTACACGTGACACATTAAAAGATGCAATGAAACGTTTGAAGTGACAGCTGGTACAAACACAACAACTAATCAATAGCTTTATTTCGCTTCTTGTCAAATAAATTATTTGGCTCTTAAATGTGACGATTATTTAGCTCTTAATGGATAAAGTCAATAACACATATAGTACGAAGTTAGGAACAACAAAAGCAAGCTACATGGTTTAACAATTAAAGGCAGTCACTCGTCATGCAAAACTACAACTTTACCGGGAGACTTCCATAATTTTCAAGACGTCACCTTTTGATTGACTTCAAATAAAATAGCCGAGAATGCTCATACCACAAGTCGTACACCGAAAGCGACCTGTTACATAGAAACTCGTTAAACAGTTGAATGTAACAATGTAACTTACAGTATATAAATACAAAAAAAAAATAAAATAAAATAAAATAAAGATATTAAGATCGAAGGGTACACTTTCGAGCATATTTATGTGGTTTAGCCTATCACGGTACGTACAGTACGTAGCTGAGTGTAGGAGGCAGACAATTTTACTCCCTACTAATGAATCACGAACCATTTGAAATTTGAAACATTTTGACAAACTAGTTTACAAGTTAACCGCTTTTTAAAACTGCCTCACCCCCGCGCCCGTATATGCTAGCAGTGCTAATGTACCATGTACGCAGTGTAATCCTGTAGACACACAGTTACTGTATGTGATGGTGCGATGTCTCGGCCATTTGGGGGAGGGGGGTGGGGGCTCTTCATTTGTTGCGTTTATTTACGCCAAGGATAATTGTACTCAGTTCAAATCTGCACGGCCCTCTAAGTACAGTATGTTTATATTGGGGTTATGAGTTATAGTTTGTTTACTACCATGAATGCTACAGACAACCGAGAAAATAACATAAGACGATACTGATTGTCCTACTGCAGCAAAAATCATCACTTATTTTAGGTATTGGATTCGTCGAAACGTGCATACACTATAATTGTAACTTTTATCAGCAATAATGATGATGCCTTTTTTGAGCTCTTGCAATTATTATTAGCACCACTTCATAATTTGGAAAAAGCGTTTCATCGTTCTGGTGAAAATGGATGGTTATAAACTTTTGAAATGTGGCAATTAAATGTAACCTCTACTGTACGTTAGACGTACATACTGTAGTATTACGCAGTTTAAAGTTTGGTTTAGCCGACCGGTTACTTGCCAGAGGTCGGAAAACGTGCTTAACGAACAGGTAAATCCATTGTCAAAATTAAGACTTAAAAGCTGTCTTTGTGAGTAACAGTATCAATCGTCGAAATGAGGTTTTCTTGTTCAGATTTAAACTTACACGTTCTCACTTGTGTAGATTGAAGGCTTATACGACCATGGTGACTTGCTTGTTCATCACCTTTCGAACGAAGTAAAAAATGGCATCTGTACGGGGGCATGGCCCAATGCTCCCCCCCCCCCCCCCTTCGAACGCCACCAAAAGGACTCCTAATGGGTCCTCATATTCGATCACACAGGATATCCTGTTAGAACAGCAGTCTGTTAAGTGTAAAAGGCTACAAGGTACTGTACTCATATGGACCCGTTTATTGTTACACCCCAAGTGAGCAGAAGACTATTTTCCCGAACTAGCCTGTAAGCCTCCAGGATTAGGCTAGGTTACAAAATCTAAGTATGTCAATGGATCCCGTTCATTCAAATTTCTAGACTAACGTTAAGTTTATTGTTGACCATGGATTGTTTCAGCCCCATCCATCGTTATGTACATAGAGTAAAATCGGTATTGTTACTAGCCTGTAGGAAAATATGATAACCTCGGGGTCCACGTAAGTGACTTGTCACTTTTCACATCCTTTTACTGAATTTCCAAAGTGTACAACGCAGAGACTGTGTACAAGGGGATAAGTTCGGGTTTTCAGCCTTTCAGTGTTTTAGTTGTACTGTATCAGCTGTTGTTAAATGCCTGAAAAACAGCTTCCTGTGCCCTGAAATGCACTGAACACAACACTCGCGCATATACAAGAAAGCATTCATTCTGCTACGCGGTGAGGACCTTTCTGTGGAACGCGAGTAGGGCCGGTTCATGCGATACTGACGAAATCTGGATTGATTTGTTGCTTGAAAATACGAATTATGTACAGTATGAGACATGTCTCACAATTTCTTATTCTAACAGAAATTTTGAGAAATTGTTGTTAGAATAAGGAAATTCATCTAATTTCCCCAATTTAATCAGATTTGTCCAAATTATTTTCCAGGGGGTAACTTGCTCACCTGCCCCCGAGTAGCTACGCCACAGTCTGGGCACATTCGGGGAAAAATGAGGTTCCCCCTGATCGAGGGAAAATTTGCTTGTCTCAACGGTATGAATATTTATCACCACTTAGTGTCTACCTCCCCACAGTCGTCGATTTTTTTTGAAAAATGTGTATGTATTCAAATGTGAAATCATAGTTAAGACACAAAGGGCGCAACCACAAGGGACCCTCAGCAACGTATTTACAAACATAAATGCTGGCACCTCCCACTCGCTGACCAAATGCGGAAAAAGTGCAGAAAAACTTACGGCTGTGTCGAGTCTATAAATTAAGCTTACAGTAGAACAAAGAACATAGCAAAATCGCACGATATTCTCAAAATCGACGCGGTGAACAACCAAAAAGGAAAATGTTTTTCTATTCCCCTATCAACAGAGCCTTTGAACATGCCCGAATTTCTCTTCCCTTATATCGATAAAAACTGCAAGGTTTTTTGAACGTTTTCTCGTTGAATTTGCTGGTAGGATGGTAATGCATCTGAGGAGATATTTGAAAATGGTGCCACCCATGGCAAAATATTTCCGCTGTCGGGGTAAAATTGATTTCTTCCGAAAAGCGTTATCTCCCAAACTGTTCAACCACCAACAGGGGCGAAAATCCCGGGGTCAAGGGGACCTTCGCCCCCTGAAGTGAAACATTGGGGGCCAAATCGTAATTTGTCCCCCCAAATTTGAGTAGACCTACAAATACGGTCACCTTTCCCGGTGCGTGGTTATTTTTTCTGAAAAAAAATATGGAGGATATATGGTTCGCGCTCTCGGTGCCAGCCACACGTGCACATTTTAATACTCATGGGCACATCATAAGCATTTTCGCCACTCCCCCCACTCTCAAATCAGAGATTTACGCCCCTGACCACCAAATTGTTGAAGTATATTTACAACAAGAATACCTTCTAATGAGTCACCTACCTTGGTATTGACTAGTGCAGCTATCCAAGACACCACGCAGATATTTACAAAGATAGAAACGAGCCAAACAGCGTACATAAAATACGCACTGTAATTGGCAGTTATGTTTGTACTAAATAATAGATTATATAGTAAGATACACGCCAATGGTACCATGGTTCCGTAAGCTACGAGATTGAGATAAGTAAAGAGGTGATCGTTGGAAAGACGAAGGGCGTAATTGAGATCCTCGTGCTGGTGGCGCAGGCTTTCAAAATTGTCTGGAAATCTCTTGTTGACTCTTCCTTTAACAACAGCCCGAAGGAAGCGAGCGTTGAACTGCTTATACTGTTTGTAGAGGATCATGCAGATGAGTACGTAAATAAATATTGTAAATATCCAACTGGCAAAGCAGAATATGTTGCAGAGTAGGACAATCATGTGGAGAACAACGTGTCTGGCGAAGGGTGCAACAAATATATCCGTGGAGTTTCGGACGTGTTCAAGTGGTCCAAAGACGCCAAATGATTGGTTCAAAATATGGCAGGAAATGTATGTTGTTCCCATAGCGACGAATATCCAACTCCAACGACGGAGCCACTTTAAGTCTAGAGCGCACTCAGGATGGGCCTGGATCGCCCTTTCCCAATGGTGAAAAAATTGACACACTCTCTTTTTATTCGAGATAGCTAAATATATCACAGTATGGTTAAGGGCGCACTGTAGCATGAATGTGAGATAAATTATCTTGAAGTATAACCTCTCGGGATCTAACGCTGATCCAACAAAAAAGGCAGGAACAAAACGAAGGAAATTAAACCAAAGCAAAATTAACACTATGAGCCCGTATGTCCTTCCGCTAACAATCTTTCTTAAAATACCTCGACTTTTCATCTTTGATCCGTGAGGGTCAATGACATTTGAATGCCAAAGCCCAAAAAAGCGCATAACGTTCACGAGAGGTGCCATTCCCTTGTAAAATGTTAGATTTAAATCATCGCAATAGTGTATCGAAAACGGTTCATCGTAAATTCCGTCGTCGTCTTCTGCTTCCCAACTAACTGCTGACGATTTTGATGGCATTTCAAAGGTAAACCCAGAATCTTTTCTATCTATTCCATTAGCAGTCAGATGGAACTCATTTGCCACCAATTGACTAGTCGAATTCGAAATACTAACAGAATCCTGTTTTTCGCTAATCTTGATACATGTTCCATTTTCGTCAGCAGATATGTTGTCCACCAACGGAGCGACACTGTTGGTCCTCGACATGTTGGTCTGATAAGTAATGATGGCAGTCGCTGGAGAGAGAGAGGGAGAGAGTAGATAAAGCAGTATTAAAATTTATGATTTACGCTTTGAAAGGAAAATGCGATAATTAAATCTGAAAAAATATATATCATCGGCCTTTTTCCAGTTGTGGCTCACTGGCTGTTCTCACTGGCTGACCTAAGAGAAAGCAGGGTTGTGAGGGAGTTGCCCTGTTAATTTCCCGTTAGTTTTATTGTTGACGTGGGAGAAAAAGGGAGGGCTGAGGACGTAACCCCCCCCCCCCCCTTTGATATGCGCCTGGTGGCGTGTTTGAGACGATCATATCATTGTTTTGCCGTGTGAGTTCATTCACAACTACTGCAAGCATGAATCAAAACACAACGATTTCGGATCAGATATCAATCCGATTTTTGTGACAATGACATCAAGAAATAATGCCCTACTAGTACTGTATGTGGCTTGGCTTTTGTATGTATATTTACAAAGGTAGATAGGTTTGCGAAATTTTCAATGGGCTCTTAACAACCAGAGGCGGTAAAAAAAAAAACTAAACTTCGCAAAGGGCAACGTCATACTGTACATACTGTACCCCGCGACCTTCGATGTTACGCCGTGTTAATAATAAGGTAAAACCGCAGGTAAAATCAGTGTTTTTCTGTTGTTGTTCTCACATACCCCGAGTTAGGTCGGTTGGGTTATGCTACCTCAGCATTACGAGGTCAAATATTTTACTCATGCTAATTCCTGAATTAAAAGTTTAAAGTGCGGGTCATCAGCACCGTAAAACACCTGTTCCATTGATTGATTTAAAGGCCCAGCTCTCTCACCCCAAGCAGCACCAATTCTCCCTACCTTCTTAGTTAAGCCCTTCCCGCAATCGTCTGAAATTAATCCTTATCCATTCACAATCTCAGTTTATCGCTTCAGGGTGAGTATAGAAAAACTCTATGTGTAATTACCAAAACACTCTCAGTACAGTTCATGCTGTGTAATAGAATCTTTGGTCATCCGCATTGTTTGAATTAACAATCAATCAACAAAATGGGCCAATGGAGAGTTTCTGTACCCCCTACAAGAAGTGTAGTTTGGGGTTAGAGGACTGGCCCTGCAAACAAGCACGATGTTTAAAACCGCAGAACCCTGCCATCCGAGGTTCATGTTTTTTGCGAAAATTAAACACCGACCAGATTGTACTGTAATCCGATCCGAATTCGATGTAGAACAGTAATATGTGGTTCCCGATTAATTCCATGGATGGTTTATACCTACACTTTAAAAACAGTTAGGTAAAAAGGGTTGGACAAAATACAAAATGTCCAACATGAGCAAATTATTGCCCAACGAATGGGTAAACAACTGTACCCATATTTCTGGACAAATTAAGGTTGGGTAAAATCCAGGTGTTGGTAAAAGGTGTTGGGCAAGTTTTAAAGTACCCAACAGTTGGGTAAAATGTAATTGACCAATCAGATGATTAGTGAAAGATCAGTTAAGTTTTACAGATAATTATTGTAATGAAAGTGGTTAATTATAAGATCTCATGGTTGAATAAGTTTGGATTTGGTAAACAAAAAGCTAATGGTAGAATTGCAGTAAAAATCTGGACGAAATTACCTAAAGAGAAACGGTCGTATAGAAAAAAGTTTTACTACTACGTAATCAATGGGAGGAGATATACAAAGTTCATGATTGAGTTTGTTATTTTAAACTACACAATTCGCTGGTTATTAACCAAGTGCATCGTCGCTGGTGTCGTAGCTGAGCACAGCTATATACCGAAGATGTAATAGCCAGGTTGTGGCTTCTGTTCTATTCAGCCAGTCTAGAACAGGACTACACATGCTTGCCCTTTGGAGGGCGTACAGTACTTGTCCATTTGGGACAAAGATATTATAAACATAGATACCAAACTTAAAATGGCGCGGTGTCTCCTCACGGAGGCCGAATCGGAGGGGCGGAAGTGCTGATCACTGATCAGTGGTTTTGAAAGCTTACAGTTGGTATCTTCCGGTAGTGTATATGTGTGATTCTAAAACATTGCAACTCCTGCAAACACAGTTCTTCAATAAATTACACTTGGGCTACATGAAACAGTTTTAGTCTTCTACGCCGGCTTTCTACGTAAGAACATTTGAACTTTAACACACAACGACTGCTTTGAAGTTCATTGGCTTACTGATTGGTCAGTTTCCATGGTATCTTTACAAGCGCACATCTATGCACGCGTTTACATTCTTACGCGCTTACAACGAAAAACCAACCACTGCGTTCATTCTCCCAGCACGCAGAAGTGCGCGTCTCTTTTACTCCGAAGTATACACAGAGAAAAGTAGTTTGTGCGTATATAACTCGTTTTAAAAATGCACGCATGCTGACATCTCGTCACAATGGAATTTTCTTTCATGTATCCAAAGTTATGCACGCAGATTACCAAATGGGACTGTGCGCATGTCAAATGAACACTTCCGCCCCTCCGATTGAGCCTCCGTGAGCAGTCAGCGTGTCTAACAGTGATAGGAGTTTGGTATCTACGTTTATAATATCTTTGATTTGGGACGTTTAGCTCCTTGAGGGAGCCGAACTCCTCCGGGAGTAATCGTTTGATTTTCGCCCCTTGGCTCTTCGCCAGAGAGTCGAGTGGTCTTTAAGAAAAAGGCGCTGGTGTCCCCAACCACTCTTGGGCATGACGTTAAACTGCATCCAGAGTGTGGCTTCTGTTCTATTCAGCCAGTCTTGAGCAGGACCACACATGTTTGCCCTTTAGAGGGGGTACTTGTCCATTTTGGGACGTTTAGCTCCTAAAGGGAGCAGAAATCCTCCGAGAGTAAATGAGTAAATGTTTGGTTTTCGCCCGTTGGCTCTTCGCCAGAGAGTCGAGGGGACTTTTAGAAAAAAGTCGCCGGTGTCCTCAACCACTCTTGGAGGGCAAACGGTGTAAGTTTTAGGGTACTTTTTTAAATCTCCTTCTTGCCCAAATCATACAGTATAATTATATATCAGATTATAATGAAACCCAAACAAGCACCCAGCAGCTGTTGGGCAAAAGTGTTGGAACAAATTTTAACCATTTATTGGGCAAAATAAGTTGGGTAAAATGGTTGGGTAATTTCTTTTGTCCAAATAATGACTAAAACACTTAACCAACTGAGTTGGGCAGGCATAAGGAACCCAAGGTTGGATAATTTTTGCCCAGGTTGGGTAATCATTTTAGAGTGCAAAATGCACACAACTAATGGAACTGAACCAGCTTTTTTGTTTTCAAATTTTAAATTCAATTTGGTTCAATTGCGAACTCATTTGGGTCATCATTTGAACATAGTATTAATCGAATTATCATTAATCGAAATTACACATTTTAGATCGCATTAATCCAGCCACAGGTAACTGTATCGGCATGTACAATATTCAACAATATAACGAGTTCACTTGATGTGAGACCATCATTAAGAGCTGTTTTAAAAGAAAATAAAATCACCCCAATTTGGACTCATTGATAGACTCATGAATGGCTCAGGAAAATTATTTGAAAATGTTTTTGCCACTCATTTACTTTTTATTAATTCTCCTGAACGTGCAATAGCTTCGTCGTTAAAATATCATGAAGTTACTTGGAAAAGTATAATAGGGGGAAAGGTGAGATTTACAAAAGCTGTTGTTGTGAAATAAGTCTGGTAACGAGGTATTGAACTGCGCAGACGGCCGTCAGACATTGCTTACACAAGTCGAAATCGGTCAGTTAATAGATACAGTACACGCTAACTTAAGCACATATACAGTATATTTAATCTTGCAGACTGTTCGACAGACTGTTGCTGACAGAACGATTCGAAAATATTCAGTTCCATTAAAACGCGTACCATTAAACTACTGGAATAAATGGTGCAAGACCCGTCCACGTATAGTACAATACTTATGTGATAGCTACTGTAAACTGTAATCAGATGCATGATCCACTTCTTTTCATTTAGTTTTGTACAAGTCTACTGTACAGTACCTCCGATTCAATTTCTGGATTACACAGTACAGTAGTAACCGCACATTCTTTAACCAGGTTCGCAGGACACTGTGTTAAGGTGAAAAAAGAGATCACTTTGGGCGGTCAAGATACTGAGGTGTGGTCAGCCTGGAAAGCACACTGCATCATGGATAAGTATATACTGTAAGGCTTGCCCTTATTGCTTTCGTTTGTTTTTACAGCTTCAGCAATATAAAAAGCCCATGTAGAGTAATAGCCGACACTGCGATCCTTCGCCAGAACTTTGCGGCGACTGCTTCAAGTATTGAACACTAATGCAAGACGAAACTGTCCTACATACTTTGTCAAACATTTTATATCCCTACCCGAATACATTCTATCGGCCACGGGGGGGGGGGGGGGGATACGAAGCCCTGTACCTACGCACTTGATAAAGTCAGGTTTCATATCTGATAACTTGGTTGACAGTAACGGATATATTAAAATACACAATAATTTACGTAATATTCGTACAGTAATAATTGAGGTTAACTTCCTGACCAGTCAAACATAATGCATTCAATTGCTTTCACAAGGGGTGGACACAATGAATGCATACTGGACCACTTGAGGGCACAGAACATGGAACAAACTCAGATATCAGTTACAGGGAGTAATAGGGAGTTCCTAAACTTCTTTATTTCTTATGATATGTTTTGTGGAGAATGTAACTTGTTCTGCCACTCTTACTGACTGGCTATTCTCCAACACACCGGCCGAAAGAAATGATATGCAGAAACCACTAGCAACCACGGACGCATGCATTTTGCCAGTTTGCTACACTGTTAAAAATTTCTGTAAATTTACAGACTTTTTTTAACTTAAACTTTTTGTATTTTACTTTTAATAGAGATTTTCTGTATCTTTACAGACACTTTGAATTGCTACAATAAAAAAAGGTTGTTTAACATGTATTTTCTGTTTATTTGAAAAACCATTGCTGTCTGCTTTTTTAACCAAATTTTACTGCTTTGTAAAACTTTTTCTGTAAATTTACAGAAATTTTAACAGTATTTTGTATTTTTCTGATTTCACATAAATATACTGTCATTTAACAAACATTCATTTTGTTTTTAAGCTGAAAAAAGGAAACAAAAATAAGCCCAAACAAACAAACAAATAAGAAAAAGCCAGAAAATTTTCAATATATAACATGCATCGTTCTGCGAAGTTTCAGTTAAAAAAGAAAACATTTTTGGCAAATTTATGGCCCTATTTGAAAATTAACTTACATTTATTATACTGACAATTGGTATACTGATGTCAACTCATCGCCACAGACGCTCATGCACTTGATCGAATTAAAAACGTTTCACAAATTTACTTGAAAGAGTCTGTAAATTTACCACTTTATGACGTATATCTCATTTTGCATAAATGGGTGGAGCTTATTTTGTAGGCATTTTCCTAACAAAAGGATTGCTGTTGCTTTGAATAATATCTTTTTTGGCGTTTTTTAATCAGGAAGTGATAAACTTATTGTTTACCTTGTCTGGAAATGTTTGCAACCAATGTATTTGCATTCGTTGTCATATTTATTTTAAAAACAATTATTATATTGTACAAAAAATGTGACTTTCCAATTACAAAGTTCCTAGAGATAGGAGTCTACAATATGACAAAAAGCATCCTCATTGTGTTTTGATTGAAAACAACTTCGTAACGACTGGCATGACGTTAAACTGCATCCAGGTTGTGGCTTCTGTTCTACAGTATTCAGCCAGTCTAGAGCAGGACCACTCAGTGTTTGCCCTTTGGAGGGCGTACTTGTCCATTTGGGACGTTAAGCTCCTTAAGGGAGCAGAACTCCTCCGGGAGTAATCGTTTAGTTTTCGCCCCTTGGCTCTTCGCCAGAGAGTCATGGGGACTTTTAGAAAAAAACTTCGTAACGACACATTACGATGATAAGCAAATACCTGATCTACGTAATGGTGAAGTGTATGTTACGTAATAACATATGAAAGGAAAAAAGCGATATTATAATAAATATTAAAACGCTGAGAATGAATACAGTAGGCTGTAAATTCACATAAAATTAAGGTAAAAAAAAAAAAACAGAACAATTCTGTAATTCGATTTTACAGTAGACATTTGTAAACTAATTTACATGCAAAAACTGTAAAGAAAAAACAAACACTTAATGTTTTTTCATGATTACAGTCTGTCTGTAAAAAAACATTATTTGGTTGGAAAAAAATTTGCCATAAAAATTATGTAAATTTACAGAGATATTTTTAACAGTGTAGCCTTGCATTATGAAGACACACGCGACCGTTCATTTTTCACGCACGCGTGCGCGTACTGTACTTCTTATTTGTTCTATTTGCGGGTTTTGCCATGTTAAGAATGTATGTGTGTCAACGCGCGTCACATAATGTAAGCAGGCAGGTGTTATTCCTGATGTAAGACATGTCTCGCGGGCTTACACGCGCGAGGAAAGCGCTAAGGCATGCGTTCGTTTTGCAAGCGAACACAAAGATGTGAGCGTCCGTTATTTACTAAGTTTACGTATGAGACGCGACACGGCGTTACGAACACCACAGAGACACGCACTAGGGTTACAAAGCTTACCTGTAAGCTACAAATGAGGTGCAGAGCACTTAGGGAAAGTAAACTCCAAAAAGAACATTTTTTCGGTGGTAGAAATTTCGCATCGTCCGTTATTTTTCCAAATTTGTAGTCTCGACGGTTTATTGACCATTAATACTCCGACAAATGGAGTTTGTTCCTTAATTAACGCACTGTACCGTGCAGTATACTATATATATGCGATGTATGACGTGTACTAAAATAACTTTTAATCTATTATGGAAGTATTTATTTCTTTACAAGGGTAAATTACAGATCTGTTTTGTATGCTAAGCCTTCAGTGTACTGTACCCATTTATTTTGAGATTGTCAGAGATGTTATCGACCCTTGTTCCATATTTCACGTGTGACAACTTCTTTAGGTTACTTTTAATCGTAAATTCTGTAGACATTTGGTGAATTTTTACCAGATTCATCGTCAGAATGCTATCCAGAATCAACACAAGCCTGGTTTATTTCAATTCATGTTCAAATTAACGAAGCGATTTATTTAAAATATAATGATAATCGGATATCAGGTTAAGTTTACCAGTGTTTTGGTAAACAGGAGGAACATTCCCTGGTGAAATAGATAGCCTAACTAGAATTGTGTTGGTGGTACAGGTATATCCTACAGTATCATACCGGAGTGATCGCATGCTTGGTCTAACGGTAGAGCATCCGCCTCTCACGTGGAATGCCCGGGTTCAATTCCCAGGTCGAGTCACTGTCTAAGACCGTTGTGCGTGATGCTCCGCATAACCAACGGAGTAGAGAAAAAAAGCCAGTGAACCACAACTGGAAGAAAGACGGTGGCCTACTCGACTGGAAACTGGGCGGTTAAGTTCCTTTTAAGTAACTAATGTAAATAACTACTGTAACCTATCTTAAAGGATATGTGAAATTTTTAGGATAGTGAAATTTTTCCTGACCCTCTTTTAGGGGGTACACTTACATGAACTGTAGGTAAGATGTTCTTTAATCCAATGCAGCTGTTTCGCCTACAGTTGCAGTAGTAAAGTATGGTGCATTAGAATGTACAGTAGGAAGGTACAGTACCTCGCCAATTTTGAAATTGCAAACTTATTTCGTAGATGTATGAGAGGAACTGCTAATGAACCTACTGTATGGACCGCTATGATTTTGAGCAATATACTCTGTAGCCTAAAATGAATCCTGCCAAGGTAAACTGCCACCCATACAGTACAACTCCCCCTGTCCATGTTATAGTACAGTATGTGAAACTACTGGGCGAAAATTGTCGCACGTAAATCGTTTTACAAATGGTCTAGGGATCACAAGGAACAGTAGAAACTCAATTGATAAATAAATGCTAGTATTTCCAAGTAACAAAATTAGAGAATCCATAACCAAGACCCGACGAAATTCAGCACATTCAGTACATGTACAGTATGCCCACGGCTGAAACAGTATATCGCACAATGTGCTTTCATCCCCTGAATTTAAGAGTATGGGTACGGTAAATCATTCGTCCAAATAGTGGGGGAAATTTAAGTACAGTGTGATAAAATAAATAACAAGAAGATTGTAATTAACGTGTAGACAAAGTGAATTTAACACTGTGTGCAGAATACACTTGGTGTAAGAACCTACCCGCAATAAATTTTAGGTTATACTGTAGGGCCCTGGCAACCTCTTACA
Source organism: Holothuria scabra (assembly GCA_037179385.1). NCBI lineage: Eukaryota > Metazoa > Echinodermata > Holothuroidea > Aspidochirotida > Holothuriidae > Holothuria > Holothuria scabra. The sequence goes on from CM074189.1 coordinate 28,394,511, forward strand.
TGTAATTCACACAGGCACCGCACTATCGTGCTGTACTCTCAAACGTTCCTTATCTGGGAAATGACTTGAAATAATAACCACTGTTATTACCCTGAACATGCATGGTGCCTGGTTCGAATGCTGATGTATGCACATTATCATTCATCAGGCTGCGTAGCAAGGGTTTGAAAGCTTAGCCTACAAATGTCTTCTTTCATTTACAAGCATCCTCACTGATTTAAAAAAATGACTTTGCGGTCAGCTATGCAGGCTACTTTTTAATTGTCCATCTCAAATTACAGTAAAATACTGTACCCTCTAGACGATGTGATTGTGTTGACCTTACGTTTTACCAAAGTTGAACATATGCTGGTATAGTATAAAGTACTGTAACCCGTAACGTTTTGATAGCTTGCGGACATGATCATTACCGTATATTCTCATGTAACAGATAGAATGGAGAAATTGTAACAATGGTAATATAGGCAGTTTAGTGTACACATCACCAGATATTTCCAATTCCAGCAATCTACTGACTCCTAGTCACTCACATATTTGCCTATTCAACTTACTCTTAACTCATATTCACACACTGCATGCAATGCCCTAATGTGTAATCAAAACACTCTCATTGCATCATGTGCAATTCGAGTAACAGTATACCTACTATGCGTTATTTTTTAAATTGATTTTAACCCAAGAGCTCTGTCAATTGAGGAGTTCTGTACATAGACGACAGAAATTTTTTTGTCCTGTTTGGGTGACGAATGACCACTTATTAACGTTGTATACAAGGTACAGTCAAATGCAGTACAGACCGAAAGCAGTTGAACTTGTTCTGTACTTAGTTTAATTCATAATGCTCAGAGTAGATTCAAGTTATGGGTTGGAAAGAATCTTGTGGCGCACATACTGTACCGTACAGTAGTTCTATATACACTTTCTTCGTCCCAAGTAAAAAGTGTTACCACCACGGACTACATCGATGACGTACTGTACCGTACTGTATGTCGTATACCGTACATGTCTGTTTCGGCTATAAAAATTAGGAGCCCATGTACAGTAAGTTCAAAGGGGAAAAAGAAGACAGGAAGAAAATGGACAAACTGTTCTTCTCTTGTTTTGATTTTTTTTTTTTTTTTTTATTGTCCGTTTTTCCTTATGCAAGAGAGCTAGAGTTAAAAAGAAGTTTCCAGTACAAGCTATGGATCAAATATCGTCTGCGTTGTACACGAGGTTCCTCAAGTGACAACTTGCTCACCGTGGGGAAATCTCTCCGAAAGTCTCCATCAGTCAAACATGTTTTCGTAGGACACACACTGTCTGGCAGTAGACATATTTTCTCACCTGCAGAAAATATCTCATGTAAATAGTACCGTTCAAGCCCTTTTAGCCTCTTTGTTAATGAATTAATGATGAATTTCCAGCGTTTTTGGAAGACCCGCCTATTTTAACTCCACGCCCTGTCAGTCAAGTTGGAATGGAAATTAAAACTTTTAAACACTGCGGGGAAAATGATGATTTTATTTTTCTTAGATAGATATCTCGACCGTAATCAAGACAGTTCGTATCCACCCAAGCTTAGCCCCGAAATTACCTTTTGTTGCTCTCAGTTGTTTCGGCACACGCCGGGAATAATTCAAGCAGTACAGTAAAGAATCATTATTAGGCCTACACTCTTAAAAAGTTAGTTAAAAAAAGTTCACCAACACTGGTCACGTATGTGAAATACCTGAAATTGGGTAAAGTTTTCCCCAAAATGTGTTGTTTATTTGGCTATCCTACAGGCTGGTTACCCAATTAAATGGTAAAACCTCTCGGATGACCAATTAATCAACAGTTACTGTATTGGGTAAACTTTACCCAATTCCAGGTATTTGACATACATGACCAGTGTTGGTAAGTTTTTTTAACCCATTTTTTTGAGTGTACAGAGATCTCATCGGGCTACTGCATAATTCGAAATAACTGATGCCATTTTTAATGTACTGGTAATTCTTGCTTTCTGGTAGGCCTACTATTTGTAATGTCACATACGCATAAAGCATTACTTTACAGTTGGGGTAGCCATCATGCACCCACTTAAATAAAAAACGCATCGGAAAAATCAGTAAAGCAGCGCACTGCAGAGCAAACTAAGTTGGCCTCTGTAGCGGAACACGCTAAGCCTATGATACGTTTATATCATATCAGTACTTTGACGTATCCTGAAGACCTGAAAACAATCACACGAAATTAATGGAGCCAATGATATCTACTTCCAATGCCTTAACATACTTTTAGTAACAAGATAACGTTGGTTAGATTAAAGTAGTTTACTTACTTTGCTTTGGAATCAGTCACGGCCCAATGTACAAATTATGCCGTTTCTGGTTTAATATCTTTGATTTTGGTTGCAGACTGGGCTCTCGATAAATGTGCGAATGATTCATGTATCCAACGTTCAGTTGCAGTATGGTCGAGACTTTGTTTACCTGATCCATCAACTATATAGATCCTATTTAAGTAACCTCTTTTTGTCCATCGTCAATCGATTGATAAACACGCATGGTACATGAATGGACGTGTCAAGTAAACATTCGATCTCTTGTACAGTAAGACAGTGTCCTGCCAGTACTGTACTTGCTACACAGAATGTTATCTAACACCTAGGAAGACGATCTCTATTTCTAGAATTTCACTTCGGACGTTACATCGCGAGGGCTGTTGATTTGATCAGATGCCGTATAAAAGATTAGGATTTTCCATCCGCAGCTTAAAATAGCCCACTGAATCTTATTCCGGCACCTTCCTGTTACTAAATAAGAATTATTGCTAATGAGAGACTGAAAAAGCAAGATCGTTCACATTTGTAAGCAATGAGTTTCACTGTTTCCTGGACGACAGAAGTTTGTATAGTGACGTCGCAGCTTAACTTACCTTTACAAATTTAGCAAGGACTGACTCCGCTCGCTTTAATCCTTCCTTTATCACAAAACACAAAACTTTAAACACTCCAAAAGATTATTGTCTGCAAAAAATCGATACAATCCTTTGCTTTCGGCCAAGTAGAATAAGAAAAAGGATACTTAAAGAAAAAACTATTCAACATTGATAAATAAAGGGGAGAGGTCTAGTAGATGAGAAATGGTCTGGCCTTTCTGCGATAATGAAGGTAGAATGAATCAAGCAGAAAGGCCAGGCTGGCGGTAGAAAGGTAACTGCATTTCTTTAATGATTTTCTCGGAGGTTACGTTTTTGATTGCTAATAGACTTTTACATGTGGCCCTCCATCCTGGACTGGTAGGTCGGCAACCTCATCACCAATATCAAGTATATCTCCATATTTTGCAAGAAAGTTGAATTAATTTTAAAATATGGCAATTTCGGTAAGGTCGAAACTGCAGGAATATGATATTGTTTCCCATTCAAGTTAACTTTTGCTTAAAATATTACAGAGTCGTCTTCAAATCAGATAATTTGTAGGTTCACGGCGGCCATCTTGGTGCGCCTCTTTTGTCCCAGTCGGTTGCGACCATCTACGGATAAAACGTACACGTTACATGCTCTGTCCATGTATCCCAGCCAGCGTGCCCAGCTGGACCCCAACTGGGTTTCAGCTGGGCTACTTGCTGGGCCCCAGCTGGGGCCCATCCGTGTTTGTCAGGTGTTCTCACGTGGGGCCCAACTGGGCTAGCCTTTCCCAGCTGAAGCCCAGCTGTGCCCCGTTTCAATAACTGAAGCCTAAATGGGCTTTAGTTGGGCTTCAGCTGGGAAAGGCTAGCCAAGTTGGGCCCCACGTGGGAACACCTGACAAACACGGATGGGCCCCAGCTGGGGTCCAGCAAGTAGCCCAGCTGAAACCCAGTTGGGGCCCAGCTGGGCATGTTGGCTGGGATGTAAGTCCGTGATTTCAGTTTGAACCAATTTGAATTTCAAAAGTTAAAATCATATAAATTCAAGGTACCGTAAATGGGTTCTGTTAAAACAACAGCTTTGCAAGTTTAATTAATCATACTTTAAATATTGCAAATATCATATTTATTTTTCTTCCTTTCTTCTGTTTGTGTATAGGTTCAGCTTGCAAATAAAGTTGATCCTCAATGGAGAAAAAAAAAAAACTCATCACCAATAATCTCGGAAGCTGAAATTTCGTCTGTAACATTTTTGTTTGTGATATGTGATTGATTGTATTAAGTTATACTTGCTTGACCCTCATGGGATTTGATTGATACTTTGAAATGTGTGTAAAATTGTATAAGCCTGTACATATTTAAGGTCTGTAAAAATTAATAAATTAAGCTATAAATACTTGTAAATATTAAAGTTACTTTCCAAAGATGGGAATAAAGTTCTGCTTTTCAAAAAATAGTAATCTCGGAATCCCGCTTACTGGTATTATTTTTTTAGTTTTTAAAAATATTGACGTATAAAAAAGAAGAAGAAGAGTTGTAATATTTATTTCTCAAAAACTCTGTAAATATCTGTTTGTATATATGTACTTGAAGGCAGGAATAAACTTTTACTTCAAAAAGAAAAGAAACGAAAAAGAAAAAAAGAAAACATAAAAGACCCCCTATTCATGACAACTTTTTTCTTCCATTGTTGTCCACATTTAAAAACAGCATTACTCCTTAATTATACTTTGTATAATAATGATTGTAATAACGATTTTGCTTATTATGAGGTGTGTGTAAGGTGAAAGGCAAAAGTATTGAAAAAAATAATCAAACTGTAAATATCTGCCAAAAACCTGTAAATACTTGTAACTATATTTTTGTATGCATTCTTACAGGCTTAAAATAGAGAAATAAAAAATAAATAAAACATGAAAAAAGAAAACACCAAAGTCGGAAAAGTGACATAATAGTAAGGACTAAGTGTTGATGATAGATTTAGACGTACAGCCGACGCCCAAGCGTGAAAGGTTATGTAGTGAAATAAAAACCCATTTTTTCTCAATTTATTATTTTCCTTTTTAGTTAGTTACATGGAGAATTTTACGGCCCAGTCAGTCCGGGAGATTCTCCGAAAACGGAGAACTTAAAATTCTCCGTTTTCGGAGAATATTTTAGCGCCATTTTGAAATTTACCCACAATGCTGCACTACTTACACAATAAAAAACATAAGGTTCGATCTTTGAAACCATTCTGGAAAATTAGTACCTGCCTAGGAAAGGTCAAAACCTGGATATTCGTGTCGCTGAAATTGTTATCTACAACTTTTCCGTGCACTAAATGGAAGTCCACCGTGCCAATTTTGAGAAAATACCGATTAAAGTAATGACACTTTCCGATGACCCTTATTAACAGACGCAGTACAGTCGTCGCTGCCGTTGCACATGTCGTTATTGTATGATCGTTAATTGGTGTCCGCACAAAGAGAACGCGTTCCTTCATAACCCGAACGAACTTGAAAAGAGTTTCCATATGCTTTAAACTTTCAGTTTGAGTACTGCTAATTTCCTCAGTCTTCATGAATAATTTTAGGTGTAAGGAATTCAACCCTAGAATATGGCACGTTGAAAACAGTTCTAACCCTACACACTAAAAAGTTCAGACTACTGTTCCCAGTTCACGTTACTCTAAACTGCAGCTGTGAGGCATTTGAATGAAACACGAGATAAACTTACAACAATAAGAATGAATCACTGAGGATGAGTTCTTGTTGCCCGTTCTAGTTATCTTTTCACACCTTACTGTATAAAAACGGTCCTACGAAACATCACAGTGTGCGTTCGCTTCGTTAGTGGTATACTGTTACAGGATGCATCATATGTGTTTGTCTGAGAAGCAATGGCTGTTACGAGAATAAGGCTCTAAATATTTATACAACACTTTGCATAGAAATTCTCCAGTTTTGGAGAAAGTGAAGTTCTCCGATAACGGAGAATCTCCCGGACTGCCAGTTTCCAGCCTAAGTATTAGTTTAAGTCGAGCCGGCAACGACCTTTTCTCAGTTTCTCAATTTTTCCCCTTTTTTTCTGTTGCTTATGCGGAGCATGACGCACAACGGCAGTAGGTTCCATTTTTAGATTTTTAAACGTAAATTGGTAAAAAGTATACCTGAGGTGGAAGCTTTCTTTCGTATATTTAAATTTAATGTTAAAGTGGAACAATATAAAAAAAAAGAAGTAAAAAACAAGAATATCGTAAACATTTTCGATATCAGAGGAGCATTTGCTTCCTGTGGGAATTTATTTTCAGATTAGCTTTGCAAAACCAGAAGAACCAGTGGAGTAGCTACTGGGGGGGGGGGGGGGGCAGGGCGGCAAGTTGCCTCCTGGAAAATAATTTGGGGAAATTTGATGAATTTTTAACTCTAACAAAAATTTCTCAAAATTTTTGTAAGAATGAAAAATTCTGAGACATTTCTCATACATAATTCATATTTTCATGCAACAAATTAACCCAGATTTGAGATTTTGTCATTGTCTCATGAACCGACCCTACGTGCGTTCTACAGAAATGTCCTCGCCGCGTAGCAGATTGAATGTTCTCTTGTATACGCGCGGTTCTTATGATCACCGCATTTCAGTGCACATGAAGCTTTTATTCAAGAATTTAACAACAGCTGATACAGCACGAATAACACTGAACTGAGAGGGCTGTAAGCCCGAACTTATCCCCTTGCACACAGTCTCTGCGCTGTACACTTTGGGAATTCAGTAAAAGGATGTGAGAACTGACAAGTCACTAACGTAGACCCCCCCCCCGAGTTTATTATGTTGTCCCGCAAGCTAGCAGGAGCTTTACCGATTTTTCTCCGCGTACATAACGATGGACGGGGCTGAAACAATCCATGGCCAACGATTAACTTAAAGTTAGTCTAGAAATTAGAATGAACGGGTTTACATGCTAGTTCGGGAAAAAAGCTTTCTGCTCACTTGGGGTGTAACAAAAAAGGCGGCTTGTAGCCTTCTTCACTTAAGAGACTGCTGTTCTAACAGGATATCCTGTGTGATCGAGCTACTATTAGGCCTCTGTTAGTGGCGACCGAAGGGGGACCATTGGGCCATGCCCCCCTCACAGATGCCACTTTTCCTTTGTTCTTAAAAATAAGTAGTTATATATAACACAGATTTTACTTCAAAAGATAGCACGTGAGGCACCAGGTTGCATATAAGGACACTGAATTTTTCAAAAATTTTTCAAAGGAGAAGGATTGTCTCTGCAAGTACGTCCCTCAGTGATGCCAATAGGCCTATTTTAATTCCTACAAATAGGCAAATTCTGTCAAGTTCCAATTTTTACTTTAAAAGGTAGACTCTGTTTCCCACTGGTGACTTCGATAAAATAAAGACTTCATGTTTAGATTCGCTTTACAAGCATGAATACGCTATTTTTGACCATCTGAGGGGTCTGATTTTTTCGAAATTTTTTACGCTCCGCGCCAACCAATGGTGGCGTTTCGGTCAGTCTTTTGGGAAAAAATACATTTTGGGGTCAGATTACCCCTTAACTCTCTGATCACTTTTCAGTTTGCCAACATATTTTGAAGGAAGGATTTTATTTGCAAACGACAAAAGAAGGTAGTGACTGGGAAAGTCTGGAAAATGCTATTTCCGGCCATCTGAGGGGGTCTAATTTTTCGAGATTTTCTCTACGCTCCACGCCAACCAATGGTGGCCCTCCGCTTCGAAAATCTTTATGAAAAAATAACGTTTTGTGGCCAAGAAATACCACAAATCCTGTACCGATCAAGTGTGCAAATTGAAAGACCAGTTTTACTTCGTAAGGTAGCATAAATGGCATAAGAATGCATGTAAAGACACAAAAGTTTCAGTTTTATCCTCAGGAACCACCACGATTCAATTTTTTACACTGTTCCTGTCAAAGTCGAAAATCTCGCACCATTTTGCATCTAGGCTCCTTGAAAAGTCAAAAAATTTCTGGACACCCCTCCTCTTAGACCATACACTGCATGCCCCCCCCCCCCTTCAGAGAAATCCTGGGTACGCCACTGCGTTAGTCGTTAGTACATACAAATAAACCAGTGTTGTTGACCAAAATAATATACTAAGAGCTGTTATTTCCAATTGCTCTATGTTATACTTTAAGATTAAAAATGCAGGTAATACAGGAATACGTGGACCGCGGAGACGGGGGAGGGGTGTGGGGGGGCTAGGGGATTTAAGCCCCCGCACTTACATAATGACATTGAAATGTTGTTATACTTGTAAATTTGCATTTTTTATATGAATTACATACACATTGACCGGGAAAAATTGGGGGAAATTTCACACCTTCCCCCCCCCCCCCCTGGAAAAAATCCTAGCTACGCCACTGAGAAGAACTCTGGCATTGTATATTAGATTGGTTGAGATATTTCCATTTGTATTTGAAAAGGATATCACAGTTATGTAATTTGTATATTTTATCACGATGGATGTACTGTATGCATATAATCTGAACACTTACAATGAAGAATAAAAGGAGGAAAAAAAGGCTCCATTTTTAGAGTCTTAGATATGACTCGACCTGGGAATAGAACCCGCGCCTTCCGCGTGAGAGGCAGATGCTCTTACCATTAGACCAAACACGCGGTGAGACGGAGAGGCCCTTGTGTCTCCCTAACCAGCTGACAGTGCAAAACTCAACAATAAGAGAGTAATCTTCTTCCAGAACACAGCTACCCTTAAAAGGGGACAAAATATGAACTATAAGCCAATCGGATATAGTTCAGCCTTATTTAATACACTCGCAAATCTTTAGGAGAAAGGGGAAGCTGAAGAGGCCTTTCAATTCTTGGCATAGGGAAAAGGGCATGAGTGTGTTACAACCGATAATGAAAAAAAAATAACCGATAATGTGAAATCGACAGATAATGTTAAAAAAAATTACCGATAATGTAAAAACGACCGATAACGTAAAAAAATACCGATAATGTAAACAATTTTTGAACCGATAATGTAAAAAAAAAAATACCCATAATGTAAAAACAATCTTTGAACCGATAATGTGAAAATAATTATTACAACGAGTACAAACGAGGGTTTCTTAGGTCCTAGGCTGGTAGGCAGGTAAGCTGACAGGCGGCAGGCGGGCAGGGTGGTGAAGCAAATAGGTTCGTGGGTGGGTGCGTGTGTAAATGCGTATGTGACGTATCCTGTGTCAACTTGTGACTATGTTATGTCTGAGGGTAGCCTTCATTACGGGAGTAGCCAGAAGGAATGACATCATGTGATGCTAATAATGCAAATGATATTAGCACTAGATTAGCCTATATCTTAGGGTACTTTATTATTCAAAAAATCCCCCGGACGGCGATCAGACCCATGTTTTTAGCCACATCTCCCCCATAAAAAGGCCTGGCTACTCCCGTAATGAAGGCTACCCTCAGACACAACAAAGTCAATTATACATTCTAACAACAGATTGGCAAAAATTACCTAGTGTTGGGGAAACATAACATTTAAGCAAACATTTAAGCAAACTTCGTTAAAATTTAAATGTAATAATAAGGCAAAATCTTGATGTTTCGCCCAATCTTCAGCCATTTCTTCCCCAACAATGTAGCATGTGCTAAGTATGTATGCTTAACTTCGATTAGACTGTGTACACCAATACATTCACACAAGGTAAATGCGCACATACCTATGTACACACGCACCCACCCACGAACCTATTTGCTTCCCCGCCCTGCCCGCCTGCCACCTGTCAGCTTATCTGCCTACCTAAATAAACTCCTTCAAACATACCCACCTATAGGCAGGACTATTAGAAACCCTAGTTTGAACAGTCTTTACATTATAGGTATTTTTTTTCACACTATCGGTTCCAAGATTTTTTTACAATATCGGCTAATTTTTTTTTATCTTTATCGGTTCAAAACAATTAACATTATCGTTTTTTTTATATTATCGGTCATTTTTATATTTTCGGTTAATTTTTACATTGTTACAGCATGTTCCAGATTCTTGTAGTTGACTTTGATTTTAAAAAAAGTTTTGTTATAAGGGCTTTTATACTTTTCAAATAAACTGGATATTTACGTTTTTAAAGAAACATTTCTCACTCATACAAATAAAGTTGCACTTTATTAACTTAAACGAAAGTATTGCTTTTATTTTCCTGGTAAAAAGTAATAGTTTTAGAACCAGTATTTATATACTGTAGACGGATTAATACAAAATAATAAGTTCTTCAGAAAAAGGTTGTACGGCTTCAAGGCTCGTAAAATTTTCATCAGAGAATATGTATTAGAAGAGTAATGTTACGTACTAACCCTGCAATACTGCACAGTCTCTTAAAACATCCTGGTTAAATTTAACTAGGATCGGGATCAATAATTTTCCATTTATTTCGCGGTTAAAATAACGCTGTAATCCTGGTCAAAATTGTCATTTTCCTTGTTAAATTAAAGACGGGTTAGATATCCTGATAAGAATTAAACATTTTCCTGGTTAATTTCCTTTTTTTTTTCTTTTTAACTAGGAAATGTTTGGATAACTATTGACCTCAACCTGGTTAAATTAACCAAGATGTTATTGTGTTGACCCGGCTCTTAGCCTGAAAAATATTTTTAAATACAAAATTGTTTATACAATGCGAAAAACTTAAGTTGAAAATTTTTAGAAATTTTGTCATTCAATTTAGTGAAAGGCAGCTAGTCTTTTCCGAAATTATCCTGTGCGTTACTAATAAACTCTCTTTTGAACAAATATGTATTTTTAAAAAGAAAATCAGAAATTAATTGAGGGCGCTTTCGGCAGTTTTGGGAATGGTGATGACGGAATTAGTTGTATGAACTGACTATAACCAAATGTGGAGACGTCAAGGAAACAATAATATGTCACCTAAATCTCAGCAAGATATGAACTTCGTGTCGCGGTCTTGAAAACTTAGATCAGACATGATTCTGAATTTTAATTAATTACATAAAAAAAAAATACTTCACGCGGAGGTCCGTACTATTCGAAATTTTCCCCCAAAAGGAGAAAGATGAGCCATAGTGACAGTAACATTCTCAGGCAAAATAAAAATAAAATATATCAAAAATTTGCGACTACTGCACAGCAGCGCAAATGAAGCTAACTTTATACTATAGTGCTATCGAGCAACATAATACTCGAAATGACCTAATATTCTTCCGAATGTTAGCCCGAAAATTAAAGAAGTGCTATAGTTAAGGTAACACTTCTTTGAGAACTTTGAAAATAAAGAATACAAAAATTCGCGTCACGTTCGGAAGGACTAAAACCGTGAATTTTTCCTCAGTCCCACTTTAGACATTTAAAGGACGTGGTGCAATATTCGAAGGAAAATAGCATTTGAAAAAAAAAGAAAAATCAAAAAAAGATAATTAAAAAAAAAAAAAAAACCAAAACCAAACAAAACAAAGCAAAAAAATACTCGCATGGACAGTGTCATGTACTTGCTGCACAGAGTACGAGTACGAATTGTCAGATTACACGGACAAGTCCCTTGAGACAAGTTCATGCAAGAGACGGGGTAAACGAAGCACAGGCAAACATGTTTTCAATTCTGTTGTGTACGGTACTATCTGACTTAAGTTTCTCCCGAGAAGACAAACTTGTAGATCATTAATTCGATGGTCCTGACACATTTATAGAGGCAAAGCCCGCATAGAGCGAAGACACAGGGTTCACCCAGAGAAATTTTGGGAACGCGATAATATAGGTGGAAAAGACGGAACAGCCAACGAACGGCAAAAATAGGGAGGTGTCACGAGTGAAAGGGGAGATTTTAATCAAATTTATTTTGTAAAGGCCCGGTGGCTGTTTAAAGATACCGTATCGCTGTTCCCTTAATAGTGTCACAGGCCGAAGGTTAGGTAGGCTGCTTTTCCGTAACGCAATTGTGTGAAACAAGTCCCACTCGTTTTGGAATGTCGGTCGGTGTTTTACCACTGGCGGAGGAAGCGGGGGGGGGGGACACGTCCCCCCCCCTAAATTTCTTATCGAGGGGACGTCCCCCCCCCTAACATTCTTAGCGAGGGGACGTCCCCCCAAAATAAAATCAGAGAAGAAGTAAAAGAAACTTGGGAGCCTTGAACTAATTCAAAGTTGAGACTATACTTAACCCACCACCGAAAAGAGCAGCCAAAATTGACTTAGCCTATGTTCTGTAATTGTACTGGTCTGCAAGAAAAATGAGAAATAAAAGCTGTTCATTGTACTGAACTTGCATCTATCCTATTTCTGTGTCTCATTTAATTCAGAGAGAATAGGCTGATTTCCAAAATAAAGTGGTAAAAAGTCATACTCATAATTAAATAAGCCTAGTTTCATTGTACTGGCTATGGTTCAGTTATTGCAAAAGAGAGAGGGACTGCATTCACAAGCAGTGTTCATAAGACGGTTATCACAGCAGTTTCCATTTATAAGATTCTACTGTGATCGTCCCCATAGGCGTAAATCGCGCCGGGGAGGGGGATAATGCGATATATCCCCCGATACTTGACTTGGGAATGACCTATGTAATCACCCCTCCCCCATGATCTGGAGGTGTATCGTTTTGAATAAATAATAATAAACAGCCTAAACGTTGGAACAAACAACGATCTAGATTCTAGACTATGCTATTGCAATGAAAGGTCACAAACAGTCGAAACCTACAGAAACCTGCGACCTAACTTTGAAATGTGATTGCCAAGAAACTCAACCACAAACCTAGTTATTTTAACAGATTGGAATCCGGAATCCACCAAAAATGAGCGAAACGTATCATCTAAGGAAAAATCGCCGAATGGGAGCTCCGTTCGCATGACGTGTGCATACGTACATGACAGTCCTGTTGGAACTTTGGGAGAGTAAGCTACCTCGGTATTATACCGAGGTAGCCTACACATTGTTCAGAAGTTTGGATTTATCCTGATCTGACTGATTCCAAGGTAAATATTAATGAATTTACACCAGATTGAGTGTTGAAAATACAAGAATTTCAAGAAATAGACCTTCAATTAAAATACAAAATCAAAACAAACTTACAGGTGCAGTACCAAACCAAGGGCGAGTACAGGGGGCAACTGATTTTAGAGTAGTTAGGTAAATGCGCCTCTTTTCCTTTGGATTTGAAAAAATGATTTTCACAAAACCAAAATTACAAACATAACAACGCAACTGTTGATGTCCAAAAAATAGCCTATAGGCTATCTGTGAACGCAAATATTTCGCACATTTTTGTTCATTGAATTCACCGTAAAATGTTCCAAAAACGGCTAAGATTGCACGAGAGAGCTTGTAGAATCTCAGAGCTTCCAGGGCCCTAAGGCGGGTCCTGGACCCACGCCAGTGGGGCTTCGCGCTTTGCGCTCGAGATGTGCGCTACGCGCACACAGGGTTCGTTTCACGAGTCCAATCATTCCATCTTGTTCACTGGTTGTTCCCCCTCTTAAATTTTTATGCTTCCGCCGCCACTGTGTTTTACTGTTCGGTGTCCAGAAAAAGGGAATATTCATTCCATCTGCTGAGTCTGATCTGCAAACTTCGTACAGTTCGTCTAAATCAGGGTAGATTGCGTGCCGGGAAACGTATACCTAGAAATCTACCTCAAGAGTTAGTCAACGCACCTCTAGGGCTATAGCTTTCGAGCAAGGGCGTCGGAGCATAGTGAAGGTAGTTGTAAGCTTTACTGTCGTGTGGAGGAGTTTTTGGTTTTGGTGTATTGTGAGAAGCCGGACGTGGTCCAAACCTGTTGCCTATCTCTTCAACGAAAGCCATTCTAATAGTTGGATGGTGAGTTCCGTTCATTTTACATCAATTGCTCAAAATTGTGTGAAAGTGGGTACCCTCAGAACTTTCAGATTTGTTACAATTGTTTGTTTCAACTTTTTCCGACAACAAGGGTATGTGAAAGGTAAACCATGTGCCGAGGCACGTTTGGGATAGTATTACAAGGGCGGGGCTCGTTGTAGATAGTACCCTGTTTGTTGTATTTCCTAATTTAATTTGCACTTCTATTTGTCGTAAGCTGTATTTGTGTTTAAAAAAAAAAAAAAAAAAAATTATTGTGTAATTATGTTGAAGGTTTGAGAGTCATACAATTATATATATATTTAAGAGAGCCAGGTTTAAGAGCTCAAGGAGCTATTTAGGCGTTGGTCATGTAATATTAGTCTTTTACCCCCTTGAGCTGCATTGTGTGTGAGAAAATGGGCGTGGCAGGCCAATGTTTGTGTGCGTATGAGCTGGTGTGTGCATTACTCAATTAAATTGTTTTACTGTGGACGAGTTAGTGCGAGACTGTGTGTAAAGTGTTTAGTATACACCTCCAAATCAATGCAACATCGTCATTTATATTGTTAACACTGATTTCAGCTTTCTACCCTGGGCCTGATGACGAATAATGCTATTTCGGGTCTATCATCTAGACGTTTCATACATCGAGGTCGTCAGCGAATGATAAGTCTTAATGAGATTTGGAACCAGAGTAGGCCAAGCACCATGTATATTTGTTCAAATGATGAACTTAATGCAACTTGAAAGCATAATATTTAGCAAATAATATTGAACTGTCTCCAAGAACGAAAAACGTGATTGAGAAGAAGGTCTCGACTCGCCGACATAAATTATGGTTTAATATATTTTGGGCTGGATGCAAGTAATGAATGCAATGAATTTATAAACCAAGAGATCTCTTATAGTTGAGGCAATATAGTAGGAAAGAACTGGATGAACGAGAAGTTATAACAATGTACTGAGAGTGTAGAATTTTTTCTCTAGTTTCGTTTTCTTGAGGAATTATTTTTTTGTATATTGTATTTTTTTTATATTCACATTTGTTTCTTGGTGGTGCACCACGTGGTTAATCGTATTTCGAATATATGTTACTAGTTGGTTGTTGTAGACTTAACGGGTCTTTCTCTTTATTTTGTGTTGGTATGACCGAAACACCCCATTATACAAAAGGGAAGGAGTAACACGGGCATGCCATAGGGTCCTCGTTAACAATCGTGGGATTTCCTCTGACAGGAGGGATTAAAAGGTGTTGGGCGGGGAGAGGTGGGCCTGGATGTTTGACTTTAAGGGACGTCATTGAGAATAATTGCCGGGCATTACACATATAGGTAATATTTGTTAATGATATTGGAAACTAAAACTAAACAAGTTAATAGAACGTTGTAATTTATAGGCTTGTCATATTTTGCTTTTTATTCTCATGGTGAATTGTCATTAGTTCAACGCACAAAGTGTTGGTAGAGCTTGATGCGGTACTGTGGTGTCACTGTGTTTGTGCCTCTCCTCAGAATGCTTCAGTGTTTTCAAATTATTCAGATGTGGATATAATTTGTACAAGAGGTTGGTTTTAGCCATGACAAAGGGTGTTATGATTTTTGAGAAGATTGTTTGAGGGATTAGTTTAGTATCGATATTTTATAAAACGTGCTTCATGTGGTGTTTCTTTTACATTCATTTATACCCTCCATTTCAGTTGTTTCCATCGTACTGCTTGTACTGGTTGCTAAAGTGGACATGTTCATTTGTGATGGAATCTTGAAGTCTGCCAAGGCATAGCTTACTAAGCATTGGAGTATTACTGTATGTGGGACATACATGCTAGGAAAAATACAAGTGAACTGATGCTACAGCAATGCAATATCTGTTACACAGCTCTTTGGTGTATTGAGACATTGCATACAGATGTATCCAGGAAATTCCTATATTTAGTTCTTTATCTCTTGTTCTCATGATGTAATGGAGGTGAATTCGTGAAGAATGATGAACGTTTTCACTTTTTTTCTCTCAAAGCCTTGTGACTTTAAAGAAGAAGAGCAGTCACCCAAACTTGGTTTATTTTCTCAATTGTGAAATCAAGTTTACTAGGAGTAACTGTTTTGTTGACCTGTAAGTCTCAAAATATCATGACAGATACTTTGACATGTAATAAGAAGAAAATTGGGAGATTTAGCTGTTACTTAAAAAAGGGGGAGGTGAGTACCTACATCAAATGGCAGCACTGTTCAACTGCTACAGATGCAAAGTGTTAGATCATGGTTAGCACAAAGGTATGTGCAGTGTGCAAAGTACACCATGATCATTTTCACAAAGTAAATTAAAACCTCAACAGGTCATTACATCTGGAAGGGTTGAGCAACTGCAGGAATTTCTGCTCTAGTTCAATGATAGCATAGAAATAAAAAATTTTTCAGGACATCGATCTGACGGTAAAAAGAAGCAAACTGTTTCACCGTTTTGAAATATAGTTATGCTCTCTGAGATAGCAGACTATTATTCCAAATGTGACCTCCCATTATCCCCATCCCTAGGCAAGAAAACAAAAACCTGAAGGGGGGCAATAACCCCCTACCCATATACCGGGTAGCTCAGCCACGTGTGGGGGGAAGGGGGGGGGGTGCGGCATTCGCCGAACTGCACTGAGACAATACAAACTTGAAACCCTTGAGGGGTGAGACCAGCGGAAATAGACAGAAAACCAAATAAAACTTTTTTAAGTCCACAAAACTGAGCTAAGTAAAGGTTTCACAGTCACAGCCTACCTTTTACTTCAGTTTCTTATGGGTACATGGGCTTTCGAACGTAAGGACCGTTGAGTGTATTGCAAATTGAACCAGAAAGCCAAAAGGCTTAGTGATTCCTTGTCACTGAAATCTACGGTTCTGCTCACGATATCACATTCACAAACTTTGTGTGAAATTTTGCAGTATGCAAGATCTAACCATGGGAAATTGTGTAAATATGATATTGAGACTTTGACCCCTTGTGAACCAAAGTGACATTTAACCTCCACCAAAAACTATGGGGATTATTTATTCACTATACATCATCTACATGTGAAGTATGAGGATCCTACAAAAGTTCTTGTAATACTATGCAAACAAGCTTTTCAGACTTTGACACTGCTGAACCCAAATGACCTTTGACCTTCACAAAAATCAATTGGGATCATCATTTAAATACATTCAACCCACACACTAAAGATGAGCTTAGTTACATGTATTTTTGAGATACAGTGTTTACAAGGTTTTGACCTTTTGACCTGTCATGACCCCAAATGACCTTTGACCTCCACAAAAATCGATAGGGATCATCTACTCCATACAACCAACCCAAACAGCAAAAATGAGCATAGTGACATGTAATGTTCTTGAGATATCATGTTTACAAGGTTTCGACCTTTTGACATCTTGTTACCTCAAATGACCTTTGACCTCAACAAAAATCAATAGGGATCATCTACTCAATAGAACCAATCTACACACTAAATATGAGATTAGTCACATGTATTGTTCTTGAGATGTCGTGTTTACAAGGTTTCAACCTTTTGACCTCCTGTACCCCAAATGACCTTTCACCTCCACCAAAAATAATAGGGATCATCTTCTTAATATGATCAACCAACACAGCAAATATGAGATAAGTCACACTAACCCTTCTTGAGATACCGTGTTTAAAAACAATTTCTGAGGAATTCAGCATTTGACCTCTAGTAACCCCAAATGACCTTTGACGTCCACAAAAATCAATAGGGATCTTCTACTAAATATGACCAACTAAGAAATCAAATGTGAGCAAAGTCACATTCAAAATTTTTGAGATATCGTGTTTACAAGGTTTTGACCTTTTGACCTCTCCTGACCCCAAATGACCTTTCACCTCCACCAAAAACAGTGGGGATCATTTACTTAATATGGCCAACCCACACACTAAATATGAGATTAGTCACACAAACGCTTCGTGAGATACCGTGTTTACAAGCAATATCTGAGGAATTTACCATTTGACCTCTTGTGACCCCAAATGACCTTTGACGTCCACGAAAATTAATAAGAATCATTAACTGAATATGTCCAACCCACATATCAAATTTGAGCAAAGTCACATGTAACATTCTTGAAATATCGTGTTTACAAGGTTTTGACCTTTTGACCCCTCCTGACACAAATGACCTTTGACCTCCCCTAAAAACAATAGGGATCTCTACTCAATATGTCCAACCCACACATTAAATATGGGATTAGTCACACTTACCCTCCTTGAGATATCGTGTTTACAAGCCAAAGGGTCACATACACACACATACATGTTTTGACCGTCAATCGGGGACACATTTTTTTAACCATGAAAATGTGGATATCCCCACTGTGTATCGACAATTGACTAGGGGAATAAACGCTCATGTCCTCGATTTACTGGTACTGCACAGATACACACACACCCATGCATCAGCCCATGGTTTGTTACCCAGTGTTAGGTCCATCACATGGAAATTGGGGAAAATTCCAAAATGCTTCAAACATCCTTGAAACGTGAAAAATTCAATTTCATGGCTAATTTTGCATTTGGCAAGTGGGAATATCCCCACTTGCAGGTGTATCCACACTTGCCTGGAGAAAAAAGGCTCATGTCCCCGTTTTACACCAAAAACATACGCACACTCACACATACACCTACACATACACACGACATCACCATCGCATACCTAGATTCCTTGCCTGCAAGGAATCAAAACGGGGTTTCTGGAAGACTGATAAAGACGGGGGGTTCAAATCTCAGAGGACATGGCACAGGGTTGCTAGTTTCAATTTTGAAATTAGCGATAAACAATCAGACGCCATTTCATCACAAGGTGAGCTCTTTATACCCACTAGCAATTGCGAAACGGACAGGTGAGAGGGATAAGCCTTTAAATTAACAATACTAGCAATTCCTCGGACAAATATCTGTTATCAAAATACGAACGATATGGACGACAAATTTGTCACAATGCGGCTCTGCTTGATTCTCCTGACATGCGTGTTATACATTTAACAGTTAGGAGGGAGCAAATTACTATTGAAAATCAAGAAAGAAATATTGTCACCGTATGGTAAAGGTTGAAATGCGTAGCATGCTGTATTTAGTTATTTTTCTTGTTAAGAAAACACAGTCCACTACGCGGGGTCAAAGTAGGTAAAGGTCATAACTAACGGCTATTGAGTGCAACTGTAGACCGGTGGTTCACTTTTGGGGGGTTTAGGTTATGTAAGGGAGTGTCCACTTTAAAAGTTTGACAGACTTTAAAACAGAGTTTCAGGTGAAATCCGGTTTTATATGTTAAGGCGTGAAGGTACTTATTTTAAACATTTTGGTGAAATTTGCATTGCAATTTGACATGCGTTTCTCAATATATAGGCAGGGGTTGTCACATGTTCAACACAAAGTAAACGTGACGCAAGCACATATGGCATCATATCTTCACGTTTGGACAGTTTTTTGTTTATATTTTAATATTTACAGTACTTTTTTCTCCTCAACAACCCCATATTATCAGGATGTGATTGCATAACCAACATGAGAGCTTTACAAACTTTGCATTCCCCAGAAGGAGGTCGTGTTTATATTAACTTCAAGTTCAGCTCAACAGTCTGAAAAAGAAAGAGAAACAAAACATTCCTGGTCAATTTGAGGAATTGATATAATCTAGCTCAGCTGCCCTCAAGACACTTTGGAACACAAATCTAATGACTTTATATACTGAGAAATACAGTCCGATTGAATGGAATTTTCACCACTTTGTATAGATTTGGTTCCTCTTTCTCACATGAAAACTTGATTTTTCCTTAAACTTCCCGATGAATGTTTTCTGATGAGTCTGTCAGTCCCTCAGTGAGCACTCAGTCAGTTCCCAACATAATCAACTGAAAGTACGGAAAAAACCGGTGGCTACTTCTGAAAAAAGACAGTGACCCACCCGATTTAAACCACATGGTGATGAGAAATTGAAATGAAAATGAAATTCATTATCACGCAACCTCAACTGGTGTGTAGCTGTTGGGTAAACTGAACAACGTTTTGTGCTTACTTTGTAAACACATTAAAATTCTAAATATGTTTTGATTCTGAACATATTAAGGCTTTAAACACGAAATGTGCAGCAATTACAAGTGTTTAAAAGCGAACTGTTTAGGAATAAGACACCTGTATTTAGCACATATTTAAACCAATTAGTCACAAAAAGCTAAAAAGAAAGAGTTTGATTGCCAAATGCCCTTTTTAGACTATTGACTTCTTGTGACGTCATGTGACTTTATTCAGGGATAAACAAGGAAGCAAGCATTCCTGCGAGGAAGGCTTTCATTCAAAGTAGTATTAGAAGTGTATACCCTACCTGTCATATATGAATCAGTTGCTGGCATTTATGCTGGTGTAATTAATAGCACTGCATTTTCACCGTCCATAAAATGAGGGCCTGCTTTTCTGTTCAGTGTGACTGCATGGTCAAGAGGTTAGAGGTTCTCACTTCATTCGGGAGGTCGTGATTGTCGAGTGCTGGTCGGACCATACCCGGCCTAGAGGGTAAGAGTGTGGGGTAAAGGGTAACAGAAAATCTCAATTGGCTCAGCTTTTTGATTGACTGCTATTTCAAACAATGCGGAGTACCAAAGCTTACATTTCACAGCATGAACTGTTTGTTCTGAGAGTGTTTTGATAATACACCTTGAGCTTTCTATACTCGCCCTGAAGCAATAAAATGAGATTGTGTCTCAATGAGGGTGAATTTCAGACAATTGTGGGAGGGGCTTAATTAAGAAGGTTGCCAGAATTGGTACTGTTTGGGATGAGAAAATTGGGCCTTTAAAAAATGGGTCGTACTTCCGTTGTGTTTGATGCTCATCTATAAACAATGGAGTGTGGAAAACAATAAAGCCAGTTAGCCACAACTGGTAGAAAGGCCGTGGCGGGCTTGACCGACCGACCGACCGACCGACCGACCGACCGACCGACCGCCTGACTGAAGTAATGCTTTCCGAAGAAAATAAAAGCTCTAAAGATTTTGCTATAATGGAATTGAGATTAACTTTTCCCAAACTGCTATACGTAAGTGAATGTGTTTCCTTTTTTTTATTATATTACCAAGGCAAAGGCCCTCTACTGTAAAAACACCAACTAATTTAACCAGTATTGTGGTCACGGATGAACCAACTATTTTTTGGTTGAAGTTAACCGTTGAAGAATGGTTAAAATTTACCAATATAATATTTCAGCCCACAACTGAAAATATTTCTTCGATTTTAACACATTAATGAAATGTTCATTTGGCCTGAACCGTTTATCCTGATAATTTAACCAGGTTGGGAATTCTGTGACCACGATATTGGTTGAATCTAACCAATGTATTTTTAGAGTGTCTAAAGAAAACTAAGTTAAGGAGGGGTCTTTTTCATCATTGCGGTAATTTTCTGATGATATCATCAGGCGAATCCGAAAATAACTCGTTCCAGTCTAATTAAATGTAGATGAACTACTAGGCCTATGGCAAAGTGTACATCTCAAGTTCAAATATTCAAGATCATTAAAATTCATAGTTTAATCTGGACGTATAGCCTTAATGCAGCACTGGTGGTCATTCCAGTGATCAATCAGACTGAAAGGTTGCAAGCAAAAGTGTGAATAAAACCAGGCAACTTTCAGAGTACAGTCATCGCTCTCTAGTAGGCGCTGTTAGCATACAGACCCTAATTTTACAAAATAAAGAATTGTAAATTTAAACAGCGCCTCCTTTAGGTGCGTGCGTGCCTTGTCCTTATTAGAGTGTACACGATTTGCAAGGTTGGCGTATGTAATATTTATTAAATTCTGTGTAGAAACATAGGAAGTTCCGTTTAACAAACAACTCCGTTCGGAATCATTTCATTGGCGTCAACACGATTTTGCCTCAAATATCGAACCAGTTGTGGAGTTTAGTCATTTTCTTCCCCGCGGAGGGATTTTTGGGGAGTATACTGTGAAACATCGATCCTCCGAGGAATCACCATGGACACAGATGAGTAAGTTGATCCTTTTTTTATAACGTTTTTGAAAAAATATAAAATCAAACATATGCAGTGTAGAATTGTGAAACCTTGAAATATCCAAGGCCGATCATCCCGTCCTTGGTCATTTTGATCTACAATATCATTATACTCGAAAAGAGATAAGGTTGGTATGTTTTTCATGCAACAGGCTTATGTGTTAATGAAAGATTCCAACCACAGTACTGAAGAAAGATGTGATAAAGACAGATCATTACCATTGAGTCATTACACGATTCATTGAGATTTGGATCGAATTAATCATGTGTGAGGAAGACATCGATTGTCGATTCCCCTAGTCAACAGTTCTTTTGATCAAATGATGCTTTACTTGATTAAAAGAGAAAGCAATGCTCGGAAGCTCTGCAAGCTTCCTGATACGATTACGTTAGACGGTAAGGACATATCACTCAAAAATAAAGCTTAAACTGATTTTGTTAGTACCACGTAAGCAAATAGTAACTAAACTGAGTTTATAACCGCAGTAGATATATTCTACTGAAAAAAAAGAAACCACTAATACAGTTAAATTCATAAGACATCAAAGTATTATGGAATGAGACATATCAATCATATAGATTTATTTAGAAATCATAAAAATTGACTCAATTTTGACAAATTTTGACCTAATCAAAATTTTTAGAGAGTTCCCATTCAGTGCCTCTTGATAAAGTTTGCAATTTGATTTGGTTTCTTTATTGATGTTTGCTACATGAGTAATTAAACAAAAGACGTGTTACAGATCGGAAAAGAGGTTAAAAGTATGAATTGTTTCAATTAGCAGTGATTATGGAATCGGAAAAAACAAAGGGTACCCCTTCCCCAGATGATATTCATCCAATTGCACATTGCCCAAACAGAGAAAATACTTAACAGGATGATACTCAAAATCGCACAATAAGTTTTGACTTTGCCTTCAATCGAAATTACATTATAACTCAAAACCAAGTGAGATATTTTCCTTAAATCACTGCTTACCCCCAAGGTATCACGTAAATGTAAATGAAAATTTGCAGTCACCCAGAGTTATATTAGTCGATTAACTATCCTCTTTATGAATCTGGTTCCTGAGAATTATGTAGCGATAGTTGCTCTCTTCAGTTGTTGTACTATAAAGCAATTACTAAAATAATGCAAAATGTAGGCTATCAGGAAAACTTCTTGGAAAAATGTAAAAGTTAAATGTTGCTTCAAAATAATTGTGGAGACTAATGTTGTTCTTGGAGACTTTGTAGCAGTCGCGACGTTTCGGTTGGATTTGATCATTTTCCCCCACCCCCAATTGTCCCCCACGTTAGGTCAGATAGGAGTTAGGTTAATCGAAAGAACAAATAATATGCCTCTTGTAGGACTTAATTTTTTCACTTAGGGGTACGTTGAACCTCGAAACTCCCGAGGTTGTCAACCACCATATTATACTGAAAATGTAATGATTGAGAAAAACTATACCGGAGTATGGTTAGTAAAGCATAGGCGTACAAGAGATAGTGTTAGAGGACGATTAAGGATACACATGAGAAAATCTGTCCGCTTGAAGAACGGCGAAATGAACTGGCCGACCAGGGAACGAACTGGCCGATTTTTCGACGTCATTCAGCGATTTCTCTGGTTTAAAATTCGTTTTTATGTCAACTTATCTATCAAGTTCAGTTTTAGCGAATAATTTTCTCTAACTCCGAAAATCACGTCATCATGCTTCGAGCCACTTGTTGTCCACTGCAAGTGAGTTAACCGCAAAAAAGTGACATCCCTTTAGCAAGCGAAGGCAATTTTGTCGTTCCTTTAAGGGGACGAAATCTCTAATGAATGATGCATGGACAGGGAATTAAGCCAGCCAAGTAATTTTCCCCAAATAGATTTCCTAGGGTTCCTTTATGAGCCAACATGCATTCTTCACCCTAGTTTCATGAGGGACCCATACGTGCGATTATTGTATGTTCTATGTAGGTCGGTAGTTCTGGAATCCATGTATGGAATAGGTTGCAGAAATTTATAAGGTGACATCCGATCACCTTCTTAACAGTCCATATTAGCCCGACATGAATCGTAGCAATTCGCTTATCTCAGGCGCGGATTTAGACATTCCAAAGTGGGGGGGGGGGGTAGGATTAGGGAAAGCATGGGTGTCAGGGAGTTGCATTGCTATAATTCCCCATATGTTTTATTGTTGACGTGGGGAAAAAGGAAGCGCCGAGGCCGTAAAAGCCCCTCACCCTTGAATCCGCTCCTATATATATATATATATATATATATATATATATATATATATATATATATATATATATATATATATATATATATATATATATATATATATATATATATATATATATATATATATATATATATATATATATATATATATATATATATATATATGTATTTATATATGTATAAATATATATATATATATGTATATATATGTATAAATATATATATATATATATATATATATATAAATAAGTGAACCAGTGCGGTATTGAATAGTCGCATGAAGATCTTAGGAAAAAAAGGCCTAAGGTCTTCATGCGACTATTCAATACCGCACTGGTTCACTTATTCATATAAAGTCGCTACGTCACTCGAATTACTTTATATATATATATATATATATATATATATATATATATATATATATATATATATATATATATATATATATATATATAACGCTAATTCCCACCTTAGGGGGAAATTGTTATATCTGCGCGTACTTAGGGCGAAAAAATAACAATGAAATACATAAGAGAAAGTGTTCGCCCTAACGTCCAAAAATATAAACAACGTTATTTCAATGGCCAGCCATCCGTTCGTGTAAACAGCTAGGTGTCCGTAAATTTGACAACTTTGAAGTAATTGCATCTACTTCGTAAATCTAGGAGGGCGCCCTTATCCGTTAACGTATTCCTATAGAAAAAGTGTGTAGAAACGTTACGGCGAAACTTATATTTCGCCCCAAAAAATTTTTCCCCTTAAGGTCGACTTTTCAACAACAACTTTCCCCCTAAGTGCGGAATTAGTGAAATATATATATATATATATATATATATATATATATATATATATATATATATATATATATATATATATAGGTCGAAAGGAGTGTTAAAGTTCGATTTTGAAATTGAATATATATATATATAGGTTTGTTACCTGCATAATGGGTAACTCTTTCAAGAGGGGATGGGAGGTGTCAGAAACCGTCGTGGTACAGAATGACATCGACAGTTATCTTAGAAATGGGCAATAATATACCTAAAGGAAGCAGATATTGCCTTACCTTATAAATAACAAACATATGCACATGAGAAATTACGTTGCTCCTAAGTCGGTGAACTAAAATCTTTGGTTGATATGTTGGAACTGCATTGCTTGCCTTTAATGCCTAAACTTCTATTGTTGTGCACATCTATCAAATAACTAGACAATCGTACTTGCATGGCAAGTACTAATCGAAGCCTTGAAAATGTGCACACTTGGGACTTTCTTATAAACAAAATGAAGCATATTGTTGGAACTGGTTCCCGAACAAAAGTGGAATATTTCCCATACATGCAGGGGGGGGGGGCATTGTTTCATGTTATTTGTTTGGGAAGGTCTATGTGAGAAAAAGGAGTAACATTATGTATTCTACTGAGCACTGGTGTTTTAAAGAAAGTACTTACATGGATGTAACAGTATGGATAAGCTATTATTTTTAATCAGTTGCCCAACCTGGATGAAGCGTTGCCCCAAAATCTTTGTACATCTTTACACTTTTCCTCAGACTGTGTGATACACTATTGGTGATGGCACAGGCCTGTGCAAAAGTATCCACCCTAGATTAATTTGACTTTCGTAACAAGCAGTAAACTACAATCTTGGACAAAACTGTTGGGACACTTTACATATTATTCATAAATTTTAGTTGAATTAGGCTAAAATGAAACCCCCTGAATGGCCTTACATGAAACCCCCTTTTCCCCACCCAATGTTGTGTCAAGATGAATGGCGGGACAAGTTGCGCGACAAGTTGGAGGGTATACAAAAACGGTCTGCTAGATTCATTGCCTCTGACTATTGAAGGGAGCCAGGATCAATGACCAGGCTCCTTAAGGAACTAAACCTTCTGCCCTTAACTGAAAGGCGGAGGAAAAGCAGATTGATCCTTTTTTCCAAAGGTATGTTTGGCCTGGCTCAATTACCTGTTGATTGTCTCCAGCGGCCTACTCGTAGAACCCGTTTAATGCATGACCTTCATGTCTGTCTCCCACATACTAGTACTAACTGTTATAAATTTAGCTTCCTGCCTCGAACCATTTAGGATTGGAATCATCTCCCCTTGAAAGTAATGAGGGTTGCCTCTGTCCATAAGGACCCTATTACCTATATTACTGGGCATATTTAGCCTCTCGATGCATGCGTTGTGAAAGAATGTCCTTTGGATGTGTCACCTTTATTGAAGAAGAAGAAGAAGAAGAAGAAGAAGAAGAAGAAGAAGAAGAAGAAGAAGAAGAAGAAGAAGAAGAAGAAGAAGAAGAAGAAGAAGAAGAAGAAGAAGAAGAAGAAGAAGAAGAAGAAGAAGAAGAAGAAGAAGAAGAAGAAGAAGAAGAAGAAGAAGAAGAAGAAGAAGAAGAAGAAGAAGAAGAAGAAGAAGAAGAAGAAGAAGAAGAAGAAGAAGAAGAAGAAGAAGAAGAAGAAGAAGAAGAAGAAGAAGAAGAAGAAGAAGAAGAAGAAGAAGAAGAAGAAGAAGAAGAAGAAGAAGAAGAAGAAGAAGAAGAAGAAGAAGAAGAAGAAGAAGAAGAAGAAGAAGAAGAAGAAGAAGAAGAAGAAGAAGAAGAAGAAGAAGAAGAAGAAGATGGCTCTTTACCATGAACAGCAAAACAGTGGTCAACATTGGAATGGAAGGGGGAGCAGGGTGACCCAACCAGTTTTGTCCAAGATTGTAGCTGCAGTGTCTAGGCCTACGCTGGGCGCACCTTTTTTTAACTAGGACACGACTAAGCGTGATGTTAGACTTGTTTTGTTCTGTAACTTTAGGCTTTAGGCCTTCGTAACTGTGTTTGGGCAAGAATACTACAACTTTTGTCCTCAGCAAAGCCTAAAGGACAACAGTTCGTATGGACAGTCGCGTAATTGCTCCCTATACAAATGTATAGGGCGCAACTACGCGACCTTCGATACATAACGTTAGTCCTTTACTGAGAACTACGACAACCGTGGGTAGACTGTCTTTTCCTTTGTTTTACAGGTACCGGTAGTTGATAAACTACAACAAAAATTGCCCACACATGGTAATGAAATGAACGACAAATTTAATACCTTGAAATTGGTAGATCGTTCCCTGGCCTTGGTTACTGTCGCAATCACTACACACAATACAGTACGTACACTAACTATAGCTAGCTACATGTACTAGTATATACATGCATAAACGTAAGTTAGGCGACTTGCTTACATTGAACTGAGTACGGTCGTCGAAGTTGTTTGATGAAACAGTTCCGACAAAACAAAGTGGCATATGTTTGAAAATGCAACCTTTCAAAAGCGTGTTCGATTTGCTTCCCTTGACTTACTCGAGCCTCGTGCTAGGGCTACGATGGTCATGCGCAGTTGGGTGAAATAAACGAACGTTTTACGGTAATTATTGGAGAAGTTGGTTCACAATAGCCAATGACAGAGCCCGTAGCTGGATGGCAGAGCGAACTCTGGTACGTACGTATTACATGCGGTTCGCTTGTTCGATGAACGTAGACTCGAAACAATGCTCATTTAGAAAATTCTCGAGAAATAACACTTGAGTGACTTCGCTAATTCCGGCATCAACCACTTTTCACAAGTCAGAAGTTTCATGTTTACCCCACTGTATTTACATGCTCAGAAATTGTTCACGAATGCATGTTGTCGTTTAGCTGCCATGTTTTCCCAAAGCACGATGGGATATTTACCTAAGTAACCGACTCGAAGGGTCGCTCACTTGGGCCTGGCGCGAGTAAGCGCGAACACTGACGTCATTAGCTAATCGAACGTAGTCGTGCCAGACACGAGTTAACTCGGGCGAGTAATCGAACGCGATAAAATTTATTTAGAAATCCATGAAAGGTACAAATTGTTTGCAAACGATATTTACACCTTTTTTCAACCAGAGAGGAGGCTTTCAATGCAGAACAATACATTTGAATGTGGAACTACTTCATTTTTTGCACATTACCACCTTACTATACAGGAGTTGTTCGAGGAAATCCCTTTATAAAGAAATAGTTAAACTTTGTTGAAAATCCCCCTACGGAACAACTTAACGTAACTGCGCAGCTGTTTCACTGTACAAACGAACAGCGTGCGATTGCATTATGAATCCAAACTGAACACAAATAATATTCATCCGCGCGGACCGTATACGAAGGCACGAAACCACGTGACTGAACGAGCAATTCCTACAATCGAAGCTGTGGCTTCGATTAATTATAACAGTTCTCAGCGCGTTTCCCATCCTCACAGAAAATGTACGCAGAACGAATTCAAGCTCCTTTAAAATCCCTTGTCTCCTCTCTCAAATCGCATCTTTCCGTGGCTTTGATTTACGATCGTTCGTTCTACTTTACTGCACTTTCTGTTCTCTAAAATTTAGCTACTGTACTACTATTAAAATGGACGAAAATCCAGATTTGCTTGGTTGAGCACGATATACTCCACTGAACCTAGAAGCAGTGCGTTAATTGTGTAGTTATACACTCGTGGGTTTTTTTTTTTTTTTCGATCCATCATAAATACTTGCTCCGAATGTTGATCCGAGGAGTTTCTACTTCTCTTCGGGTAGAAATGATTAAGGTCATTGACCGAAGTGTGTAATAATTTGCCCAATAAATTTGTTTACATATACCTTTGCAAAAGAACCAGTATTTTACTTGGGCTTTTTAGATTTTGGTGAATAGAACGAGTTTTACCGCCTTTTTGTCTTATAGACGAAGGATTGATTGGCAAAGTGACGAGAGTGTGAATTTCGTCATTTTGGCATGGTGCGACAAAGATTTTCACACGAATTCTAAGATTTCGTATCAAGCCTAAGATTTTCATCTCACGATTGATACGCAGGCCCGTAGTCAGTGAAGGCACCGATTGGAGCCACAACCTTTCCAGGGGGTGGGGTGGGTTGTTAATGTGTCCAGATCTATTGAATCAATGGCATATTCCAAAATCTCTCGGGGTGCGAATATTTTCGGTAGATGCTCACTGTTTAACATGGTGTCTCTTGATTGGCTGTTGCTTTTGTGTTGTATCGACTGTATTCTTTGTTCTGGTTAGGGATTTGGTTAGGGATTACGCTTAGCTTGTTAGAAAATTTCTTGTTAAAAACTGCAAATCGCCCCAAAAAAGTTTCAGGGGGTTCACTTCTGGCCCCCTTCGTTACGGGCTTTTTGATACCGTAGACAACTTTCGATTGACTTTCTACAGTTTAAGGTACAAACTGATTTATTGAGCAAATATCCCGAAACTGAGAGAGGTGATCATTTGTCTCTAGTGCGCTATGTAAAATAAAAGATTCAAAATCTTTTACATCCTCTTACACTTATACAGAGGAAAGGTTATGAGTTTCTTGAAGTATTAAGCCAGAATGACTCCAGGTTTTAAGTTTAGTCCCTAACATTAGCCTCAAGTCCGAAGCCAAGCAACGTTCTGGAGGGGAAAGAAAATTTTCCAGTGGACCCAGTGGAAAACGTGTAAAGTTATTATCATTAAAGAATTCTTCCCCTTGAAAAGTGGACGTCATGACTAGGCCGATTTTTGAACAAAAGAAATCCGCAAACACCAATTGGTGCTCACTGGACCATGTAATCTGAGTGTGACTTTTCGTCATTTGCTTAACAAGAAAGGATTTCAAGGTCATGATAAGTTTGCCCAGATTTCAACACGCTGTGACGTCGCTTCTTGAAAAAGGAACATAAACACCCCAGTACATCAAAGGCGGTATGGGGTGTAACTAATATCTGAGTGACCCATTGAAGGCCTAATCCTCTCACACCAAACATTTCCAATTTTCGGAACCCACTTACCGAAGCCTCTCCAACGTCTGTTTAAATTTAATCCTGATACAGACACAATCTAAGTTTAATGCCTCAAGGAGAGGATATAAGACCCCAATATGTAATCAAAATACTTTTAGTACAGTGCCTTCTGTATGATATTTTATATTATTGTATTCTGCATTGTTTGAACTAGCCATCAATCAATATCTTAGCTAGTAGAGAATTTCTGTGGACCACTCCAAACATTCAAGGATTTCCCCTGGAAAGTACACTTCAATCTTTTTCATTTACACATAAAATGAAAACGTATTATAAACTTAGTTCGTTGTTCGTACGTTTCCAAGGTCTCACACTCATTATGTAATTAGGTTTTCACGCTTGTAAATGCAGCAACCTTCCGGTGCAAACCGATAATTTAAACCTACAGTTTTGTACATCAGCACACACGTCAAAGCCTTAAAAAGTTATATGGCGCATGCTGAGTCAGGAATATTTGTGTACACATAAATGCCAGCTGAATTTTGAACAGTTTACCCCGTGTGTTCGCTGAGCTACAACATCTGAGTCACCTTTCCATCCATGTTTTTGCCATTCGTCACAAAACTTATAATATCCTGCTGTTAGGTATTGCACGGTCAGAGTACACTCAGATGAGCTTTCTTGTAATGGAATGCCTGTAGGATTTTGTGTATGCTGACCGTTTACGTATTTTCCACAGTACTTAATAATGTTATGGAAAGCTCTGAATAGTCTTATGGGCGGGTTACACTATATAAATACAGGAACGGATTACGATCAAGTTTTTGTGAGTTTTAACTAAAATCTCCTCCATCTTGATCAAAAAGAAACCATCGTTGAAATATGGTTATAATTACGTGACTACGAAATTCGAAATAATACTAATTATTTCTCTATAGACATGGACAAACTGCTTTATCGGACACGAGGAGTCCAATAAATAGCCTGTCAATGCATAATTAACATAACTAAAATTTTCCTCATCATAGAAATCATGTTTTTAGGTATACTTTGGTCCATCTGTAATAGGGAAAGTTTCGTTGAATAATTTATCTCAGGATATTCGGATTGTAATGCGATCATATATCATTGTATGGCGTGATCGGCGTTTCATTAAAGAGGCTCATTGAGTTGATATCGATAATTTAATGAGAGTCTCAAAGGTCACTACCATACTACATTGCCTAATGTAACACAAAATGTAAAGTTTAAAGTCCAAAAGTCACAGAAAACGTTAAATTTTGATTTTTTTAGTGTCCTGACCTGTAACGGTTTTATCGATAATTTGAAAAAGTATCGGTCACGAACTTTTGAAAACAGACTTGAATTAATCAATCACTCATAAAACGATTATTTGTATGTAGGGTATGGAGATTGTCTAAGTTTGACCATTTGTCATTGGTATATGAAGAAAACTTAACAGGTTTGGAAAATGTGTCGAATTTCATGAACCAACTCTTTAATATAGATGTTGCTTTTCCTCAGTTCCTGTTCAGTTTCTACAAACCTGATTTCAATGTTTCGGCCACACCATTTTGCCAGTTGTGGCTCAGTGGCTTCTTTTCCTTAATTCATTTTTTCCATGTTAAGTACCAACCACAATGGGAGCAGGTTCCATATTATCATCCTTCGGTGTGACGAGTGACCCCATACCTTCCGTCTCAAAAATGCATACCTGCATACCATACTGAACAGTGTATTAGTAAGATACAGGCAAAGTTAATGACAAGGTAAATAACGTCATTACTTTAAAGAGTGTGGGGGCGAGGTATTCACTTTCCACGAAGAGCGAAGCTGAAGAAAGAATATCGTATTTTTTCCAATTACAAAAATGATGCAGTCTGAGCTTTTTATTACAAGATTAAAAGATAGGAAAGGAAATTTACATTAACAGTATCTATTAAAATGATTTTATATACAATGGATCACGATCATAATCACTCTAAACCTACATGATATAGTCAAAATTAATTTTGCATGAGTTATAGCTATATCCCAGGGCAGTTATAAAATTCAAATTTTTCTTAAAACGTTGTTTAAATCGGTACAATAGCACATCTCGCCACATTCATTAAAATTTTATGTTTTTGTATTGTTTTACTTTAAACAAACCCGCATGTTGAATAAAGTACACTTCTATTGGACAAGAATGTGTCATGTGGCGGCAATAAGAGGCAGGGGGCGAGAAGGGCATTCGCCTCCTCAGATTGTCCTTGCCACCCCGAGACTGGTTTCCCAAGTTAGATCAGTCAAGGGTTAGATTTGCCGCAAACGGTGGGAAACGCTCCCCTCGAGTAAGTATTTCGTCCAGAGACATACTAAAACCTTCGAACCTCCGGGGTCTTCCCCATCTGGACCCCACTCGCAGTACGGTTGGCGCTTTGGGGTCGGTTTCATGCTGGGTCCGAATTTTTCCTCCCATCATTTTCTTTTACCCTAAGATTGCCACCCCCCCCCCTTAATTTGCCAGCCCCAATTTTGCTTTTAAGTGCCGCCTCTGATAGTGTCTTTAAATATATCCTGTTTGACTCTCTGTTAATAACAAAAAAGTACATATATAAAAAAGGACAAATTTAGTTGTGCGTCAGGCTCTTCAAACTTGGCTATTTACCGTATAGGCCTACTATCCCCGTAACCCTATGCATTTTTAAAGAGTATTTTTTTCTATATAAGTCTAGGAGCTTATACTCAGTATGGCGCAGAACTTTAAAGGAAATTTGAAATAAGTAGAATTCTCTGCACTAACAAGTGTGCTGATGTGCCGAGGGACCGCTCCTAGTGAGAGTGAAATTATGAACACCCACCCACAGTGGAGTGGTGAAATCAACTTCAAAAGAGAGATACTGCATTTCATACTGGGTGAAATCCACGCTAACTAGGATTGGTAGGACATTTTCTTTTTGGGCTTTTAATTTGTTTGTGATTCAAATCTGCAAAGGGCAGTTAGTCACTGTAGCACCTTATAAACATCCCTTGGGATACATTATATTACACAGCACACTGTGTTGCAAAATTTTAGGTGTAAATTAGTCTACACGTCAGTTACCGAAGTATGACGGAAAAAATTGTCTTTCCACTGTCCCTTCGGAAAATGTGTAACTATTAGCCTGTAAAAATATATTCATTAGAAACATAGGACCGGATTACATTTCAATTAAGTTGTGATTCATACTAATTTCTAACTTTGCTTCGTTGTGACTTATTGTAGCTAAACATCATAACATATAAATTACTCTCCATTTCCTCCTTTGCTAAACTGCGATATTGTCGCGAGCTGGGTGCTTCACCGTTTGTGTTAATGTTGGTATACGTTGCTTCCAGTACACAAACCGACTCTGTTTATTATACACGACTTAAGTTAAGCGTTTCTTGATGTATCTGTTTGGGAATCCGTACACGTACGCGTGCACGAACAGAACTAGGCTATTCAAAATCTTTTTCAGTTTGAATTTGATTCTACGAACATTTCCTCTACTAGTACTACTCAATCTTGCATCTACTGTGTGGTTAACGTCATAGGCAAAAGATGCAAAAGTTTTGAGGGCAAGAGGGATCCTATGAAGGGTCAATATAAAAAAACATATATTTAAAAGAATGTTCAACTTACAAAAGAGTGGTTTTAGATATTAGCAGATGAATTTGCCACATTTGGCAACAAAAAGAGAACTTGACCGGTTGTATGCAACCGGTGAGACGAGGTTCAGAGGTAACAGAAAGTTACAAGAACTTGCAAGGGGTTGCAGGCGTAAAAGGATATTCAGCCATTCCCAACTTGGATAACTGTAGTGGGCTATCTTGTCTAATGAATGGCTCTTGAGTATCATGAGCTAAAAAGCTGTCCAGATTAAAGTAGGAAATCCATTTTGAAAATGGATTGCAAGAACTCTCAAGGCATGATTGTTAAGAAGGCAGCCGGCTTTGCAGGATATGCAGCCACTCCCAACTTGGATAACTGTAGTAGACTATCTTGTCCAATTTATGTGTCCGGCTTGAAAATCATATGTGTGACAACAGCTTCGATATCGGTTGGAAATTTACTCAGAATAATGGCTTGGTTACCCTTAAATAAACAATACTCATAGCCTTTAAATATCTAAAAGAACTAAAAACAGAAGAAGAAAAGAAAATTGTGAGACTGAGATGTTGCTTCAAAATAAATTAGGGTGACTGCTTTCGCTGTAGAAGTAGTCTGACATCTGACAATCTCATTGTAAAACTGTTGACAAGAAATGCACCTTTTAAGGTTTCCGTGTACTACCCAAATTGAGTCATTCAAATGTGTACTGCGCAATATGCCGGCAGCTTAGTAAATCACACATAAAGTAAAACGGAGTCATTTTGTTTGCAATGTTGCGATTTGTGCTGCTTACACAGCTGTGAAATATGTGGCACATTTACATAGCAATTCCTACCATCAAATCCTTTCTAAAAAAAAGACCAGCATATTTTTCTCCCTGCCTACTGCCAGAAACATTTGCTTAAAAAGCATTAAGGTACGTGCCTTACGTTGTTGACTCTAGACGGTTACACCGAAAAGGTATAGCTAATCTTTCACTATGCATCTTACATCGTATACCTCTGAATGATTCAAAACCCAGCATTCATGAAATAATACGGCTATTATTTCAGCAATATTAAATGAGGGAAATACAGTCACCCAAAGTCAGGTTCGTAGTCAGGATTGTGTCATGAAGGGGTGTTGTCTTTGGGGGCACGGCATAAGGAAAAATTCTAAGGATAGAGAGGAAAAACGCTGGTTGTTTTTTGCATTGCAAGATCGGATCCTGGGGTTCTAACCTCCATCCTCCGTTTCTATGCAACTACCAAAACTTGAAAGACAGTGGTAGACTATCTTGTCTCATGATTGGCCCCTTAGAATGAAGTGAGAATATGTTTCTGTTCAGTTGTTGAATTTACGGTAAGGAATGTTTAGTTTACATCGTATATGCAATATGACAGTCTTTTATTATTTTGAAAGAGAATGTAAAAAGAAAAAGGTAAGATTTAGCTGTTGACCCAATATAAATTTGAGGCGACTGCTCTTGTCCACAAATATAGACGAACAACTTGATCAGCTGAAGATATCTTGTCTATCACAACTCCTATAATAAATCTCTAGCACGAAAACATATTCTTGGGAAAATTTTAATATCCAAAACCCTTAACAGTTTCTACGATGGAGTTTCTTCTTCAAGAAGGGCAAACAGGCATTAAATGACGATCCCTTTAGCAATAGTAATGAAAACTGAAGATTCACTCGTATATCATTGTTCTCGTCCAGTTGTCCGAACATTCTGCACATTCAGTTTCAAGTAAGTGCAAACAAAACAGGTGATAAATGCAATGATACTGTGTCAACAGAAAAATTACTGTTTTCACACTTACAATTGTCTAAGTGGTGTCTGTGACGTGAACTTTGCCATCCCAAAATTCCTTTTTTATGAAACAAGGTGAATAACAAGCCTTTATTCCAGATTTGTGATTCATTTGTCTTTGCATCCGTAGATAAAACCTACAAAGTAACAGTAAAACAATAAAGCTACCCAACCCTTGCTTTTCTTGGTTGCATACAACATACAAGAGATGAGATTATCCATTTTTACCATGTTACATCTCCCAGTAACTCAAAAACCACGTGTTATGCCCATTTTCCCGTCTTTCTCATCCTTTGAATATAACAGATGACGGAGTTTTTTCGCTCGTCAAACTTGCACACAATAATTTAACACATCTAAACTAACACTAACCATGTAGATAGTACACTGTCAGAGAATAACCTCCATGGACTGACAGTACAATCCTTCTGCGGTTTGACCTTGTTGAATAGAAGATAATGACTTACACTGTCTCACTGAAATTCATTAAAGACAAGTCAAAATATCGCATATTAACTCTATCTGTAACGTCCCAAAACATGTTCAATGTTTACTTTTTTGTAGATGAAGCAAATAAATTGGAGGGATGTTCAGCAGTTAAGTTCATGTTCAAAGTTTTAGGCAATTCAAGATTTTTGGTAAATTTAGAGCCGGTTTGATGGTAAATAAAATATGCTTAAATTTCAGTATAACCAATTTCACGCCGTTTTCAAAGCATAAGTGTGACAAAGATATTACTAATTACGTATTGAAAATGATGATTCTATCAGAGAAACTTGGGGTTTTTAATACCAAATTTCTAGTGGTGATTTTTGATAGAGATTCAAACCGACAGAAACACGTCAAAAATTTCCGTATGTGCAACGTTTTTACAGTTATCTTTCCGGCAAGATGCCCTGTGAGTTAGTTTAATCCAAACTTTGGTTGTCTCCGAGAAAGTGGGCGTACACCGATATTTAATAATTTATTAATCAACGATATGATTTTGTTATGTACTTAATGCATTCCTTACAATATTTCACGCAATTCAAACTGCGAAAAAATATTCTAGGACCATGATGATGTTCTGTACAGGTCATGGCATCTACATTCCAATATGTAGTGGTTCCTACACTTGAACCAATAAGTTCAGAAAATGTAGCCTGGCATCAGTTGCAAATTAAGTAGGTTCGCATGGGGAACTGTTGATATTCTTGCATCCTACAACCAATCAACCTGTTAAAAAGATTGAAACGTTGCTTTCTTCCCTTTGGTTGAGAGAATAAGAAAAGATCTACTAGAATAGCAATTGTAAAATATGTTGAAAAGGGATTTTGTGATGTGCATTGTGACACTGCTTTCTGCTACAGTAATCATGAAAGAACAAGAAGCAGGCAAACATGAAACTAGAGGGTGGCGCTGTTTCTAAAGTAGTTTCAGTTCATCTCGCAACCACTTATAATGCCTGGGATGTTCTTCATGATGAGTTTTTAGACATCGTACTAACTAAAGTGTATATATTTTCACTTCATCAGTCATTCCCGTCAATAGGCTGTTCAAGCTTTCTTACAGCTAAAAACAAATGATCTGTCATGTCTGCATGGGCTATCAGTGGTTATTGGGTGCTGAAGTGAGACACATCATTCGAAAACTAGAAACGAAGGAACCAACATATTGATTGACTCAATTGTGACAATGTTATGTCCATGTTAACGTACCTTTTCAGTGTTGATATTAGAATAATTTACTACGACCAATGTAAGAAACAATCAGTCAAAGCAGGCTGGTAAAGGACTAAAAAATATCAGTCAAAACCAAGAAAGGAAGACTACATTTTTATCGAAAACTAATTCAAATATGTCAAGTATTAGTCAATATTGTTAACCAGCGTGATTAGTCAGTTCAGACACTGTTTTGACTAATTTGTGTGTACAGTGTATGCATGAAGATACTCGAACCTCATTTCATCCTGAAATTTTATCAGTGGTTCCTGTTTAAAAATGTATTGTGCACACTGACAACTGCCTGAAATGTGAAACGTCTGCCACAAAGATCTAACATCCCTTTGAAGGAACTTGAAATGGTGAAGAAAAAACCTTATTTATCTGTAGAAGTAACAGGCGGAATTCATAACACTATGGAAGTCAATGTTTGTGTCCTACGTTGGACATTGGTGCAAATTTCTACGTTTTCCATATCACCGAATTAATCAGGACTACCGTATTTAGATTAATGCCTTCCTGACGTATGTTTGGTGAATTCTTTTAAGTGATATCCGTACAATAAGTGTATAAAAATCTAGAAAAAGTTAATGCCCTTATGTAAGTAAAATTTAAACCTGCAAAAACGGGAACATATATCTTAATTTAATGTAAATCTGCTGATGAGACGTATGTGGTCAGAGCCATCGCTTGGGTCTTAATTTTATAGGTGGACACTCATTTTCCAAAATCCAGACTGGCGGTATGTGTTTTGAACTGTATTATTTTAAAAAAAGAACCAAAAAATAAAACAGCTGACAAGAATCGAATTCGGTTGCACCTTGTTTACTGTTGTGTCCCTCATCTATCTTACGTGTTTCCTCAACATGAGACTTCTCTGTTATTTTCCACAGCATAAATACCCATGCATGTACACTGCTAAATATTTCTGTAGATTTACAAAACAAAATATGAACAAATACACAAAGAAATTAACGGAAAAGTGCTGTCAATTTCTTTCAAAATAAATAGCAGTACTTTTTCTATACCCGTTTTGTATTTCTTCATTTTTTGTTTTGTTAACCTGCAACATGTCTGTGACATTTTAACAGTGTAGCTAGTTTGAGGGAAAAGGAAAGACAGTAAGGGTAATCACTGCTCCCTTGGAATGGTCTAAGGAGATTGGCTTTAGCCGATGGGGTCAGTCTTTCTCTTGAAAGTTTTTTATGTTTTTTTTTTAGAATTTCGGAAAGAACAAAGATTAGAAACGGTGCTCCATTTGACACATTTGAAACATTCTTGACTTCTTTTTCGTTTATTGCTTTTCTTATATTATAGCCTATTTGTCTTATGTAATAACAGAACTCTAGTTTTACGTGAAGGAAATGTCAAACATTTCAAGTCTAGCGGACTTGTTACAGGTAGAAGAAAATTTCTCAAGGGTGGGTGCATTGAGTGGTTAGTGAACGAGTGCCTTTGATAAAAAGGGAAAAAGAAACTCGTAGGCTAGGGTATACTGGTCAAGAAAACAGTTGTTCAAAACTATGTTATTGTGTTTTCATGGCCACAAAGTTAAGAATATCAACAGCGAGTTCAGCTCATGTTTGCGTTAGATTGGGGACAGAGGATTCTCTCCTAAAGTAGGTAATCCTTCCAACTAAAGATCTAAGTGGAGCGCCATCATTTGTTAGCGTGGAATGCAGGGAAGGGTTTGAAAAATCACGATCTCTCAAGCACCATTTTCCAGGCTTGTAAGTAAAAATATGAGCAGTCGCTTTTGCAATATAATGTTCATTTCAAAGAGAAATTAGCAAGTTGAAACACGATCAGTAAACTACGAGATTAAATTTACAATTTCCCAGGACAAACACTGGCCCTCTACCTGAGTACTATCGTGTCTGCGTGTGTTATATTGCAGTTAAAATCATTTCTAAACTGTTTTGCAACTTTTTCCCGGGTAATATTTTTTAATTCCGGGCAAAGCGACGGCAAAATAATGAATGAGGCTGATGAACTACAATTGTTGCCTTTTATAGGTTATCATAGTATGTTGTCCATTTTTTTTTCAATGCTATGGACTCCTCATGAAAATTTTACCGTAGCTGTTTTTTTTTTTTTTTTTTGTATTTCAGACAAAGGGTTTTGAAAGAGATGAGGAACGCTTAACAGCTTTTTGTGAAATTAAAGCATGCATGCCAGATTTTTTAAGACGGGTCCCGAAACAACGTTAGGCCAACAATAACAATAGTCAATGGTTGATATTGCCCGTTCAATGCTTCTTTCAATATTGATTTCTCCAATATCGCTGCGCTTTCGTATGACGTAACATTTGACATCGGTGAAACCTCTCTACTGCTTGATAACGTTTACTTCCTTGACAGTCACATTTAAACATTGTAGTACTACCATGATTTAAAACACATAAAGCGATCAATAAAGGGACCATGCTCTCTCCATAGCACCTGTCACGAGTGTGTCCATGAAGTTTCACTAGAAGGGTGTAATATAATAGATAGATCGTTGTCATGGGGACAGGTCAGCGAGAGCAGGTGCAATGCCCTTGAAAAATTGTTTCTTCTGGAAAAGAGAAAGTGTGCAAAAAAATTCTGTTTTTGATATCGTAGCAAGTTTTAACACTCATGACTAATATAAGCTCAAGTAACAATGACAACCTGCCTTCAGAGTCTTTGTGGAGACAGTTTATGCCACAACAACACCTTCTGCAAGTCACGGGTTGACAATCTTATTCGTTTTCCTGATTATCGCACCTTACCTCTACAGAGATAAAGCCTAAATGCCTTTGGGGAAAAACTGGAAATCAACGGGGGCATGGGCACTCCTTCACCTCAGTCACGTCGATGAAACATGAAAGTACACGTTGAGTGTGCTCTGTGGTGATTGTAGCAAAGCCTTACAATTTTTTGGCTCTGAAAAAATTCTATTTCCAAAATGGATTTCCTACTTAAATCTGGACAGCTTTTTTGCGTAACAGCTGGACAGCGTCTTTTAGTTATAGCCGAGTACGATATCCTCATATTACACTATTCCGTGGGTAAAGAACTAACTCCGTGTGACACATGCGACAAAGAGTCGTGAAATATTTCAAAAATGACTTTCTCTCAGGCAAGGACAGACTCCTAGGGGCAGGTGCTACAAGTAGTCGCAGGCAGTCGTCACTCACAGCCACCAAAAGTTGCCTATTTTCTGATTTGAGTATGCATGACGTCAAAGCGTTTGCATAAATAATTATCAAAACTTGCTGTTTTTAAATCCAAATTTAGATATTAAAAATAAATTATCTAACCAAATTAATATTAAAATTGATAGAGAACACATTTTCCAGTAGGTTAGAAACACTTTTGAAGTATTTAATATACAAAGCAATTAATTTGAGGCAATTTTTCGAACTCGTAAAAACAGTTCAGTTCAGAAAATCTGGCTTTTTCTCCAAAACAAGCTTTTTGGCACGGTATGCCAGAAAGAGGGTACATACGAAATTTCCCTATCCACCAAAAATATCTAACATTACCATGAAATATTTCTGAATACGGTCAGGTATTCGCAAAGTTTAGAGCAGGTCTTGACGCTGAATTGCATCGTACGTTAAAAGCTCACTTGCCCGTACTGAGGTGTTTGGATAAGTCGCACAAAAAAGGAACTATACCGAGCTATAAAATATCCTCCACACAAGCATTAATCGTCTTAACCTCGTCGAGTTTTCTTTTATATAAAGAAGGAAAATTGCATTGAGAACCAATTTTTCGAAAATCCTGTAACGATTTAGTGCCTACCGTTGCAAGGGTCATAGCGACTCTATTTTAAGTACGTGAGTACCTTGAGTCGGTCACCACAGCGTATATAACGTACGACACAACGTACAACAACTATTAATTGACCGATTCATGGTAACATTTTGGCGTACGTGGCATTCACTTTGCAAGTAGGCCTACCATATTATACAATCAGTGAATTACAGTTATTTTACTAGACTAATTAATTATTGCAACCAATAACATTACAAAAAATTTGGCACTTAATTCGACGATATAGAGGTAAAATGGAGGGACATTGAGCTAAATGCAGGGATATAGCTCTCCCATAAGGCTTGTTAGTGAGCTCTGGGACTAACGATATACTGTCAGTCCTTATAGATGGTGAGATCTATGGCACGCCAAAAGGCTCATCTTATATGGTGATGTTCTAAAATTATACGTTCATGTACCAAAAATATACGATGATGTACTAACTTCATACGATCATGATGTAAATTTACACAATCATATACTAAAACCATAAGTTCATCATGTTAAATGTTACGATGTACATGTAAAAACGCACGTTGTACATCTAAAAACACATGTTGTATTTGTAAAAACGTAAGATCATCATGTTACTAATGTCCCTTCCGCATGCCATACTGAGTGAGCCTATCGGCGTACCAGAGGTTCGCCGAAAGGCTCACCGACATACGATGATCATCTACACTCATGTGATGTAGTAAAAGTACATGTTCATGTACTAACTGCTTACGATGATGTACAATGATTGCGTACGATCATGTACTGATTGCATACGTACATGTATTGATTGCATACGTACATGTACTGAATTCATACGGTTATGTACTAAATGTATATCTTCATGTACCGAAGGGGCACATGTGGGTATGGAATGGTAATAGGCCCCTGTCAATACTAAGGGCCCAAAGAATTAATGTTGAAGCTACGACCTATGGAACTTTTGATTCGATTGGAGATTTCGATGGTTCATTGCATTAAATCCACTAAAGAGAACAAAAAGTTTTTTTTTTCTAATTTCCGTGACATAAGATGTCCCAGGAGTCTTACAACAAATTATTGGCCCTGTTGATAAAAACTTAGTTCAAGAACCTGAAGTGCCGAATCATCATTGGGTCTATTAGTGCACCATATCTGTGTAAAGATAAGAAATAAGAACGCAGTGGTCACTGAGTGTCACTTCAATGTTTCTTTTGGTGTTCTGTTTGTTGCCCACAATGGCCCCCTGGGCCCAAAACTTTCAGTCTACTACCATGCTGCAATTTATGTTGACCCTTAATACTTCAACTTATCATATCAAGTGAATGTCCTTGCCTGCCCGTCGCCAAGAGACCCAATGATGATTCGACACTATGAAGAAAACTTGATCAGAGTTCACATCTGCATTAACATAACGTGTGAAAATCGTGAAATCACTAGAGTTCTTAGGGGCACATTCGATGGTACGGTACTCTGAGTATATGAACGATTCATCGACTCATTTCCCTCTTAAAAATTCTTGACTTTGTCTATTACACCATACGAACCAACAGGCTGGTAAAGTGTATGCTTAAAAATAAATACATCAATTGTTTCATATAGCCCAAACCAGCAAAAGTAACACTAATTTGCTTACTTGGGTTCAATCTTCATCTTCATCGTTGGTAGAGTACGTTGCTCCGATTCGACTCGTATGGTGCATACAGAAGCAAGAATTATGTGCTACAGGCCTCTTAATTTTTTACAAGCTTTTTCTGGACTAAATGCTCACTCATACAGCTAGCAAGCACTAGTAAAGTAGTATCTGTATCATGATCACGGATCATCTGTACACACTCATACAGTCATTATATATCCCATAGTGCAGCTTTAGCGTGCATATGCTTAGGCCTATCTGTTAAATGTTAATAGTGGTTTACCTTTAAAAGGCTTACAAAAAATTAGTCGTATTAAAATACATTTTATATCTTGACATTATTTCCAAATTAGTATCCTAGTTAGTAGCCTACAATTAAAAAAAAATACACAATGGCAATAGTTTACCATGTGTTTAACATAACGTAGCCGTCTTGCACGATGCTCTATGTGGCCAAAAAAGTGCAAAAATCCAACTGGCAAAAACGTTCATTGCGACTATCCTGTTCTTTTGCTCGTAGTGTAATAGATATCAATGGTTAGCGCTATGTCTCAAAAACTCGATTTTGGCAGTTTCATACCCCAGTTAGTTTGAATACGGTCAGGTATTCCGAAGATTTGAGGACAGTCAAAAAGCCCCTCCCAAAGTTGACATGTTTTTGATCGCAAATTTCTCTAATAAATTGCGAAGGAAACAATACCTCACAATATTTTTGGTGGAGAATCAAGATTTCAAATTAATAGAGATACAACATGAAGGAACGCATCTCATGCACTATTCAGAAGCTTTCCCCCAGCATATTATTTTATTATTATTTTCCCGTGTTGGCGGAGTTTCCATTTCAGAGGATGACGTCACATGCATCATTGACTCTCACAGTGAGGATTAACCGGTTGGGATGAATGGACCAACTACTTGTAGCTCATGTGACAAGAAGTCACGGGTTACTGCAAAAAGTGGCACTCTCTCTTGGTTTTGTTGACATGATGATGAATTCAAAAGGAAACGAACATATCTGATAAAAATTGGAATTCGACTGAAACTGTAACAAAGAATAAAACAGGAGAGATTAAAACTCAAGGGATCGAAGGTGAGAATGGGGGTAATTTGGGAAACAGTTTGATCGCAAACAATAAAAAAACTTTTACCTTCGTTTAAAAGACACCTCAGTGAATCCTGCAGATTGTGGGTAGAGATTGAGATTTAGTTTTAGAAACAGTTTAAGGCAAAGGTCTTTTGTGAAATTTGTTTTCTTCATAATGGTCGTAAGTGCAAATCACTACAATTGCCCCACAATTATCTTATATTTACTCTGGGTTTTTTGTAGGGTTTCGTATGAAAGAGAAAAAATAAAATTATTTCAGGCTTTTTCTTCTTTGAAACTCATTAGCAACGCCCTTTCATTTAATCTCATTTTCCTCGTTTTTAAGATTAGTTAATTAGTTGTTACAAATACATCCACTTCTCATGAACTAAGCAGAATTTTAAGTAAGGTGGGAAAATTGTAGCAGATTCCTTAATTTTTTCGTTTAGTGGAACATCTTTTTGTTCTTCAAATTAGATGCTGTAGAGATGTCTGTCAATATTGTTTCTTGTGGATTTAGCATAGAACGACACCGTAAATAAATTAAAGCAATCAATATAGCAAACAATAATGTTAAATATTCTTTTCATCAATATCAAAAATAAATTGAATGCGATGTGAAATTAACGTGTCGGGATGACATTACAAATTTGGCATCAATGGACTTCATCTCACAAAAGTTGGATTAATTTGAACACATCTTTCGAACGCCGCATGTTATTCTTTTCAACTCTTGGAATCAACACATTTTCGATGCACTCAGATGT
This sequence comes from Holothuria scabra, assembly GCA_037179385.1. Lineage (NCBI taxonomy): Eukaryota > Metazoa > Echinodermata > Holothuroidea > Aspidochirotida > Holothuriidae > Holothuria > Holothuria scabra. The sequence goes on from CM074189.1 coordinate 28,438,564, forward strand.
CTATGGATTTTGCGATTTTATCAATTTTTTAATACCAGTAAATACCTTAAATTAAAAATGCCTCAGCGCCACGCCCATAATTTTGTAAATCAAGTCAGGGCAATTGTTTTCATTCTGTCAGCTTTTTGAAGAGAAGAGTCCACGCAACGGTCACATCAAGTTTTACTTTATAAGGGGTGCATACTGTATGCATTCTGTTGGCTACTTATTTTACAGTCCTTCTCTTATAAACGGGTATAATCGATTTTGTCTTCCTCTATTCTGTTACCCTGACCACAAGACAAACATTTCACTTGAATCCAATTACTCATTCGCCCTTATGTAGTTTTCAACGCTCTGCTGATACATTCCCCCATTTCATCATTATGATCTAAGACCAAAGACGGTGACAACTCTTACATGATGAAAAACACATTGCTTTGTCGTTCAACCACAGCTGTCATATTTATTCTTTCCCTTTAACTGACAAAATACAAAACCTTTGACTCATTGCGAACGATTTGCACGACTTCACATAATAGCGGTTTTGCGCAGGCGCAGTTGGTAAGTGGACCATAATGCCCATACTAACAGAAGGAAAAAATGGAACGCTACATCATACCAAGCGGAAGAAGGAGAGTTAACATTTTTAGACGAACCATTCCCCAATAGGGTTTTTATTAAAATACTAGTGCGAACTGAAGAAATATTTTAACGGAACGGGCTTTCCTATGTTGAAATGTTTACGTTGTAAAGAGTGTGTGCTTTACAGTGTTTGTAGTATTTGTATTTGTAGTAAATAAAATTAGCTCTAAAGCTCCTCGGGCAGGATTTAACATCAGGATTCACATCGTGCATGTCTGTTGGCGTTAGGTCTTCTGTTGTAAAGGTAGGTACAATGTTAATTTTCATTCCATGAATATACAAATGTTATGTCTAATATTTGAAACTGAAGATGAAACCTCCTCTCTTTTGAGTAAATTTAATCCTGTCGCGTTATGTATATTGTTGTTGGCATGTCTTTGACCTGAAATTGATACGCTACTCATTGTAATACGCTACTCATTGTTCAAGGTTCAAAGCTTACTGTACTGAATCGTTCTCGAAGTGTCAACTTGCAACATAAAGGTGCGGTTTATAAATTTAATGACAACTTTTTGAGGGAATTGTTCAATAAAATGACCAAAGTTTTCTTTTTGTTAATAATAATGATTATAATATAATTTCTTGTATTAAAGAGTGTTAGACACTTATGTGCACACCAAAGGATTATTCAATTTCGTTGCGATTCACTAGTTTGTTATTTCCTTGTTCACCTTTCTTCCATTGAAGGGTCAATAATATCGCCACATGCGTCTTGTTGCAAATTCATTACTAATTTAAAAGCCACGTAGAGACTAAAATAGATCACAAATTAATTAATAATGGGCTGATATGCAGCCATTTAGCTTCGTTAGTGATTAAGGGGCTTTGCGTAAAGAACCACAGCAGCTTGTCATCATTTCAGTCACGTGGTTTATACCAGGTATACTCAAAACAATAATTTCGATTTATTTCCGGATAAGAGTAGAAGTTGTCTAGAGCTATATTTAACTTAACTAGGTTACTGAAATTAACGTTGCCCAATGAAGTTCAAGACGTTTCGGGTTGTATAATGGCCATTAAGGTGTTCGTTTTAGAGTACATGTTAAACAGACAAATTTTAAAAGCCACAATAGATGTAATTTGATCTTATGGACTTAACAAGGCTATGGAGGCGACACATATTGAGCCAAGGAGAGGTCCAGAGCTAGGGATATTTGGGAAACTCCAGCAACTGAATACAGATTAAGAGATAGAATGATAAAGGATGCACAATGGTAAAAAACATTCAATACTGAAAAAGACACAGGGATGAAACATGCAGCTAGAGCCAGGCTTACAGCTCTATATGGGAGAAACAACCATTACCCAGAGATTTTTTACTTCTCGCTTAGCTGTTCCTCATCAAATAAGTTAGACCAAAAGGTTTGACCAAGGACGTTCCAGGCAGAGCCTTTTTGGTTAGGCCAATTGGTTAAGGTTTGTTTGATCGGAATCGGGCTTACTTTAACCAGTGTGTTTAAAAGACCTTTAAGTTGTTGTATAAGAGACAGAGCTACCGATGTCGATCTAGAGAGAGTAGTAGTAATGGAACAACCGACAGCATTGATTGAAGTAACTTACATTGTTGACATTTTCAAAATGCATGATATGTTCACCACATAGGAGAGAGAAACAAAACTTCTTAGCCTTCTATCTCCACCTTCGTAACAAAAATACGACTCTTTATAATTCAGCTTCAAGGGGTAATCAGAATTTGAGAGATATTACTAGCATTTGTTCAAACTCGTCGGTTTTCCCTTCTGATCTGGCTGTTCACCACAAATTAGAAACATCGAAGAGGTCTTTCAGATTAGAAGAAAAGAAAGTTTTTTATTAATTGCAGTTCAGGAGAAATTTCAGAATGTTTTTTAGGTAAATAAGTTCCGGTCAGATTCAAGACTACACATCCTCCCCTACACAAAAACCAATCACGGATTTGTTTCTGTTAGTTTTAAGTTATTGTAAAGTTTTACAAAACGCAAAAACTTTGATTGTTGCTTTAAGACAATTATGGCCCCTTTTATCAAAACAAATTTAAACCTGTTTTTTTGTCACAAGTTACACATACGTTAGGATATGACTCTAAAAACTCTGTATACAAACATCAGTTACACGGAAAGATGAGTCGTAATGTTAGTGCCTCGATCTGTAAATAAGCAAAGCACGAAGCAAACAATTGTGCAAGATAATCTACCTGAAACTGGTGTTTTATAAGAATCTGGGGCCTGATTTACACAACCTTCAGACCAATAACCTTTTCTCAGGTGTGGCTTATAAACCATATATATTTTTTAGTTGATATATTCGAGAAGGCAACATTTCATAACTGCTTTGAGTAACTTTGTGCTAGCTACAGAATTCAGTTTCAGTTTCAAATTCAGTTTCAGTTTATTAACCGCATCAGTTACAATACCATCATATAATAGGATTGAACAAGGAGATTGGGGAGGACTGAAAACGCAAGAGCTTGTACTCGCAGTCCCCCTAACAGACAGAGTAACATAAGTAGACGCTATGCAACAACAAAATTAATACAATTAAATAAAGTGGTATCATATTCAAGAGCGCGGTGCACCAAGAAGCCGCTGCACTATCAAACTATGGTTCGCGCATCTGTCCACACTTTGTTAATAGTCTGTGAACGTCTAGTATATGCTCAAGATGTACTATTTAAACGGCGGAAGGGACCAAAAAATGCCTCGTGTGTGAAAGACCCAAGACAAGCAAAATGTGCCTTATAATTGTGTAAGGACTTACCAGTGTCATTAGCCATGCACATAAACTATAACCACCACGCATTAAACAATATATGAGACGTAGTTTTGAGCAATTCAGTATTTTTGCATATGCCCAGAATAGGGAGAAATTATTAGAAATCAAACAACGACGAACCGTGGTTTATTGCAGAACAATGCACGAACTCGGTTAATACAAGATGATACACGAGGGCGTAGTCCGAAAGCATCCAGTAATAGAATTAACCCTTCAAGATAATGGGCCAAAGCTATATGTGTGCAAATATATATACCAGAGGAGCCAGGTAAGCTACGGTACCCAAAGCTTAACTCAGACTCAAAGTTAGAGGAAAGCCTTCGGCCATCAAGATCACGTAATATTAACCCGGTTCTAGTCTAAGGTTAGAAACAGGCCTATAAGTTGTTCAACTGTCAATGCGAGCTTTACAGTTTACATGTTTGGCAGTTTTATACCCCATATATGTATGTAAAATGACGTAACATGACAGTAAGACTACCTTAGCACACACATGAAAGGTTGATCCGTAACACTCTCATTTCGGGACCTAAGCAACTTAAACTTCAGTGAATCTTCATGCCTACTTCTTTTTAACTTTTTGTGGTGTCGTGTTATTTTCGATTTACTTTACTAAAGTTTAAAACGTAACAACAGCGTACTTCGCCTGTACTACCCATGTAACTTAGCTGAATGTATACTACAGGTAAGAAATACCATATACTGGCAGTTCATACATATTGTTGCTCATACGTATCCAACAGCATAGTCATAGTGAAGTCTATATTTAAAATAGTAGTCCAGAGCAAAATTTGTTTTGATATTTTAAAATGGTAAACAGAAATTTTATTTTACATGTTTCGTTCTTGAGATAATAAGAAATGGAGTTGGCACATTTTCCAATGAAAGTGCCCTTATAGCAAGCAGGAGTGGTTGCCTTTTTACCAGGGGATGTATTTCAAAATAAACACCCTCTAGTTTTAACAGGATAATCGTTGCGTTTCAATGGATGTCAAGGACAAATGACCTACAAACTGAGGTTAACTATGATTTAAGGCGGCGTCGACTAAAACTGAGGATATTGATAACAGTTATATTGCATTTTACAACATGAATGGAAAAGCTCTGAAACATAGTTTCAACTCCTTCACCACCACACATCATTATGATTTACCATAGGCGTACCTGGGTACTTTCTTTGTGAGGGGGCAAGAGAAATTTGTGCCCGAATAATGACACCATTTATCATGTTTGCTTATGTCATGTTCGAACGAGCTGAGCGCCCCTTGCACCCCACCTCGTACGCCTATGTGCTTAACGCTAGAAAAGTTGAGCTTATTGGTTTTAAAAATTTATTTATCATTAAAAAACTTGAACTTCTATCGTGTTTAAGTGATACGATATGCCTAACAGTATTTAACCTAGGCCTATAAAAAAATGTTAAAGAGCCCATGAAATGACTTAGTAACAATGATATGGGGTCATTCTCTGACACTATCTATCAACAAAAATAGCATTTATTTTAAAAAATCCTACACTCCTAAAAACAGTTGGGTAAGCTTTTACCCATGGTTGGGTCCATATGCCACCACCTAAACTGTTGGGTAAAAAAATTCTCAACGTTGGTCACAAGGTATCCATGTTGGGTAATTTTTTCCGACGAAAAAGCTGATTGTGTAACCAACATGGGTAGTTTTTTACCCAACAATTTAGATGGTGGCATACGGACCCAACCATGGGTAAAAGTTTACCCAACTGTTTTTAGAGTGTACCCCACGAAAGAGAAATGCTCAAGTGAAATGGTGACCCTTCCAGCACAACAGCTGAAAAATGTAAAAGTGCATTGAACCAAGAATGACATCATCACAGGAACCCAACTTCACATTGTGTATACTATAGTGTACTTGGAGTATACCCTGCTCTGTAGATGTTACAGTATCTTACTATGTATAGATGGCCTAAAATGATGGATATAATCAACAAATTATCATACCGAAACCTAAACCTATATTTGCTTCACAAAACTAGTGAAAAGGGGGGTTTCAACTCCTAGGAATACCCCTGTTCAGCAGATGGAGTTTTGTGAATTCTCAATATTCCTTGAGCCAACTTGGCAGGGAAAATTGTTTGGTATACATCATATAAGCGTTTGGAAGTTCCCTGGTAAGAGGTTATACACACAGAAAAATACTTCAGGCTCCTGGGGGATGTAACTGCATCCATTTGTCCTCCAGGGTTATGTAACAATTATTTTTGTTGGGGAGGAAGCAGTGATTATCTCAAATACACAGGCCCATATGCAATACTGTATACCATTCTGCACAGTGGCTTAGATACTACCAACAAGTTGTGTGTTGTTTTGGATGCATGTGCTAATGCTGCAGTTTGACTTGGTTCAAAGAAAAGGAACAGTGATTATAGTGAGAAGTGAGACTAGCTGATATTTTGGTTATTTAAGGAAGTATTCTCTGTTTTTAACAAAAGTTGGCATGAAGTTACTATTTCAACTCCATGCATTTTGAAGTCTATGCCAGCACAAGATCCATTGTATGATTTCCACACTTATGTTTGTGACAAATTTACTTGGAAGGGATGTCTTTCAAAGGAATCCGGGTGAGATATCAGTTTTCTTATTCAACAATCTGACTGAATGTGAGTTGAAATATTTTCTCTTTTCTGGTTGAAAGAATTGCTGTCCAGTCATAGATTGCTGGAACCAAAAACTCAAACTAATAGGCTTAACATGATGGAATGGGGCAGCTTGAGTGAATAATGACAAAATGCCTCTTTTGAGGAATTGGGAGTGAGAATTTCAAATTTTGATCGATATATTTTTGGCTTTATACTGGGATATTCTTCAGATATAATTCAGAAATTATTTGGCCAGTCTCATGCTACTAAATCTGTGAGCAAAATGTTACTTAAACATAGCATTATAATACACACACTTTGAGTTTGGTTCCTGTGATGATGTCATTCTTGGTTCAATGCACTTTAACATTTTTTACACTTTTCAGCTGTTGTGCTGAGTGGGTTACCATTTCACTTGAGCATTTCTCTTTTGTGGGGCAGAATTTTTTAAAATAAATGCTTTTTTTGTTAATAGATAGTGTCAGAGAATAACTCCAAATCGTTGTCATTGAGTCATTTCATGGGCTCTTTACTTCAATCCCGGTGCACCTGTTCAGAATAAACGTTTTGTTCTGATTCGATTTCAAAGATTACACCATGAATATCCGCTCTTCCAATGAGTAAATTTTACCAACGCATTGAACACCGTACACACAGGTGGTTAGAACATCAGACTTGCAGTCGGTAAGTCGGAAGCCAGGGTCTTTGCCGGACCATACCGAAGACTTGAAAACAGAATTTATTGTCATCGTGCTTGGTGATTAGCATAACCAATGGAGTAGGGAAAACAAACAAGTTAGCCACAATGAGTTCGTTTCCGTCTATATTATCTTAACGTAGCGCAGTAAAAGCTCTGAACTGGTACATTATGCATTTTTGTAACTGTATCTGTAATTCAAGTTCGGCTGTTTGCTTAGATATTGTGACGCCCACATGTCTTTGTAAATCCAACTTTACATCACAAATAATTTGAAGTGCATTTTACTTTTTCTAATGGAGACAGTTTAGAAAATATGTGTCAAAACTTCACGTTCTTATTTTTTCCCATCGTACCTTATCGGTAATAAGCATTTACACCCTTAATCTATACCCTAACGTATTATGGCTGTTAGCACCTTACGTTATACATCCAAGAAGAAATATTCCGTAGGGCTACGCTGAAATTCAAGTAAGTCCTTGCCTTGAGTTTCTTCATGTACATTGAAGTGTGAACTTTAAATAGATTGCTTCCCTAGACAACTGGGCCTCTTTAAAAATTCTTTAATTAACCATCTTGAATTTCTGACAAATAGTCCTGACGACTCCTAGATGCCATGTATATTGTACGATAATTGGTTATGCGTGAAGTGATGAATGGGATTACTGCCAGGAGGAGTGGGTATATCATTACATGTGAAATTTCTACAGACGGAATATTGCCCAACGGATCATATGTGTGTGACCTACTACGGCTGAAGAGAACGGTAAACATGCTGCTATACAGTTCACATTTATTTACGTATTGCTAGATATACAACTGAAGACATAATGTACACACAGGCACGTTTAGTTGGAAAGGTGGTCGTCAGCTTAGAATAGTAAAACAGATGTTTAGCCAGTGTAATTGATTCAAAAGGGAAAAAGAAAATATCAACTGATTAGGCAGATTGGCTTTACTACATCTAACATCGACGAGAATATATCAACTTTTCCAAATTGATTATTAATTCACCGTTTGGCGTCGATTATTTTGTTCTACATTTAAATGGTTCAAACATAAAGTGTGATGAAAAGGGAGGGAAGAGGAGGCGGTGCCAGTATCTGACGTTGCACTCAGTCGGTGAACCTTGCAAAAATCTCTGGGACAGGCCCAAAATCACCAACTTTTAAATTTTTTGCCACGTGTTAAAATCTTTAACGTTAGTTTTAACGGCCGAGCTTAACCGGTTTCTGCCGAGTGTTAAAAATGAGGGTATTCTTTTGAAAAGGTGAAAGATGTGTTACACAGTTTGAAACAAAAATATAATTCAAACTGTACCATCTTAATTGGATAATTCAAAAATCTCGTTTGTCGGAATTCTCACCACTACAAGATGTGACTGACTAGTTTTCTCAAATTAGCACATTAGATGCAAAATAAAGACATATGTTGTAGCATGAGAAAATAAAACGTTTTTTTAATTGTTCTATTATGAAGACCGATCAAGTTGATCACATGGTTTAAAGGAGCAGTCACCCCAAATTGAAATAGTGTAGTAGTATGTCCAGTTTCATTATTGGCTGTTGGGAGTCATATGACAATGTTTTTTCTCCTCAAATGTGAATTTTACTAGAAATAACTGCTTGTTTTACCTTGAATATGCAATAGTAAAGTCATAAAATGTAATGAAAAATACTCTAAAAAGAAATAAGATGAATATTGTGTTATTTAGCTTTTTCTTCAAAATAAGTCTGGGGGACTGCCCTTTACCTTTAAGGGGTTATCTCTGTGTTTAGTCCCTTTTTCACACTTACCTATTAAATTTAAGCAGAATAACACCATCGCGCATTTTCATACAGTTTATGCAGTTCTAATTCACGTAGGCTATAAACAAAATCACTTTGAAATAGATATAGGTAACGAACGATCTCTTTTGTTTCTATTTACAAAAGCACTCAATGGTTGGTCTGCTGACAGCAGACAGCTGACAGCCTATGTTTAGCATTTAAAGGTCCCATTTCAAATAACAGTGTTTCTCTGTCACTAGAACAGAAGCCGGTATTTTTTGTTGCCTGCTCCAACTTTGTCATACGTGACAAAGTTGGAAATTCTTAAAACATACCGTTGTATAGCTTCTGTTGGTCTATTTATTGCTATTGTATTTTCGGTAGTGTGATTATGACGGTTCCAAAGAAGTGTTATGATATAATCCCTCCTTGAATGTGCTTATCCCGTTGCTATGCTACATTTTGCAGTTAGGACTGAGGAATTGAATCGACACCTTAAACCCTCTTGAAAGCTTTGGGAACATTCGTATGCAATAAGTAAAGGCAAGACCACACCTCAGTCCATACTTTCCCAGTGTCAACATAATAAAAAAAAGCTTTTTCCCTTTTTTTTAACTTCCCTTTCCTCCTTCCATGATATTTACTCTTAGTAAGTTTCCCGTTGTCACATGACTCTCAAGAGCCAATAACGAAACAGAACAGCTTACCTCACTAATTCAAGTTAGGGTGACTGTTCATGCCAGTTTTAAGTAGTATACCCGCGCAAACAATGAGAGTCTACTTTAAATGTATTTACAGCACTGAATGCGTTGTTGCATGTCAGTCTGGGGGACTTGAAAGCACTTTCATCATAACACTGTGCACTTCTACTGTAAGCAAGTCCAAGTCCTTAAGCTGTTTTTTTTTTTTTTATAATTTAACACCACTACAGCTGCCGAACAAAGATCTCACAGGAAGAATAGAACGGACAGTAGACGGTTGTACGCTAACAAGACAGTCCGTCCTCTTCGCTTTTTCAAGTAATTGATTTCAAGAACCGAAAGTGGCATTTCTCCCTTGAGTGGTAGCGACAAGTTTAATTTGTGTTGGATTATGAGAATGGAAAATAGAGAATGTTATATTAAGAACGTCCCAACCGTTCTAGCGACTGAGTGCTTCTGTTAAAATTGAACGCCTGTTTTGTTTTTTGCACGCTTTCCAAAATTTGTTTGCTATGGTCAAATTTTGCCGTCAGAAACGTCAAATGCGTTTTAACGGGCTATCGAAAAAGGAAATTGAGGAGGCAAGATATATTGTTTCTTTTGAACATTTACTAGGAAAAGACTGTTGTGGCACTTTCAAAAAGGCATTTTCAGGAATTCAATTTTATAGCTTAACGGAGGTTGGTCGAAATGTTTGATGTCATCCAGCTATTGACATTGACGGGCTACATTGTAATGACATTGAAATCACCTTCACCTTGAAAGCGTTATCCCTAAGCGACTTTAACGCAACAAATACTTTTTTAGTAACCTTCAGTCGGCTGTACACGTATGTTTTAGATAAGAGAAGCCTCTACACTTGAACTCAATCCACACTTTAGAAAAGCAACGACGTCGAACACTGTTCTTTTTCAACCATATCCGTCGTTTGTCTGCATAGAACAAAAAGTGGTACTATATATTTCGTATAATCCAATATTGCCCTTAAATTTAGGAATATCCTTTATTAAGAGACTTATTGTTATTGCATGTAGGTTGGGTTTTAGTTGGTTACCCCTTTTTAATAACCTCCGGTAAAATGTATAGTGAAACTCAAAGCAAAAATTTCAAAACTATTTGTTGAACAGCATGGAAAATGAATTCTTACAGTTTAACTCCCATCTTCATGAGACATTCATGAGTCGAGATAAAAAATATTAAAAATTTTTTGACACTTAAAACAAATAAGTCCATTGCGAAATAATGTGTGAATTTCCTGTTGCACAACTCACATTGACAGCTTTATTTCCTTTTCAAACTAAAAATGTTTTACGATCTTGAATACTTCCCGGTTGTTTAGACAACACTTTTTATCGAGAGTGTGCAACTTATTACATCACCCCATAAAATAAAGAGTGCCATCACACCTTGGTGCAATGTGCAACAACTTTCAGAAAAATAAGGAAATACAAAAACTGCAATCTGAGTAACACCATAGAAATCCTAAGCTTTAGTTGTAAGGACCATATTAATTGAAACGCTCAAGACAAAGCAAACGCAACTGTCGGGTTTTGTGCAGCGGAAATGTGGTTTCATGGTAGGTGTCATATGTTTATGCTCCCGAATCAAACCAGGGAGTTGCAACTCCCTGATCAAGCGCAATTGCATTGAGCGCTGTTTTTGTAAGCGTAAGGTAACGTTGGGTATATTGCTGCAAATGAATGCGGGTCAATTAGAAGATTACAAAGTGCCGCAGGGATACAAGTTTGTCCTTTGCTTGCACAACTTCACACGACGTATTTATGAAAATCTAGGCCTATAGTTGAAAAATTTAGGTAAACTAAAATGGCCTTTCAACCAAATTTTTTATTGGTGTTTGCGGGCATGTTGGGTGTAATGACCGGCTACCGTTAATAAATGACTGCGGAAGATGATCTAGATTTTTAAACCCGCCCTGGATTTGAAGAGAGTGGAGACGGTAAAGAACGCTAAGGGTACTAATTTAACCTTTACCCTTATCTAACTGTAACCATATCTTAAACCATAATTCCTTATCCGAACCAAACAGACTTCCCGCTTGACCTGTATGCGTTTGCAACAATATGTCACCACATGCATATAAAAAATGCGTTCGAAATTACATAGTCCGTTACACACGCAGCAAGAAGTTTGTATATACAAACGAATGCTACAACCACACATTGACATAACCCCCGTGCGTCACTAATTTCGTTATTGTGAGAATCTCTCTTCAGCAAAACTAAAGGATTTCCCTGAGTAGTAAAACAATGACATCAAAAACTATTGCGAAATGAACTATTTTATTTGAGTGAATAAATTTCAACAACTTTTACATTGGCCCAAGAATTTCCTTCTTAGAATTAATTCTGCATGCTGTGTAATATGTATTTGTGAATTTGTTTTACTTAAAGTACATTTTAAGCTTCTGGTTTTGTCCCAGCATCTCGTGTTCCCTTCTGAACTGATTGTAAACCAGAGTTTAGAAAGAAGAAGTCTTTCAGTTTCAAAGGAATAAAGGTAATGTTTGTGCAAAATACTGCTGAAAGAAAATTTGAAATACATATTTATTGGTTGAAACAATTCGCTAAGGATCGAGACTACATATGGTATCCACAACAATGAAACCAGACTGTAACCATAAGAACGTTAGAACGTGAACATGGATCCCTTTTTGTTGAGTTTACGCCAATGTACAAATGTGGTGCAATATTGCAGTTGCGAAAAATGCAAAAACAGACTATGTTTGCCCTTTAAAGAAAGAGCATTTAAAGTTGACAAAAAAGTTACCGGGGTTTACAGAATATACGGGAATACAACAGTGTACCGGAAAACTACTTCTTTTGTAAAATGGGCGAACATGTCAAGTCCGTCATCATGTTGAAGATGCAGTTGGTAATTTTTAAGAACGAAAGCAATTACAAAGATTTAAAGTAAGCACAACATGTAGGCTACAAGCAGTCCCCAATTTTATTCCCGTGAGATACACTTCATATATAATGTGAAACAATTTCAAGTCACAAGATTCAACTAAACGGGTTGCTAAGGGATACTAATCTATCAATGAAATTACTCGACGTTTGTATACGTTTGCCTTAATCCAAAATCACGTAATAGACAAATCTCACAGTATGATCGGGAAAGGGCGAGAGGTTACTGATTTCCAGTACAGTACATTGCAGCCCAGTACACTACAGCAAAGTACAGTAAACTGTCTAAATAACAATGCAATCGCAATATTTTTTTATCCGTTGTTTTTTATTTTTTGTTTCGCTGAAAATAACTTCTCAGATCAGCAAATTATTGTTCCTTATATGCGCCTGTATTCCACTTATTAGGCAAACTCTAGTAACCTTGACCCTCATCAGGTAGCTATGGTTTCTACATAAATTAATGTTTTTGCTGGTAGAGAGGAAACGTTGTATGATGTAAGTATATTCATGCATGTAGCACGCTTATAACGCTATAAAATATACCGAATTAACAACTACGGTTTTCCATGATAGTAGCCTACAGTAACGTGTTAAAAGTAGCAAGTGTTTGGTTAGTATCTTCTAAAATCAAGTTGCAGCAACCAAACATTTCTATTGTCACTTCTATTGAACGAGAGAATCTTTTCTGGGCGACTATAGATACAATTTTGTAAAAACATAACGGTGACTCATTATACTTGATTTATTGCTGAAAGAAAAGATGTAGCGAGATTTATGGCTTTCATCTGACTAGAAAAACTGGAATCATTGTAGTCTGGTTGGGTACCAATCGGTATGTATAACCTTAAATTTTGACTCTATCATTTTCTCCAGAAGTAAACCAGGTGGTTCATAGATTTTTAGGATCATAATTTTGATGTGAAACATTATGGGAGCAGTTCTCATTATATTGTTTTAAAAAATGTACACATGATCACATACTCCTTTAGGGTCCTTTTATTGTTAAGACCGAAAGGGACTTACTTCAACGAATCGATGCTATATTTTTATCATTTATATTCCTTCCTGTGGTAAAAGCCTTACATCACCCTGATGAAAGAGTTACGTACCCACATGCTATGACGTTGCTTCGTAAGAGTACAACAGAGGCACCTCAGCGAATCAAAGACCGTATGTATGGGGTGTAACTGATATCTAAGTTTGTTTAAATGATCTGTTCCCTCAAGTGATCGGTGCATTCATTTGCTTTTGGTATTTCTGGTGCTGTCACTCTATGCATCAGATATAAAAACTGAAAATAGGTGTTTATGTAGTGTGCTTCATTTCCTCTCAGAAGCAATAAAATGTTATCAGCCAGACAATGAGGATGTTTCAAAAAAGTTAAAAAGTAAGCAGGAAAGTTTCGTCATGCAATATTTTCTATGTACTTACCAATTCGAGGATTAGGATGTAGCTCCTTAAAAAATATCAGGGGTACCTTACCTTGGCCCAGATCAGCTATGATGTTAATCAAAATACAGGAAAATGATGTTGGACTGTTTTATGAAGTTGGAATAAAATTCCACATCTTTGTAAGGGGGTGGAGCCTTTACCCCCTACATCAGCAAGACCTTTCGTTGAAAAAATCATATCTTAACCATATATTGTGGACAGCATGGTAGGCCTGGTTCTTCTCCAGTAAACTCAAACCGAATTTAGTTTTTCTCATATTGTCAAGGGGGGGGGGGATAAGGATCGCACGTATTGATTTAATATTTAGTGGAGTTTGTTTAACGTGGAGATAATTAGATCACCATTAGCACCAACCATGTTCGGGGCATCTTTGGGTCCTATCTGCATAATGAATTTCTTGCATTGCTTTCAAAATATTTAAGCAATTATATGTGTTAATACTTAACGATGTTTATCTTGATATAGTTTTCTCTTTTGGTGTTAACGGATACACGTAATTTGGTTTGTATACATCGGAAGTAATAACATGACTTGCGTGTGGTTTATTTACCATACAGTAACGCATTCCTATTGAAAATATGTACCAAAACGTTTAGGAAAGCGTTTCATTTTCTCATTATGGGACAATTTGCCCAATGGTGCATTTTATCAGGCTACACACGGATATATATATATATATATATATATATGTATATATATATAAGGTATATATATAAGGTATATAAGGTATATATATATATATATATATATGTATATATAAGAATGAAGAGTGAAATATAAACATGTATATGCAAACTAAGTGAAAATAATTTATAATATAAAGAATAAATCAAACTGAAAATCGAACCCAGACCTTCATATGATTTTGAATGTTTTGACTTCAGGTTTTTAAAAAGAAACATTTCTTTGTTCATCCTTCGTTAAGATAAAGAGGTGTTTTGGTGGTTAGGATGTTTTTCATGGAAATTTGTGCTGGCAATGAGTTCAACCAATGATTTCATTTAAGGAGTAATAAACCTTGAACAAACAGTTTATGTTTAATTGAAATCGCTCATACAGATGACATGACTTCTTCAAATAGTTTTCCATATACGATTGTTATTTTCGTGTATCACTTTCTTCAAATTAAAAGCATGCTTTTTTTAGACTGTGACGTTATCGCCTGTAAAGTTCCAAGTGTTATTGCTCTCTGGGACGTAGCTGTAAATGAGGTTTGAGAGATGATTCGGAAGGTCCTCTCTTGATTAGTTTAGTTTTTGCGTTCTACTGTCGATTTACCCTCACGACAGAGTTAACGCTGTTGTAGTAAGACTTTGCTCTTTAAAACCGTCGTTTTACATTTTCACCAACACTGCGTCTAAAGCTAAATTACTGATATTGGAAAAACTGTCCATAATAATAATTAATTAATGGGTTTACGAAGACGCATAGTGGAGTAACAAATTTCGGTACTATCACGTACTTCTAAAGTAAATGTGAAGCTAAGCCAATCTACTACAAGATTAGGAATGAATGGAAACGACTTAAAATGATAGGCCCAAAACACTTCTTAAAAACGGCGTAATAAACGTTATTTTATGTTTCCATTACTCATTCATCACTGACAAAACCACGTGGAACTGTGGTATACTAAAGCATGGTACAAGGTGGCCCTACTGGCTAGACTCCCTCTTTTAAAGATAATGGAACTGGCATCATCGAGTAGGCCTATTTCATCGGGAAACAAACATGTTTCAATACCTCCTTGAGAGTGATACTTTCATTAGAATTCACTAAAAAGCAATGTACCCCTCGTTCCACAAAGTGATTCGTACGTTATTTCATTCTAGTTAATTAATAGCGAAAGGAGGCTCGGAATAGCTAACCTCAATGCGATTAATGAATCGTAAAATGCGAGGCAATGATCGATTTTCAAACTTCTTTTGAAACAATACACTTCATCAAGCATGTTAAATTAATTGGAATCAAGTTTTCAAACTCACTTAAAACAATACATTTCATCAAGTTGCAGGATTACGTGATTGAATCAAGTTTTCATTCCAAACGTCTTTCGAAACAATACATTTTATCAAAGCAGGTGTACATTAGTCAAGTCGATTTATTACAAGTTAAAAAATACTAAGGGGAGCAATGACTCTTTAATATATGTAATTCCGTACCCTTCCAGCTTTTTTCAAATTTCATAATGTATATAATTTAAAAACGGTGATTCTTATCTTGATTTCCAGGTGCCAAAAATGTACCTTAAACAGGGGTTTAGTTTTGTTTTCTCTGTACAAATCTTTGTCATGACTCTGAAGTTGTACACAAATTGCATCCCTTTTTAGATATAATATTCAATCTACACCACAACAACATGAACGAGAATGACCGCTCTTTACTAATTTGTGGGAGAAAAATAATAAAATATTTAAATATTTAAATATGTTAATTGAACGAAATTCCGGTGGGGGAAAAGATGATTTTCTACGAGATGAGAGAAAGGGAATGAAAAGTTTAGAAATCCATGACTTCGATTGCGGTAAGACTCAGGGGATTAACCTGCCGCAGAGCCCAAAGCCCCTCTGACCGAAATTGATTAAACTCGTCAGAACAACATTGATATGCCAATTAAGCCAAAAATCCCTAACGTCAGATTCAAGTTGGAGAATGTGTTATCTGGTAATCTTTCCTGCCAACTGAGTACAGTAATTTTTTGCTTTTAAAGTGCAAAAAATGGGATGAAATGTTACGAAATAGAAACAGACACTAAGAATTCTTGGGGTTCACTACGGGAAATTTCTATTTCAATCCAGACTCTTATAATGACCTAGGTTATAAGTTCAAAACATACTTATTAGCTCTCTATTTTATCAAATTTTTTAAAATTACGTGAAAGTTGAAAGAAAACAGTATGTTATACAACCCTCCTTACACCTGAACCTTGGTGTGCGTAACAAAACATGGCTGTCAATAGGCGTGAATTTAGTGCAATTATTTTTTCCACGAACGAATCGTTCATGTTATAAGGCTCAGGTGGTGACCTTGCTTCTAAATCGCAAATTCTGATGTGGCTTACCACCTGGATCTAATAGGAAAGACTGATCTTTTCCGAATTGTGTCTTTTAAACACTGTTGCAATATCGTTTTTAACTCAAGATACTTAACATGAAACATAGATTGTTGTTTTATTCAATTAATATCTCCATTTTTCAGCAAATGAACAAACAGACAAAATGCTGTGTAATGTCGAACCATTGACTCAAATTCGTTCTGATAAAAAATGAAGGTATTGTTTGACCTTGAAAGTTGATACTGTTTGAATGCATTCCCTGCAGTGGAAACAAAATGATAAAAAAATTTCATCTCCTAGAGGAAAAAAATATTTTCTGTGCATTTTAAATTCGATTAATTTTGTCTCCGGGAAATCTCTTCAAGAATGCAACAAAGTTACCCTGTAGACCAAAGGCGGTGTGAGGTGTAACTGGCACATGAGTTAATTCCATGAACGCAGCAGAAATGATTGAATATTCCGAAAAGGCTCCTCAAAGAGTTCGTTTTCAAATGCATTTTATTTCACTCCGCTGAAAAATGAAACAGTGAATTAACACCAGAATATGAAAGAGTGAAATGTAAGAACTCATTCCATTGGATTTACTTCAAGATGATTGAAATTCGTTCTACGAAGAAAATTCACTAGTTAACAAGTGTCTGCAGAGATCACTTTTTAAGTAAGAGTGGTCCACGTTTACAGTTCTTTAAGAGAACAATTTTGCTCTTTTGCAGTGACTTTCGTTCTACTTGGAGAAGAACTGTAACCTACTATCCAGTGAACCTCCACGATTTTATTGGAGTATGTCTTCTATAAGAGATTCATTTAAAGTTCAGGCACACAACAATTCGACAAGACAAATAATGACAAGGAAAAAGTACAATGTTATACACTTAAGCGGGCAGCTGCTCTCGCGGATAGAATACACAATATTATATAATAATGCTAACATTAAGGCACACAAGATATATCAAGTTTCAAATTAGTCTCGTCGAGTGGACGTAATTACATCAGTGAATATGTAAGTTTGTGAGCATCTTCTCCATTCTCAATTTGTCCCTGTGGAGTCAATGGACTTTCTGCCGAAACTTCACGAACACCTTATTCGAAACGCCCAGACATAAGAAAATCTTTATTTGTATGAAAAACATGTTAAGATGGGAAAACACAAGCCGGGTAAATTGTCCCCATTAACCGAAGCTAATGGCATCTGCAATTTTGTTTATATCTGCCTTTTAACATTTCTCCACTTTTATTTCTTGTTGAATTCTTAGCAGTAAGCATATTTCAGCTTTATGCTCTCGGCCAGAATATTGTTCACAATTTAATATGCTTTTACTATTTCCTAGCACAACGATAATGCTTAGTTATTAAAGCTAGCGATTGGATTTTAATAAATGGCATGATACGCATTTTGTCTGAAAGAGTTTAAAAACCTAAAATCCAAATTTTCGAGAATACATTCACCTCTGGAGAATGCTTATACATTCGTATGGCTAACAAAAATGAAATTTATTATACATCTTAAACTTATTGTCTAAAGGTGGCGAGTGAGGGAAGCACTTTAGTAAAAATTGAAAAATTAAAAATTATTTTAAAATAATTGAATTTGCAAAGTATTTTGCAATTTTATTCCTATGTTATTTCAAGTTTATTTGTTTTAACCCTTGCAAGATATTTTTACACTCTTTTGGAAATTCTAGTTCGTTGCGTTTTCTCCTGGCACCGGCAATTTTGAATCGTCTCTACTTTTATCTATACTTATCGATGCATCTATTGAGGCAGTATTATACACAGTTCACAACGTGCTTTTGTGGGCTGTATAATATATTGCACGTTTCAGGGTGATACTAATGGTACGAAACTGCACCGATTTAACGCATCATTTGTAGCACGTGCAGGAAAAATTTTGTCGCTATTGAAACTGTTTGTTTCTGGTGCTAGGGTACATTCTAACGCTAGCCTAAGTAACTTAGAGAGCCCATAAAATGACTTTATGAAAACGATTTGGGGTCATTCTCTGACTCTATCTATCGACAAAAATAGCATTTATTTTTTGAAATCCGCCCCAGGAAATAGAAATGTTCAAGTGTAATGGTACCCATTTCAGCAGAACAGCTAAAAAATGTAAAAGTGCATTGAGCCAAGAATGACATCATCACAGGTACCCAACTTCACAACTCCAAAGTCTCAGAAAAGGGCCCCAACTTGTTATTATTAGGTCGTTTCATGTGCTCTTTAAGCGTCTTAAGTACTGTTAACGGCAGAAACGAGTGTACTGTTACACTACGCATAACATTTATGGCTTTGACAAGTATCGGTTTCTGATCGAAGAAGAACCAAAACTTGGGGAAGTTGGCGGGTCGGAAAGTTTGACGGCTGCCCAACTACTTTTAAATGATCATCAACACATTAGAACGAAGGTAAAGATGACGAAATTGGGTAAAATGGACAAATATTTCTTGATTTCACTGATGAATTGCAAAGCTGGATTCCCCTTCTTCGTGTATCCTACATCTTGGTAGATAAATTATTGCCAAAAAATACCAAGTATTAGCATTCCCAAATACGTGCGGAATAAGTGTTAGTGGTCATTTAATCGATCGGAACCATTTCTTTTACATTGTTTGGAAAGGAGTAACAAAAGATGACCCAGTCAGTAATATTAAAGTATAAGGGAAAAACATGTGAAATGACAATCTATATGAGGATTGGCGTCATTTCTGCTTTAGGCCTAGGCTACCCCTGCTCCATTATGACTCTCGACAAAAAGTTATGTTACCCCTATATTTAAAACTGTCAATCCATCGCTTATCCCCTATATATCGTAAAATGGAGATACATGCCTAATTTTATGTTACGTAATTATAAAGATACCACATCAGGTTTGTTTCTTATTTTCTGTAGCTGCGGAGGCCAGAGTAAGATACCGACATTTTTAGATATACATGGTATGTAAAGATCATAATCCATGATAACCATGTTGAATTAAAGTGCATAGTATATTTGCAAATTGCAGTAATGACTGGCCGACTGATTGATTCTGACTGACTGGCTTGCTGGCTGTCTGGTTGGGTGACTGGTTGTCTGGCTAGGGGGTAGAATGGCTGTTTAGCTATCTGGCTGGCAATCTGGCTCGCTGGCATGGCTTGCTGGCTAGCTGGTTGGCTGACTGGCTGTCTGACTAGCTGTTTAAATGGCTGTCTGGCTGGCCGCATGGCCTGTTGGCTCACTGGCATTGTATATACCTACTCTGTAGTTTTCGACTTTTCAAAAATTTCCTATTTTTTGACTATATTTTAACATCTGATTTTTTGAGACTTTGCAAATGATTGATATCGGACTGGATGTGTGTTCTGTCATTGAGGCACGAAATGCACCAGTACACACCTTTGGATAAATGTATTCTTAGAGTTAATACAATTCTATGAGAATATTAACAATTGCATCATTGCAGTACTACACCAAGTTTTGCATTGAATTTGTTCTCTTCATCTTTTCAACTTATTCAATTGACATCCAGATACCTGGTTGAGAGTAAAACTTTTTACTCTTGATAACTCCACTTCAGCGCCTAGCACCTGATAAGTTTTGTTGTTAAGGATCACGTGTAACTGACCATAATATTGTTTGTTCAATAACTTGAATATAATGTACTTTCATATTCATCATTTGTATTTTAAAATAGCTCAAAAGGAGGAGCTTTTTAATTTGTAAAGATATTTTTGTTTACCCTATGTATATCCTATCAACAAATAGCAGGAGAATTTAACTGAAGTTATTCTCGGGGTTATCAAAAGAGGCCCGCGCCACATAATTATGGAGTTCTCCATTTCTTATGGCTCCCACAATTTGTCTTTAACTACTTTATAGGTCTTACAGCAATATCGCTTGCTCTAAAATCATTCCACTAAAGTATGGATACATGCCTTTTCAAGTAGCACCTTTGAGCCTAGGCTGCAACCTTGTTAATTCAGCACCTGAACGATACCATCTCATTGTAGTCTTATGCCTGCCTACATTCAAAATTTATTTTCCTTAGTTGATATGAGATAGAAACAATTGATGCAGACACGGAGCGGTCATGTAAGATTCTCAAGGCATCTACAAAACGCAAATATCAGGATCATTCAATGGATTATTCAGAGTGAAGGACCAAAGTTAAGGAGGCCTTTGCTCATTCCTGATTTAAGACAAATCCTCATCAATTTGGTTTGTTATTGATGATAGCGGAATGACTTCTCAACAAGTGTATATTTACACTTGGGTTAGCACAACTACGTTATTACTTGTTCTCGTTAATATTATTACCGAAGCAATCATTATATACTGAAAAATTTATAAAACATGGGCGACTGTTTTCTTTCTCATGAAAACAGCCTTTTGTGTCATGTTTACTTTTACGAGATTTAGCGAAAACAAAAGGGCTTAATTTGCAGTGCAGCGTTGCATTGTGCACAATGTAAGAGTTACAAAGAGTGAATGAGAGGCGCTTTTGATATCGTGACCTCGGGTTATTCAACCCCGATTTTGAAAGTGATAAATTTATATCTGATGGATTCCTGAAACAATAAGAAAACAGTGGTTCCGCTTGGGTGAAACGTATACAACACAATGAATAAAAAACATCGACGAGGTTCTGGGATAGCTATTGAATAGTTCCTGAATGACTGAAAATAGATGACTGAGGTCTGCATTATTTTACACATTTCATATAACTTCATACTGTTGGTGTACAATTTGAGTTCCTATATTCCAGTATTTTTCATATTATTCAGTTCCATTGGTCCCATGAAAACTATACTCAAAACAACCATAATTAACATATCATGTGACTCATGTTACTCAGATCGCAAGATGTAACGCATTTCTGACACAAAGATGTCATATTCTACAAAACAGCAAGATAACTTTTACACTTAGTTAGGTCTGTGTGCGGTCACTAATTTGTTGGTTTTTAGTTGTCACTTGAGCCCCCCCCCCCCCTACAGCTTCTCTATGAAATGGTAGGGAGGTTTTTGTGGTTGACTCGTATGGGTCTTTGGAACTTTATAGACTGTAAAGGTAGTGTGGTTTATCAACAAAATGCTCTAACTTCTCTTTGCAATATGAAATTTTTATTTTCATTTGTACACATCCGTTAAATTATTCCAATATCTTCCATGGCTAGGATAAGCCTATACATAGTTTAAATTTTGTTGAAGGATGTTGTTGCTTATGCAAGATTATGTTCAAAAAAAGGACAAGATTTAAACTAAAAACCCTCCGGACAACTTATTGTTTCAACTGTCCTTTGTAAAAACAAAGGTTAATATCAGCTCTAAATACCATGTCCCTTTCATGAACATCACAAGATTTGCATATTGAGCTTGCTGTTAGTAATAGTGGAGAAACATCAGAAATTGCCGTGGGAAACTGAAAAGGTCTGTATTTTTGATGTGAATTGCATTTGAATTGAATTTTCTCGTTTGTTATACTTCTTACACAGATTTCTTTGTGGATGACTAGGCATAGGTTATAAAGATGATCACAGTTAACCGCGTGTCTTATATAACACTTCTTTCCTCCTAAAAATTTCATTCATTGTCATGATGAAAATCTTAATAAACTACTTAATCTTAAGTTTTACGTAAGTTCAGAGAGGTCTTCATATAAATTCTCATTACAGCAAATTGGGAGTGACGACTTTCGCCTTTTTACTACCTCAGCTGAAAGGATAGGATATCCAGGGAACGGATTTACTTTTTAGTTGCAAATGCTAATGTTTTCCTAAAGTTGTACATTATCTATCCTTAATATAAAGAGTGAAAAGGAAAGGGTACTCTTCAAATTATAAAAGAAGGACTTTCCTAATTTTCCGAAAGTTTATGAGTTCTTTAACATTAACTTTGATATAATTTGTGTTAACTATCAGAAAAACAAATCAGCTCTATACAATTTTAGTTCCAAATGTGATCAGATGTTGCTTAATCAGAGTGTTTTTTCGTCTGTGTATCATTTACTGTCTTATTGGTTATTGAATTATGAACTTTTACAACTTAACAGTTACTTATGTGAAATCCCATTACCTTTTATGTCCAATAAAAGGTCATGGTATCCTTATCGTTATGTTTTCCGAATTCCTCCATTCCATTTTTAAGTTATTCATTTTTTCCATCATGTTTGTTGTAAAAATTTCTTGTGGTGTTGTTTGGTAGTCATCATTGATATCAGCATCCGTTTCTTTCCTTAAATCTTGACTAGGTTCTTAAAGCCCTGTCTAGATGCACACTGAAAGATGTATAATGGTGTTGACAGATTCACAAAAATATAACCACCGAATGACATGTATGGAGGTGTTCAAATATTTAGCTGCATTTTCTATCTTGCCAACGAATGTACAAACTTGTAGGACGATGTTCGTCAACAAATATATAAACGTGTAGATGTGGTTCTTTACACGTGTTTTAAATGCAAACGCAAGGTTTTCTTCCTTTGACCTGATGTCGGTGAATTCAAAATTTATGTCATTAAAATTTAAAATTTTTAAATTTCTCGAACCATCTTCTTTAGAATTTTAAGGGCCAACGACAGTAGTGAAAAAGTAGCAGGATATATGCTTCAGCAAAGTGAAGTTGAATCAGCTCTCAACTATATTTACGATTGGTTTCAGAAGAGCAAGGTATAACAACCAACGGTTCTTATAGGTTTTTAACGAGTCAACAAGAAGTGTGAAATATCCGTTAGACTACACTGCTTATCCTAATTGCATCAGAATTTAATAAAGATGCAATTAAAGTTTGTGGATTCAAGGTGTTTTTGCATCTTGTCACCTTCTTCTGAAACCAACAATAACTGCATTTTTCTCTTCTAATTCTCAGCCAAAACGATTATTCCCTCAACGAGGACGGCTTTAAAAGCTACAAGATGAGCTTCCCAACGCCAGAACTTCTGTTCCTTACAGCTGTTAGAGATGGCGACATAGGTTACGTTGAGCAGGCTTTGGAAGATCCAACGCATACATTGGATGTGAATATTACAAGTTCAGAGGGGCTGACACCCCTTTCCATAGCGGTTAAGAATGGCCATAAACGTAAGTAAATATGTGTTTCGTATGTGAGTTTGAAGGACAGATGTGCAATCTACAGGAATAGAGTCCACCCTAGGTAGATTAAACATTGCATACACTTTACCATCCCTAGCAACACATTATGTCCCTCTCGACTTTTCCGCCAAAATAAGCGATTCTCAATAAAGTCCAGTTTGGGTTGAAGTACAGTAAGATATGTAATGATATGAATGGAAGATGTTTAGAATCATGAAGTAAAACGGGAAACAAAGTGTACAGTAGTGTAGTGTAAGTCGTGGCTAAGTGAGTCTTTTTATACCATTGATCTGTTTCGAACAGGCTTCTGAACATGAAACATACACTAAAAGAAAAGTAAAAGAAAAGCCCGGGCCGAGAGAAATTGTTCATGATGGATGCAAAATTAAGTGTAAGTTGCTCGGCACTTTTTGGGAACTATTTTTTCTTTCAATTTTGAAAGATGTTAAATAATTATCATAATTAGAACCCGTAATATATTATTATTCCCGACCTATGTGTTTTGTAGTTAACAAACTGTAAAGGACTGAATGAGTTGACATGATTATGAATAATTTAATGTGTAGGGTCACTACCACATGACAATGTTTAAAGGTAGTAAATTAAATTCAAAAAAAATATTTTGGAAAAAGTTGGAATTTTGAATTTTGGTGGTTTGACTTGTAACATTTGTGTAGATAATTTGAAAGAGTGGCTTGTCTTATTTTTTGAAAACCAAATTGAACCACGTTGAGTACTTTTTACAGAGCAGTTATTTGAATGTAAGATATTGTGAGAGTCTTATTTTGATAATTTGTCATTGCTTTGTGAAGGAAGCTTAACAGGTGTGAATTTCGATTCCACGTTGAGGTCTTGTGTACTCAACCTGAAAACACTTCAACTGTCTGAATGAAGCACTAGGAAAGTATTTGTGTCATTTCCCCATTGAACGCGACAAACCGGTTGTCCAGCTCAAATTACTCACCATTGGACTTCTTGTGCAGGTTGTTGCAATTCGACATGGTATTTTTCAGGTTCCTCGAGCTTATCATGAGGTACATCCATGTTATGATTGATAAATGCATCTACTTTCATTTTGCGGCTTCATCCATGTTAAAAGTAACAAAACACCGCGGATTGGTAGGATTTTTTTACAACGAAACCAGTGTAAGTTTGCGCACTAAATGTCCATCGAACTACAACTGTATAATGTCATCATCATCTCCTCTCCACCCTTTTACCGCTAAAGTTCTCGACTGATGCGCCAATTACACTAAAAGTACACTGACAAAGTTAAAGAGGAGGTTTCAAAGTTTTAATATATTTGCATTTTCCTATTCATATTTAAAGTATCCCTACCAGACCAGGTGAAAAAAAACATGTTATATGAATTATTCATTACCTGCTGTTTAAGAGTGGAACGTTTTATTTAAAACAGGTAAGACGAAAACACGCGGCAAAATACTTCATGAAGCTGTTGACAGGAATCAAGAAAATGCTAGCGCTGTTGATGGTTTATGATGTTAAAAATATGTTTCAAACAGTTTGATGCAACAGACCTTCAGAAATAAAAAAAATTATAGACTAATTGAAAAAAGTACACGATGTTGTGGCGAACGTCCCAGTTCATGGCAACAAAGGTACATTTTTTGCTTGTGACGATACTTCATTGACCAATCCGCTGCCTTGATAATATCTGCTCCCAGTGATACCTGTGATACACAGAGAAGACTGAGGTACACATAGTGTTGTAATAGATGAATTTTAAACAGCATTGAGGTGGACTTAAGTATAAAGTAGGTTGGAATAAGCAAAGCTCTTTGTGGGGGGGGGGGGGAGAAGGATTAGGCCTCTAACATCTTCTGGATATTTAGTATACGCAATTTCCCACATGTAATTTCATCAATGGGATTGTCCTATTGGGTTGTCATTAAAAAACCTGGCACAATTCAGCTGATCCAGAAGCAGAGATTGGTTTTATGCATGTAAGGAGCGATGGCGCGATCCCGCTCCTGAGCACTCCTTAAATTAGCTCAGCGAGCGACCGAGAGCAAATATTTGCGTTCCCAAAATCTAGTAGAGCTCATTCAAGCTCCTTAAATTTTGCTGGAGTGCAACGTGACGATGTTTTACGTGGGATTTACTGTGTGCTAAAATCTCATTGATTCACGGTATAAATTTGTGAAAGGACGTTCGTGCAAAAGTTTCATCCGCACACACAGTTAACAAAATGGAGAAGTCAGAAACTGTCAAACCAACATCAAATATTGCAATGCTATGATTCTAGTTGTATGCTTTTAAAAAATTTCTCACCTAATGCCATGTGTTATCATATGTCAAGGGACTTTAATCAAGCAACGCACGGAAAATATTCTAAATACACGATAAAAAACCACTCGCTGATAAGTAGCAACCGCTCGAAGATTGCGCAAAATGTCGAAAGAAAGCGAGTTCCTTGTTAGGGTGGGGAGTACCAGTTCTGCGAAATTAACGTGACACAGGGATTCTCGACACTATCAGGTATTTTGTGACTGGAATCACAATTTTCATTTGTAACCAAATTAAACATACGATTCTCCGAGTGGCTCGTCCCTTGTTATTCTGTCGCTCTAAGAAAAGTATGAGCCAAATATTCCAATCCCACTTTACAAAACTACCACATTAAGCGAGTAAAGGTAATGAATTTAATTTATCTTTCGTGCCAGAAAGCTAACAGGAAAGTAACTTTAGGGTTATTGTAAACCGTATTTAATAAAATGAAGAAACTGCTGTGACAAATCTATAGGCGCCAATAGGATGCTGCCATCAATCCAAAGGATCAGTTTCTTTTCATGGACTTAAGTCGTTTACGATAAATAACATGGCTAGAGACACAACTCTTTTACATCATTAACATGTCCCATCGTTATAAGATACGATCGAAGATATCTATGGGACATCGTCGATGCCTACGAAATCACCAATATAGGGAAAATTCAGGCAAGAAATAATGTTAACATGTGAAAGGGGAACCAAATCAGTGTAGTGGAATTTCCATTCAAATTGGACATACATTTTCTAGATATTAGTAAATGAAGTCAAAAGATTTGGGTTCGAAAGCGAACTTCAACTTGAAGCAGCAGAGGTTATATAACTTCCTCACATTGACAGAGAAAGCATTCATTCCCTTTGTTTTTCAGATTGTTTTTTTTTTTTACTTTGAAGTGAATACGTATTGTATCCCTTGTTTGGGATGCAAGGTTTTTAAGTTCTTAAGCCACTTTGCAATCGGATTTTGATAATGTGGAAAAGTTGAGGAGAAAGTAGGAAGTGAATTATAAAGAAAACAAAAGACTGTTCATTAATGTAAACATGTGATTTCATATGTGTTTTCCTCAAGTTCATGTTTTGATGGAAGCTGGACAACTTTACCTGCTGATATCTTGTGAACTACACATCGGACTTCAATCCAAATTTTATCGAAACGTCCAGAATAACCGTACCAACATATTGATACATGATGGGGCCTCCAACCCTTCTTTAAAGGTACATCCTGGTATCGACGTCCTAGGTTCTCAAAAAAGAGAATATTTTTATTGCACGCCATTCAAACCCCATAACGTCCATCATGTTCATAACTCACATCAGAATATTCCTTTTTAAAGAAAGGTTTTCTTTGTCAAAAACAGACCCCCAGTTGCTTCAAGGATACAAAGTGCTATGTAGCACTGGCGGTTTGGTTCTTAACCTTTTTGTCTTTCGCTGAAATTGTAGTAATTAATTTTACCTCAAAGCTTCACACCAGTGAAATGTTGAATAGTGTTCATTTGAGATTAAGCTAAAAATTTGTGAGCACAAACATTACAGTTTTAAAAGAGCTTGTTTATTTAATTTCCATGAGCAACATAAAAAATACAAAATATGAAAAAAATCATGAAATCAGATCCAAGCACAACATGCTATCGAGATGAAATTTTCACTAATAAAGAGAAGAATAGTGCCCTAATTTTTGTAATCTCTTGAAATCTTGAACTCTTGAACTCTTGAAATTTGTCGTCGGAATACCCCTTAAATAGAGAAACTCCCACGAGTTGGTGAATCAAGCACTTTGCACAGAAATTAATCATTGAACAAGATCGCATGATATGCAGTCAAGGTAACAATTTTCCAAGCATTAGCTAATCTTCGGACTTTCTCCTTCTATAAAATGTTTTATAATGCGTTTTGATTATGCCACTATACAAACAGAAGTGCAATACTGGATTACTTGGGCTAGTTTTTATTTTCTTTTTTTTTTTTCCTTTTTTTTTTGTCTAGAGTGACTTTTAAGGAAAATAAGGACAATGTGGAAAATGTGTTTTTGCCAATTTAATTACATAAACTACTCGGGTGTACAGTATCAGGAGATATAAATCCTTATTCAAGGAACTATTAAAAAGAGTCGTTGGATAGTATGTGGTTGTTTGTTGAGCCTTTGGCCTTGATAAAAATAGCCACACCTTTTTTTCCACACTCATTCATAAATGCTATTTTCTAATGTGCCTATAGAATGAGAGTAGCATGTCCATCACGGACTTCCTATATACATGGACAGGGCATATAATGCCTACGTCATGTCCGTAGATTGCCGCCACCGTCTGAGGCCAAAAAAGCTCACCAAGATGGCCGCCGTGAAGCTATAATTCGTATGATTAAGACCTGAATGGCTAGTTATATCATATTCCTGCAATACGTGAAGAAATTTTTACCAGAGCCTGTATTATTTCGAAAATATTTCAACTTTCTTGCAAAATCTGTTGAGTTACTTGTCTAAGCAAGTCCAAACTTTCGCACAAAACCTAACAGACGGCAATCTTGGTGCCGTTTTACTCACATTTACGGTAGCGACAATCTACGGTGCAATATGCTCTGTCAATATATAGGAAGTCCGTCCGTGATGTCCATATTGCTCAATAAACTGCTTAAACTGTGCAAATCAGGTGGTTCTCTATCAATTTATGCCATTTTTTGTTATCACGACAAACGGCCTGCTAAATGGAAAGATAATGAAAATGCACTTTGGGATTGCCACAGGTCAGTGTAAGAGACTACAAGTGACTTTGCTTAGGCCATTCTGTTTAACGTAAACCACTATTTTGTACTTTTCACTAGAATCTCTTTTCTTTTTTTTATCCTTTTTTTTTTTTTTTGGAGAAAAGACTATGCACCCAGCTCTCTTCGTTAATCTTTATTCTGTCCTTGATTTAATCGTAATTTATATTACCGCAAGAGCATGCCATTTTTATATTGTGCTCTCATCAACCAGCTATTTTTTATTTTAACTACGGTTCTCTGAGTTTATGGTGTTTACAAGAAGCAAATAATATAAGCGTTATTCTTGAATAAGTGAAAGAGTGAAACTGCTGGTGTGAGAGACATAAGAGTGAAAATGTGTTTCAAGAAGTATCAAAATGTTTATTCCTATCAAATG
This sequence comes from Holothuria scabra, assembly GCA_037179385.1. Lineage (NCBI taxonomy): Eukaryota > Metazoa > Echinodermata > Holothuroidea > Aspidochirotida > Holothuriidae > Holothuria > Holothuria scabra. The sequence continues at coordinate 28,467,641 of CM074189.1, forward strand.
TGTCAAAAATTGTCCAAAATAGAAATGTGACAGTTCCTTCAAATTCCTTTAATCTGTTAATTTCATCAACATCATCTGAACTTTCTAAAATACATTGGTTCATTACAACCTTGGTTCATTACAACCTCTTAGATAAATCTAAGAATATACTGCTAGTCCCTTCCCCATAGATTAAATACCATCTATTAAGATGCAGATAGGGGTGAATTGTTAAAGTTATGCACTCATGTTTACAAAACACGTGAACAATAAACGATTATGATCTTCCTTAAGTTTGAATTCTCTAGGTTCAAACATCTTTGTAAACAGCAATGTTCTTCAAGACTGTAGAAACCGGAAGCGTGTAATATGACTAACGTGAGTCGAATTCCTGGCCTCGATTTAACTCGCTGTAAATCAGTGAGACGATAATGATATTTTTAATTCAGATAAGGTGAGATTGGCCTAAGGATGTTCACTTTGCTTATCCTTCGTCAGTAAGACACTCGGGTCTGTAGTGACAGTGACGAAGCTACGCGGGGAGGTGGGTGCTCGAACCCCCACTAAATCGCCCCCCCCCCCCCCTCGCAGCACCCCCACTGGAAACCTGGGTATAAAATTATATTCTTGCTGGCCAATGATAATATTCAAACCAGTCTACCCGGCAACCATGACGTAGAAGCACTTGGGATAGATCCACTCTGAATGTCGCAATAAATTCGGGAAGACTGTGACAAACTTCATCTTCGGAATCTCTTGACTTTCTACTTGTCGGGTTTCTTGATGGATAATATCCCAGCATTTTTGTAGCGGCCGAAGTTGGTTACCTCCATGTAGATTACAGTCGTGCAAAAGGGTGCTCCTAGAATGGCTCCTAGCACTGGCATGGTTCTGTCTCTCCTGTGGGGATTTTTTTTATTCCTGGAAATCGCAAATTTGTTCCAAAATCAAACTTTGTGTAGGGGGTAGAATATTTGAGTCAAATATGGTAGGAATACAAAAATATATAGAAATTTAGGAATAAATATGGTAGGTTGGAAGGAATTTGCACTTTGCACTTTCCACTTTGCACGGCAAGTGTGCTGCAATGAGTCGCTGGCCATTGCAACAACCAGACCCATAGCGGGTCAATGCAGTCTCAAGGGTAACAACAACAAAATGCCCGGAATGGTCGAATATCCAAATCTTTCAAGCATTTGCTAGAAAAAAATAAGGGTGAGGATAGTAAGGGAAATATAGTTACCAAAATTCAAACCGAAAAAAAAAATTAAAACTGATTTTTTTTTTTTCAAAAAATTTGCCCTGTGTTTAGGCGCGGTGCCTTTAGGTTTGTCATCTATTCTGCCCTATTCTGCCCTAGAGCCAATGGTAACGAAAATCGGGTGATTTTTTTTCAATTCATACTTTACATGATGCAGTGTGAAAATGTCTTTCTATTAGTCTGCTTGAAAATTCATTTAAAACACACATGTAACATGACATTTTTCAAAACTAAAATCATAAATAGTCGGGATTTCGGACAGTCACACAATTTCATCAATATATTTCATAGCATGTTTTCAATTCCGTAAATAGCTTTCCCGGCCCGAAAATATGCAAGACCATTTCATCCATTGGTAGTGGTTCATTTTTTCTGGTAATTTTCCGATCAAAATAGCCACTGCTTAGATTCCCCTATAAGCCTGGGAAATGTCATTCTTCGATTTTGTTTTACTTTTTTGCTACGCTGCTGTGTAGTGAGTCCTTGCATGATCACATGAATGTTATATCATTACCCCTTAAATCGCCTTGTTACATGTATGATGCACCTAACCTTTGTATTTCACTCACTCTTGGGCATGCAAAAAGTATTTTTTTATTGGAAGATGGCTAGAAGCAGGTGACAATCTAAGGTCAACATAAGGCGCAATCATTTTATCATTATTCCTGTTCGGTGCTTGATTTTAAACAATGCATCTAACTCAAAGCTGGCACATGCGGTCATTGTGAATTTCATGACGATACTGTGAGTTTGGCATTACGCCTTGCCGTGTGGACATTCTTCATTATTTTCAAAATAATATACAGCTTAGCAAGATGTGCAATGCAGACTCGGTAGAACGTATCTTTACACATAGATAAGAAATGCCGTAGCTTTATCATATCCTCTTCGCGATGTCAAATCCTCAAGCAAGGCTTTAACGAGATGATTCTGTGTCAGATGCGAATTTCGTTGTGATCTTTTGATACTGAAGGCCATTTGATTATTTTCATGTCGATTCGTTGAGGCCGGGAGAATCACCTGTTCATACGACAGCTTTTATTGTTAAATTGGAAAATGCAATAATGTTGAGTTGCCAAATTTGATGAAATGTGCTAAATATGCTAACTATGCTTTTGAAATTGCTGGTAGACAGAATATCTCCAAGAAATTTTTTTATTGAACTGTACTTATAGTTTTATAGTTGATTTCGTATTTCATCTTTTTGTTGAGGAAAATAATATGAGGTATCATTGCCTTTCGAAGACAATCTAGATATCAATAAGACTCTTGAAGTAAAATCTGTTTAAGAACTTAATCATCGAACAATGAACCCTTCAACAGTTGAGCAATAAGGCAAACGATCATTTGTCTCCTCCAAGGGCGTAAACCTTCTGCCAAACAGGGACTTGTCATTACAATGTTTATTTATATCTTATAATAATATTTCTTTTACATTTAAATTATACCTTCGACCTGTCTTAAATGACTTTATCCAAGAAAACGATTACATTTGAAAAATATTTTGCCCCGTCAAATTTAATAAAATACATATGCAAATCTGTTACGCGAGAAATGTCATCGTAGTGTAGTGTCAGTCTATTCCTTTTTTTCTTTGGCCTCGATCTCAAGGAAAGCTGCTTTATTTACATCAAACCCTGTGCTTAATTTATTTACAGTGCTATTGAGTAATTTCCTGAAAAATGGCTGCATTATAGACACCAAACCAGAAACTGTGGTTGCTTTGTATTTAACGCATCACAAATCCATCCATAACTAATCATGGTAAATCTTGGGAAATCGTAAAACTTTAGAGAGTCATGTTCAAAAGACGAGAATTGATAGTGCAGTCGTTCGATTAAGGACCCACATGTGACATTGTGGAGTATACCGAGATAGTTGGTTTTGCCTTTTTAACATTGGCCTAACCATTCCCATGTAATGCTATGAGATCATTTCATCACTGAGAGGGATCCAGGTTGCCACCTGAGTGCACATTTCACGAGAAAGTTTCAAGGTTCCAAGGTAACGTGGTTAGGTGGACCATATCCTACAATCCAACCACCACTAAAGAAATGCACCTTGCTGCATCGTGTGTTTGTCCTTCAATGGATTTGTTCCATACTGAAAGTTGATCAGTTGTGACTTACAATATCATACCGTAGGTATCTCACTGTTGCTGTCCATGTCAAATTTTGAATATAAGAATCAGGGAACAGGAAACGTATAGCAAACACATAACTTAAAAAATATTGGAAGGTACCAAGAGAATAAAAATAAGTCACAATCCTAAAACTGAATCAAGTTGTCTCCATATAGTGGCTCACTCTATATAAAGTGGGTCACTATCGGGACAAACTTACTCAGCTTTATACAACTTAAAAGTGAATCACTATGGGGACAACTTGACTTAGTTTTAGGATAGTGACTCGCTTTTTATTTTCTGTGTAAAGATACATTCCGATTGCCGTAGGTTTAAACTACATCGAGTAATTTCATGTACTTTGTGTGGTATGGAGTATAGCTTCCCCAAATAAAGTATTGTTTAGACACAATGGAAAAGCTACTTATTCGCATAAAGGTCGACGCCTCTCTATAGTGGAGTCTTTCCATATAATATACATCTGCTTAAGTCCAATTTACAGGAATGTATACTGTACATATATCGAAATATACATGCATTTTTGTGAGTTGTGAGTTGTGCTTAAATTCAGTCAAGTGTGCTATATGTCGGCGTGCTGTCATTCAATACCTCTTTAGCCACCTTCGAGAAATTTAGTAGATCAGACACATTGCAGATGAATGCCCAAAGGAAAATGTGTTTTCTCTTTTCCTAGAAAGCAAACATCTCACTGTGTTACATATAATAAAAAGGAAGAGTGCGACAGACGTTCATTAACATTTTAATATAGTATTTCTGATGAGAGGAACAGCTGTTTTACATAAAAGGTGTGTCATTATAGTGGCCAACATGTGAGGAATAAAGTAGTCATCGTCAATTTGCTTGTTGTTTCTCTTCCACTTTTCCCTTCACTTTTCGCCTACTTTGTTTGGTTCCTACCCGCTATTTGAGGATTCACTCTGTACACCTACGTATTTATGTACTTATAAACAAATCCGGGAGGATACTGAAATCGACAAAAAGTGGAAGTCCATCGGTATTCATTTTTCTTAATTTTTTATCTGCATTTAATTCTAAGCACTCATATTTAGTGAAACTGAGGGATCAAAAGGCGTGAAGTGTACAACCATCCGTAATGCATTTGAAAAAATTAAAGCTGGTGGACCTGAGTTAGGTCCAGCTAAAGACCAATATCTTGACTGTTTGATTTCGTCTTTATATTTACAATATGTGTAATATGTGTATTTTGCTTTCAGCCCTCAATCCCGATTACTTTAACATAAGGAAAATATATTCAGTGTTTTCAACTCCTTAAACAGCTATAAGACAATTGACGTATCGTATCGTTCCTCTTGCATAAATATGATGGAAACAAGAAGTTCTCATATTGGCCCACAAAATACCTTATAATAAAGAGCCTCACACTTCAATTGAAAACATTGGAATTTTTAATATTTTGTTTTTACAGTTATTGTGCAACAACTTCTCAAGCATGGTTGTGCTTTTGGGGATAGTTTACTTCGTGCTGTAGATTCCGAGTTCTTCGATGCAGTGTTTCTAATATGTAAATATGCTGAAGCTCAAGGGGTGAGTAAGTTTATGATGCTTGCTAATTGAGACAGAATCATGGCAACATTGGTCGATGGAGAGTTGGTTCAGTGTGAGCGTAGACACTACGATTTTCTTCAAGCAATGCATTAAGCAATAATGTTATCAATAAATTCAAACTCTATGGGAAATCTACACTTTTTGTAGTGTAGATTCAATCAAGTTGAAATTCAATGAAAATTTACAAATAGATGGGATTAGGACGTAAAAATAAAAAAGTAATAAATACTTGGACTGTGCGACTGTGTGCCTCTTGGAATCATCATCCACCTAATGATAATAAATGTTTTAGCACATGACATCAGAGGGTACATAAACATACCAATATTTCTAAACGGGCTGAAAACACTTCCCTGACAGTCCTCCCAAGACCGTTGAGAGAGTCACTGAGTTACCAACCCCTTTCAAAAAGAACACTTTCCATTGTAGGTCTACAGCTTCTACCAATTCTGCCTTTAGTATTAAACAAAACCGGAAAAAAGTCCATTTGCCTCTCACAATGGCCGAGATTTACCATCACAAGAAGATACTGTTAGGACGAATAAAAGTAACCGAATTAAGTTGCAAAAAATCCCCAAATTCTTTAGATTATGAAAATTTCTGATGTCTTAAATACTGACTCATGACTCGATATTTCCCCAAATCACTGTGTGCTGCTACAACTTTATCAAGTAGAAAAATCACCTTTTCAGTATATCGTTTTCTATTCTATGATAGCATCGACCCGATTCTGAAATGAAAATCACAGTCAGTGTAGTGGTGTGAAAACTACTTTGAGAAATTCGTTTGCCTAACTTTATCAAGACATGATACCGCAGCCTATTCCATGCTCATTCAATCATTTGAAATGGCCCTTCACGTTGGCATTTTATATCAAAGTATTTCAGGTTTCTAACCGGGGATTTAACTTTTCAATTAGGCAAGATTAATTTGATTAAAACATGCCGGCACCTCTTTTAGAATTTTTTGCTTGCTTTAAGTTGTTGAGTTTCAATTGCATCAGATTCTGCATCAATCCTGTTGTCTATTGGAATAGCTTGTTGGATTAATAGACCAGTTGTCGGTTACTTTAATTGGAAACCACGGGTTTTCCTTAAAAAGTGCGATAGTCATGACAGATTCCGGTAAAGGCAATTATTTCATCATGAGTTTAATTTCTCCCTCATAAACTTAGAGATGGGTTTGTGTTTTCATTCAACGTTTTACTTCTTTCTTAAAAATTCTGAGCAAAACGGGTTGGGCAATCACGGCCTGGGAGTGAGGAAACGTTGGGTATATTTTTGTTTCAGTTGGGTGAGCACAGCAATGATTGGAAACGTGTAGTGTTTATGGTCAGAGCGGAATCGGGCGAAGTTCTTAACCACATTAAAAAGGATATTACTTTAAGCCGGTGTGTAATGCTATTCTTCAGTTTATTGTGACTTTGAAAATGAAATTCACTTTTTCATACTTCTTTCGGCTCCATGAATTCGAGTATTCAAATACCCAACGTTCATCTAACGTTGGGTTAATGCACTACCACACCAACATATGGGCAAAGTTTGCACCCAAGGGTGAGTAAAAAATGCCCCCCTCCCATCAATTAGGCAAAAGAAACTTACCCAGAAAAAAGGAAAACTTTTGTCAAATATATTTGGTAAATATACTTGCTCATTTGTTGGGCACAACTTACCCAGTTGAAGGTGTGGTGTTATACGAACCCAACGCTGGGTACAAGTTGGGTAAAATTTTGTCCAAAATGCGACCATGTTCAAGAGTCTTCAGCTGAAAAGCCTTGAAAAAGCAAAAATAGAAAACCTCCATGTTAGTGGAATGTATTGAAGATTCGTCTTTGTGAGATTTCAAATGCGTTGAAGACACGAGTATTTCTACTACCAGAAGGTATCAATTTTTCTTTTCAAAGCCACTGATGAGTGATCAACATTTTGCCCCTCCGTTTCGCGTCCGTTACACGCCTTCTATAGAGGCTTTGCAATTGCGTCACGGAACCGCCATGCTGGAGGTCATTCATGCTAAATACACGCGGCTTTGTGCCGAACGCACTGCACAGTGTGCACTGTGATACACATGGTGTGTACAAATTTTACGAGCAGACGTGTCCCGTATGGTTCGCTTTGAAGTTACATGTACTCCAACATGGCCGACGGAGAGTATTATGACGTCATGTGAAAAGCCTCTATATGTAATCAAATTATTACAATTAACGACGACGCTCATCGGATCATTAAAGTTACCCTATCCTTTCAGCAGGGTTAAACGTCGATACCTTTCCAAAGCAGACAAATCCCTTATTTACAAGAAACAGTACTAAAAGGGAGTGGTTAATATCTTCTAGGGTGGGATTATTAAAACAAAATACATTCTGAAACAAGGGAGAATTCAGGAATTGCTGTAAGGGGGCGAGCCATGTAACCGAAGGTTTTAAACGAGGGCAAAGCGGGCGCTTTAGTTCGTTGGGTTCATGAGACTGCAAGGGAATCCATACCAGTGATTATATTAGAAACGTGTTGAATTCGGACTCGTTCAGGAGGTGTTGCATGATTTGTTCCAATGACATACCTGGGCCAATGTTATGGAATTGTTATCCACTGAGTATGATCGTCTGGTCCTTTACCGTTTTTGCTCCCTGCTCAATACTTTGAATTATTTTCCTATTTTTGTCAGGATTACCAAGTCTCTTACTTTGCAATGCAATTCTTCACTTTGGTAATATTTTGTATATTTCCTCTGTCTGCAACAAAACTCTCCTTTTTCAGTGCAAGCTTCTAAGATTATTTATATCCATTGTTACAGATCCATGGCTATAGATTAACTGTAACCAAAGACGATGTTAAGGGTATTCAAAATGTATTCTGCATTGGCTTATGTTTCTTACCTACAAAAGGCAAGCCGAATCCTTATACCTGGTAAACCCCCTCTTAATCTACAAACTGCAAACCAGAATAAACATATTAAATGAGAAACTTATAATAAAAATTATATGATCAAAAACTTATAATTCCCAATTCGCTATCCCAAACCCGAAAATTACGTAGTTGAAAATTTTATATTGAATCTCTGTATACATATAATCATCTGTTTTATGTCTTCAAATATGATCGTGAATATTTATGCATTGGCGTTGCATGTTGTCATTTCGGAGAAAACAATAGACCGTAGGACGCCCACGCATTGAGGAAACTTTGCCATTGACGTCTGGTAGGCTTTCTTTCGCAATTAACTGGTCGGCAAAAGGTGAAAATGCTTTAAAAAAGGGTATTCTTGTGGACATATTATTATGGTACTATGGTAGATGTATTATGCACCATTCAGGCATGAATAGTGGTACTGCGTGGTGTTTAGTACCACTATGGCATGTCTCCAGTACTCCAGTGAGGCTGCTTTTAAGTCCCATGTTGTATTTGAGATAAAATGTTGGCTTCACATAAAATCGTGTCCACTTAAGGTGTGTCACCTTTATTTGAAGTCCACAGATTGACCCAATTTGAAACAAGCAATATATATATCATGCTGATTTCAATTACTGATGTGTACTGAAGGAGTGATTGAATCGGGTTTATTTGTTGACACAAAATAGATGGCGCTCTGTATTATCAGAAGTCATGTTTTGGAGTTACTCACTCTCCAGAAAATACCCGTCCGAGAGGCCTGAACAATACGTGGACACGGAAATGTCCACTTAATGTCCATGTCCACGTTTTAACTCAATTTTTCACGCGCAATGTCCACGATAGCCCGCATGTAGATATATATATATACATATATATATATATATATATATATATACATATATATATATATATATATATATATACATATATATATATATATATATATATATACATATACCTAATTGTGGAATAAGTGGAATTTTTGGCAAAATATCAACATTAGGGTGAAATTACCGTTAGGGGGAAAATTTAGCCCGCATTTAGATATATATATACATATTTATATATATACACACATATATACACACACATATATATATATACATATACCTAATTGTGGAATAAGTGGAGTTTTTTGGCAAAATATCAACTTTAGGGTGAAATTACCGTTAGGGGGAAAATTTACGTTTTCCTTTACGTTTTTACACACTGTTTTAATGGGAATACGTTAGTGTATAGCAAAATACATTTGTGGGTACGTGATATATATAAAGGAAACCAGTACTTCTTGTAATTTTCACATCAAAGAATGAAAAATAATGTCAAATGACTTTTTAAAGTCAATCATGATACATGACAGTCTACTTTATTTCTTCAAGTTGGGGTAACTGCCTTTTTCTCTTTTAAATACGTGATTTACACCGAATTCATGAAAGAGTTGCATATTTTATCACCAGTCGTACTATTTCCTTGTTCATCATCTTACTTAATCTGTCGATGCAATTGTCAATATACCAGCAGATATGTATATTTTTACAGTGAATTTTCAATTCTATCATTTCTACCCTAAGGTGGACCAGCTGTGACAAATAAAAAAGCTTTCTCCCTTTACTGGGCAGACATAATTATGCTCTAAACGTCGGTTCAAATACCTCGAGATTTATCGTCGTTTTTAAATATTAACGGGATATCATATATTGCGGCGTTGGTACTATATATTTATGACAGCGAATCTTAATGATGGAATATGAACCGGCCATAACTGTGTGAAATGTAAATACGGAATTCTGTGACCTATGCATATACTTTCGATCACCTTGTTGTTATTTCATACAGTCTAATAAGTTCTTTACATTCGCTCTCCATGTTTGGTTCCTGCTACAAAGAACGGTCGTTAATTATCTGTTGGCATGTCTCATAAGTTAGTACGGTATAAACGCAAGCTAGTTTGTAGGTATGATAGTAACGATATATGATAGTAATTAACTCCAGTTGTCAATGTAGACGCAGTGTTGATATCCTTTAACTGTGTATGTAGCGTCACTGTGTGTATGGATGTTGGTTCGGTGAATAGTGCAGTCTAATAGTACAATACTGCAGTGCTTTACTGTTAAGATCGCTATTTCTAAGAATATATATTCATTATTTAAGCTGGTATGAGCGAATGAATATGCGGAACTGATGGATATAACAACAGCAGATAATATGTACATAACATTAAAATGGCAAATTGACAATACATCTTGGGTACTTTTGGTTCTACTTCCATTGCAAACATGGGCTGGAATATGCAGTAACCGAAGGAGGTTAACTCAAAGAATGAGAGGGTGTGGCACCATGTTGAAAAAAGATGATTTTTAATTCCGATTTTTGAATGCTGACATTTAAAGTTTAATTACAAAAACAACAATGTTTTACCCGTGCAGTAGCAAATGAAGGCATTTTTAGAGATAAAAACGGATTAAACTCACATTATTGTGGGTTTTTTGTTTGACATTAGCAGCAGGGCTGGTAAACCAAAGCGAGCAGACCGGGATATTAATTTAGCTAATGATAGTTTTATCTTTTCACATTTTCTTGAGAACATTGAGGTGGTCGTCCCGATGTCACAAATGACACCGCCCCTGGTTTTAACGTATTGATGTAAAGGCAGTCAACTCACACCTAAGTGCAATATTTCTAGTATTCTGCAGAAGTTTCGGATGGCCACATCTCTTTGATTGGCAGCAAATCACAAAAATGTAGGGTAGCTGGTGCTTATACTGCACAGCATTACTGTAGACTACTGAGAGTAGTGTAAGCGACTTAGATTTTTTGGATAAGAATGAGGTTTGGTCAGATACGGTAGGGGCTTAAGTAAGTAGGTTAGAAAAATGGAAAGGCCTTAGTTGAGACCATCTGGCCTATAAACCATGAAACATTTACTGATATTACCAAACAACGAAGACTGGGAATATTTTAAAATGTCCATACCTCCACTTCAAATTTACCATAGACTTAGTGGGGCGACATGGGCCGATGCTTTTACGCAAACCGGAATGAAAAAGCAGGGAGTAATGTCCACATATTTCAAGTATGTGGACGGATATTGTTTCAATACACTGAAAAACAATTACGCGATCTTTAGCAGGGACAATCGCGCAGCTTATTCTTTCAGAAAGTTATAAGTATGGTCATAATATCAATGATAATCCTTTTTCAACATGTTTACCATACACTTTTCAAAATCTACTCTCTTAAATCGTAAGTTTCAAAATATTGGAGTTTGAATCTTAAAGAGTGAAATTAGTGACCAATCGGACGTTCAATTGGTCACTAATTCCAGTTTTTTAAGTTTATTTAGCTCTATTAGGCGAATTTTAATTCTATTGATTTAAGAGAGAAGATTTTAAATGCTCGATAAACTACCCGACCTATCGTCAAGATCGTTAATGAGAAATAGAGTACAGAAATAGCAAAGTCTTGCAATCAAATTTAAGTCCAGCTGTCTCACGTCTGTGTAAGCGCAGTTCGAATGTTACTAACGTCAAATTGTTGTTGTCGGTCAACTACACTTTATTTTTTGTAACGTTTAACCATCAAGTTTCTATTTTTGACTGCTGTTTGTAATTGGCATTTAAGAAAATCCTGTGTGATAATTTACAAGATACCATTCAACCGTAAAAATAAAATAATAAAACAGCAGTGATAGACATGACGCCCAATTGGTTGCCATATGATCCAATTTTTGCCACTTTTTTCGACCATCGGTTCTGTAACATCATCTTGGCATGTTGGATATATGCCATGTAGTCCTTTTTTTCGCCACTTCTGTCGACCGTTGGTGTTGTAACATCATCTTGGCATGTTGGATATAGGCTACGTTATCTACAAACAATTATGCATATTTTCGAGGAAAGATATCATTTCATGGTATTGAAAGCTTACTTAATATTGACCTAGAGAATGCAAGAATCGAATTATAATCATGCCTTTCTTGATCATTTCTTGATCAGTTCTTGATCATTCCCAAAAAACATTTGGCCTTTACCAAGGAGCTGCCTTTAAGAAGGAAGACAGTGGATTACCCTCAAATTTTCAAAGTAATTTGGTCTGCAATAAAAACTTCTTTTTCTCTCTTTACTCAAGCAGTGGGTTGTTTCAAAGCAAGAATTTACCGGTATGAGTTGGGCAGTTGTGGCTAACGAAGGAGGCAATTGGGCCTCATGTCCCCCTCACGGATGCCATTTTTTCAGGTCCTTTAAAATACGTAGCAATTATTAAGTATCACAAATTTTACTTCAAAATTAGGCATATGTGGAACCAGATTGCATGCATGGAGACCCAATTTCTCAAAAATTTTCAACAGGGAAGGACTGTCACCCCAAGGCCCCTCAGTGATGCATTTTTTCAGTTCCTTAAAATTAGCAGATTTTATCCAATTCCAAATTTTACTTTAAAAAGGTAGCCTCTGTACCTCCCTAGTGGCACCTGTTATCTCTAAGGACACCTTACTTTGTAAGAATTTTCAAAACGGAGGGGTCTATCCCTTAGACTCCTTTCCCAGCCGGCATAGTCGTACCAGACGGGTACAAGGGAGCGAAGGGAGTTCAGGTGGGGTAAGAAATAGTTTGCTATTTATCATGCAAGAGATGTTAGGGGTATAATCATCAACGGACTAGTGTTCCAGCAGTCACAGACAAGTTGATCAATTATTTAATTTAGCAAAGAGTCACATTAGAGAAGCATTAGCATATTTTCAATTCCGTTGCATAGTTTCCCCGAAAAGAAAAAGAAACCATTAATTTAATAAAATAGTCCAAGGACATTTTACGTAGTAATTTTTTGATCACTCAGCATGTTTCTGATTTTATTCTTATGGCAAACGAATGCTTAACATAAAAATGGTTAGATTCTCTTTACAAGCATGAAAACGCATTTTTCGGCCATCGGAGGGGTCACAATAGTTCTCAAAGTTTCCCCTACGCTCCACACAAACTAATAGTGCCTCTCCACTTAAACAGTCTTTCGGTCAAAATTACATTTTTGGGGTCAAATAATTTTTAAATTCTTTTTTGATCACTTAGCAGTGCACGAACTCGTTTTGAAGTGAACATTTTATGGCAAACAATAGACCAAGATAGCGACTGGTTAGATTTTTGGTACGAGTCTCGAAAATGCTACTTCTGGCATTATAGGGTTTAGCTTTTGTGCCTTTATAATTACATACCTTCCAATAAGATTACGGTATTGGGTTGATGTGGAAACCTGTTTTCTGTGAAGCCTGTATTGCAGCTCCAAACTTACACAATAGGTAAATTCGCGTACGTGGGATTTGCATTGAAATAAATCAAATGTCGCTTTTCCAGTAAGACTCAGTCAAATTGCAGATATCGTCTGCTATACAAACGGAAAACTCCCTTTTGACTTCAAAATCAATTGCGAAATTGTTCAGAAGTAATAATTCGGAATCAAGTAATAAAAGTAAATTATAATAGGAGTATGTACAAATAAGGTACTCCCATCCCCATAATATGTAAGTCGAGATTAATGAATGAAGAAGATTTTTCACAGTGTTTTGTGTAATTTCCTTCCTTAATATTGACGTAATTATTTATAAAGATGTACATATTAATTCGATGAATTGGATATCTTGTTCTTCCCTTGTATTTAGACAATAGACATGATTCGTCCTTAGTCTTTGACCTTCATACCTAAGCAAGCTGTTGGCATTTATTTTCTGTAAATCGTCAATCGTGACGTGCACGCCTTCCATCTTTTCATGTTTTCATTCTTTCGTGTGTTATTTCATTTGTTCGCTCTTAAATCCATTCAGTTATCAGTGGGATCTATCCTCAAGTAAGGTCAAGCTAGGCTTCGCGACCTGGACCATCCCCAGGAACTGGCGCTTTGTGCTCAATTTAGCTCTGCGCAAGAAAATTTCCCCTCTCACCTAGTTATTCTTTGACCCCGGTTTGCCCCAAAATTTGGCATTTTGGCACCACCACTCGCAGTTCCTCAGTCATCATTCATTTTAAATTAACCATTCATTAATTAATTCATTCACGTATTCATCAAGTCTATCAATTATTCAGTCATTCAATCTGTCAAACAATGTCACGTTTATTTTGTAGGAACTTGTTTATTCACACTTGGGTCGGGGGTCGTTTGGAATTCTGTAGGATGGAGGAAACAGGAGCATGAGTAATGAAATATATATTTATATATATATATATATATATATATATATATATATATATATATATATATATATATATATATATATATATATATATATATATATATATATATATATATATATATATATATATATATATACATCCCCGCATGATTACAAACGTAGGCTCATTGAGAAAGTCGAAAGTCTTATTAAACGTATGAGGTGGAGGGCCTTCTTTTTTGAGAGACATGAGGATAATGATGAGGACACCTGCACAGACAGCAAGTTCGGCTTCAAGTCAAAAAAGAACCCGCCGGTGGTCAGTGACCTCAAACCATTCGAAACCGACTTGATAGCCATGGTGGAGAACATCGAATTTAGGAGTTCCCCTTCCCCCTTCCAACACAAACTAAAGAATGACGCCAAGAAGACGTCATCTCTTAACAAAGTGCTAATCCCTGCCGATAAAACCCGAAATTTATACGCAGCTAACCCAGATGATTACACCAAGCTCCTTAATGACAACATTACACAAAAATACAAAGTTGCTGACGCATCTCTTGTTGCTGACATTAACAAAGAACAGACAGACATTGCCTCTAAGATTGATATCCAGGACCGTATCAATCACATGGAGGAGAGAGAAGCTTTCATCACTGTCAAGGACCATAAAGAAAATTTCCCCAACAAAATATCATGCAGATTAATCAACCCTGCCAAGAGCGAAATGGGACGAGTCAGTAAAATTATCCTTGAACGTGTAAATGAAAACCTGCGGGCCGCCACGAAAGTTAACCAGTGGAGAAGCACATCCGCGGTCATTGACTGCTTTACTTCCCTCAAGGATAAGCAGTTCCGTACCTTTATGGCCTTTGATATTGTGGACTTCTACCCCTCCATTTCTCAGCAGCTACTCACTACCGCCCTCACATGGGCTGAGCAGCGTTTGCATATCTCGAGACTGGACTTCTCTATCATCATGCATGCTAGAAAGTCAGCCCTGTTTAGTAAAAATACACCCTGGACGAAACGAAGCAACCCCCACTCCTTTGATGTCACAATGGGCAGTTTCGATGGCGCTGAGGTATGTGAACTGGTCGGTCTCTACATCCTTAACAGCCTTAGGAAGCACGACTGTGTCTCCGATGTTGGACTTTACAGGGACGACGGACTTGCATCCTTGAGAACGCGCTCCGGAAGACTCGCTGACAGAGCCCGCAAGGATTTCATTAAAATTTTCAACGAGTTCGACCTGAAAATCACTATCGAAACTAACCTCCATACCGTAAATTTCCTCGATGTCACGCTTAATATGAGAGATGGTACCTATGCCCCCTACAGGAAACCCAACGACACCCCCCTGTTCATTAATACCCAGTCAAACCACCCACCCAACATACTTAAAAACATCCCAATGGCTGTAAACAAACGTATTGCTGAGCTCTCTTGCAATCAAGCAGTTTTTGACGCTGCAGCGCCTGCCTACCAAAAGGCACTAGACTCCAGTGGCTTTCAACATAAACTGAAGTACCCCTTTGAGAGCCCGCAAACCCCAAGGCGAAAGAGGAAGCAAAGGCACAGGAAGGTCATTTGGTTCAACCCCCCGTTCAGTAAAACAGTCAAATCTAACGTTGGCAGGGCTTTCCTCAAACTCATAGCCAAACACTTTCCCCGGGGCATAAGCTGCACAAAATATTTAACAAAAACACTGTGAAAGTCAGTTATAGTTGCATGAAAAACATGAAAGCCGTCATAAGCAACCACAACTCTAAGGTGCTTTCAAAGAAAACTGCTACACCCCCAAATCGCGGCTGTAACTGCAGGGCTAAAATTTCTTGTCCCCTTGATGGGAAATGCCTCACATCAGCCGTAGTCTACAAGGCTGAAGTCACTAGTAACGATGCCACACACTCATACATAGGCATGTCTGGCGGCCCATTCAAGGAAAGGTACAACAACCACAAGAAATCTTTTAACTTAGAACGTCATGAAAAAGAAACCGAGCTCTCTAAACACGTTTGGTCCCTTAAGAGGAGCGGCCAGGCTTTTACAATCCGTTGGCACATATTAGCACAGTCAAACACACATAGAACTCCATCTGGCTTTTGTAACCTTTGTCAAGCTGAAAAACTTGCTATAGTCGATCACCGTTCCCCCAACCTCTTGAACAAAAGATCGGAGATTCTATCACAATGCCGCCATCACCACACACGCAAGAAAGTTACTCAAGCGGGCAATGGTTAAAAACCCAGAACGGCGAAGGCTTGTGTTCATTGTTAACCGAGATCCCCTGACGATCGCATTGATTTGTGAGAAACTTTAAGTAGGGTTTTGTTTGCTTTTACAGCATAAATACATGGTCGATATCCGCTCTTCTGCTTGCAGAATTGAGCACTCTGTCCAGTCTTGTTTTTTGGGCAATTATTTGTATTTGTATTTGTATATATATATATATATATATATATATATATATATATATATATATATATATATATATATATATATATATATATATATATATATATATATATATATATATATATTCTACAAATTAGAACCTGAACAGTATAACAAGCTGGTACAACAAAACGTAAACAAAGCATACAAAAAAGCACCGCCCAACACACGCAATCAAATCACTGCAGCTGACAAAATTATAGCTTCAAAACTTGAAATTAGTGACAGAGTCGACATCACAAGCGAAAAACAAGCATTTATTACAATAAAAGACCACAAACCGAACTTCAACAACAAACCCACATGCAGACTATTCAACCCATCAAAATCAGAACTAGGGAAGATTAGCAAACAAATACTAGAACGGATAAATTCAGAAATCAAACAATCTACAGGTTACAACCAATGGAAGAACACAAGTGAAGTCATAGACTGGTTTAGTGAAATACACGACAAACACCAACAATCGTTTATTGCTTTTGACATTTGTGAGTTTTACCCCTCAATTACTGCCGACCTCCTCAGCGAAGCTTTAGACTTTGCATCAAACTACACAGACATACCAGCATTCGAAAGGCATATTATCTTCCACACAAAGAAAACTATGCTGTTCAACGTCGAAACACCATGGTGCAAGCGTACCGAATCTTTATTCGATGTCACCATGGGTAGTTTCGACGGTGCTGAAACTTGTGAACTAATAGGATTGTACCTCCTATCACAACTTCAGCACATTAACATGAATGTCGGCCTATACAGAGACGACGGTTTGGCTGTTTGCAAAGCAACACCAAGGCAAACAGAAAAAATAAAGAAAGAAATATGCAAGATATTCTAAAAAAAACAAGCTTAAAATAGAAATTGAAGCAAACAAAAAAATAGTGAACTTCTTAGACCTTACCCTTGATCTTAGCACAAGAACATACAAGCCATACATTAAACCCAACAACACCCCTCTCTATGTGCACAAACAGAGCAACCACCCCCACTTATGATAAAGAACATCCCAGAAAGCACCAACAGGAGACGATCCAACATTTCCTCCGACGAAAACACATTCAACACATCATCGCCCGTATACCAAGAAGCATTACAAAGAAGTGGCTATGGGTACAACCTTAAGTACGAGACCCAATCCCCTAGCACCAGTCATTCCAAGGGAGACCCGAAATGAAGACGAAATAGGAACATAACCTGGTTCAACCCCCCGTATAGTGACACTGTCACAACCAACATTGGCAAGAAATTCTTTAACCTTTTGGACAGCTGCTTTCCACCTGGGCACAAACTACATACTTTACTCAACAGAAACACGGTGAAACTGAGTTACAGCTGCATGGCAAACATAGACCAAATTATATCAGCGCACAACAAATACATACTGGCGAAACAGGAAGTACAACCAGCAACGCGAAGCAACTGCAATTGCAGAAAGCAAAGCGAGTGCCCATTGAAAGGCAACTGCCTCACGAACAACATTGTGTACCAAGCAACTGTAACACGCCACGACAACCACAACGAAGAAACATACATTGGTCTAACAGAGAACACACTCAAAACAAGATACACCGCCCACAAGTCTACCTTTAAACACAAAGACAAAAGAAACGCAACTGCACTCAGTGAATACATCTGGAAACTACAGGATTTTAATGTAGAACACTCAGTAAAATGGAAACTCATGAACAAAGCCCGAGCATACTCCACATCCTCTAAAACTTGTAATCTATGTCTGGAAGAAAAGTTCTTCATTATACTCAAACCTTCCTTAGCAACTCTAAATAAAAGAAACGAACTGATAAATTCTTGTAGACACAGGAACAAACATCTACTGTGTAATTATTCTAATAGGTAATGTATCTTGGCTCGCCGTAGACCGTTCTTGCCTGTTCACAACGAACACGGAACGAACACGTGCTTTAAAACGGACACGTTCAAAAGCAGCGAACACATACGTATTTAACGTTATTGACATCATTCTACTTCAGGCTTATGAGGAGTAAGGACCTACATTATTGGCCATTACGAAACAGTTCTGTAAAGCTATGTTGTAAGAACTTATTGCAACCTTTTCAATATATATATATATATATATATATATATATATATATATATGTATATATGTATATATATATATATATATATATATATATATATATATATATATATATATATATATATATATATATATATATATACATATATACATGTATATATATATATACATATATATATATACAGTATAGATAAACCAAATAACAAAAGAACACAAAAAATGGATACATTCACTTCCAACTAAATTATAAATCAGTGAATACAAAATATTTCGGGCTTAAATGACACAACCCTTCATCAGTTGTACAAAAACACTAGTGCAAAAAGACTGGATTCCCGGTTGCCGAACACTTTAATCTCCCTCAGCATAGCCTTTCTCATTTAAAGTATGCCTTGTTGTACGGCAATTTTAAAAGCGCTCAGCAGAGATGCAGCCGGGAGTTACAAACCATCATCTCACTTAACAATCATAAATCGGGTCTGAATAGGGATTTGGCGTTCATGGGCACCCAAGCAGTTGATACCGAAGCGAGGAAGCTGTACGGGTACGTATATCCAGTTTTTTTTTTCTTTTGCACTAGTGTTTTTGTACAACTGATCGAGGGTTGTGACATTAAAGCCCGGAATATTTTGTATTCACGGATTAATAATTTAGTCGGAAATGAATGTATCCATTTTTTGTGTTCTTTGTTATTTGGTTTCTCTACTTTCCAACACACGCTATCTATCATGTTATATATATATTATATATATATATATTTATATATATATATATATATGTATATATATATATATATATATATATATATATATATATATATTATATATATATATATTTATATATATATATATATATGTATACAATGAAAAAAGAGAGGGTAACGCCTTCATCATATCCAGTAAATCATAGAAAACAATATATTTCAAGCTACCTCGCTCTTCCTCAGTTGTTAACGACAAAATGGAAGTCAACAAGCTGAACTACGAGCAAGCCCAGCACTTAGTAATACAGGGAATACAGCATAACACAAAAGAATTACAATTACATAACAATTAGACATAATGGGCCTAAAGAGATTAAGAAGATTACGTTTGTTGTACCCAGGAGTAGTTACTCAAAATTGATAGATCCCTATTTAATCCTGTTATATGTGACTTAAGCTTAAGGATAGTGCTCAATTCGTATTGTTTTCGTTTCTCCGCCGAAGGAAAATTGCCTGCAAGTAAAAGAAATCGTAAATCGGATAAAGAGTGGCCAGGTAAGTTAAAGTGAGCTGCTACAGGAAAACCCGTTTTGTTGTGTCTGATAGAATGTTTATGGTTATTAAATCTTAGTCGAAATCTATCACCTGTCTCTCCCACGTATGCAATTTCAGGGCATTTAACACAAAAAATGGCAATTTCTCGGAAAGGAACCTCCTTAAAGCCGACAAGATTTGTACAAAAGCATCAGCTAAGCTTAGAAATCTCTGTCTGAACAACGCTTATGCGAAACAGGCCTATTTGGTTAACTCTTTGTCAAACCTTAACTGGCTGGACAATGTTCCCGAACCCCAGCATCGTGAAGGCATCAAGAAGTTTCTGGACCAGTCGTTTATTACGCAAGAAGCAAAAAGGTTCGCTGTCAAAGGTAGGAAATTGAATCAGTTGATTAATCAATCTCCTTTTCTCTCAGAACTGACCCACAAACGGGAACTAGATCTGTCTGTTACTCCTGTCAGGTTAGCAAGTCTGCTTAACACAGATATGCAGACTAGACCTTCCAAAGCGACGAATGTACTTAATCTATCTCACCATACCATCTCCCAAGATCAACAAGAGGTTCTAGAACTTGGCCTTTCATTTTGCCCTTCGACTGCTATTGATAAAACTGAACTCTGTCACGACTTACATGCTTTTACAGGCCGTGTAAGACTGGCAGAATGGGCTAACAACGAAGATATCAACCATAACCCCCCGACGAATTATCCCAAACCACCCTCACTTAGAAGTAAATGGACACCACCTTCAGGTCGAAACCATTTTATTGACTCATTTGTATCAAAGGTACAAACCCACCTGGACAATTTTCTATTGTCCCTTCAGGAGAATGGTACCTCAACTAAGGGTAAAGACAACCTTTCCAGGTCGGGACGTGCGGCCATCCGAGAATTAAAGGAGAGGGAAGACATCATTATTAGAAGAGCAGATAAGGGGGGAGCCGTAGTCATATTGGACACTTATGACTATATCTCTGAGGCCGAATCACAACTTTCCAATGAGAAGTTCTACAAAGAGGTCAAAGTAGACCCAACTGAGTCATTCAAACTTGAACTTGACAATCTTGTACATGACTTTAGTACTAACGTCATCCCAGAGATTCAACAGTTGACCCCTCCACCCCTAGACCTGGTTCGTTTTATACCCTCCCTAAGGTTCATAAGTTACCCAAATTGTTATAGGATAAATGTAATATCGACACCACTTCCCTATCGGAAGTGGACCTTGTTCAACTAGCCGTACAACATAACATTCAAATTCCTGGCCGACCTATCATTTCGGGGATCGGCACCCTTACTGAATTTATTTCTGCTTATGTTGATTCCTTCCTTAAGCCCTTACTACAGAACATTCCCAGTTTTATCCAAGATACCACTGATTTTTTACGTAAACTTTCTGCTAATACTAGGGTTTTAAGTAATGATGCGATGTCACGTCTCTCTACACTAACATCCCACATTCAGAAGGCACTGAAGCATGCAAATTGGCCCTTGAAAGATCGGGCTGTAACCATACCAGAGAAATATGTTCATTAATCGAATTCATTCTCAAGCATAATAATTTCACCTTCTGTGAGAGAAATGTTATACAGACCAACGGTACAGCCATGGGTACTAGAATGGCACCCTCATATGCAAATTTGTTTATGGCGGACTTTGAACATAAATTGTTATGCTCGGCCAATGTAAAACCGTTTTTCTATGTTAGATATATAGATGACATTTTCTTTATCTGGAATGAGGGACCTGAAGAACTCTTAAAATTTTTTCAACTGGCTAATGACCAACATCCCTCTATAAAATTTACAATGGAGTCCTCCCAAGTCAGTATCCCCTTCCTTGATGTCGAGGTTTGTCTTAAACAGGGTCGTGTTGCTACGAAAGTGTATAGTAAACCTACCGACAGACACTCTTACCTCCATTATAGGAGCTTTCACCCGTTACATATTAAAAGATCTATAGTTTACAGTCAGCTTCTTAGATACAAACGCATTTGCTCCGATAACTCTGATTTTGTCAAAGAAAGTACAAACCTTTTCCACTATTTCCCATGCAGAGGATACCCTTTCAAACTTTTAGATACCGCTTTCCGACGTGTTAAACCACTCAAGCGTGAGCGGCTCCTGCAGTACAGAGAGAAGAACACTTTAGAGCGCATCCCCCTTGTCCTTACCCATCATCCCGACCTTGACCCCCTCCCACAGGAAATCAGGTCTTCCTGGAGCATCCTCCAAAGTGACCCTGAAATTAAGGAAATTTTTCCTCTACCTCCTACCATAGCGCGTAAACAACCCCGTAATTTAAGATCTATTATTAGCAGAAACAAACCTTTTCGCAGCGCTACCTCAGGAGGCAACCGACCCTGTAATAAACCTAGGTGTCAACTTTGTACTTTTATTGACAACTCTACCCACTTCATTCATACTTCCTCTGGGGTCAAACTTACTCCCGGTCCCTTCAACTGTAACTCGTCTAATGTTGTATATTACCTTTTTTGTGTTAAATGCCCTGAAATTGCATACGTGGGGGAGACAGGTGATAGATTTCGACTAAGATTTAATAACCATAAACATTCTATCAGACACAACAAAACGGGTTTTCCTGTAGCAGCTCACTTTAACTTACCTGGCCACTCTTTATCCGATTTACGATTTCTTTTACTTGCAGGCAATTTTCCTTCGGCGGAGAAACGAAAACAATACGAATTGAGCACTATCCTTAAGCTTAAGTCACATATAACAGGGTTAAATAGGGATCTATCAATTTTGAGTAACTACTCCTGGGTACAACAAACGTAATCTTCTTAATCTCTTTAGGCCCATTATTTTCATTCTTTTGTGTTATGCTGTATTCCCTGTATTACTAAGTGCTGGGCTTGCTCGTAGTTCAGCTTGTTGACTTCCATTTTGTCGTCAACAACTGAGGAAGAGCAAGGTAGCTTGAAATATATTGTTTTCTATGATTTACTGGATATGATGAAGGCGTTACCCTCTCTTTTTTCATCATATTGGAAATCCAGTACGCGTACTTCAACATGTATTTATATATATATATATATATATATACATATATATATATATATGCAAATATATGCAAATATCACTGCCCTCATTTCATGGGTGAGAGTGTCTCCAATGCCAACATAATACAAAATGTAGTCTCTTATATTTCGAGGTCCTACCTCTCTCTCGGAGACTTGAGTAATAAAGCACAGTACACTCTACTACGTAAACTCGTTTACAATGCCCAAATCTTTGTTCAGACCCCTGGTATGTGTTTTTAAGGATAAAATTAGTTTAGTCTCTTCAGCTTTTCGTTGATCGTCGTCCCTAAAGTTGCCTTTCCCGATGAATAGCTTTAGATTGTCTAATATTGTGTGTTCGGGAGAGGAAAAATGCTCTGCAACAGAAAATCCAGTTAGTCGCGGTGAAATGGTGTGTTTATGATTGTTGAAACGAAGACGGAGTTTTGTCTTCGTTTCTCCTACACAGTTGCCTTCAGTGCATTTATTGCAAAAGAGTACATATATAAAATTGGCAGAATCACAGTTAAAGTTACCTGGATAAAGTTTGTATGGGGCGCCGGGGGGGGGGGTTATGAGGGGGGAAGTACAGACATTCCTACGTATTTGGCATCTAGGTTTGTTGCATGGAGAGTTCCCTGTAGGGGTAAAAGGTCGAGGAATTTTGCTACTTACGAAAATCTTTCTAAAGTTAGGGTGCTGTCTAAAAGACAGGAGAGGTGCATTATTGCAGGCGCCCTCTAATTCGACATCATTTTGGAGAATTCTCCAGAGGGATCTAAAGTTCTGAAAAAGATCCCTCACAGTAGGATGGAAATTGGTAGTGAAGGGAATCCGTTCAAGAGGGCTGGCCTTTTTGTATTTCAAAAGCTCTTGCCTTGATACTTTGTTGGCTCTCTCTATATTCTTTCTAATGAAATTAAGAGGGTATCCCCTTAGCATGAATTGCTTTGTTAGATCATTAAGTTTCATGTTCAAATCATCACTCTCAGAACAAATTCTTTTCTAACGAAGAGTCTGGCAGTAAATGATAGATTTCTTGGTATGGTCTGGGTGGAAGCTGGTAAATGGTATGTATGTGTGCCTGTCTGTGGATTTGGTGAAGACATATGTTTGTATGCTGTCATTCACCAAGGATACTTGAATATCTAGAAAATGTATACTTGAATTGGAACATTAAAAAGTAAACTTAAGCGTAGGGTGGAAAGAGTTGACTTTCTCAACAAATCTAGTGAGGGAACGTTTCCCACGAGGCCATAAGATAAAGATATCATCTTTATATCTACAATACATTAAAGGCTTAAGTCTACCTTCATCTAGAAATCGTTCTTCTAAATACGCCATAAAGAGATTAGCATACACAGGGGCCGTTTTGGTACCCATGGCCGTACCATGGGTTTGCAAGTAAAACTGGTCATCGAAGGTGAAGTAATTATGATCGAGAATGAATTTGGTAATGTCTTTTACATCAGAAATAAAGTCAGTGGAAGAGCCATTTCTAGTAAGAAATGTAGTACATGCATGTATACCCTCATTATGGGGTATATTTGTATACAAAGCTGACACATCCATGGTGACAAGTAAAGTATCGTTAGAGATTTTGCCAATATTTTTCAGTTTCTGCAAAAAATGAGTACTATCCTGGATGTAGCTAGGTATATAACTGAGTAGAGGCTGGAGGCATTCGTCCACAAACTCTGAAAGATATTCAATAAAGGTGCCATTGTCCGCTACAATAAGTCTGCCCGGGGGGATCCTTGGTTCATTACTGTCATCTTGAACTGACGTCATTTTTTGAATCTTGGGCAATACGTAAAAGCGTCCAGGAACCGTAGCGCTGGGAATCAGTGATTGTACGTGTTCTTGAGTGGTGCTTGACAGGTCACTTATCATGGCTTTACAACCCGAAAGAAAATCATTCGTGGGATCCCCTGGGAGCCTGGTGTAGAAACTGGTATCACTTAGTTGGCGAACGGCTTCTACTTTATAGTCGATGGTGTTAAGGATTACAAACGCCCCCCTTATCTGCGGGTTTAATGATTATTCCTGTATTAGCTCTAAGTTCCTTAATTGCCTTTCGTTCTAGTGCGGATAAGTTATATTTGTGTTTGTTATCCTCATCCTTTATATTACGTTAGAAGTGCTGAAAGTGGGCCTTGGCCTGAGCGGTAAAGGCATCGATGGATTTATTTCGACCCTTTGGCGGTGTCCATCTCGGTTTTGGGGGTCCCTTGGTCTTATAAAGTGGCTCATCAAATGACTCACAGTCCTTGAAATATTCTTTAAGGCGAACACGGCCACATAATTGGCTAGTCCTGACAAAGTTTTACAGACTCAACATTTTTATAAGGGAAAAAGAAGGATTTTACTAAAGTCGGGGAAATAAGCCGAAAGGAATGGATTCTGACGTCTTCTAAATGATTTGAGCTTTTGAGCAGATTTTTTAGTTTTGAGTTCTTAGTCGTAAAACAGCGTCTACTATTGTTGAAATAGGAGATGTTCAGAAATTTGCGAACCTCTTTATGTTCTGGTGGTGGTAAGTTTCGTAGGTTTTCTTTAGCCCTCTTGGATTGTTCTAAGAGAAAATGTTGAAGGCTGTAGGCTATTTTGAGAGCTTGGTCCCGTAGGAGTTCCGACGCTTTACGACAGATGGCTTCCAATTTTGGAGTACAAAAAGTCGATGATATATATATATATATAAATCAAATCAAATTGGTAAAGCTGGAAAATCTGGCGGAGGTGAAAAAACGATGTTGACTCCACCGGGATTCGAACTCGGGACCTCCCGCTTTCTAGTGCGGACGCTCTAACCACTGAACCATGAAGCTAAGTTGGTTTAGCCTTTGTTCAAATAACAGATGAAGCAACTCGCAATTCCCCTCCTGAGCAGGCGCCTAACTTTTTGGAACAGCACTAGTTCTCGTTTGACGCAAGCCCAACCAATGTATGTATATATATATATATATATATATATATATATATATATATATATATATATATATATATATATATATATATATATATATATATATATATATATATATATATATATATATATGTATGTATATATACATATATATATATATATATATATATATATATATATTGGGTAGTTGTTTATTGTCCATGAGTTGGGTCAAAGTATTTTTAACTAACTTTTGGCACTTAGGAGTGGGGTCTCATGAAATGTGCACTTTTTTCATTCAGGACGCTCTTTTTCTTTTTTTTTTTTTTTTTTTTTTTTTTTTTGATTTGTGTTTCATATAGTAAATAATATAAGATTAGAAATTTTCAATTAAACCTGGGATGTTCCTCATACAGTCATAAAATACGAAGTGAGTTACTTGAAACTAAAACGAAATCGACAAGGGATCGGGTAACTCAAGCTACAGATGCTTATGAAAAGTTCAATGGTTAAGACCATTTATGTGCGTCTTTAACCTAAGGGTTCACTTAGTCTGGTATATTTTTCTTTGGGAATGTGTCTCTAAATATGAGGCTAGCAAAGGGCATTTAAGGTTAAGAAGGGAGTGATTCTGGAGGCTGAACTGTTCTGCAACTGGAAAGCCCCTGCTATTGTTACGTATGGACTTCTTATGATTATTTAAACGTAGTCTGAAATGTGTTCCATTTTTTCCTATGTACATGCCATTGTCACAGCTGTTGTAGAACATGCGATAAACTACATTCTTAGAGTCGCAGATTTGAAAAGAAGACAAAAAATTAGTTGAGCTGAAAGAAACGCATGGGACAACGTAAAATGAGTATATTGGGTTGAGAAGACACCAAATCGTTACTACGTTATCAATATTATGACTCATATTATTCAAAATGGCTGTCTCTTTTAATTTTATACTGTTACAAGATCGGTCTACGGTTCAAATGTAATTTAACTATCATCATGATTTTAAAAAGTTCCTGCAGAATAGTAGATCTTGTTGCTTGCAAGAACTGCTGCCATTGTCAAGACAAGATATGAAATCGAACAAAAATAATTTCAATAAATTCTCACTAATAACAAGTCTTCGTCATTTAAGTAAAAGGATTTTTTATTCCATTCTTTTCATTTGCAGTCCTATTCCCTTCGAGAGGTTCTCAACTGCAGGTGCGAGGGTGACGAATACCACCCCGAAATAACACCCATTATGCTTGCCTGTCACTCCGCAAACTACAATATCATTAAGGTAGGACATGTTTTATTGTCTCTCATGTTTGGAAAAGCTTCGATTAGAACATATGCGGATTGCAGGATCATCATTAAAAAACACTGTAAGAATTATTCTAATACATTCCAAAGCATTCACATTATGCTCTGGACATTATGTATCGGAACACAACAGTAGAGTGATTTAAAATTGCAGACTAAATTGTACCGCTTTTTGTTAAAAGGGAAACTAATCTGGAATTTTACAAAAGGAATCATAAATCTTGAAAAAAGCCTTGAAAAAAGATCATGATTAATTATTCAAAATAACCCTTGTTAGAGTCATTTCAAGATGCAATTTCCAATAAACAGAAACTCAGTAATAAGTTTCCTACGAATGGTTTTGTTTACCAAAACTCTCAAAATTTCGGATCACGCAAATTTCGTAAATCCTTTGGCACAAACTGTGATGAGAAGGGGACACTATTACGGGGAATCACTGTTGAGATATGGCCTGATGGTAAGTGAGCTAGTAATTTAATCAAAATGTTTTTTATCCTTTTGTGGTTTACCTCAAGGAGAAAAATTCACAAATGTATATTAAACAGTATGATATTGAATTCTCACAGTCCAACTCATTATTAAGCCGACGTATAACCTGCTGAAGTTTATTTACTCAAACTAGTGCATTGCGCAATATTTTGTAATGACATTGTTGTACTCCACACATTACCATCAGTTCGTATTTCGTTGTTTTTATGAAAGTTTTTGCACCTTCTACAGAAGTGTTTTAGGCATATTTTCATCATCCCAAACAGTCCCAATTCTCCCAACCTACTTACTTCTAGCCCCTCCCACATTTATCTAAAACTCATCTTTATTCAGACACAGTCCTTGTTTATTGCTTCATGGTTTGTCCCAGTGGCCATACAAGTCCATAATATGTAATCAAGACACTCTCAGTGCCCAATGCTGTGTAATTTAGCAATGGTTCTTTTTTTTGAATGTGATGCCAATCAAAGAGCTGTACCAATTGAGAGTTTTGATATATGTATACTGAAACTGTAGTTTAGGGTGACGAATGACTGCCTTCAAGCAATCTTACCCTTAAGAGGTCATGTAATTAATTAAGTCCTGGCTGTGCAACATGCTATGTGAGCAAACAAGAAGTGTTTAATGTCTTAAAAATATTTTTAGTTTTAAAGGGAAATTACCGGTAATGTGGGTGCACCACAAGAAAGTCCCAAATAATTGCGCAATCAATGGATTAATTTGTTTTAAATGAATAAATTTATAATTTTTTTACTCGTGTATATATGTATTATCATATATCTCTTTTTGCCCTTTTTGGTCTCCACGAGTAAAGTGCCGCACCTTGTGACCAAATGTGATTACTTTCTCCCGTATGAAGTTACTACACTATGCACTAAAGCCCGGGCCCTCTCTGTTAGATGTGATATCGAAGTCCTATACATGTTTGAACTTCAAAAGAAAACAAAGCATGTTATATGACCGAGAATACCATCAATGGCTTCGTAATTGACTACTTTTATTGTAGTGAACAACTTTCAAAAGTTATAATTATCTTAAAAATGGAACAAACTATGGCAAGAGTTTTTGGATGAATATAATTTATTTTACAACGTCTGAAACTATGATAAAAATCTGTATTTAAATTCTGCATTTTATACACTTTAACTGTAAGTGAACGACGTTTCGACACTTCGAATGATCCTGACTAATGTCCCTTGGAGTAAAAACTTTGCCATGTTTTGTTTCCAGCTTCTTCTTGGCTACGGGGCACGTGTGCCTGATCCGTCTTCGGCAGAGTTACAACGTACTGAACAACACACATTGCAGCACTCTGTCGGGATACTGAATCTTTACCGCGCACACGCATGTGGTCTTTACATTGCAATGACTAGTCCCGATCCAATTGGTAAGTTTCGCCTCATTAGGTTTTCGTGGTTATTTTTATAAGGTTAACACAGATGGCTTGAACTGATCAAGAGCAAACTTTTCTGACAGGTATTGGATCTTACTATGGTATCTTTCCCTTTTGAGGAGTTGCAGGTGCAGTGTAATTAAAGTAACACATGGCAAAGCTTTTGGAGTCGGAAAATTGGGGCAGACATTTCTAAATGTGTCACTATGACTGATTTGGAGAGTAGCAAACGGGGAGATCGGCATTTGACAGTGATACTTGCGTGACATATCCTATAGCATCTCTCTGGTGAGATTGAGATGGTTAGTAAAGAATGCTCCTTTTAATGTTCAGGTGATCTATTTACCAATAAAGTCATTGGTTAGGCCTCACCACGTCGGCCAAATTCCATTCAACGGCATTCAGTGCTGAATCAATAACGCAAACATGTGCGGTACTTCGAACAATTTAAAATTAGGCTTCAGTAGGAACAATGAGAGAAAGGGTCTAGAAAGTCAATAATTTGACGTTTGTGTAGAGCCATCGCCATGATAACTAAGCGGAAGTGACGACATCACTTCTCTAATCCATACACAAAACTACCTGTTTTTAGTGAACATATCAAATGAATAAATGAACGACTTCCTTGAAGGTACCGTTAGTGTTAACTATTTAGTCCATAATGCTAAATTTGTTTTTCCCACTTGTCGAGAAAGTGACTAATTTGAACTGAATTTTGAAACCAAACTTCAACTTGGGAGCATTTGGTACCGTATTTGAACATTGTCTTTTTATCTAGTTGAGAGTATATGACACATTCGTGTGTATATGACACATTCGTGTCACATTCGTGTCTTTAAAGCTTATTCAACTAACTAATTAACTCCAGAAATGTTTTACAACTATATGTCAAATTTGTGTAGCCGAACAGCCCAGACTGAAGTCAGGTAGTGTTGACAGGCATTATACGGCACCGCTGTAGAGGCCCACAGTCCTTAAGCAATTCATTTCACCACTCCCACTACGAAACTAAAATTTAACCACTTTCCGATTTTTCATGATTCTCATTGTGATTTCATGTAAAGTCATTTTTTGATGTTTTTTTTTAAGACTACTACACTGTTGTGTATGTGCCAAGGACTGTACACATTAGGAAAGGTTCAGCTTGTGTGCTGTAAGATGGCGCCCGTATTCAAAATACGCAGTAGTGTCATTTTCAACCGCCTTCTGTTTTTAACACATCCCGCTAATGAGGAGGTGCTCCATGTAAGACTTCCTCAAACTGAAGTGAAAGAAGTCTTCTTGACATATACAGTTCGACAAATAGATTTGGATCAAGGTATTCATCAATTTGCTAAAATTGAGTTAAAAATTAAAATAGAGGCGTTGTCCGACAAATGTTGAATTTTGGGATATGGTCTATTTCAAAGATCCTGATTCATCCAATGACGTTTCACTTGGTCATTCTAACCCTGGAAAGAAAATATCGAGACATGGCAATCGACCAATGAAATAATCCACTCTGAATGTTATACTTTATCTTAGGCAAGTCTTATTTAAAACGTACTTAGAAACAGGCACGTAGTAAAAAATAGACAATTGAATCCCGCCGTACAAAAGCACAAACCTTACCATAAACATTTCACACACAAAACTTTTTCTTATGCAAGTATCTACTTTATTGAATGAAAACCTCACTCATTTTCTAATTTGAGCGCTTAAGTCAGCGACATAATTGTGAAGACACCAAAATAAACGGAACGCTCCGTTATCAAACAGTGCCATGAAATCCCTTTTGGGAGGCAACCGGTATTTAGATGATCGTATTTTTCTACGTTTTGTTCCATACAGCGACTGCTTTCTCTCTCGGGGAACAATTGCAAAAGCTCAGTATATCGGAATACGAATTTCGACAGGAGTATAAGGCTCTCCTTGATGACGTAGAACAGTTTGCAGCAGATATGCTTGGTCAAGCTCGGAATTCCAAAGAGGTTGGCGTTTCCTTTTGAGATGAATTTCATTTTCTGTTCTCTTCCATTATTTTTATGTTCTCAGATAGATATGTTTATTTTCCAAACATTGTTACTAAGGTGCTGTTGCGTTCACGTATGGATGACACATCCACTGCTCACAAGGCCTTACTTGACTCTTTCTCTAAGGGGGAGGGGACTCTTTGCCCTACTCCAGGTTTCAACCCTTAACCATCCTCTTCTCGACTGAGGCACCGAAGTCTGCCTGATTTAGCAAGATATTGGCCAATGGGGGGGGGGGCGACTGTAGCTTCCCCCCCCCCCTCCTGTCCCGTAAGGCAATGACTGCGCATATTCATTACCATTCAGTATGTCAAATTGAAATGCTCTAACGTTAGGTAAAAGACCTCTATTTCTATGCGAACACTCGTATATTTTGCTCTTAACGAGTTCTCACGACTCAATAGTAATGTATGAAAATTTGCATTTACGTTTCTATTTGTAATTATAACTTGGAGGGGATCACCACTTGAAAACTTTTTTTTTCTCTTTAAGGAGTTGTGGACTTACTGCACGGTTTAATTGTATCCGTCACCAACAGAAGAACCTCAGTTCCATTTGGTTGGACTGAAAACAGAAATTACAGGATTTCTTTTTTTAATTCTTGCTCAAATGGGCCTTCGCGGTTTAATATTTGGTTTCTTAAAAAAAAGTTCTTTAATTGTATGCGAGTTAATATGAAGAAGTCCAAATGAATTTTATCACCACACCCATATCTAAACTATGTATAAATTTGCCAGTTGACCCCCCCCCCCCCCCAGGTACGTCGATCATGTTAAAAGTTTAACAAGAGATTTTCGTAAGAACGACAAAATAATATTTTTCTAATTTTCCAACGTGTTCTCCTGACCCCCTGGCAAAGGGCCGTTAGGCGAAACCAAACTTCAAACTACTTTCCGAAGAAACGAAACGTCCACTTAAGTACAGTGAAAAAATACATCATTGGTATACATAATTGGTCTCTCATGTATGGCTCCACGCTATACTGGGTAAAAGAACAGATACTACACATGACACATGATCTTAGCCAAAAGGTCGAGAAGCTAAGTCAGTAAAGTGTATAGCCTATTTGAACATCTCTATAAAGTCATGTCTTAAAAGAGAGTCAGTATTGCAGCGAATATAAACCTGTTTTCCCGATTTCCCCTTTTAACTGATTACTTTCCAAAATCAATAGACAGTGAAGAGGTCCTTCACATGAGAATAAATGTTTATTTTGCGTTAATTACTGTTCAAGGGGAATTTTGTTATACTTTTCTGGTTAAAATTGCAGAAGCATGACTGGACTGCCTCATCCATACTGTGACCAATGACGATCCACAAAATGAAAATGATGGATGATATTGTATTAGTTTGAACTCAATTTATAATTAAGTCGTGACAAACATATAGAAAAAACCTCCGATTGCCCCTTTTAAATTAAAGAGATGTCGACCCAGGCTAATTCCTAAGGAGCGGCTACATCTCTCACAAATTTCTTCCTTTTCCTCCACAAAGAATTCACATGATATATCAGTACAAATTTTGCATTTTCAGATTCGAATAAGCAGTGAATCCTTTATTATCACATCAGTATCAAAGGTCATTTATGAAATGGGAATAGTCTACTACAAAGTTCCATATTAGGGTTAATGCATTTTCCCTTTAAGGGAATGTGACAAGGTCCGAAAGAGTAATCATAGCACTCTCTGTGCATGATGTGCTAAATAGTCAACCGCCATCTTCTGAATTTAATGTCAATCAAAAAACAGTCCCAATTGAGAATTTGGCTTCAATCAAAAAGGTAAAATGAGATGTTACTTTTTCTATTTGAGGAAGTTCCTTCTATGTTGCCCGCACTACTACACATCATGATGGACAAACTTTGGTAAGGGTTTCTATCACTACCTTTGAAGGAAATTCGTTCTCGGAATATTCCCATAAAATCATGATTGCTTATGAATGTCACCATGATATAAAAGCTTTGTAGAATGTTTTGAATCTTTTCCAGTACCATTCCTTTTGGCTGGATGGGTTTCCAGGTCTTTCTCTGCCCGCTCCAACAAGTATATTTTCATCGCTAACCACCACACTTATAGGAAATGAAATTATCTGAATTATCAGTAAAATTGTAAAATGGCACGCATATTTAAAATAACCTCTTCAAAAGTTCAAGGACGTAACTCCTTGAACAAAATGTGATGTCAAAGTGTTTTAAATTAAATCATTAATCACTGAACACAGCCGCCTTCTCTGCGTCATGTCTCCTAGCAACGATTATTACACCTCCTCCAATAAAACAAATCATGTAGAGTGTAAAACGTTAATGTAAATGGTAAAATCTTTTCCACACTGTAGGAACGTCCAAGGTAAAAGTCTCATGTCTTCGTTAACCAAACCTTGAATAAGAAAGCCACAACGGAAATGATAGATTTCCTCGGAGACGAAATGAGTAAAACTACTATCATACTTCTTCCTTTTATGGTAACACACGATGTAGAAAATTAAATGGTTACTCACTTCCTCATCGACGTAACAGGAGACAATTGTTGAATGAAGGACCAACGAGAAAAATCTTAGTCACTTTAATTTAGTAGTCATGCTGAAAATGACATCATAGTCCGTCTAAAAAATATTAGATAAGTGATAATTTTGATAACCCGAATACGTTTTTTCTGGGAAAACCTTACCCTAATGGAATTAAGCAATGACGAGGTAAAATTCGACCATACGGTTGTTTTCTATAGAGGTAATACCGAAAATGCAATCTCAAGTGATTATGGTGCGGTTGGAGAAGTCGAGTCGTTTACTTAAAGAAAATACGTTATATACAAATTTTTCTATAAGAAATGAGGGAAGTAATTTTTATTATTCTATTACTTTACTTTGCGTGTCCTGTGGGCGTGACATATCAGTTCTGTCGATAAGGTTAACGTTTCTCGTTATTACTTTACGCTCGTCTAGACTTCTGTCAGTAATATTTCCTAAATGTAACTGAAAACAGGTGATGTGTGTCCCTCCCAAATTTAAGGGTCCCTGAATTCTTGATGAGTTCTCGCCGATATTTAAATATCGGCCAATCGAAAGACTTTTTGTACTTAAAGAAACAACAGACTAAGAAAAGGTTTTCTTAATGTCCTACTCTGCACATCTTGGTCAAACAAATGCATCCGTGGTAAGGCCCATAGAATGGTCAAGTGGGGAAACAAATGATCAGTTAGGATTATCTAAAAAATATTTTCCACTTAATTCAGGAGAAGCAGGAAATAAGCCCTTCGAAATGTACACCTCATGTCATTTTAATGGCATATTGGTGTAGTACTTTAGGTTGGATTAGATGGAGTTTTACGCCCAGTTTCCAACCAATTGGTTTAGTCGAGCCATCCTTAGCCTTTGTGATATTCTAAGAAACTTCTAACAAAATGTTGAAGGATCTATTATTATCTGTTAATTTCCTGACCGTTTTACAATTTGCTCATTAGTTATTGTTAAAGTTAAAAATTCATTGCAAGTGTAAGTTCAATAAAAAAGCTCAATAAAAAACAACCCGACTGACAGTAGACGCACGGAAATGCCATTTCCAGCTGTCTGTGGGGTCGCCAACTTTTTTTTTTTTTGTTTTCTGTACGTATACCTCCGTGTCGACTGATGGTGGCTCCACGCTAACATATAACATTATCTCTTCTTGCCCCCTTTAATTGAATACGTTTCTCCACCCAGCTTCCCTAAATGAAAAAAGTAGTTTTACCCCGCTGCGTAAATATCAATTGAACAAACTTGTTCCTACAATGAAAAACAGTTATACCATTCATTTTGTAATTTTAGTTTGATATTAAAGATGCTGTAATGGGATAAAAATTACTGAAGTAATGATTGATTGAAGTTGGGTTTCATTGAAAGGAATTCATGTTGGTTTTTTTTAGCTCACCAAAAATTTAATGTTTGCGTACATTGATGGTCAGGTTGGCGTACATTGATTCGACACTGCATTCCTCAAACACTGCAAAAATGGTGTGGTGGGAATTCCCAAGTCTTTAAATGCGTTGAAACTAACGAAATCCAGCTTTTTGATGACAAGTTTGATGATCTTTAACAATTCATTTTTCATCACAGGCTACTACCATTACCCTGAATTAAACCCCGAAAGTAGCACTGAATAAAAAGGAAATGAAATTAAAGATCCCTTTTGCCCACTGAATTCTTGCTTCTTTTTCAAGTAATCCTAAAAAAGGCCATTATTTGCACAAGCTTTGTGTAAAGTCTTGCCGTTATTGACCAAACTTAAACCAGGATTTTCAGTTAAACGATCGGCAACAAAAATGTTGTTTAAAACCTCAATCAGTCAATTGGGCCCTGACGATTGAAACATGTTATCTGCTAGAGACTTGTTCAAATATTGTTTTTTTTTTTTGTTGTTGTTGTTGTTGTTGTTGTTGGGCCAACTTTGTCAAACGAAATATTTAAGAAATCTGTTCCCCACCGTAAAATAGTTTATATCAGCTGCTTCGAGTATCCACTGAAATTTTATACATGACGGCTGGCAATGAAAAGTTAAGAATTATAAATTCATAGATGGGTCTTCTCATTGACAATATGACAGTGCATTTCTAATCCTGGTTGATCAAGAAATTGAAATAAAGGATTATTTTTATCAGAAAATATTACGGTCGGAAAATAACATCCCTTTTAGTTTTCTAATTGCATCCTCTTTAAGCTTACTTAAATGTAGTCCCCTTTTCCTTAACTGTCTACCACGACTGCAATTATTTGACTGTCTTGAGTTTATTCAGGCTTGTGAGAATATATCATCCTACTGTTATCATAATACTGTCAAAGGAGGGTAAAATAAGGGAATTTTAGCGTACTGCTACCTTGGAGGATGTGAAAAAAGTGATAGATGATCCGAATGTTTAGTCACGTGTTTTAGGATTAACTTAACTAAAAGTTTAAAAAGTGTGCAGTACATTCATGGTGAGGCTTGCAGCTTTTGTGTGGTACAATAAAGGTGGGGCACAATTAATTATTGAATGAAAGTTGTATTTTTCTTAGAATGGCACTCTAGTTTAGCTGTTTCTCCTGTTCTATGGTGCAGTGGATCTGTCGCCTGTGAGCAACTAACATAGTTTGTTTCACACGATTGCTTTCTATGATAAACATAATTTTTGAACTAGTTCTAGATTCTCCAGATGAATATATCCTTATAAAAAATTTGAACCAAATCAGATCCAAGATCAATCTTCTTTTTTTAAATCAAATGCATTCTCCTAACCTTCAATAATGCAATAGGTGGCAGAATTATTTCTATAGACGCGCTTTCCTTGAGTCGGAGTAGTTGCATTTTTTAGAGCGGCAAATTATCTCCACCTGTCCTACCTGAACTGAGAGAGATTCCAGAGCTTGTCGATAAGTCATGACGGAATTGCACTGCATAAATATTTGATAGAATATTTCAATGGAGCAAGGAAAACAATCCAGTAAGCCACAACAAAAATGACGTGGCCTGCTCTTCTTGAACCTATGGGTGGCACACTTGGCAGTCAAACGTCATCTAACTAACTAAGTAAAGGCACATTCTTAAGGCTTTTGATTTAGAAGTTGTAAGAACGACACAAATACTCCACACCAAATTTTCCAAACGCTGTAGTAAAACTCTTTTCATAACTCAAGATATTCAATTTAAAGACTGGTTAATTTGGAAAAAATAGCTCAATTTGCAACACAGCCATAGAAAAATATGTAATGTCCTCACATTGTGTCAAATTCCGTTTTGTTTTCTATAAAATTGAATGTTCTGTTGTTTTCCTTGAAAAAATGATACTGTTGGAATGTTTGAATATCTTTTCCTAAATATTTAACATACCTCAACATCATATTAGAGACTTAATTTAATTAAATTGAATTCAACGTCAAATTTATATGTCACGATGATATCACAAATTTTGATAATGCACTTAATATTAGGAAGAATTGAATTAACTTTGGATATTAGTATTTGCAGAACGGTGCATGTATTAAATTTTGTTTGTACCTCCTGAAAGGGAGAATTTATGTGAATGATCTGAATTCAATGAATTTTGTGTTCGAATGACCCCTTTTATTGTATAATATATTTAATTGCAATAACAGCGCAATGCCTTGATGAACAATGAATCATTGCATAGTTCTGCGCCTTGAACGGCGGACATTTACACTTTCACCTTATTTTCCGAATACAGCAGTGAAATGATGGATTTTTGCGGTTAACCTTAAGATACTGGGCGTCCACCTCCAGAAGATTCTTAAGGATTGGTTCATTTTTCCACGTGGAGATGTGAAGAGGGTCGAATTTAGTGGCAAAATTAGTTACCAAATGAGTCCTGAAATATAAAAATTTGTTTTAATTTAGTAAAGTTATGCCCGAAAATGACAAATCTGTGAAATTATTGACATTTCAGGGGACAAAAAACATTTAGTATCGGGACTTCATGATTCAAGATCAACAAAAAGCGTATTAATAATTAAAAAAAAAAAAGATTATTCCCTTGATATTTCCAGCAGTGACGTAACCGGTAGTCATTGTTTGGGCTGTGAACACCTGATAGCAATCTCAAGGTCAATTGGCTATTTGCGATTTTCTATCGTAAAAATATCGGCCAAGTCATGATGCTAAGATACAAGAGGAAAAAATTTTCTCACTGTTTGTAGACCAATCATCGCTGCAGCAATCTGGTCATTTACCTTCTAGTAGTTAGCCAAGAGGTCGGGAGTTGGATTCTTGGTGGGATCATACCGAAAACTTTTAAAACGGAACCAACTGCCATTGTTCTTGGTGCTTAGTATAAGCAACGGAGTAGGGAAAACAAGCGAGTGAACCAAAATTAGAGAAAAGGCCGAATCCGGCTCGACTTGTACCAATTGGTTGGAAACTGGGCTGTAAAACTCTGTCTAACTAACTATAACTGGTAATAATGACCTTATGCATATGCATATGATGTAACAATTCAGAAAGACGCCCTTCTTTGGAGGAATAACAAAGCAGCGCCAACAAATGCAGAAAACTGATTGTTCAATGAACCCGATATGTGTGACAGTTTACACAAAAGTCAGGGTGTATTATAAATCTGAAAACACAAAACGGGACCTTACTGGGTAGTTACATTCTTTAGACCTATATGTATTAATATCAACACTGACGTCAGTTCGGAGGAATAACAAAGTGCGCGTGGCTGAGTCACTCATCTTTGTGTATGACATATATAGATCGGTGAGTAACACGCAGTAAAATTTGCCCACCCTATAAACACGTTTAAAATTTAAACAGGTTTCGGTATTTAAAACTCCATGTTTAACATGATTAGGTATTAGAGATGCGTTTTAATCAAAGGGACAAAAAAGAAATTCGTTTACATCCGAAGCACCAGTGTGTGTATGCTCCTCCCATATAAAACATTGCCGTCGTTTAGTTACATTGTAGTGGTTTTCTCTAATGCTGTTTCACACGCGACCGTGTTTTTTGACTACACGAGACAAATTGATAATTGAAGTATCGGTGTCTGTCACATACCGTAGCTGGTTTGGAATATTAATACATCACTAATTTTCTTCCCTTCTTCCTTCTTTGCACTGTCAGCTGGAAATAGTTATGAGACATTATGTCAACGATAAGGATACTGAAGAAAGTGAAATTGCGACACCGGAACGACTTGGTCAAGCAATTGATCTCGAGCAGAAAAAGGTAATTGAGAGACATTCAAAAAAATTCATTAGACTTAATGTATGGAAAACCTTCAAGCCTTGGATACACCTCCAGGAAATGATGATGCATTTGAAACGGTAATGATTGTAATGCAAAAGTAGGTCCATCGCCATTTCAATGAAGTTGTCACACCCTGCGGTTCACGGTTTATCTATTATCGTAATGATCTTGTACGGCAACTATTCTTATGCCCAAAACGTCATGACGTCATCGTATCTAATTCATTATTGCTGCCTAGTGTGACCGGGACTACAGCCAAAATCTAAATTTTAAAGGCAATAAAACCACTGGTCCAAAAAACCAAATTACTCGGACTTTACTTAGACCTTATACATATGACGCCACGAAGCAAAAGGTGCGCCCTCCTTTGGGGGCATAACAAACTTACACCGACAAATACAGACAGCTGATTTTCTCAACCAGCCGGATACGCGCATAGGCTGCTACGCAAGCAAGGTGAAATCTTATGAGTGAGACCACTTGTCACATTGTTTTGCTCCCAAAGATAACGTCAGTATGTTATCAATGCGTAAGGCCTATGAGTGTTTTCTAAATATATCGTTATCAAGTTGGTATTTTATGTACTCTAGTACATTTTATACCCTCATCAATATCTTTAGTTACGCTACAATTCTGTCATGAAACTATTATATACTCATCTCATACCTACTAATTCCGTTTTTACCCCCTCTTTACGGCCTAATTGTTTTCACGAAATATTTCTTTTTACGGGTCCCTGCATACGGAGCTCTCCCACACCCCGAAATCCCATTATTTATGTCTAAAGGTACTAAAAGTCTCTGAATCTTATTGATTCAACGCAATGAGATCGTTCTTTTCCTAGTTTATGCATGCATATATTGAAAGAGTCAATGTATGTCTGCATAATGCACCAAACCCTCCCCATGACACAATCCTGGCTACGCGCCTGCTAATTCGTGATGACATCTGACTAATTTCGTATCAATAGATTAAAGAATATTATTTAAAACTTAGTCAAGGAGGTTTAATATTTTTAGGAACTAATTTAAAGGGGTCAAATATATGTCAATATTGTGGACTAACGTGATTTGTCAGTTCGGGCACTGTTTTTACTAATTTGTTTTACAGTGTGGTGGTCTTAAAGCACTCCTCACGTTTGAAAGTGTCTTCTAATGAATATGATATGATATGAAAATTTGTCACGAATCGACATCATGTTATCTTCATATTTCATGCCTGAAATTATATATTGTTAATATTTAAGATATAATTTGTACTAGTCAATGTGGACACTTATAAAATAAGGAAAACCTTTTAAAAAAAGAATTTTGTAGTTTTCAAAATATGTTTTCTTGTGTCCAATTCGTAAGTAAGGATGCTTTATTAACAATTCTAGGAACTACTTAATGAAAGCACACATATTGGACCGGTATTATTGGTGTACTGGGAAGTGCCAATCAAAATCTGTCGAATAAAAAAATTAATTTGCTTTCCCACGAAGATGAATCATTGGACCTCGTATTAGAATTTATGCGCAACCGATAACTTCATGCTTAGGCCAATTTATGCCACCATTCAAATGTCTCTTTTCATTTTTATTTCATGTTCATGACGTAGTTTGTGGCGCATCCTCATTGTCAACAGCTTTTGATGAATAAGTTTTAC
Organism: Holothuria scabra; assembly: GCA_037179385.1. NCBI lineage: Eukaryota > Metazoa > Echinodermata > Holothuroidea > Aspidochirotida > Holothuriidae > Holothuria > Holothuria scabra. The sequence continues at coordinate 28,507,893 of CM074189.1, forward strand.
GGATCCTTCAACCGAAAAAACTCTTACAGATACTGGGTAATACTCATTTTAATAACAGTCGGATATCCAGTCCTGGCGCTTGCATTTATCGTCTTCCCGTCTAAGTCCCTAGCTGCTTTCATGAGAACACCGTAAGTTTTTTTTTTTTTTATTTATTTATTTTTTTCCTATTAGACAAAATGTTTACGAGACCGAAAAGGAAAACAGAGAAAGTGGTCGCAAGAAAAGAATAGAGAAAAGGTTTGAAAAACAGAAATAAAAAAAGGGGTTACAGAGATCGAAAAACGAAAAAAGGTAGCCCTGATTGTTTCAGTTGAGCTTCGATCTTGCGAACCATTTCTCACACCCTTAGTCTTGCGTAGCCTTTTTATTTTTCAGTCTTTAGGACCTTCGATCAACAACGGAGAGGTTCTTGTAACTTCGGTTTAATTACCTCTTTTAAATGTTTGGTATCGTGGATTTTCGGTCTCGTGAACCTTCGGTCTCATGGGATTAACTTGTAGTATATGAACATAAATAAATAAACAAATAGACTGTATTCGATACGAGACAGCACTTTGAAGTCAAACCGATTAAATATTTTTTCCGTACAAAGTAAAGTTTCTCTCTCTTCCGGAAAAGACTATATACGGGAGCCTGTGATGGGAAATTGGGAATACAAATCAGCCGTTTGTTTTTGTTGCATGTAAGTTGCAGTGATAGAGGTAGTTCCTCCAAGAATTAAGTTATTTATTTTTTTTATTCGGTGACGTCATAATAAATTCGGGCTAAAAAATAACTAAATCTGTCACAAAGATAGCTAAACATGCCTGTCGTTGCACTAGGCATTGAACCGAGAGGGGACCACATGCCTTGGGCAACAGCCCAAAATGAATCTACTGTTTGACTCCTTTTCGTTCGCACTAAACCTTGACTTCAAATGGAGCAAAAATATTTCAATAATTGACCACATTTCGGTTTAGTTCCCATGTGATCAAGGGTGGATCGATGTTTGCTATAAGACGGACGGTCGATATGCACCGAAGATGCACCACAAGCGAGGCTAGTGTTTCCCTTTATGTGGTCCAGTGGCCCTCACAAGGGCCCCCAGCGTGGTCCGGAAGCTCTCTCAATGCAATGCAGTTAGAAGGTAAAAAGTAGTTTGCAAGTACCTCAAGAGACGAGAAGTATAGACGACGATCCCTTTAATAAATTTACCCATCTCACGACCCGGGAAGCTTTATGCAGGAAATAGGGAGGGGTGATTTCAGTAACTTATCAAGAATAAGTTAATTTTGACATTCAGACTGAAGGAAAATCTGTCACTGGAGTTGCTACAAGTGTTTTTAACAAAACAAAAATCGAATTCGTATTGCAGGGAACTTCAGCATCCCTAAAGGCTCATAAAAAGATAACTACTTGACTACATATGTTGTAAAGTCTCACACGTAGGTCAGGTTGGCATAGGCCTACTCGTGAGATGTTGGAACTTGTTTTAGCAATTTTACTTTAAAATCCCTCCTTAACTCGAAGACATCCATCTTTGCCCACATGCAGCGCTTGTCTGTCAGGGCTGCAATGGCGTAACCAGCGGGGGGCAGGGGGCAAAGTACCCCCAACGCAAAAATCGGGAAAGCAAGGAAAAACGGGAAGGAAAGGAAGGGAAGGAAAAAGAGGAAAAGAGAGGGAAGAAGAGAAAGGAAAAAAGAGAAAAAGGAGGGAAATGAAAGAAGAAAATGAAAGCAAGGCAGAAGAAAAAAGGAAAACCTAAAAGAAGGGGAAAGGAAAGAAAGGGAAAAGAAAAAAGGGAAAATGAGAAAAGAAAAAAAGTGGGCCAACTATAACATCGAAAGCAAGCTTGATCTGCGTTCACGAAACACTGTTTTGGTCAATTTATGAACATTCATTCAGAAAAATATAAGAATATCATTTAGTCGCCTAAAGTTAACAAAATAATATCTGAGGTCCACTTTATCGGAGGAAAGACTTTCCCCTCTTGCTCTTTGGCAGACAGTCGGGAGGACTTTAGAAAAGCAATCGTTCTCAGATTTGCCACCAGTATTTAAAGGAGAGCAGATTCTTCAGTAATCCCCCAACTCTTTAAACTTCCTCACAGGAAACCCAGAATCCAAAGCTTTATGCCGTATAAGCTCTATATCAACAAATACTGTTTTAAAAGGGCAGAAATCTCGGCGCGCTTCACACACCGCAATCCATCCCTAATACAGTGGTGTTCACATTTGCAAGAAAAATCGGAAAACTTAGCTCCTACTTGCAAGCCCGATACATGCCATTTCCGTTTTTGAGGGGTCACGGTGGCGATTTTTCAAAATTTTCTGTACTCTCCGCGCCAATTGAAGATAGTCTTTCTAGCAAGACTTCATATTCTGGACATGGGAACCATTGGCCTAGCGTACTCAAATGCTCTCATACACACCTGCATCAGATACCTTTCAACCCTGTCAGTTGTGTAGTCTTTGTAAATGGATTCTTTAGTTATTGAAGTGTCAAAATTTTATCAATGTTCACTGTTGCAGAGCAGTGGTTTAGCTACAGGAAGCAGGGGCGATTGCTCCCTTACTTAAAAAAGTGAAAAATTAGAAAATTTGCCATTTGAGACACCAGTGCGGTTTTCCCAAGTTTTCCATCATAAAATCCTCCATTCTCCCTAATAAAAGTTCCATATTTGAAATTATTAGTTTTAAAAGGGGCACAATTTTCCGGGCGCTTCGCGCGCCTTCTATTGCAGGCCTTAAACCTGTAAGTGATCGCTCATAAAGCAGTCAGTGGAAAATTTGTCCTAGCCGCTACAGTGCCGTTTTCCTAAAATTTCTTCAATAAGGGCTTTCATTTTTGTCTAAAAAGACAACAAAGTTTCGAGAGTTTTTAATGCCGGCGAAAAGCCTTAATCCGCACTCCTTAGATAACACGATCTTCAGTCAACATGCTATTTCAGATATATGCTAAAATGAAACGCAGATTCTTCAATAATCCCCCAAATATACAATTTTCCTTACATGATTCCCTGAATTAATCTATTTTCTGCAATACAAGCTTAATATTTGCAAATGTGTTAAAAGACCCAAATTGTCGGTACGTTTCTTATAAAATAGTGTTCACACTTAATAAAAAAAAAATAATTTTAAAGAGGTTGTTCTTGCTAGTAGAAAAAGCAAAAAAATTTAGCATACAAATGTACCTTTTTGGTCAATGGGATAGGGTGTGTTGCATGGTCCAAAATTACACACCAAAAAAAGACACCCAAAAACTAACATAGTTCAACTAGTACATAATCGGGAAACCTTTATGCTATTGACCCCCCTCCCCCCCCCCCCCCCCCGGACAGTCAGGTCTGGCTACGCCACTGCATGGCTGATAGAGCCAGGGAGTCTGATAAAGACTGAAATAGGGAACAAAAGCCGCTTCAGTTTGGTTTGTTTCTTGGTGTTTTATATCCCAACTTCCGCCTTAGTTTAACCTGTCTACTGCATATACACCACGGAAGATTATTTGCAAGTTTGGGAATATAAAGAAACCATGATCAGAGTTTGCGGGACCCGCGCCCATAATCTATGATGCTTCAGCCATGCTTTATAGGATTAAAGTGTGAACATGCGCGCAAAGTGAGCAGAAATCTCAAGCAGGAATTCCAGGGAGCTCATGCTCTCGGAAACATCTGGGTCTTAATGTCTTAGGTGCCCTTGGAAGACTATTTTAAAGGTAAATTTCAGATCAAATGATATTGAATATTTGAATGTAAAAATTTAAGGGAGACACATGTTAAAAAGTTTTAAAAATATAGACAACATTTAGGCAAGGTCAAGAGGGCGCAAAGTCCAACAAAATTTCAAAAAAGTTTGAGAACCGTTTGTATCAGGATTAAGAAAGACGTGTATAAACTATGTCGAAGACCTCACCCTTAGCCTACAGCAATTCAGCTGTAAAGCCTTTGGGAGATTAGGAGAAATCGAAAATCGAAGCTCACACTCACCCAATTCCCTTAAGATCAAGTAGGTCCCCTAATGCCAAACGTACCATTGCGATAAAAGCGGGCGGCATGGTTTCATTAGGACTGTTTTAAAACCCACTACCATGACTGCCGTTGAAGAATCTATAGGCGTATGTAATTGAGATGTTCTTAAAGAATAAATCATTTGAAAGGCAGTTTTATTTTAAAATCGAGACAAATTGTTACAAGTTTTCCAAGACACACATTATTTGTTCAAAGTACATTCACCGTGCCCCAGAGGACAGACGATGAAGATTTTTTCCCCACAGAAATGGTCCAATATGAAGTGCTAACCGTAACGAATGCAATCAGGGCGTGCGAAATTTGTGTTAAAAAATCATTTCCACGTCGGACTTTGCGTCGAGGCATCTTACAATTTGAACCTGCTTTCTGGAGATCGGCTGAAGCTTTAAATTTCCATTTAAAGGGGAAATCAGAACATGACAGAGAATGAAAGCCTTTTGTTCTAGCACCTCGTTCGTGCGTCTCGCCCACGGACTTCATATAAACATGGACAGAGCATGTGAAGCGTACCACCTATCCGTAGATTGTCGCCACCGACTGGGACAAAACGGCGCACTAAGATAGCTGCCGTGAAGCTATAATTTGTATAATTTAACGACGAATCTGTAATATTTTAAACAAAAGTTAACCTTGAATGCCTAACAATATCATATCCATGCAATACGTGTAGTAATTTTGACCTTACCTTGTATTATTTCGAAAATATTTCAACTTTCTTGCAAAATATGTTGATTTACTTGAGCAAGTCGAAACTTTCACACAAACGCGTGGCAGACAGCCATCTTGGTGCGCTTTTTCTGACATGTACGGTAGCCACAACTTACCGTGCACTATGCTCTGTCCATGTATAGGAAGTCCATTTTCGCTTTTCTCTTTCTTTAAAAGAATAAAATGGTTTTAAAGAGGTCTCCCAGGTTAAAAAAAGATGTTTTTACTTACGTTGCATGAAAATGTCAAAATATTTTACGAATAAAAGAAATCATATGTGGAAGACTAGACAGCCTCCGTCGGACTCTGTACCCAATCACAACGTTAGACTATCATTACAAATTATTTTTTTCAGTTTTAAGTCAAACAATGTACAAATGAGCCGGGTGCAGAATTGAAAAAAAAAAAAAAAAGAAAAAAAAAACCCATAAAACATAATGATGGCCCCTTAACTTAAAAAACGATGAAGGCAAAGAGAACCCTCTTGTCTGCATTAAATGTTTGAAATGCTCGTCCTCAACCACACCCATTAGCATATGCACATTGTACACAAGCTACCAACCTATTGGAGTCGATGGTTGTTGCGAATAAGTTTGAGACACTGTTGAATTGATAAAAAACATCAATAAAAAAGCAGAACAAATCGCAAATCGCACGGAAAAGTTTCATATTTTGGAAAAAATCGGTGAGAATTGCGCGCCTTGTGGTGGTACTGAAAGCAATAAAACATGAAAACGACTTCGGCATTTGAGAATGACTGTAAAAGTGAGGAATTAACTGTGCAAAAATTAACTAAAGCTACCTATTGTTTTAACTGAAACATTCCACCCCTAGTCAAATATTGGGGGCATATATATTTATTTCTCCCTATCCCCCGAGATCTACGCCGATGCTTAGCACTCATGTTTTACAGACTCTCGGGTAAGCAAACGCTTCAACCGTCTAACTCAAAATCCAGTTTCTATACCTTTTGATTGTAACATCAGATGAAATATTGTAAATGAGTCTCGAAATTTAGAATAATGAACCATTAAATTGATTACATGCAACACATAAAAAGCTAGTTCGTTAATTCGCATGGAATTGCGGGGCACAGCGTAGGATACGCCCACTGATCTCAGCACACAGTAAACAGCGTTCCCTTGTTTTCTTGTAGTACGTGAAAACACAACTGAGCGTAAATTTGACTAGCCAACCCGAACGAAAAAAGAGACTCAGTCTACTGCACAGAACCACACATATGATTTCTTCTTATGATATGGGTGGATCAAAACAGAATGATGTAACCAAATTTGATATAAATTCGCAATTGTGGAACACGTGTTGTAATCACGGGATCGTTCGTTTATCCCAACGATTTGGAGGATTTGCGCGTGTGCATAGCTACCAAAACGAATTACCAACCTCGCCTATTGTTGGAGGTAACACCAAAAAGCTTCCACAAAAGGACAGCTTTATATCATGTTGAGCCCGTAAATAGAGTGAAGTCTGAACAAAGCACATACAAACTAGGTGCGTAGTTAGAGGGGGTGTAGGCTTAAACCCTCATGACACATGTAAGCTTGAATTAAAAAAGGCCAAAGAAGGAAAAACATTCGATCACAATAAAATTTACCACATTTTGATTCTGGAGACGTTAAAACCATTTTTTCCTAGGAAGAGAACAACCCGTTCACTTATGCCTCTTCGCCTTGTCTCACACTAGAAACCCCCTACCGTGACATAATCCTGACAAGGCGCCTCATTTAAACCATCTAGAAGATACATTTGCAAAATACCGATTTACACCAAGCTATTTGATTCATTTACCACCGAATAAACCAACCCTTAATATTTTCTTGTGTCTCACATCTTCTTATCTTTCTTTTCAACAGAAAAGTGAAATTTCAGATGGATGTTGGATCTCGCTTAACCTTTTTATTTTTTTTAATGATCATATCTTCGAATTGGATTGAATATCAAGAGGGTAGCTTCTTCAACATATCGAATATACCATTTCCCTTAACTCTTTTACTGACCGTATGGGTGGCAGGTGAGTGAAACGAAATTAATTTGCACTAGTTCAATTGAACAAAGTCTGCTTAGTACAGTTTCAAAGACGTATTTATGACCGTGTCTTATTTTATAGGGGTATGCCAAAACGCATCACTCATTGACTATACCCTCACAATTCTAAAATGCATATATCTGTAGATGTTGTTCAAAGAAAAGAAGTAAATATGGAGAAAGGTATTCAGAAAAACCCCATGATACCATTAAAAGAGTGAAAAAGATGCAAATGATTGCGCACAGGTCAAAACGTGCCAACTATTCCGGAGTACGCAAACTCCCTGTTTGACAAGGAAAAAATGCACACCATACAATAAAAAGGATAACTGCCAATTGAACTGTTTAGCTTGGCAAGTACAAAGACACAGTGAGATTGAGTACGGTTAATGCTTCCATGGAATGGAATTTTTTAAAGGCAGTCGTCCTTCGCTCCAAACTACAGCCTTGCCCACTTTTTCAATCGTACTGAGATTTTTGTGGGATCGTTTTCATTACACTTTGGGTTCTTGTAATGCTCACCAGGAAATGCCACGAAACAATACAGTGAGGTCGTGTTTGCATTGGAATAAATTTTGGACAACTATGGGTGGGGCTAGAAGATAGTTGAGAGGAATGGAATCCTCTGGGGTAATTAGTATATGCCGCTGTTTCCATAGCACCAACAAAGTAGGGATGCCCAAATTACACCCGTTCAAGTAATGCTGAACGAGGAGTTGAGCTTCATTACTGTAATGGTTTTCGAGAGCTAAGCGACTCTGCGCGGTACACTTTAAACACAATTTAGTTAAGAGGTGTCTGAATTGACTAACCACGGTAGTCACTCATATTTGGCTAATTTGTAATAATAGACTGACAAATTTCGTGAGGGATGAGCGATGGAGTCGGGAAAACAAGCCATTGAGCCACAACTAGAAAAAAGACCGTGGTCGACTCGAAATGACCAAATTGGTTGGAAACTGGGCCGTCAAACTACATTTAACCTAATGTAACCTTTCCTGACTAATTTCGTAGGACACTGAAGAAACAATTTCAACAATTTTGTTTAAAAATTAGGACACTCGCGAATACGAGTATTACTATTCGAATAAGTGGGCACTTCAACTGAAAATGTGCAATATTTTACACAAATTAAGTCAACGTACTCATTAATTTAGTAGAGGTACTCATTTTGGTGACTATCCATTTTTTAAACAAAATTGTTAAACTCTTTTTGAGTGTCATGTTCCAAAGAATATCAGTCAAAACCTAGTAAAGAAGGCGATTTGTTAGAGACCTCATTCACCTAGGTCAATTATTAGTCAAAATTAGTCAATATTGTTGACTAAAGTGATTTTTCGATTTAGGCACTTTTCAACTAATTTTTGTTTACAAAAATCAAGAATCAAGAAACATCAACAAGATATGTTCGTCCTGACCATCAAGTCATGAGTCGACTAGAATGACGGAAATTGAAATGTATTAGCACTGGGAACCACGGGAGGTTCTGTTTAAACGCACTGGGGTGCTTGGTGAATTTTGGGGTTGATGCGCACTGTTTAAAAAGGTGTTTCTTGATTGGCTGTTGCCATTGTATTGTATCGACTGTATTCTTTGTTCAGGTTAGGGATTAGGTTAGGATTAGAGCTATCGTTAGCCAGTAAGGAAATTTTTTGTTAAACAGTGCGCATCGCCTCGAATTTTTCCCTGAGACTTCAATGGGATTCTCTCCTAATGCTGTTTATTATTACACAAGGTTTTGTCAGACCTATTTTCCTTTCAGGTTAACGACAAACTAGTCTTCCTAGTATGTTCTTCTATAGTACCTGACTGTTAGATATTATTTACTTTTCGCTTTCCTTTTTCTCAGGTCGAACATTGGCTGAAGTCTATGCTTTGTTTCGGGAAGGTTTTGGAAGACTTTTTAGTTTCACGACCACCTTTGACATTCTCATCTTGATTTTGTACTGGACGTGTTTAGTTCTGACGTTTTGGACCATGGCTGTGAGCTTTCGCAAATATTAACCAATTAATAATTAACCATACCATCGCTGCCAAATATGAAGACGTTTTAATTATTCACGAACCAATATCTTTCGCTGTATTGCTCCTTTCAATTCAAGACTGTTTTATGACCTTAAAATTTTATGCCTCCTAAAGCTTTAAACCGCCACATATAAGCAGAAAACATGAAACGCTATTTGTTTCTTAAACATTTATTATTTGGTAAACTGCAATAGAGGTAAATTTGTGTCAATGTACGAATTTACTTTTAACCGACAACAGGCAAATATTACAAACAAAGCACATTTTTGAAAAGATGTTGGAACGTCTTCTCTTTTGCAACATTTTAGGAGAAATTCAGGAAATCGGACGTTTTCAGATACTTTTGTTTCCATTTCCTACTGTTTTCGAGATTCAATGAAATATTGTTTTTCTTCTGACAACTTGGTGAGATTTAGTTCTGGTTGAAGTATTTCAAAATATCTGTAAGCATTTGTCTTTACGAATTTCCATCTACACATATAAACGTAAATTTTTGATCATTATTACCTACAAGGGAGTGGCAATATGTAACGTTATCAGTAATAAACATATCAAGAGAGAGAGAGAGAGCAGATAAAATGGTGCTACAAATTTCAGAGATTTCATATCAGCATAGTAACTGACTAAAAGGTACTATTTTCTGAACGATTGCGGCAACCCAACGGTCACCCAGTCTGTTTCCAATAGAATTTAGGACTTTACGCCAGAGAAGGTCAAATAATTTCTTGCGGTCAGGTGATGTCAAAGTATCGCCCAGTTTGAAGCTTTTTGCCCAGTTTGAGTGCCGATTTTCCAAGAATCGGAACTTTCCCATGGCAGCTTCAAGCCATGTACGCTATCTTGCGAAGTAGGAGTAAAAAAAGAGTAAAAATAATTGGCACAGACTATTAGGAGTATTTCAGTTTCGGGTTTTCTTGACTACAAAACATAATTTTCCCGTAAAGAGCATCTAGGCGGAGCGTCACTATCAGCTGGGGGGGGGGGGGGACGTGCAAAATAAATTCGAAAACTCAGACCCCTCAGATGGCCGGAAATAGCATTTTTAGACTTAAATGAAGAATTAAAGCAGTTTTGTCGTTTACAATATTCTCCCTTCAAAATAAATGCGCAAAGTTCAAAGTGATCAGAAAGATTTTAAAAATATTTTGACCCAGAAATTGTTATTTTTACCCGAAGGGCTATCTAAGCGAAGCTCCATCATTGGTCGACGCTGAGCGAGGAGAAAATTTTGAAAAATCGCGATCTCTCAGAGGGCCAAAATATTGCGTTTTAATGCATGTAAATAGAATTTAAACGGTCTGTTAGTTTAGCTTTTCTTTGCAAAGATGAAAAAAACAGCAACTTGCTAAGTGATCAAAAAATTAATACATAAAATGCACCACTACTAAAAGATTTAATTTCAGTTCACTCGCTTGTCGTAAGAGATGACTTAAGGGGCGGACTCCACCGTGTTCGTACCGTATTTAGAATGCACATTTTTATCTATCTGACATAACACATTTGTCTTGATGTATCCGTATCCCATCTAACAATCGATCTACAGCTTCGAATGCATGTGTGTGGTTCTAGAACAGTCTTGATGTTAATAATTTACAAATATGTCATAACTTACTCTGTAAAGTGTTCTTTCTTCCTTCGTAGAACTATGATCATGTCAAGGTCGAAAGACGCAAGAGGGCCATCGAGTCATACGAATCCATACGTGAACACTTGATTCCAGAACTCAATAAAAGCATACAGAACGCCGTTTTGAGATCCAGGATGGATATCCAAGAAATTCTAGCAGCCAGGATGTCAAAAATAGACGATTACCTGCTCACCGTAAAACCCAATACAACCGTCTTGCGCCAACCAACTGAAGGTAGTGCGGAGACGTGGGCGATGGCCATGTTTGCTTTGGCAACCACGGCCTCTTTCATAAGACTTTTGGTACTGACTCTGTCAAGTCAATTTATTGGACCACTCCAAATTTCCTTGGGGGGGATGTTTTATGATATCCTTAAGTTCGTCGCTGTCTTCGTTGTAGTCTGGGCTGCCTTCGGTATCGGTCTCAACACCATATTTTATATCTACGAAATGGCCGAACAGAAGATGTGCAAAGAAAGCTCTGTGTTAGAATGCAGGGACGGACCTTTCTCAACGTAAGTAAATCTTGATACTCTTTAGAGGATCTACCTTTTTGATCGGGAGAAAAACTGGCTATGAGACTTGACACTTGCGTCCTTTAAAAGAATAATGCAGGGTTTTTTTTTTTGTTTTTTTTTTGTTTGTTTGTTTTATATTTGTTTTGAAGAGGAAAATATTCCAAGAATTCATTTCCCATGTTCGGTTGTCGACGTATTAGCAACTGAATGTGTCAAATTTTCTACACCAAAAAAAAAAAAAAAAGAAGAAGAAGAGTAAAGTATATTGGCCATCAATGTGAATCCATGACATCATACCTGCTTGCTTCAATTTTACATTTTGTAGAAAATGTGTCAACTTCAGTTTCCAATACCTCAAGAATCGAATATGAGAAATAAGTATAAATTTCGGAAGAATGCTTCGAATATGTTTCCCTGTAACACATTAAACATAAATTTTGCTCAGTAATTTTCGTTTAATCAATAAATGTCATGCCTTTCATACATTTCCAAAATTGCATGTTCCGAATCAGCTTGAAAAAAAGAAAGTTAAAAAGTTGTTTAGTGGACACATGCATATCCAATACAGTTGTGTCGTCATTGTTATGTCCTAGTTTAGGTTTGAGTGATCAACAGACCAAGGTACTGCTGAGCTTCCTCTGTAAACTGCACACGCTAGAGCTTAAAGTTCTAGCGTGAAAGCTCCGAATGAAATGAAGAATAATGTTTCCCCCACGTGGGTGAATTTAGTCGCTGCAGAACCAGTTACTTTCACTTACTGTGGTCAATTATATTTACAAGTCTGTTTATTACACTTTTCCTAAAGTCCTCCCGACCATCTGGCATAGGGTTTTTCCGCAGAACCAACCTTCAAACTGGTTCCCAAAGAAGTTGTACGTTTACTAGGGGTCAACACGTGACCAACCTCACGGTCCGTCTATTACCTCTTTGTTAGCTTACAATAGTAAGCTTATGCAGCCGCAACCCCATTTGGAAACCTGTTACGTCATGAAACAATAAAATACATTAAGAAAATGCGGATTTTCTCTTTACACCCTCTGATAATATCATTGCGACACTTTGTATATAGGGCCAGAGTTCTGCTTGTATGAAATAATATGCACACACTATGCTACCCCAGAAACAGCTGTTTAAAGTTCAAGAAAAGTCGATCTGTTGAATATGTGACAAAACTACGAAAAATAACAATCCAGAGGGCTACCAAAACCAACTTAAAACGCACTTCCAGTAGCCTGGTAACAGTGCGGACTGTCTTTTATCATAACCAGAACTAGTTTCAACTGTGTTTCAGTGTTTCTTCTTCAATTTCTTCAAATTTTGCTAAGTGTGAAGTTTGAAAAAAATCCAGCAGTTTCAAAAAATATTTTGGTAATATTAGGTGATACAAAGGAACATATCCTTATAAATAAGGTACAGTTGATACTTTTAAAACCGTTGAATCAGCCAATTTAAAAATATCACCACATTCTAGGAAACTTAAATGCACAAATTGACGAAATACTTTTCAAAAATGTGGAAATACTACCGTGATCCTGCTTTGCTTCTCAGTCGGTGACGGGACGTTCCGACGTGAGCGTTCCTCAGGCACTAGACATGCATAGCATCGTATACGGCTGTGTACTACGTACTGTACAGATTATCTACCGTAAGATTATGTAGACTATAGTATGTACAGTCTAGTCAACTTGAAGACTGCGGCTCACATACTTTGGGGCTTGGGGTCTTTAATTTTAATTTTGTTTGTGCAAAGTTTTTCGTGTAGGTTAGAGCTTTTAGCTGTATAAACTTTTAGGCTTAAATGGCCATCACAGACCAGGAGCCAAGGGTCGCTATTTCGCTTTGCAAGACGTTTAGGCTATATCCATTCGTTGATAAAAAATAACGACACTGGAACAGAAATTATAGGTAATAAGCGTAACAAGTATGACCAGTATAATTATGGCCATACCTGTAACAGCTAGTTGACTGATATCTAACGTAACCTATCCAAATACTCCTTCCTAGAGTGTGGGCTAAATGCTAACGCACGTTAGGCCTAAGATTAAAAGGGACGTGTTGGGTCTCGGCGTTCAACTACAGGGCATACACCCTTTGGCCTATCGGACTACCGGGAGGCTGGTTTTCGACTGATCAGAACAGTGTGCTAGGCGAAAGTTGATTTCTTTTCAGCCTAGTATATCAGTAGCGTCACCCCCTGGGGGCATTTACCCTCACAGTCAGACCCCCTTCACTCAGACGTGCATGAACGAAACAGTGAAAACTTAATATTAGGCTTACATTTTCTGAGACTTTTTTTCCTGATACTTTTTCACCGTAGGCCTACCCCTACTAAGACCTAAAACTCCCCGGGACTGTGCTCCTTGGACTCCCTCTAGCTCTACACTGTGGCTTAGTCCCATGTAAGACAATGGAAAATAAACGCACCTTGCCGTTTGTTTTTCACGCAGACATGTGCCGTATGCTGCAACCCCACAGCTTCGGAGCCGGACCATATTGCCCCATAGACCCCAAGCCCATCAAGAGTTTTCCCAATGGAACAGGGGTCCTTGGCGGTTCATGGATCAATCTTCTAAAGTAAAATATACATGTGCTTAGGCTTTATTTTGCAGCCCCACTGAACCCCACCAGAGCTCTAAGGTGGTCCCATTGACCCTGCCCTAAAGAGCTTGTTCTTTAAAACCTCACAGAGCAGACTCGGTCTGTTCAGTCCTTCACAAACCATATATATTGTTAGGATAACACTGATCAATACTGATCAAGGAGTATGACCCATAGTCTTCTACGCAGGCAAGTGCTTTGGGTGACCGTGACATTAATTATTGCCACAAACATTTTCCTGTGCCCTCAGTTTTCCCTTTCCCTCACTTTTGAAATCATGGTTCTTGTTGAAATCACTGACAATTAAGCTGTCATAACTTTCTTTTCTCAGACCCAACGCAAATATTGCAGCTGTTTTTGATCACTTGAGCAATGGGCCCTTAAACTCCATCTAGCTCTACTAACTTGATCATTTGATGTCTTTTGAAAGGTCAAAAAATTTAAAGCAGGCTTAAACCACTTTGATCACTGCAACTTCCAAAAATGTAGTGTACAGTAGCTGTCGAAATATTTTTTTTACCACAGAACACCGTACCTTTATCATTGTGAAGTCGCGTAAACTGGTAAAGCGCATGCAGTCCCCATTATTTCGATAGCACGTTTCAGAAAGTGTGTTGCGGGGGGACGGAGGGATAAATTAGGGTGGCAGTCACGCTCGCGTATTAAAGAGACTATTTTAAGCCTAGAAGCCTTTGGCTTTTGATCTATTTTTTCATAAAGGTTTAGCAAAAAAGTGAGATCTGAAGAGGAACCTCTACCATTATTTGTGCTGATACGTAAGCAAGTGTGTGGCATAAGTTAAAATGTTACACTGGAATGGGGGCACATCCATAGTATTTGATAACCTGCTATTTCGGCTGGAAGTATCTGACTCAAATCAGCTGAGCAGGCACTGCTCCAGATCTTACTTGATTGGCGGGGGTTTACATGGGTCTTAAAACCGCAGGATCTCTAAATATGGCAATCCTCAGTGCCAGGCTGATGACCATGATATACAGTGACATGCCATACGTATGACCTTCGACGTATAGGCCTAAGATAAAATATGTGTCAAGTACGGACATTTTTATTATGAAGAATGTATATACTAGTTAACGTTACTGAAGAGACTACGAGCAACCGGTCCTGTTCACCGATCTGTGTTGTACATCTTACTAAAAGTATCTGCTAGCAAAAATGACTTGTTTTTAATTACCAATAGATGTCAACTTTATTTTATTAAAGGGCAAGACTAGTCCCCCACACTTATTTTCAAACAACAACTAAATCTCACACATTTCTTCAAAGTATCTCTTATAATATTTTAGACTTCAATATTCGGATATTATTAGATATTCAAGGTAAAGTAAGCAGTTTTTTGCAGCATATTTCACATTTGAGGAAAGAAATACTGTTTTATGACCCTGACCATATGTCCAGTGGGAAAGCTAGACCTTTTCCGGGGGACGGCAAGCGCTTAAAGTCTTAGAGTAGATTTGTGCACGTTATGTGTAGTAGATACGCTAATTTCGGTCGCACGAAGTGAGACGAAATTTTTATCATTTTGAACGAATGTTTTTAAAATATGGAGCTTGTATTGAAGAAAATTTGTATTCTGCGTTTCTTGTACGGAATCTGCGAACTACAGGAAGAACATATCACGCTCTGAAGAGCTCACAATTTAGATGGTAATAAGTGGCTACCCAGCCAGCATGCCCAGCTGGGCCCCAACTGGGTTTCAGCTGGGCTACTTGCTGGGCCCCAGCTGGGGCCCATCCGTGTTTGTCAGGTGTTCCCACGTGGGGCCCAACTGGGCTAGCCTTTCCCAGCTGAAGCCCAGCTGTGACCCGCTTCAATAACTGAAGCCTAGCTGGGCTTCAGCTGGGCTTCAGCTGGGAAAGGCTAGCCCAGTTGGGCCCCACGTGGGAACACCTGACAAACACGTATGGGCCCCAGCTGGGGTCCAGCAAGTAGCCCAGCTGAAACCCAGTTGGGGCCCAGCTGGGCATGTTGGCTGGGTAGGTAGACAAGTTTCTTTAGAAAAGGAGACTAGCACCCAGTTTTTTCTAAGCCATAAAGTGTAAACACTAGTGTTGTAGTGGAGACGTAGTTTTTCTTCCTTAAACAAATGTATTAAAAATATGAAGCTTGTATACAGAAATGTTTGGATCCTAAGTTCCCTGTATAAGGAAATTCGAAGTTTGGATATTGTTGAAGAATCCGCCTTCTCTATTAGCAAATCTAAGATTAAACGACCCTTGAGGAATGTTGCTGTTACATAATGCTGAATTAGGTCTGCGGATTGAGCCCACCCTCCCCCCTCCTCCGTCGGGATTTAAAGCGC
Organism: Holothuria scabra; assembly: GCA_037179385.1. Lineage (NCBI taxonomy): Eukaryota > Metazoa > Echinodermata > Holothuroidea > Aspidochirotida > Holothuriidae > Holothuria > Holothuria scabra. The sequence continues at coordinate 28,523,749 of CM074189.1, forward strand.
TTCCGAAACTTTGATGCCATCTAGAAATGGAGAGCTTATAGTAAAGAAAATTGGAATTTCATGAAAGAAAAAATGCACTGTGGTTGATTAGTATTACTTGACAATCCGAAACGCTAGTGCTTTGTTTTCACCGTCGTAATTTGTGTATTATTGGCCTATATACGAACAGCTCACACACTTTAATTGACTCATGCACAATGAATAAGGCCGAAGGTTATGGTTGTTTTGGCTGGTCATTGGCGTAGATTTGAGGGGATGGACAGGAACCCCCCCCCCAAAAAAGAACCCCCCCCCCCAAAAAAAAAAAAAAAAAAAAAAAGTTGTTGAAAATACAAGCATTGTCTTTTTTTTACACACTAAATTTTTGCCGGAAGTTGTCCCCCTCGCTAATACATTTAAGCAAAGGTTAACGCTTATGCCATTGTTATGCACTGTTTGCTGCTTGTGACGAGACTGGTACTTTTATTCCTATACTGTAGAGAAAACGATTAATAAATTTTTCGAATAACTTTTCGAGGACAGACAGACGCTTCTCGAAATCAGACATTGTAAAGATACTGGTAGGTTTGGTGTCTTGAAATCGCGATCAGTAACTTAATTGAAATAAGTATTCTATTTCATCAAATTTCGTCAGTCATGAAGTCAATAACCGATAATGGAGAAATATGGTCATGTGACATGCGGACACTTAATATGCTGCAATTGTCAATTTTAGTAATAGTACTCTTCCCGCACGTCTTTTTGAGAACAACTTGAACATTAAACTGATTTTTAACATCCACTTTATACACTATATAATACTTAATTTACCATTAACCAAGTGATCAATTTGTTCATTTCATTACTTAAAAAAAATAAAGTAAGGGTAAACAAATTTTCAAACACAGGGCGGAACTGAACTCTAACCGGAGGTTAGTGATCTTTTTACTGGTTTATCTTGGAAAGATGTTCATCATCACTTTCCTTCATTTTTTCTGCTTGGTACAATTTAAATAAAACCTTTTAACCCCCTTCCTGTTCTGTTGCACATAGTTTCACCGATTCAGGTACTCGATTGTCCTAAATTCAAGGTACAGGATTTATTACAGAATGCAAAAATTCATTCACAATACAGTTCCTACTGACCTTGGCATTAAGCCTATCAATAAAATCTGCACGCCAAACTATTATTTGCATAATATTCATTTTTATTTGAAAAAGGTGTTCACTAAAACAGGGAAAGGGGTTTATTCCCATAGTTAAATGCCACTTGACACTTAAAAAGCTGTCATAACTTTTTTCAGACCATTACCTGACAAGCTAAATTGACAAAAAGAGACCTGAATTGACATAAACCATAAGATTGTAAACAAACTAGCGTCCCACGGGGTCTGACAGTGCATTATGCTTATCGGTACAATGTTTGCTTTGAGTTTTTTTTTGAATACGCAATTGGTCATAATTTCCTTGAACAGCCCAGAACTGGTTGAAGGTTGGCAAAGAAAGGTTGAATTGCGTAGAGTATTACGTGACCTCATTATTGGTAAGCGCAGAGACATAATACGCACGGCCAACGAAACGCGCGGTTGAAACCATACGCAACCGAAGGGTAACTTGACGCGGGAAGAATCTAGTGGTGGCGCCAGAATATTAAAACTTTGGCTGCAAACAAAGAGCAAACAATAAAGTTTATGGGGAAATTCTTCTGGTTACGTGAGAAAAAGAACCTTAAGCGTCCGTTCCTGGAGGTAGTGTCCCGGGGCGAAGCTCCGAAAGCTCGGAGATTTAAGCTTCTTTTGATAAAAAATTTAGCCTCTGGAGGGTTATATCATCTATTTTTCAGTTACCCCAACTCTCAACAGACCTAAGTTAGGGCAGGTAGGGGAAAGACCAAAATCTGGGGGATTCCCCACTTTGTCCCAGGTAGCGACGCCACTGGAAGTATCATTTTTATGCGTTGTGCATTCGAATTGATCGCAAGCCTAAATTTGTTATGAGCGTCCCGTGGCATTGAGGCAGTTGCTTCTAATAAAGCCGGTCAAGCTTGACGACACAGACATTAAGAGACAAGTATGGCTCGTGATTTATACAGAGCTGAACTATTCTGTGATAACTACTTGCGCTACATATATGAAACATTAAATCAATTAGTCAAAACTGCAATGGAATTTCAGTCATTAGGTTAGGGATTAGCGCTTTCGTTAGTCAATTAGGAAAATTCTTGTTAAACAGTTCTCATCAGCCCTATTTCAGCAAAGCTTGCAGTTGTGATATCATGAAACTATAAAGCAGTCGGGGTATTTATTTATGCAAATATGTCTCATGAAGGAGTATTGAGGTCACAGTAACTAATCCAACAACTGTTTCAAAGTATACCCTTTTCAAGCAGCAATAGACAAAAATCGACAACACTTGTCAGTTCAGTGGTTTTTATATTGTGGCCAGGCAGGATTGCCCAGCCAAGTGGACATAATTTTGTTTTTAAATTCTGAACTATCATTACGACGAATGCTCATAGTTAGGTGCGAAACAAAAAGGCTGAAAAGGCTAATTAATAACTGAACCAGGGATTTGCATTCCCTCGACACGTGACTATTGCCCTTGTGTGTGATCCTTTTTGCCATTGTGGTACACAGGTTTCAGCTAAAGCTTGGGATTTCTATGGGTTAGCCTTGGTCACTGAACAGTCGTCAAGTCCATGGTCCTAACTTTACGTGCTGCACCTAAAGTGGACCTCAAGTCAAAGTATTCGAAAATATACATTAAACAGCAGGGAAAATTGTTCTTAGACTTGATTGAGCAGTTTTTAAAATAGAACATTCTAATTGCAGGATCCAAAATACTCTTCCTAGCTGAAAAAATAAATTGTTGAATTATGAATAGTGGGTTTGATTCTAGTTCAGTAAAAATATGTTAGGCCTACATCCATTGCGTTTCCGTTTCTTTTTTTTTTTTTTTTTTCATTTTTGCTTTTGCTGTTCCCGGTAGTAGATGCCATTCATTATATTATGATCCAGAATACGTTTTGAGTGTTCCTTTCAACTTTTTCTTCGCTTTCAGCGTATGGTCATCAATGCAGATTCTGTTTTGGTCTCTATTTGGTCTGGTAGATCTCAACATGTTATCGTTAATACCAGATAACCACTGGGTGACCAAACAGCTTGCAAGGCTGATGTTTGGAGTGTACATGATGGTTGCGGTTGTGGTGATGTTAAACGCACTTATCGCTATGATGAGCAATACTTATACCAGAGTCGAGGTAAGCATTTTCTTTCTGTGGTTTACTTGAGTTTGTACGAGTTCAAAGCCACACTCACACTACAATGAATTCGGAAAGGATTTCGATCCAATTTAGTGAGTTTTTGTTAAAATCGTTTTGGCGTTTAACCCCCTTACTGTTGAGGTTCGCGTGGAAAAAGCTTCTGTTTATCCAGATACTGGATTGTTTCCCCTCTCTCTTTTCACAACCGGAGTTCCACGCTCAACGGTGGTACATTTTATTTTTGTATTCTCCGACCTGAGAATCAACTTTTGAAGTGCACCTCAAGTTGGTCCGACCTGAGAATCAACTTTAAAGTGCACCTACAGTTGTTTCGACCTGAGAATCATCTTTAAAGTGCACCTACAGTTGTTTCGACCTGAGAATCATCTTTAAAGTGCACCTCAAGTTGGTTCGACCTGAGAATCGACTTTAAAGCGCACCTCAAGTCAACAAAATTGAAAAATATTTTTAAACAGCTTGACAAAATGCATTCTAACAGTCCAACGTTCATCTTCATCAGTTCATAGGACATTCCTGAGCCGAGATGTAAAGTGCTGAAGTTAATCCACTCAAATTAAAGTGGCATATTACGCATCAGTTGACACCGTTGTTGTAGCACTCAAATTAGAATCTTCGTATTCCTTTGCTTTCCTGGAAGTTAATGCATCTTGTACAAAGTTGTGATGGCACTCTTAATCTTATGAGGTGATGTTGCAAACCAAGCCCTCTCTGTGCTACATGCTATGCAAGCAAACAGGAAGGGTCCAAGGTCACAAAAACTTTTTTTTTTTAATTTTAAAGGGAAGCCAAGCAGATTGTGTCAGATAAATAAAAAAAGTCATAAATTGTTGCTCATTCGACCAATTTGTTTTAAGCGAATTGAATTTCAACATTTTATTTCTTTGCTCAAGAATGTTTTAAGGAGAAGATGAAAGCTGAACTGAAAAAAATTATTTTTCATGCTGTTTAATACATATTTTTATTTTTTTTTATACTTGAGATACACTTTAAGGTAAGAGGCGGATACCCCACAACTAGATCCAACACTAAGTCTAGATCAGGGTGTCTTTCCTTGACCAATCAACTATAGAGTTAATACGGTACGCATCATTATGTCAATATTAACCAAAACAGGTAGGCTAATACAATCATTATAAGAACGGAAGCACGAAATGTTTTACCCGATGGACTGATTGAAGAAAAATGAACTGAAATGATGAAGATGGACGCTTGAAAATCTTTTTTCAGCTGATGAAATACACACTTTAGTAGTTTTTTAACCGGCCAATGTACACCCAAATTCCACAACTACTGGTCATGACAACAGATATAGTGAAGGGTACCGTTTGGACCTTTATTTCAGTTTATCTTTTTTGTGCAAAAGATTCAAAAAAACCAAATAAAACACACAACTAGACTTAATTCATCGCGGTGCTAATGAATAATAACCTTTCATAAGGTTTAGCTTTTCATCAAGATATGTGCTTAAACCTTAGAGCCTCCGCGACTCCCCCAGCTGGACCTTCCACCACAGAAGAGGGCTCTCTGGACTCGTTATCCCGCTGCGCCCAATTTCCTCTATTCCCCCTTATATTTAATGTAATGAGAGAAATGTGTTTTGTATATTACGTTTTTAATCTTTGCAATAAAGAAAAATACATACGGAATTTAAATTTCAAACAGTATCCTTTACTAAGTTGCCCTTCTACTCAACGGGCACTGCCACAGGATATTATCTTGAAAATAACTGTTTGGTCGAATAGAGGGAATAGATATTTTTACACTTTAAGTTTTTTCTACATTTAATCAACTCCCGAAGCAACAAATTCCTTGACTGTATAAAACTATTTTTAAGAGAAACCAATAAATACAGTGACCGTAAATAATAACCAATTATAAGAGCAAATTGGTTTTCTACCTTTTTTGTCAATTGTCGTATTCTTATTTCAACACACTGGACTTAAGTCTGACGGTTAAATCGGGAAGAAATTGTGAAAGGTAAATGAGTCACTTTTATCTAGGGACCATAAGATGAGTGATGAAGTACAGGCCAAAACCAGCACATATAGGCCTGTAGACACAGTAGGTGACCCAAGCCCTCACCGACCAACGAGGTAAGGGGAAACTACTGCCCCACCCCCGAAAGAGAGAGGAAAAACTCCTAAGAAATGAGTTTACCAGTTTCCGCGGTTTTAGCCCCATGAGAGAAAACTCCCTGTGGGAATACAACAATTATTTTCTTCTTATATTTTTCACCTTTAGGAAAATTCAGACACCGAATGGAAGTTCGCGAGGGCAAAGATGTGGTTTTCTTTTCTTCAACCGTACGGGGTAGTGCCGCCTCCGTTTAATCTCATTCCGGGAGTAGAAGACTTTAGGAAATTAAGAAAATTCATCACCAAAAAGTGTTCCAGAAATGGCAGGGATGACAACAATGACGTAAGTGTACAAAGCCTTTTAAAGTGAAATAATGCTTCCGACCTATCAAATAATGCCCCAGATGTAAACATGAAAGTAAGGACAGGGCGAATGATTACATGCAAAACATCGACTCAACGACTTCAACGTTTTGGCCACTTAGCACAGAAGTTATTCATTGACGACACACTGACGTCATTCTTCTCGCACAACAATGGAACACGGGACCGCATGGATAAGAATTCACCCTGAACGTGTAAGCAGACTATGTTCGTATTCGACTAGTTGACAAATCAGCTGTCTGCATTTGTCGCTGTTGATTTGGTTTGACCCCAAAGGAGAGCATACTATTTCCTCTGTGACATCATATGCATAAATTTTAAAGTAATTAAAAAGGTTCCTTCCCTGACTTAAAACTTGCTGCTACCGACCTTTTTAAGAGTCCTCGTATATCACGGTATCAGGCAGCAGCGAATTCACCCAACTTAATTAAGGTGCCAAATATTATCGTTATTTTTGTGCCAAAACGTGATTTGTTCATGATACCAGATCAACACATCGAACTTGAAGCACGATGTCACATTTTCTCAAGTCCAATTTAGGCTAAAACTTCTAACGTCACTGCTTCTGCAACCGAATCCATTCATTCTGCTGTGCAACTAATTGTATATCGACTTTCTTGAAATCTCGTTCACTTTTGGAACGTGACTTCAGAGATACGATTTAGAGCACTGTGTAAAAGAACAGTCGAAAAGCTTATGAAAACTGTTTCAGGATGTTGAAAATGTTAAGAAAAAACGTCCTGGCAGCAGCATTAGGTTCAAAATGTTTTGACCTTGGAGAAAACTAAAAGAAAACTTTTAACTTTTTTCTGAGTTATTCGATAAGGCCATTGTCATGGATTCGCTTTCTCTAAGTGATCCGTTCTAGCCAGATTGGCAATTACTCATACGACAGAGTGCAAGTATGCGTACGTAACTTTAGGCCGTGCTAGGCCTAAGCTAAACAAATGTGCGTTACAAATGAAGTGTGATGTAGCATATTTTTAATGTTTCTTTTGCACTTTCATGGACCGCATACCTCACAGCACATACTAGCGTAGATTATGTGATAGAGGTGCATTTTCGTAATCGTAGATAGTTGGAACAGCGTGCCGTAACTTCGTAAGCTTTTAGTTTTAGTACCCTCTTAGTAATGTATACAGTAGGCCTACTGTGCTCCTACAAACAGTCACATTCGAAGCCACTCACCAAAATGATCCCCACAAACAACACGGATATTTCTGTAATTTGTCTGTGGCGAAAAAACAAAGCCATGCCCTGTATGTTGCTGATTCCATTTGTGGATGTTGCACTGTAAAGAACTCCTTTCAGGCAATTTTGAAGAGATGCTTGAACAGCCGTAACTCAGAACTTCGTAAGCAGTAAGCTTAGCAGACACGATGTTCAGCTAGGGAGAGGACGCGTCCTTACTTCATTTCCTTTTTTGGGCACATTGTGTACCGTAAAGCATGGAGTAAGAATACACTCCAATAAAGGAATCTACACTTGAGCAGCTGAATTCAAATAAAAATATGACATAATTTTACGACCTCTCCTTAGCCCAATGTGGTACCTAGGCATGCTTCCAAAGCAGTGCAGCACACACACGGATTGCTGTACAAAAGTCCCTGAACATAGTTTACAAACCGAAGTGAATGCATGTCATCAGAAAAAGGCCTCATAAATATTAATTAGGCAGTCTCGTTCGTTTTGAAGTACAAAATGGGGAAGGTTTTTCGTTTTTTTTCAAGTTTGAATGGACAATTTTCCTTCAGAAAAAAATTGCATCCTAATGTATGGGTTCTCTGAAACATACTGTGCCCCTGCCAAGTGTCTTTGGACTAATTCTTCTTTAAAGGACCGATTAGATCATCAGAGACAAAAGAGAGAACTATAGTTGTAAAAAACTTTGAGCGTCTATGGACTTCAAGAACCATTGACCATTGTACTTCAATGGTCCTGTAGAACTTTAGAAAATTTGAGCCAGGTTTTGCCATCGTTAATTTGTGTGCCTCAGTTTGGGCAAACAACCTTTGAAGGTGCCACCTTTCTTCAAAAACAAACCACTTGCCAGACAAGAATTCTGAAATATTCATCTCTGCTACTCTTTGCCTTAAGCCACATGCCTCTCACCATCCCACATTCAGACGATCATTGCTAACATCAAGTAATCGTGCCTCTACATAATTAACATCCTTAGACCAGAAAGTTGTCACTCAACAAACAGACAAAGCTTTCAAGGAGCGTATCATAACATACTTTGGATTTACCCTTTGGGAATGTGAAATTATTTTCACCAGACACATACGTCGGTTGATCAACTGATCGAAACATGCTAGCATAGCCGAACTTTTGTCAATGCTTATCCTTCTTCTGACCAAAACCCGTCCATCAGCTGCAATAGAGCATGCGACGGAGAAGCAAACCATAACATTTTCAAAAATTTTATAAAATGATGTGCAATTCAGTGTACGTTTACGTCTTAGCTGAAGTTTACTGCCTGATGAATTTCTGGTTCGGAACTTCGTTTTTCAGTACGGGAGACAAAATACACAATTTGGTGGGTTTTTTTTTTTTTTTATCTGAGGTACTGCAGGTAAGAGATGGGACTACAGCAAATGAAAGGTGCTGTCAATCAATTAGTTAGGAAACTACTGCAAAGAAAAGTCATGTGTTTTCAATAAGTAAGGGAACTACTTCACGGACAAGGTACTGTCAACTAGTTAAAATGGCAGCAGTCTTTCTTGTTGTCCTTCTTAATTTAGCTTTTATAAATATATATCGAAATTTTCATCATATTTTAAAGTGAAGCATATCTTGCAGCCGTTAGAACTTAAGTGGCTTTCATACCGCCCTCATGCATTGGTGATACTTAGTTATTTTAAATTATTTTTAGTGTTCTCACTTTGTTTTGTTTATTCATATTAGCGGAACAGGGCCCTGAAGCTGTTACACTCTTAAAATACGGGGGTGGGGGGGGGGGTGGGGATAAATTTAACCAGGATCGGTGTTCTAATTACTCTAACACAATCCTGGTTCATTTTCATAGTTACATACACAGATCCTACTTCTACCACAAGAATTTGTGTTACTTTAAAGGTCGAGAGCAGTCGCCCAAACTTAATTTGATGCGACGGCTCTATCTGACAATTTCCCTCATATATCTCTTCAAACGATCTTTTATAATATTTAAGAGTATTAGTGTTGCATATTCAAGGTAAATCAAGCAGTTACTCATTCTAAATATAACATTTTAGGAGAGAAGATTATGTCACATGACTCCAAAGCGGCAATCATGAAACAAGACAGTCAACTACACTACTTCAAGATGGGTGAGTGGTCTTGCCCTTTAAGCAAGATTTGCATTAACCATGGTTGCATTGGAGTAAACAGAACACCGACCCCGCTATTTTTGGAGTGAACACCGGCAACCACACCTAAATTTCTAATCCAAGGCTCTCAGGCTGGTGTAAGCAGAACAGAGTATCAGTACTTACACGGAAAATTCAATTGCCCCAGTTTCAATTAATTTTTCTTGACTCTGGATTCTAACCCAGATGTGGTTCTTTTTCAATCATGTGCCAACTCTTATACCTTTTCGTTTAATTCCGTCAAATTGTCCTTACATTGGTTCAACGTTGGACATGTGCGTAAATCTTGAGCAAAATGGTGGCACGGCTCCCACCAAATTTGGGAAATATATCCCTAAGGATTGACGCTAATTACTTTGAATCCAATGTTTTTACTTTTTAGTCAGAAACATTATTAAAGACACACTCCATGGAAATAAGGGCTTTCAAGGATAGCTAGTTAAGATTTAAAACTAACATATAGCTACTATACGGGTGAAAATGTTCATTCAAATTTGAATAAAATATAGAAATACGAACACCTAACAGAAATATAGTCAATTGTTGTACTGGAATTGGTAAATAATAATAATCGCAATTGGGCCTTTTTTAACACGACAAGTGAATTCCCTTTTACCGAATTCCTTTTTTTTTTCTAACAAAACATTATTTTTCTTACCCACGCTAGAAGCCTTAATAAACTTACGCCCTTCTCTGAGGTATGAAAAAGATAAGCTAAAATAAAAAGTAAAATAAAACACTTAAATTAACTTCTAGAAATATAAAACGGGACAGTGAGGACTATCGAACAAATATGGAAAAAATGTTGGAGAAATGTCGGATATATATACTGATTCACCGCTCTGTCCTTTTTGTACCTATATCGGTTTATGAATTAGAGTTCATACGTTATAATGAGACTATGACCAGGTGGTTACTGTAAGGCGGATGATTTTCATTGGTTTTGCTCGTCGGCGGATGTTCTGCACCTTACATAAGCGCCTTTCCCGAACCGAAATGTTTGAAATGTCTGCTTGGCTGGCTGTCGAAGTGTGAGAAAGGGTGTTTCGTGCTTGATCATCCGGTTTGAGTGGGATAATTCAGGATGATATCCTAGTTACACACGGATAATAAGTCGCGATTCACTGTCCAGAAACCGAGTAAATTTGTCCCTGGAGTGACTCATTAAACATAAATGAGTCACTTAAGGATAGAGACTTACTGTTTTGTTTTCTGTTGAATGGCTTATAAACCTGTTAAACATATGCATGTGTATTGTCCTTGGCTATTACACAAACTAGAATGAGGAGATAAGGCCTTTTCTGTAGCTGCTCCTAAACTATGGAACTCTCTTCCACTGAACATTCGCTGTGGTACTTCTTTAAATACCTTCAAGAATACTCTTAAAACTCACTTATTCACTATTGCTTATAATTAATCTTCACTTGTACATTTGGTATTATTTTATGTTCATTCTGATGATCTTGTATATGCCATTAGCGCCTCGGGATATTTTCATAGATATATCACGCTTTATAAATGCATTTTTATTATTAAAATTAATGAAAATGAACGTTATTATGTTACATAGAGTCCTGGGACGCTGAACTATCAGTTAACTTAACATTGTTATGGAAGGGTCATTCGCAGAGGATTTCCCAGATTGGATTTCATAAACAAATAAATTTTAAGAAACTTAAGAAAGTTGTTCACGTTGTTGCAATCATTCTAGAAAGTAATATACATATTTCCTTTTTTTTAACAGAGAAACCGACAGAAAGCTGAGAGGTTTGAAAAACAGTTTAATGTAAGTGTTACTTATCAAAGCTTATAATTTTAAAAGGACAAAGTATTTCCTCCAGTTAATGCATTTAAGTGTAAATATAATCGCGTTGCTAGGATTCTCCCACTGGGCCATAAAACACGTTGTGCCATAGCTGAACTGCAGGGTTGTCTAAGGTTTTGGATACCGTGTCGAATAATCTACCTTTTGTGGTAAAATATGTGGGTCATAATGGGTTTTTTTTTTACTTCTTGTTAATGTTGCCAAGCCAGTGAGCCACAACTGGAAAAAAACAGCGGCCGGCTCGTCTTGATCCAATAGGTTGGAAACTGGGCCGTAAAACTCTATTTAACTCACTGACGTCACAAGTCCGGCCCCCTTTGACGGGCAAAAACTAGTGTAGCACGCCAGCTAGTGTCGCCAGCTGGAAGCAGCTGGTGACCGAAGTGTGACTGTTGCAATAAAACACTGCTAAATGATCAGCAGTGAGCGTGACTAACCGATTGTGACGTAACGTGAGAGAATTCTTTTTGGGGGCAGAAATGCCAAAAAATGTTTTTTTTTTTCATTATTTGTTCCATTATTTTAATCGAAATCCAAAGACTTAATGGTCTTACATAGTAACCTAATTTGTAAGGAAATGGCAGAAAGTATTGCATTAGGTTACACTAGCATTTGAATTCTTTTGATTGTCACTTGGTTTGAGGAAAGAACCGGTTCTCGATTATTTCTATTCACCGTTGAATTTACTCCCCTCCTTACTAAATCAACTAACACACACACCACGGCAAATACTATTTTGTTTACAGGAAGTGGTGAGACAGTTTGTCGAACGGTATATCGTGGAACAAACATCAGTAGGAAGCGAAACGGCCGCTGAAGTAACGAGGAAGGACATTATGGCGATTAGAACCGACGTTGCTATTTTCAAGTAAGTTTTTCACAGGCATAAGTAACATAATCGATAGTTAACATTGTTATCAAATAACCTATTTTCAGAATGAGTGTCAAGGAATACAGTTCTTGGGACTACATCTAGCTTTTGTAGGTCATGATTTGCTTCACATTTATAGGTTTCCTCTCTCCTTTTTTTTTTTATTTTGCCTCCTAATTTCGCTATTAACATGCACTCTAACAAGAAAAACAGTTAAAGTGAAACGTGAACATTTTTTAAATTCACTCCGAAAGAGCAAATTCACTCCAAAATGGAGAAGTACCCCCCTTGACGGAGTACCTACAGGCTGGGACACACTCTTTCAAAATGAGTTATCCCCGAGGAGACTCGTTCAGTAGTGAAGTTTTACTCTCCCTTGACAGAATTTCACTATTCTTGGAGTGAATTAAAACCCCAATGGAATTCAATTCGTTCATTCCTCTTCTCCTCGTGTCTACATGACTGTGGTTAGTTTGAGATTGAGTTACTCGTATCAATATTTCACCCCAATAAACACGAAATATTCTTTTACTATTTTTAAAACAATCTCAAATATGTCCGTTGGATTTATTTCTGTGTTGAGTTGTATAAATATTTCTAAAATCTATTTTAATTTTTTTAGAATTGAAAAGTCATTTAAAATATCGAGGGCCTTGGGAAATATTTTCAGGATGTTTTTGCAATTTCACATTTTTTATTTCTAAAACATATTAAGAACCATATCATAAAAATATTTTTGTGTTTGCAGGGATGCTTCTGGTTGACCTTACTAAATTAAACAGATATCTGCGTGCTAGATAAATATTCTTGGGCAGAGGATACCTTGCAACCAAGAAGAGCTTCTTACTTTAGTGTCTATTGCCAAAGTTTACTTAGTCTACCGTTCAATGTGATATGCCCTTTTAAAACCTTCTTCCTATCAACCGTTTCCCTCAATGCAAGTTACCGTGCTTAACGCACACGTGAACTTCTGCCCAACGCGGTGAAGTGACCGTAAGAATATTGCAATTACTTTTAGATTAAAAATAAATGTGGCTGTAATGTAAATCCACCTAGGGCGGAAATGTTATATGACTATTTGATGATTTGGAGGTATGGACTGAAACCTCAAAATTTCATCATTTATGAGATGAACTAGGTTCTAAAATGTTTAGACCTAAAGCGACAAGGATACGCATGTCACCCAATCCTAAACATAATCTAATATAAGCTTTATAGTAGGCCTACTCAATTGGAAAATGTAGTTACATGAATAATGAGGGATTGGTATTCATACCGAGGTGCGTCGTTAAAATGTCAAGGTTCATTTGGGAGTTTAAAAAAGGGGAAACACCACAAGCTTCAGCCGAAATTTTCTTTCATATTGGTTATTTAGTAAAATAAGATTTAACGACACACCAACACGAATGAGTTATATCGTGTCATCTAGCCAGGTACAGTGCAGTTTCCAACACTTCCAACGAAAGAGTTTTTTTTTTTTATTTATTTATTTATTCATTTTTTTTTTTTTTTTTTTGAGGGGGTCAATATGGAGGCTTTTAAAGGGAGACTTCATAGGGACCTAGGAAATAGTGTCTAATAGGTCCTTCGATAAAAAAAATTCACATTCAACGTCGTAAAGTGTCAGTATGTGGATTTGAATCACATTCAGTTAAAGGGGTGAGTTTTGTTTCCAAGAACCTTAATGATAATTTAAGATATTTAAAGATAACCAAACACAACAAAACTTGGGAACTTAGAAAGTGGTTTTAATGAAAAGTTATTTCGTTTACAAACATCTGTGTAAAGTGTGTCTGAAGTTAAAAATAACAAAAAATAAAGTACGTATCCAGCGAACATTGAACGACGTTACGAAGATTCTGCTTCCATCTTCATAGGAAAATCATGATTCGAAATGTGAAATGTTGACGTTTCCCCACTCAGTTTCAATTATGGCTGATTATAAAGGCATCCTCGTACTGTCAAATGCAGTTTTTATTCATCTTCCGAAACCTTATGAACCCGGTGCCGAGATATGCTTTTTCGTATATGTTTCTGGTCGAGATTTCACTAAAATAGTCTTCATATGCACATCATACATGATATGCAAGAAACAATTCCTTTTTCAAGGTCATATAACCTCCGAAACCTAAACCTAAACCAAACCCTTATGCACCCAGTGCCGAGATGTGATTCTTCATATATCGTACTGGTCGAGACTTCACTAAAATATTCTTCTTATGCACATCACGCATGGCATGCAAGAAAGTATTCCTTTTTCAAGGTCATATAACGTCTAAATTTTTAAAGGGAAACACAAGCAAGTAAGGCATTACGTTGTGCAAAATAAGCATCAGAAATCATTGGACATTTGATCACTTTGAATTAGGTCAGTTCATTTCAACATTTTATAGTCAGCAATAGAGAAGTATTGGAAATGTGTGTTGGATGGATGAGATTCATTTTTCAATCTGTAAATTAAACAAACGTTTTTGAAATCCATAATTAAGGTATCGTACGCACTTTACCTTAAATCTTGAAATAATGAGGGGATTCGATTAATGTCTTATGAATGACTGTTGTAATAAACATAGAGAAGAGGTTTTTTAATTAAATTTTTGAGTCGAATTCAGTATTGCAATTAGATGTCAGAATGCTTCATATCAGGAAGAAATACGCTGGCTCTAAGGGCTAAATATTGAGGATAATAATACAGAGAACCTCACGATATCTTAATTGTACCAGAAAGGAAAACATTCACACAGATGAACGTAAAAAAAGGAGAAGGAAAGTATAGAGTTATAATGAATTGAAAGCCAAGATATATCTGATGTGAAATGGAGTGAGAACCAAATTTCACTGGAGTAAATGCATAGGAACATGTATGTCCGTCATAGTATTGTTCTACTTTTGTATAATACCCTCATGCCCTTTTTATTTCGTTACACGTGACTGTCATTTGCCTTACATATAAAATCAGATTTTTTATACAGTTTAATCAGATTTTTCATACAGTTCGCCGAACAGAAACAGTTGATTCGTCGTGCTTAAAAATAAACACATAAATATCCTGTTCACGTTACTTTTTCCTTCTTAAAAGGGAATAACGAAATGTTAAGAGGTTTTTAAACCTTCAATTTTTGTCCAAATTTAAAGATAACCAGGTACAAAACTTTACACTTGCATTGTACGACAAGTCAATAATTTTAACATTTCAGGAAATAGCCGTGACTTGCTCTCGGTGGAAAGCCGATTTTAACCCTATCGGAGAATATTTTGCTATAGCTGTCGCCATTTTCAAACATCTCCCTCCCATGATGTTTTGTGATCCTAAGGAGAATATTCAACAGGAACGAATGTTCGAAACAGTCTTGCAGTTTTCATTGATTTTAGGGAAGAGAAATTCTGGCAAATTTAAGACTTTGTTGCAAGGACGCAAGGAGAACAAAAATTACGTCATCTTTGGTTGTTCAACACGCCGATTTTGGGCAATCGAGCACCTGTGTTACTTTCTTTGTCCTCATCTTAATTTATAGACTACAAGTAGTCGCAACTCTGCATGGTGCACTAGTCCACATGAACATGGACGAGTAGGTCTTTCCAGGTCTTACGTTTGTATATACGTTGTGGAACGTCCCTTTGTGGTTTCGCTCTTTGTTTCTAAACTATTATCCCACATTTGAATAAGTCATATTTATTCAACAAATGGACCACTGCGTACCATTGGGACAAAAAAATTTCTCCGAACTACCTATTTTCCCCCGAAAGCAGTTATCTGCCGAACTCGTGAACAATGTATATTGTAGGAACGAAAAATAAATATCATTCATCAAATGCAAATTCTCTAAGCTTACTTTATTACCGACAAATATAATAATGAAATATGTTCGATTTTGCAGTGCATTGTGTAACTATATTGTGCTACACGTAACACTAGCTGTTTTCTACGTTTGAAATAACATGTTAATATTACCAGGGAGTTATTATTTGGTGGAAGATGCAACGCTTTGAAATGGGGTTTGTGCCTTCCAGTTCACACAGTAATGATAATCTCTCTTTTGCATCGCTCTTTGCCTTGAGTATTTTTCGTATGCCACCTTAACAATGGGGCCTATAACATCGTTGCCAATCGTCAGGGGGAACCAGTTATATTCAGTCATCAGTAAATTATGATAGAGTATAATGTAGGCTGCGTTTAAAAATCGGTACACAAATTTAATGTTTCTCGAAACTTGAAGAAACTTCCAATTTGGTTTTCAAAAATTATACTTCTGCCTATACAACTTATTTGCATGCCATGCCTTATTAAGGAGGAGCTAAGTTAATGAATTTATTAATTCGCATCTGATCTTAAAATGTTGGCAAAACAGGCTACTTATCAAAGTATTGTCCTGCATAAGCCACTTGTCTTAAGGATTAGTTAACTTGAATGAAAATTGAAAGAAATACCTTTGGGCAATTATTCAGTTGATCTTAATTCCTTATAGTGGGTCTCAAAAACCAGCATGAAATAATATTTGAGTTCAGACCCCTTCCGAATAACAACTCCCTTATATGACCATGAAAATTATCTGTGTGTGTGTGTGTGTGTGTGTGTGTGTTTTCTTCGAATCAAGTCAAACAGAGATAATTCGGATTATCAAATATTTTTGAAAAGGGCATGCATATGACTGCAGGGCGTTTCAGTTTGGCATACTGCATGTCACTGGTCATACACAGGAGATGTGTTACCGATATCAAACAAACAAACAAACAAACAAAAAACACACATATGTTAAACTCTTGTGCTGAAATCTTATTTGTCTCATTTATCGTCAGATATGAAGCCTTCAAATCTCTTAAAGTGACCAATAACATTTTCCAAGCCTTGTCGGAGCACCTCGACACCACCAAAGGAAAGCTAACGCCAGTTGATCTTGCAAACAAAACTGCTATCTTGATCTCCGATAAGATTCGCGAATCTAAGGAAGACACTCGTCTTAAATGCGAGAAAGTGGTAGAATATTTGAAAGAATACTCCGATCAAGTCAGAAGTAAACTAGGTTTACCAGAAGAAGGGACTGATACCGTTTCATTAAAATCGAAAGATGACGACGAAGATGGGGATGACGATGCTTTTCCGAGTGGTAAGGATTCTTCAGGAGATAAAGAAACTGGCAAGGAGAATCCTGATACTCAAGATCAGACGAAAGATGAAGTAGCATTCAAACAAGGAGATTCAAAATCACGTGATGAGAACAATACGTCAGCTCAAAAGAACGTTTAATGAGTTTAACAATGCTTTCTGTTTAGACGCAAAGTTAGGAGTTTGAGGGACAGGCGTCGATCTATTGCAGCTTTGGTGATCAGTCGAATCACCAGGTTGGTGGTTTTGGTGATGTATGGTAGGCAATAGATGTATTTAGGACGAAAAACCTGGATACTGTGAATTCCAGGCATGCGCTTTTAAAATGTGACATCATTGGACAGTGTTATGATGTCACTCTACGAAGATGTTTAACTGCTTTCAAGTACTGTGTGCCAAAGGCACATTACGGTGAAATACCGTAATATAGGCAACAATTAGACAATGACTGAAGAAACAATTTACACTGCTGAAGTATTTACCGTATGTGATGGTAAACGATTGTCATCGGAACACAGCTCATAAACATAATTTGTGTCACTTATGATTTATAAAGCAAGTTACAATATGCTGTATTTAGGTTATTCAATTAGATACAAAACTCACCTGTACAGTTGTAAAAACAAAGCCTTAAAAAGGTTATAAACAAACTGAAGATCATTTGAAAGACTTGAGAGCTGGCTTATTCTTTTGCAGCTCATTTCAGATTCATAACACCAGTATGATAGGCCTATGTGAAGTCGTTTCTGCATAACTATGACTGAAAACACTCAGCTAGAAATTTAGCAGTAAAACAATCATGATGAAGACAACTTTGCAAGCTCAATTTCATTGCTGGGCGTGAAACTTTTTACAATGCTACATAGGTACAGAGTCTGCTAAGCACTCTCAAGTGATGACATGTTAAACGGTCCAGGATCATTTAAACAACAACTGATAACCTCAAACTTAAATAATAAAGCTACCTTTACAAGCTGTCTGCAAATTATTTTCGGACTTTCCGCCTTCGAGAAAGTTCACATAAACTCTTGGACACTGGATAAATTTCTGATATGGATAAATTTGACGGATGTGGAATGATGGCTAGAGTTTTTTGTTCAAGGACAAGAAGTGTGGACGCAATTTAAGAAGGACCCATCAATTGCTTGCAATAGCAATGAACTGTCGGTGCCTCCTCCGTAATCTCTGCCTGTATCTTAAAAGCCCACAAATCTGAGAATTATCAATGTACTAAAATGAAGTTTTGAAATCATTTATTTGCTATAAAGCCCTTCAGTATTTGGATTAGTGCATTGTTGTTACGATATGTCCCTATCGACATCATACTTGTAAATATTACGTTGAAACTTTAACAACTTGTTTCAAATTGGACGCTGTCTGTACTATGAGGGGAGTTTTCATCACAAACTTCTGTACTATCGAAAGTCGTAAAAGAGGTTCTAACCTGATATTTGCAACAAAGATTTCACTTGCTTACGAACGAAATGTCTATGTAATAGATGAATATTAGTAATACGGCCACACCAAGAACATCAGTAAAGTACTCTCTAAGATGGGAAAGAAACTGGTACAATTTTGTCAACACTGTGGTCGATTTACGCATGTAGTGAGGCTGATACCCTTCCTAACTTAGCTTCATGATTTACGGTCGTAATAATGAAAATCTGAACTAGGAGCATCTGAGCACACGAAGCTCTTTTTGTTTGTACATAATTTTGCCTCTTTGTCACTTTGCAAGGAATTGAACTTTAGGACACTTACACTCTAAAATCAAAAGAGTTTCACTCTTTGATCGAGTGAAAAGTGTAAATTCACCCCATAAGAGTGATAATTCACTCCAAGAGGAGTGAAGTTCCTTCCAAAAAGAGTGAAGTTCACTCCAAAAAGAGTGAAATTCACTAGATGAAGAGGGAAAATTCACTTTTCCACGAGTGCCTGCAATGATCGCTTTTTTTTCTTTTTTTTTTTTAAGAGCGATCACCGTGGGCACTCCATCAAGAATGAAACTTAACTCGTTTTAAGGGAATTTCACTCTTTTTGGAGTGAACTTCACTTTTTTTTGGAGGGAACTTCACTCCTCTTGGAGTGAATTATCACTCTAATGGAGTGAATTTACACTTTTCACTCGATCAAAGAGTGAATAAGTTCACTCTTTTGATTTCAGAGTGTATATCGCCTGACTGTGCGTTCAAAAGTACACAAAGACACCAAAATCACAGAAACGATTATGGTTTTACCTATGGCACAACAAGTTTCACAGGGTTCATCGCGTAGGCCACTGAAGGCTTTCAAAGAGCTAGGAACAGGCTGGCAGTTCGCGGACCATAAAAAGAAATATATCAAATATGAGGGATAAGAAGTGACATGCTCCAAAAGTTGCTTATTATACTATTATCGTTGAGACTAACCATATCATGACGTGCGACGTAAAAAAGAAGCTCAGATTACAGAGAAAATAGAGAATAGGCTATCCTCCTAGTAATATGAAATTTTGCTAAGAGAGGTGAAGATAGAGTGAAAAAATGAAAACTTATGGTTACATTTTTAAAGAGGGGAATTGAACACTTTTTTAACTTCTGAATTCCTGCTGTGCTGTTCGAACCCTAGACTCTGTCGAGTCTTTCCGGCGAAATTTTGTACCTTCCCCTCCCCCTCTGGAGACACACTCTCTGTTATCTCCTCTGTTTCACACCCCATGGAATCGCTACACCGGAAAGCCTCTGGACAAAATTTTTATGCAAAAACTACTTAACTAAAACCTTTAAAATTCTACTAGCTAATCGGTAGTAATTAAGGGAACCAATCAGAGAGTCTCTTGTTTTAGGAGTTCATATATATGCATAACTGCACCATTCCTACGATTTCATGCGAGCAAGGCGTGTAGCAAGCCGGCAATTCGATTTTAATTGCGCAAAATTTAACTCAGCATCTCAACTTGGTGTAGACAAGACTTCATTAAAGAATCAGCAGCTTGAAGCCATTGTGTCGATATTAGAAGGGAATGACACATTTGCAAACCTACCGATTGGATTTGGTAAGAACTTAGTTTACCAATGTCTGCCGCTTTGTTCTGCAACCACTGGAGTATGTGGCATCAGTAATACTAGCGCAACAGGGACTGGTTCTGCGAATATTGAAGCACATGGAATTGTTATTGTAATAAAAAGTGTCACACGTTCATTGGTCAAGTATAGTTTATACGTCACGACAACGTAATTTTCGTACGCACTTCTTGAATATTTGACTATTTAAAGATACATATATGAAGACTTGTCCAAAGGCTTTGAGGCCGGGCAGGTATGAGGACGGACAGACATGTGAAGCCACGCATATCACATGTGAGGGTTCAAGGCACGGAGCTCTGTATCGTACTAGGGTGTAACGTTACGGTGTAAATAAAATAAAGATAATTGTTGACCCAAAGGCCTTGACAAAGGCTGTTCGAACCCTGATGACCAATATCGGTGAACGACGATATGTGTACCTTTGACGCCATAATCTGACCCAAAGGCAACTTCTGTCCAAATTTTCTGACCTGTGGAAGACCCTGAGGAATTTCTGCCAACAAGGGCTCACATATTTCATACTTCCAACAATAATCTCCAACAATCTCCAACAATAAGCAGTTGGAATGGTTAACCGTCGGTTTTCACATTTAAGATCAAGAGCTGGAGTCATTAATCACACTGTATCTAATACAATCAAGGGCTTTTTCGGCCGTGCGAGGCGTACGTTCAATAACTTCGGAACTTCGGAACAAATTAAACGCATTTCAAAGGAAAATAGTCATTTTCTGTGATATAATTGCATACTAGATTGTATGTATTTATTTGAGTGCACGTATTTACTAATTTAGAAAATCAACAGCTGATAACCTAAATGGACCGGATTGTTCTGTTTGAAGGTTCGCGTCCAATGTTAGACAAATTTTTGATACTGCAGTTAGTTAGATGGCGCTTTACGGCCCAGTTTTCAATCATTCGACACAAAAAAGTAGCTCAAAATCATAAAGGATTTGTTAAGAACATAAGGTCTTATCTGATTAGGTCTTGAACATTATTTAAAGAGAATAACGGCTAATAATGATTGAAATATAAATGAAAGTTTTACCACATAAAAATTTATTCCATTTCCAATATTTAGGATATCACCTTCAATTAGTTTATCACAGGAAGGATACCATACTTTTTAATGTATAGTATTTTCATTTATCGTTGTACAAAGCTCATGGTGACGGGTTGGTAAAGATTGGATATACGATGGATGAAATAATACTTATATTGCATAGATGTACGTTTCTTTAAGCTAGTCATTCATCACTAAAAGTTTATCAAGCATATGACGTTAAATTTAACCTTTTGTAACATTTTATTAACTTTGCCACCAAAGATCTATCAATGTTTCCGATATTTAATCTGATTTTAATCTCCTTATCGAATGGTAACAATATCGCTTTTATAAAACGGATATTGGCCTTACAATGTTGAATGAAAAGTGTACCTCAAAATCTAATATTTAAAAAAAAAAGTAACAAAGTCTCAAAGGAGGGTTCAAATGATCCAATTTCCATCATCAAAGGCATTCCTGAGCATAAATAAAATGTCATTCGTGTGCAATTGACACAACAGTCTCTATTTTCCTGAGCCCCTGACTGTATACCTTCAGCCAAGATGTACTCATTCTCTTAAGGGGAAACTAGACTGTTAACGCCCTTTCTATAAATTATATTGATTCATGAAAACCATGCAGTTGTTCTTCATGGTAAGTATAAACCTTCAAAAAACAAAAACAAAAGCTGAAATGTGACTTGTACGAAAAGAGCATCACAAATCAGTGCTTACTCGACTGTGTCAAATTTAGTTAAAAAATTCTATTTTCCTGAGCAAATGCTCCTGACTGTAACATTTAACCAAGATGTACACATTCTCTTACGGGGAAACTAGACTGTAAGCGCCCTCTCTATAAATCATTTGATTCATGCAAACCATGTAGTTGTTCTCCATGGTAAGTAAAAACTTTCAAAAAAACAATAGCTGAAACGTGACTTGTACGAAAAGAGCATCACGAATCAGTGCTTACTCGACTGTGTCAAATTTAGTTTGAAATATTTCAACATTTTATTGTTATTTCTTGAGGTTTTACGACTCAGTTTCGAACCTATTGGTTTGAGTCAGGCCGGCCAAAGCCCCCTTTCTCGTTGTGGCTCCATGGCTTGTTTCCCTACTCCGTTGCTTATGCAGATCAAGAAACACAAATACAGCAGTTTTTAAAGACAGTTAAATTTCGTTTCTGAAATAGTGAACACAGTTGTTGAGTACTAGATGAGTATCAGTCAATTTTTTATTTATTATTTTTTTATTTCATCAGTCAATATCCACTTGAAAATGATTGAATCCATTTTATTAACTATCGTTTTATTGAGCCCCTTTTGACAACTAGCTATCCTCTCTAATCTAGGGTAACAATCGCAACTATACTATCTGGCTTCCCCGCCAATACCTAAATGTCGTGTTACCATAAGCGGGAGCAGACTTTTCCACAAAGCATGCACACAAAAAAGTTGTAACAGGTTTATTTGAAGCAAAAAAGGGCACCACAGTTGAAAGAGTTTTATCAACTGCAAGGCTGCGTAGTTGTAAACAAAGAGACTTGTCAATCAATCGTAATGCCTCGAAAAAATCACTTATTAACAAATACCTGCTCTGACAAATTCGTGTTTGTGTCTAGATCTTAATATCTCTCTAACTAAACCCTCTTAATGATTAACGTCTACCTTCATACCCGCGCAATCTTGGCAGATTGGAAACAGGCAGTGAACACTTAATTTTCCTTTGATTTTAATATTTATTTAAATAAAGGCAAACATCAATCAAGACTCTCTCCAAATCCAAACGCTGCCTTCCGTATTTGAACTTTTTCGTTACTCATCGGTTAGTATTGGTGGGCTTTTTGAAACAGTTTTTAAAGCTAACTAGCTTGTTTCTTTTGCGTGTGCTAAATTTCTTCAACGCAAAGCCTTCCAAAATAATGAAATGCTATTTTCGAGGGAAATCTTCATGTTCTTTTTTCATTGCACGTTTGCATGATGGCTTAGACTTAACTTTTAAAAAGTTCTTTGATAGAAAACAGAGTTGTTTGCTGTTGTCATCAACAATTAGTCACTAAACCTTCTCAATTTTTATGTTGTATTGAATTGTTTTTAGTAAAAAAGCAACATTGGCTTCAAATAAAAGTTGATTCAGATTAAGAATACGGTGGAGGCATGGGGATGCACAAATGGTGAACTTTGCGTGCATATTTGTTTATGCAAGTTCCAGTTGTGCATCTCGTTCGATTTCTTTTGAATAGAGTAGTTAAGAACTTTCCTTGTAGTAAAGGTAAAGTTTCTTATCCATTTAAAGACAGAATCCTTCCACTCCATACTTCAATTTTTGTAATGGTTGTCCACAGAAATTCTGATCCCGCACAGCTCTTTTATTGACATCAACTTCAAACATGCAGGATACCAAAACTCTTATAACCCATCATGTACAGTACTGAGAGTGTGTTGATCACACGTTAGGGTCTTGTATACTCCCTATGAAGCAAAAAACTGAGTCTGGATAGTTTCATCACGAGACATAAAAATTTAAGGAGACTCCCCGTACAATTCAATAACGAAATGTTTGTGAAACTTAAGACAACCATGCCATTGTCTTCGCATTATTGTAAGGATATCCCATATTTTGGGGATATTCTGTTGTAATCAGTAATTAGCATCGAGGATGCTGTAAAACTGGAAAGAACACCTTGTAACAAACAAAAGAAGTGTTTTACTCGATTTCATTACTGCATTTGCTCATATATTTACTACTTACCAACGATACGTGTTAACAAATGAAACTTCTGTCTGTTTTATACAGCTTGGCGCATTACGGTGACTACGTTCAACTGCAATTTACAATGTTGTTATAAAATAATTTACTTAAACGTAATCATATTTTATCTTTTAATTTCATTACAGTTTTCACTAAGTGTAAGTAATGGAAAAGGACTATAAACTACAAGAATGATTTAACTAAGATATTGTGGTAGAGAGACGCAAGAATAAAAGAACTTGAAAAAAGATATTTGAGTTATTTTTTTTAATGATTTTGTTACACTTTTGAGTGCATTTGAAGGCTTATTTTTTGTGTCATCTTGTTTCAGACTTCTAATGTTTGTGTATTCTGGGTGTGGAATCGAAGAACGTTTGGGCGAACCGAAATATTACCATTGGTTAACAAATCCAGCATAAGGAAGAAAATTTGGAAAATCCTTACACTTCGGGAAATTTAAATAAGTATGGAATTACCAATTGTTAAACATACCGTTCGATTCCCTGGTATGAGTGAGTATAAGTGTCATGCTCCTACGACTCGTCAGACACATGCGTGTCAAAGCTTTCCAACCTTTCGCCAAAGCAACCTTACATAAGCGGCATACGTACGTCACATTCTGCACACTAACAAACGGGCGTCAGTGTGCGCGCTTGCGACCTTCATTGCGCAATCTTTATACCCTCAGCAGTCTTCTGGTTTAATGCATATTGGAAGACCGCACTGGAGCTAGCCGACGAAGAGCGGAGAAAACGGAGTACGCCTGTTAACAATATCAGCAATTCTTATTCATGGTGTTACATAATTTAGTCTTTATAATAATACCTCGGATTTATACAGCGCACATATCCATAGTGATCAAGGCGCTGTACATAAATCTTTCACAATCTGTCCATTTCGAAACTCCTTCTCAGACTCCTGGGGACCATGCAAACCTGGCTGCCCTTTCGGCGCTCACGGTTTTAACACTCGACATGTATTATTACCCTGCTCCCATATCTTATGCTGAGTACCAAGCAAGAATGCAACAGGTCCCATTTTTGAAGTCTTTGTTATGACTCGACCAGTATTATAACCCCGGACTCCCGGCTGAGATGCGGATGCTCTAACCACTGGGCCAACCAGTCGGTTATGGCAATAAAAGAAAAATAGAGACTCGAATGTTCAAAATAAACTCGTTTTAGTAGATTGCGTCTGTCAGGGACTTCGGCTAAAGCCTTTGTCATAAGCTTTTCGAGAAAACCGAAGGAGTGAGCTAAGTTGCGAAGTTTCGAACTGCACATTTTCAGTCTTCAAAGTGAGAATATGTTGAAAAGTTATTTAAAGGAGGGAGAACAAATAATATTTCCAAAATATAGTGGTACCTTTCTTGAATTGTAATCCTTCTGTCTTCACAAAAAAAATGTTTTACAGAAGATGGGATCTTTGTTCTGCTTATCTAGGCCTATGCATAATATGTACAAACGTTCGTATCACTTTACGTATGTGTACGCCCAAAGCATGGCATAGTGCTGGAACTTGTTTCGCAGTGCTGAATTCTAGCCACCATCGTGCATTGCGTTTCAAGATGGCTGACTGACTGCAGGTGTACTGCAAACAGATTCGTTGCATAAACAAAGTGGGATTTACCGTCTTTAGGAAAATTGGAAAAATTTATCAACTTATCTATATGAGAGAGAATTTTTCCTGACTAAATTTGTGTATTTGCCAATTGATGGACAACTTCAGTATGATTACAGGACAAATTTTTGACCATTCACCGAACGTTTAGAAAGGGTGACCTAAAATCTCCCGTGGATTCTTGGGCCTTTTGGCCGACAACTTGGAAATTGGTTTTATGATAACTTGCGAAATTAGTCTGGTACGTTTCATAGTACTCTTAATAGTAGCTGAAAGTATACAGAATTAAAACTGCATTCCTTTTTCCAAGTGTAACTATCTACAAGCGGCTAAAACTCAAAATTGTGTGACGTCATCAGAGCTTAATGTATTTCGGTAACCCCGAGGTCAGCTTCCCAACTGGTCAAAGGCTATATATATATATATATATATATATATATATATATATATATATATATATATATATATATATATATATATATATATATATATATATATATATATATATATATATATATATATATATATATATATATATATATATATATATATATATATATATATATACATATATATCAATAATTCGGCACTTAGGAGGAAAGTTGTTGTTGAAAAGTCGACATTAGGGGGAAAAAATTTTGGGGGCGAAATATAAGTTTAGCCGTAACGTTTCTACATACTTTTTCTATAGGAATACGTAAACGGACAAAAGCGCCCTCTTAGGGATAAAAAGTGGATACAATTACTTCAAAGTTGTCAAATTTACGGACACCTAGCTGTTAACACGAACGGATGGCTGGCCATTGAAATAACGTTGTTTATATGTTTAGACGTTAGGGCGAAGACTTTTTCTTATGTATTTTATCGTTATTTTTTTAACGTTAATTTTTTTTTGTACAAGCACATATAACAATTTCCCCCTAAGGTGGTAATTAGCGTTATATATATGTATGTATATGTATATATGTATATATATATATATATATATATATATATATATATATATATATATATATATTTCTTTAATTCGGCACTTAGGGGGAAAGTTCTCGTTGAAAAGTGTACCTTAGGGGGAAAAAATTTTGGGGGTGAAATATAAGTTTCGCCTTTACGTTTCTACACACTTTTTCTATAGGAATACGTATACGGACAAAGGCGCCCTCCTAGATTTACAAAGTAGAACCAATTACTTCAAAGTTGTCAAATTTACGGACAC
Source organism: Holothuria scabra (assembly GCA_037179385.1). Lineage (NCBI taxonomy): Eukaryota > Metazoa > Echinodermata > Holothuroidea > Aspidochirotida > Holothuriidae > Holothuria > Holothuria scabra. Next base: position 28,550,313 of record CM074189.1, read on the forward strand.
CTAGCTGTTAACAGGAACGGATGGCTGGCCATTGAAATAACGTTGTTTATATGTTTAGACGTTAGGGCGAACTCTTTTTCTTATGTATTTTATTGTTATTTTTTCGCCTTACGTACAAGCAGATATAACAATTTCCCCCTAAGGTGTGAATTAGCGTTATATATATATATATATATATATATATATATATATATATATATATATATATATATATATATATATATATATATATATATATATATATATATATATATATATATATATATATATATATATATATAGGTCGAAGAGAGGTAGTAAAAAGTGCTTAAAAGTTTGCTTCAAACTCCACGACGTTTCGGGTATAAACCCTTCATCAGGTGGCAAAAACCAAACTGAACAACCAACAGTAACAATTGGACACGACAAACATTAAATCCGAAGCGATCGCTGTAAAACAGAACCGAACGAAAGTGACTGTCAGAAAACATGAGTGCGAAGGATGTAACACAAATCAAAAAAAGGAAAAGCGCGTCCTGGATGAAAAAGTACACGTACAAATCGAGCATGGTCGGAAAAAAGGGGAAAAAAGTAGACAAAAACTAGGTCCGGAAGAAAAGTAATTAGGGCTACACAGTTAAAAAAGAGCACGAACGGGTAAGTGTAAAAGGAGTACAAAACTGGCTCAAAAAGGAGGTGAATATTACAAAAGGTCAATTCTAACGTTAAGGCTGTGTGGAGCGAGAGTACCAGTCTCATGATCAGTCGGTTTTCAGCACTAAGGCGGCCACGATCGGAGCCTCGGCACGTTACCGCTGCCGTAACAGTTAAATGCTGTATAGAACAAGGTGAAGGGGGATTAAAATGTGCAGCCACCGGGTATCCATGGAGACTCTGTTTGATGGACCTAAGGTACTCGGTGACTCGATCCGCGAGGCAGCGCTTGGTCTCTCCACATACGAGTTACATCTCTCACATGCTAAAATATAAACTACATAAGTCCTAGGAAATGCACGAGAAGCTTTGTTTGACAAAAAAGCTATTGCCGTTGGGGCCTGAAATGTTGACGAGGTCGTGTTTGCCAACAACTGGACATGTATTACACCTCGGACGGTTACATGGAAAGGTACCAGCCGTGTCGTCGAAAGAAGTTTGTGGGTGGAAAGCCCGAACTAAATGGTTGGCTAAATTTTTTTTCAACTCTAAAAGCAATGATGGGAGGTTCTGGGAAACATCACGGGTTGAGGGGTCTTGTCGGAGGAACTCTACTGATCTCTTTGATGTTTGTCGTGTCCAATTGTTACTGTTGGTTGTTCAGTTTGTTTTTTGCCACTTGATGAAGGGTTTATACACGAAACGTCGTGGACTTTTCCACAAACTTTCAAGCACTTTTTACTACCTCTTTTCGACCTACACATTTCAACAGTGCTCCGCAGCATTTCGACCTTTTATATATATATATATATATATATATATATATATATATATATATATATAGATATATATTTATATATATATGTATATATACATATATATATATATATCACTAATTCGGCACTTAGGGGGAGAATTGTTGTTGAAAAATCGACCTTAGGGGGAAAAATATTTTGAGGCGAAATATAAGTTTCGCCTTAACGTTTATACACACTTTTTCTATAGCAATACGTAAACGGACAAGGACGCCCTCCTAGATTTACAAAGAAGATGCAATTACTTCAAAGTTGTCAAATTTACGGACACCTAGCTGTTAACACGAACGGATGGCACAATGAAATAACGTTGTTTATATTTTTAGACGTTAGGGCGAATTCTTTTTCTTATGTATTTCATTGTTATTTTTTTCGCCCTATGTACGCGCAGATATAACAATTTCCCCTTTTGGTGGGAATTAGTGTTATGTATATATAAATATATATAGAGAGAGAAAGAGAGAGAGGGAGTAAATAAGTGAGAGTCCGCGTGTACTTTGATATAAAGAACTGTAATTAAGGCAAATAGTAGGTGCCTGGTATATCTCTGTACTTTGCAATGTCAACCAGGCACCTACTATTTGCCTTTATTACAGTTCTATATATATATATATATATATATGTATATATATATATATATATATATATATATATATATATATATTTATATATACACATACATATATATATACATATACATGTATATATTGTTTCACTCTCCTTAAAATCAGTGACAGATCTCTCTCTGTTTAAACTGCACAAACAGCCACAATGTAGGACACTGCTTCGCTATTTGGTACATTAGAGGTCATAGACAACGGCTTTTTGGCATAACAAGCCAATGTCTAATTGTGAACAAGTGATTCTATGGAGGGAGTCTGACTGGTTTAAGCTTTTCCAATTCTTTGTTTTGACAACAAAAAATAAGATATAATATGTGAAATAAGTAGATTGACCTTTTCCTTTTAAAAATACATTTTGACAGGCAATTTATTTTTCATCCAAACAGTCACAATTATCTCAAGATGTTGCGTACAGATTCTCTCCCACAGCTGTGTGAAACTCCTTCTTGTAAAGATGCCTAACAGCTTGCCATTTCAAAGCATTTCTTGGTTCTCATACCAGGCTTTGTTGTCTTACCAGAACTTTTTCTTTGCATGTTGTTTGATTAAAGCTTTTCTCGCCATTTTGAGGTGAGCTTAAATCGAAAAGGAGGACAAGTCTGAAAATCATTTTAAGGAACACAAATCGTTTTCAAAGTACATGGTCAGTTTTAAGGAAAGGGGAACTTTTCAAGTTCTACATTCCGACATCCTATGTTAGGACACTCTTATCGGGGATGGTAGGAAGGAGACACAACAGCCCTATCTGTCACACAATAGGGCTAATACCTAACACCCCCTGCTCTTATGTTGCAACACCCACCTATTCCGACACACCGATGTTCCAACGTATCTTTGACAGTCACCTCTATCGTAGATGAACATATTACAGCTGGAACAAAGGTATGTCGAAAATAAAGGGTAAACTAAGCGAACATACTCAACCTGAGAAACCCCTGACTCTAAATATTGTCAGAAAGACAGCATTCATTACAGATTACGCTCACTAAAAATATTTGAAGAAAACTTCGGTACTTTCAAAGAGACCAACTGATATGACGAACCAGTAAGATGACTACAATGTTTGACAAAGACTGTAATCTGTCCAATCCTTTACTCAAGAGTTACCAGAGGGGGGACTTTTCGAGGAAGGAAAAGGGTTTTGTCGGGACCGAACCTTAAATAAAAACCTTGCTCTACGATAAGAACAATAAAAAGTTCAATTTTGAAATTTACTTCAAAGAAAAATTAAGTACAAGTTGTAAATCTTGTCATTTATAGTTCGCAAAACGTTTAAACTTTTTCAGCATTGATACAAAAATTGAAATAGCTGTTAATACAAACACTCTCGTGTGGAATCCACGATATGGTAACTTTTTCATCTTGGGTGCAATAAGCTACCGCCCCTCTTCGCTGAGATGTCTCTCTCGTCGTCCTAAAATTATCTAGCATGCATCCATCGATGTTCAAACTTGTTCCCTAATACATGAAATTATTGATCGCTCTTCAACCTCTAAAATTTATTAAGACATCCATTAATAGAGATTATACACGCGACGTCAGCGCGTTTCAGTTTGGTATACTGGATTTAAATGGTCATGAGCATAACGTTTGTTACCAATAAGCTCACAACAGCACATTAATAATGATTGTTGTACAACGGGCGCTTGGGTGGAAAATAGCAAGACCCCTAACGCAGTGTAGTCGGTGCAAAACCTCTACGTTCATGGTCAGATTTTACTTGCTGTGACCTTTAACGATCCTCTCGTCCCCCCCCCCCCCCATCCCTTCCGGATCAACTTTTCCTTTGGGCTGATACATTAGTGAAAGTATTTCCTAGTCTTGGCAAAAATGAATGACATCAATCTGTCTTTATTTTAAGTACTTTGTTTCAATGTACCCTTAGCCTTGGTTTTTGTGTTGCAAGCTTCATGAGAATGTAGTAGTCAACTGGATATAGACTTTTTTAGGAGGTGTTCCCAATATTTACTCAATCGTACTTTAGGATGGGGCGTTTCAGGGAGCTGTTACGGGGCATATATTCCACAGGCGAAACGAACCTGGTTTCCATTCTCCTACAACGTGTAATGCGGTCGTTCGTTCCATTTGGTTTTAGAGTAATTTCATTTCATTTATTTGTTTCATCACATTACATATTATAATATGATGTGAAAGGAAGTCATCCAGAAAACCAAAATTGGCTTAACAAAGTGGATGACTCCCTATAACCAAGAAAAAAGATAATAGATATTTACAATTTCTACAAAACAAACAGCCAACAAAAACGTACATACACAACTGTGACATGTCTCCGTATTATACACTCACATTTGGAAAAATTATGAGCATACAAATCTAATTGACAGAAACTTCGAGCTTTTTTTGAGACTACGCTGAATCAGATTCCAACAGATTTATTTCAAAGAGGCTAGGAAAAAAGAATACAAGAATAATCCACATTGTTGTGTGAAAGGATTATCGCTTGACTTCAGTTGACAACAAAAGGTGACTTATGTCGCCTGTGGACCTGTTTTATTGCCTCATGAGAAGATGAATTGACGGATGGAGTAGAAGAGACAGAACATACAAAATTACATCAAACCTTATGTCATCTGAAGAGTAGAAATACGCTGAACCCCTGAAATGTACCTACAGTGACATTTACAACCATACTATTTAGCCGTCGTTAATGAAAAATGAATCGCCATCAATTCCGCTACAAACAGGAAAAATGCAAAGAAAGAGCCAGACTTAAGTTGACAAAATGATTCATTGTAAAGGTTAGGTTAAATGGAGTTTAGCGGCCCAGTTTTCAACCAATGGGTTCAGCCGAGTCGGTAACGGCTTTGCTTCCAGTTGTTGCATGGTTATGGTTGCTTCTTTATGAGAATACTTTAAGTTCTAAAGTCAACAGAGCACTTTACACAAATATTTCAATTTCAATTACTGCTTGATTGGGAGGGCACAATAACAGGCGTGACAAATGGGGTGAGGGGAAACTTACATCACCTTCTCACTAGGGAGTCTTCATTTGTCGCCACGTAGCGTACAGTTTGCTTTCAAGAAAGCACTGACCAAAATGTGTTCCGGAGTGCTAGAAATGCTGCCTCTTATACTAATAAGTATAAATTGCGTACATTAATTTTGTGATCACCTTTTATTAAATGTATTTTTTTACCTTTCAGAAGGAGGGACAAACTAAGGAAACTTTTTATTTCGCGAAACTAAATCAAACAAACACAATACAAATCAAACAAACAAATATCAGTGACGTATTCAGAATGTCAACATTAGGCTCAAACTAAGGGCAGGGAGATGTTGGGGCAGCTCATAGCCTAGTGCGAAGCGCTAGTGTGGGTCAGGGAAAGTTCCCGGAAGTTCTGAGATTATAGCATATCTCTGAATTAATCTCATAATTTTCTTCTTTTATGTTGTCAAAGTATCCTACATGATTTTTATGACTTAAATACTGCAAAGTCAAGGCAAATCAAGCGGTGAATCCCACTAAATTGCACATTTAGGGAGAAAAATACTGTCACATGACGATACTGAGTCAATCATGAAACAAGACAGTGTACTCCACTACTTAAAGTTGGGATAACTGCTCTTGCCCTTTAAAATCAGTGCTAAGAGGTCAGCAAAAGTAGATGAAAGGGATTAGACTTTTTCAACTATGGCATTTAAATCATTTATATCATTTAAAAACTTTCACTTTGGTTAGTTTTGACACAGAGGGGCATCATCTAGAAGACCTTACATTTGGTTTTTGGCAGAGGGTAACATAACCTAGAAAATTTTACCTTTGGTTAGGTTTGACAGATAGTGGCATCATCTAGAAGACTTTACCTTTGGGTTTCGACAGACGGTGGTATCATCCAGGAAAATTTCTTTTAGTTTTGACAGAGGGTAGTATCATTTAGAAAACTTTACATTTGGTTTTGGCAGACGGTGGAATCATCTAGAAGACTTTACTTTTGGCTTTTAACAGAGTGTGGTATCATCTAGGAAATTTTAGTTTTGGTTAAGGGAGAGGGTGGCATCATCTCGAATTCTTAACCTTTGGGTTTTGACAGAGGGTGTTTTCATCTAGAAAACTTTACATTTGTTTGTCGCAGAGGGTGGTATTATCTAGAAATCTTTACCTTTGGTTTTGACAGAGGGTAGTACCATCTAGAAAATTTTGCCTTTGGTTTTGATAGAGGGTGTAATCATCATCAAGAAAACTTTACATTTGGTTTTGGCAGAGGTTGGTTTCATCTATAAATCTTTACCTTTGGTTTTGACAGGGATTGGTATCATATAGAATACTTTACCTTTGGAGATTGGTATCATATAGAATACTATACCATTGGTTTTGACAGAGGGTAGTATCATCTTGAAAAATTTACCTTTGGTTTTGACAGAGGGTGGTATCATATAGAATACTTTACCTTTGGAGATTGGTATCATACAGAATACTATACCATTGGTTTTGACAGAGGGTAGTACCATCTTGAAAAATTTACCTTTGGTTTTGACAGAGGGTGGTATCATATAGAATACTTTACCTTTGGAGATTGGTATCATACAGAATACTATACCATTGGTTTTGACAGAGGGTAGTACCATCTTGAAAAATTTACCTTTGGTTTTGACAGAGGGTGGTATCATATAGAATACTTTACCTTTGGAGATTGGTATCATACAGAATACTATACCATTGGTTTTGACAGAGGGTAGTATCATCTTGAAAAATTTACCTTTGGTTTTGACAGAGGGTGGTATCATTTAGAAAACTTTGCATTTAGTTTTGGGAGAGGGTGGTATCATCTAGAAATCTTTGCGTTTGGTTTTGACAGAGATTGGTATCATACAGAACACTTTACCTTTGAATTTGACAAAGGGTGTCATTACCATCTAGAAAACTTTACATTTGGTTTTGGCAGAGGTTGGTATCATCTAGAAGACTCTACCTTTGTGGTGTGACAGAGGGTGGTACCATCTAGTAAAATTTATCTTTCAGTGTTTTTGATTTGGACAAAGTCATAGAAAATTTCATTTATGACATAAACTATACCTCTTCTAAACGTGGGGAAAATCCACCACCACTGGAGTAAGTTTATGCTCTTCTTGTAACTAGTCAGTGACCGAAGAATTTTATTGTTGCACCAACTCTACTTCCTTACAATAGTTGGCTCTGTAATGTAAGGTCAAGTGTAAGCTTAAGACTAAATATATTACGAAACTAACAGGGTACAATAAAACCTTTTGTAAAGTGTAATAACAAAGAATTATGTCACGGAATTTCGGTTTACATTCATCTATTTTTCGCTGCAGTAATTTCCATTGACACAATTGACACGTAGTTAAACCCAATCCCACAAGCCTTTGTATTTGCTGTTTAAAAAAGATGTGTGGAAGACTCTCTTGATTCCATTAGCATTGTAACCTTTAACATTTCATAAGTTTCCTCGTAGTGTCAAGACGGTACTATTATAACTGCCATTAGTAATTCTTTATATTAAAATTCCTTTTTGGTTTATTTATCATAATCAAACTACGATACACTACAAACCATTTACTATATTCTTCCATGACATGGTGTTCTAGTCTTTGTTAGAAGCAGGAGTTTGAAGAAATTATTGACATGGTAACAGGGGAGTTGGAAATTTCATTCGTTATAATTTCTGCAAAAGCAAAGTCAGCGGCTGTAACGTGTTCTTTTACTCCCTTGTGTATTATCACATTACGTAATTTCATCTATAATTTCGACGGTATGTTTTAGAGTGCATTTGGGTGGTTGAGCAACAAAGTTGGTAACTGCAATGCATGTCAACTGCTTATGTTGTGGTAACACATCTACCTTAGTTTGCTAATGTTTGCTAAATGGAAAAATCTGTCAACTTGGAATGTTTAAAAAATCGGCAGTGTGTGTATTGACATATAGTGCAAAGTACAGGTAAACTAGCTTTGTCATTAAAGTTTGTGAGTAAGCATTATTTCACCTTTTTTTTTACACGTGGAAGATTATATTCTTCCAAATATAGACTGTTGTCTTTCTGTATGGTAAATAAACTAAACTCTATTTGTTTGACAAGTTAGGTTAATGACGTTTTACGGCTCAGTTTCTTAGCATTTGAAGAACCAGTCGAGAGATTTGACGAGATACACCACTTTTCTTAAAAAGGCACCTTTTTTTTTTTTCTTTTGTTGGAAGAACTTTATTTCCATTCTCAACATATATACATACAAAACAGCAAATTAAATGACAAAAATAATAATATATACAAGTATTTACAGCTGAATAATTTATCATACATCACTCATTCAATAATACCTTGACTCATTACGCAATTACGGTAGGTTAACATTTCTTTTTTTTAAAAAAGGCACATTTTCAGTAAATGCAACATATTATTTTGAAGTAAAACGAAAGCGTTGCAAAATTCACCTAATCCAAAGAATATCTTCTGTGATGTTTTAGACAAGTTTAACTGATATGTCTGCTTCAATGCCAGTTGGAAAATATTGCCGCATGATTCTTATGAGTCATTCATGAAATAATATATCTTGCTAACCTAGTAAAACCTTTATTTAATCACGTCAAAGAGAGAGCTAGCCGTAACTGCTTAATACATGCAACTAGTCTATAACCCAGAGGTTTTATCTTTTGACAATTATTCTCTAGCTCCTGTTTTACCAACAGGACCTGAAAAGTTCCTCAGTGCCTTTTCAACAAGGAAGCTGCCTCCGGCAGTTTCGGTCAACAAATTTTAAATTGATTTGTTCAACTATTATTCTGCATAACTATCCTTTGAATGTAGGTCAGGTGCAATCCGTAACTCTTTTGTATTTCCCTATCGTATTGTAACAAACCTATAACAAGATGCGCATGCCAATTGCTTTTATAACTCATTGTGAGAATCAATCAACTGGGGCTCTAAGAGGATGTTTCGCACGTTGATTGATCGGAACAAGAGATAAAGCTGCCACAAATGAATTGACTCTACCTGGGATATTTGTTGCTAAGTGAAAAAGCGAAAGACACCTAACCCTATTTGATTACCCACGCAATCGTACCTATTTTTAATTAAGTACGACCAACCACATCTTTTGAGACCAAAAACTTCCAATTGTTGATATTTAGAAATGCTGCACACTTTTATCCTTAATTTCACTATTATAAGTCTCGTAAGAATGCCTCAATGGACTAATACAGTTGTGTAAAAGGTGTCATTTTTGTTAGGGTTGGCATCGGGTAGTGAGGTTCTCGTTCCAATTGTTATTACGGCGTTTGCCAGAACGGTCAGGTGTAACGATTTGTATTGAAGTAATGCCCTTACTTCAACTTTCACTTTCTTCTTAATAAATTTCACATTCTTTCCAATCAGAACGGTTAGGTAAATCAATTCTGCAGGGGACTTCTTGCTTGCTCAATATATTTTTTATCAAAACATCTCGTTTCTAATGAACCCACAATGTAGGAGAAAATAATGAGGTACCAATGCTAAAATTTGAAGCTGAACATGTCATAAAAACGGTCGTCAACGTAATCGTCAGCCCGTATCTGTTTACCCACACAGGGACATCAATATTAATTAATATGCCTGATACATCTACATCTTAAAGGAAAAGTTTAGGCAAATTTTTTTATGTGAATCAACTCTGTATAACCCCAGTCCCCCCCCCCCCCATAAACACCACTGGTGCAACAAAGATATGCTCAAGTACAGTGAAAATGAAAATAAACTGGTTTCTTCGTAAGTGTAATGCTGGTGTATCTTGTGTGATCTAACTGGATGACGAGATTCTTTCACAGTATACCGTAAAAGCGTTCCTTAAATATTTAAACTAATAATTAAAATTACTTTTTCGTCTAACTTTTTTAAAAAAGATTTCGTTAATTTTTCTTTCTGTGACTTCAGACTATGGAACCAATTTTGTGCCAATTGGACGTATACGAGTCTTTTTAAAGACGAAGCCGCCGCCAATAGATATCTGCGTGCATATGTTTTTGCTAGCTAAGGTCACCCGAAGGGTATGATGAATTTGTTTTAAATTAAATCAACCACGGTTTATCAATATGCAAAGAGCTTAAACATTGTAATATTAAGGCTCGTTATACAACTTGAGAAATATTACGCCCTTGGGCAGATAATTCCAAGTACCTTCAATGTGCTCTTGGTTGTTGATTCTTACTTAGATGCACTAACTGTGTAGTGGTTATTAATTACCACTTTAATATCAGCAAACATTTCACAGTTACGTGTAGCAGTGTAACCGTGACGCGTGCTTTTCATAACCGTTCGGCCCAACAATTGCTACGATGGAAAACTAGATCTAGTTTTAAATTGGATCGCAGGCATTAAACCTTAGTGCCCTACAGTAAACGTGTTAGTGAGATAGGCATGGAGCGAAACTGACGATAGGAACTACTTCTTTTTCTCGTAAATGTATATCTACTGGTTATTGACATGATACCAATTTTATTTTGAGGATTGATTCACACCGTGGGCTTTAATTTTAGGTGAGATAATCAAAAAATTAATTAAAACAGGAAGGTTTAAGGAGTCTAAGGCAATGAAATTGGCGAAGTAAGGAACCATTTCGCGTAGATGATACTTAATAAACAAAATGAGATGTAGTTGTAACTTTGAGGATGACTTAGCCGGTTAACTGTGATATTACGGTTAAGTTTCTCACAAACATCATGGCCACCTGTCTAGTCCAGTGACGACTGGTCCTGGAATTTACAAGAGTTGTTATAATTTGACAAGTGATAGCAAACTAAATACCAAACTACTGTCATCAGAAGAATTTACCTTTGAGTAAACAAAGGTTATTGACCCTGCAGCCAATGTAACGTTGTGCACACATGCTATAAAACTGATTAACTAGCTATTCGTATCTTAAGTGCATTTTAATTTTTGCTGTATTCCGAATTGGACCCTACCTACTCCGGGGAATAAATTTGCAGTTATTTAAAGAGTTTCATTGAGTTGATATCGATAACTCAATGAGAGTCTCAAAGGGTCACTACCACATAACAACGCTAATAGTTAGCATAACAAGGCAACTTTCAAGTACAAAAGTCACAGAAAACGTTAAAATTTTGAATTTTCTAGTGTCCTGACTTGTAACGGGTTTGTACATAATTTGAAAAAGTGCCTGGTCACCAATTTTTTAAAACCGACTTCAACCGTTTAGAACTAACTCATAAAACAGTTATTTATATGTAGGGTATGGGGATTGTCTAAGATTGACCATTTGCCATTGATATGTGAAGAAACCATAACAGGTTTGGAAAAATTGTTGAATTTGATAAACCAACTCAATGCGTCGCTTTGAGAACCAATTTGTCCGGTAGAACATTCAAATGAGCTTTTTACCAACTCAGGTAGATAATTAAGTTAATATCTACTGGTTTTGCCACCAAAAGGAATGTCTGGTAGTTCTCTCTAAGAGCAAATATGAGCGTATGATGATTAAGGTCGGGTGGACCTTTTCCAGTTGTGGTTCAGTAGATTTTTTTCCTTACTTTTTTGCTTATGCTGAGCACCAAACACAATGGCAGTAAGTTCGTTTTTATTTCAATACATAACATGTATTCAGATATTATAACACTATATAGCCAGTGAATGAAATATCTGAATAAAAGAGCAACTGAATAAAACTTGATCAGTGGTCAATGTCTTTGAGAATTTAAAAGCAATGATTCTCTTTGGCGTGGGACAGAATATATTTATCTTTTTCACATTAACAAGTGTGGTTGCTAAGCGTTACTAAGTTCATTTTGGCAAATTTAGTGGTAAAAATCTGCAGTTTTCTTGGAAAATTCAAGGAATCTGTCATTTCCTTTGCACACAACACTTTGGTCGGTAGACACAGAAAACGTAGTATTGACTGAAAATGTTTACATTTTGTAGGTTAACTTCCAAATTGTAGAGGCTTGGCGTCTCACCTCTACTAAAACAAGTATGAAGTAACTGTAAAATAAAATCTTGCTTACTCTGACCATAAATAAAGTCTCTGCAAGTATAAATTTGCCCAGTAGTAATCTTGAGAGGGATAAGCTTATTTACAATTTATGGAGTTACAGTGAAGTGTAAAAAATGTGTCCAGGGGGCATGATCAAACTCTCTATGTTGTGATTAAAAATTTACCCCTCAAGAGTTCATTGAAGTGTATTTGAGGATCTGTAACATACTGTATTGCATGGATGCTGCTTCAACCCACTTTTTATTCAGTCTAACAATGCAAAAACTCAAGATAATAGTAGAAAAATAGCTCTCACTCTTTCAAAAGTTCTGGAAATACCAAAATAGTTGAGTGAGACTGTGAAAAAAATCATTAAAGGGAGGGTGTTTTAAGAAAATATTATGTGGAATGTAGAAGAAGAACAGCTATAATTGGACTGTTGGATTTTTAGATGTCACTGATTAGCATCAAGCTGGTTTTATTGCTGCTCAACAGATTTGGTGCGGAATGATAACGTTCTTCACTTAGTGTTACAGTATCATTATAAAAAAATGTTCTCTAGCATTTGATCACTTTTGAGCTTAAAATACATCAGGATATTGGCGATAGATGCATAATGTTCAAATGCAAACACCAATGAGGACTGTATTTACATCACATATCATCAGCAACAATATTGTTACTCTGTCTCCATAACAATCACAAAGTATTGAGATTCTACAGCATCGCTGCTCTTGTTTTAATCGTCGGTATGACACGGCTACGAAGTGAGGATGAGAGGTATTTAGGCAAACAGGGCAAGAAACTTGCAAACAAATTCCTCTTCCATTTCTTCCTGGGTACCATCTTCAAATGAACATAAAGTTCAATTTAAAACAGTTTAACGAATAACGTAAAAAGGAAAATAGCCCTAATTAATTTGATTCGTTCATAATACTTTTCAAGCCCGCATGAATATTAGTCGAAAAAGACAATTTATAATGTGGTCATTTTTTTTTTAACTGTATTTTTTAAATTGCTTTTATGTTTTCTGAATAGTTCTATCAGCTGAAAATTGTTGAATAATAGATTCGTCATAAATTTTCTTAAAATGTTAAGAGAACATTCAGATGTTTGTATTTGAAAAATGTGACCTATTTAGACATGCTACAGGATACGAACTTATCTTTAATTATCTGATCCTGCTTATTGTTATTAGAAGTAGAGAGAGCCAGCTGAACAAACTTAAAAAACGGACAGACTTAGACACTCACACAGTATGTTAACCTTTTTATGTTACAAACCTGTTCAATGACGTAATAGTTTTAAACTTCAGTTTAATATAACTATTCAAATTAAGCTTAGCGTTTCATTTTGACATGCAAATGTTCTTGGCACGCCCTTTTCAAACTTCCGAGAATTCGATCAATTTTACCTGCATAGAAGGCAGGAAATAATAAAAAGAAACCTTTAACCATTTTTGAACGTGAAGTAGTACAATTACTTGATAACTTTATATTGCAACAACACCATCAATTATTTTTATAATGTGTTTTCACGTGACGTCTAAATGGGTTAGCCACGCCCACAACCTTGCAAAACGGTCATCACGTCGGTCGTCAGCTGCTTCTCAGCAAGCTTTACGTACTCCACCCTTTTTGCCTGGTAAAATGGGGGGGGGTTGACGTCAGTGAAAGTAACCTATTCATATTGTTGTTCACGACTTCCTTCAACGGCAAACCCTTGTTATGTCGTACCCAGCAGTTAGGCTATACAATTACTTCCACTCCCTTGCTAATCGCTACGTTCACAGCTTACATTTGGACACTTTGTTATGATTACTCCAACTTTTATTCTAAGAGGGCAACTTCCTTAGCCTATCTAAATATTCCAGAAGCCTTTAAAAAATAATCAAAAATTGAACGCAGTGGTTCTTTCAAATAGCTGCAGTTCAACGGAAGAAATTGAAGGTACCTTATGAAACACAGAGCGGAAATTATAAGTTAATAGAAGACTGGGGCATGATTACAGGTTGCCATCAAGCTGAAACATGCTGCATAGAGAAATTGGAGCACAGAAATAAGCTTCTGAAATTAAAACTCTATCTGTAAACAAATAGTTTAACAACTGCTGGGTTCAGGTGGAATTTCTCATTATATTTCTTTAAGCAGTAGTATGCTGAGTGCACCTAAAGTTATGGTGTTCATTGTGATACATAGGCGGTTTCAATTTATAAACAGGACAAGCCTGTTGAGTGTGGTCTACAACGTACATAGATGCATGCGCTCCAACATGGCAACAGGGAGCGTCATGACGTCATATGTAAAACATTCTGTTGAGATTCGGTGAGGCGCCAGTTCCTGTTTACAATTCAAAATTAAGACTCAGATGAATAAAAACTAGCACCAAAAAATGTTTGTCAATGCTCGCTTTCTGGTTACTATACTACATTACAGTGAAGTATTCAGTTCAGCTGTCGTGAATATGACGTCATAGACACGAGGAAAACGCAAATCACTTTAACTTTAACACGGGCAGAGCCCAACATACAACCTTGACCATGACGTCCTTGCGGATGCTCTACAGCAACGAACGCCAACCAGTTACTCAAGCATGAACACCCTTACAGATTTTTGACCGTCACTTTCAACGTGACTTTGCCGACAAGGTCGCGCAAGTGTACGTATAAATACACGTTGATTACTTTACTTTATGGTAACTTACCTGTAATGTTCTCGGATTACACTTTATTTACCTGTAATGTACAATTACGCAGTGGAAAATATTATTTATGACGGCCAATGTGGAAAAAAGAGGTGATTTCGAAGTGTGATGATGTCACTCGAAAAATTTCTATACAATTACAAAGGACAGCTTCGATTTGAAACGGAACGGTGTAGATATACGTATTCTTTTTGCGAAATCTGCAAATGTGACCCATTCTTTTCAAAACAGGGACATGTTGCCACATGTTACTTACCGTTAGAAACTGAGTAACGAGCCATCTGTGTAGGGTACACATAACTAAATTTTCTAGTTGATTGCACTTTTCAAAATATTGACATCATCGATTTTAAGCAATTCTGAGGAAATATACCCTTTTTCACATTAATATGGAATAAAAATCACATAAAATGTATTGTTTGAATTTTTTAACTCCCATGTGCTTCTATGTCCTATACAAATAATTGGATTTCAAACATCGTGGAATGATCAAATACAAGCAACAGATTTTCAAAATTGCTATAAATCTTACCACATTTTCTACAATTCAACTGTTTTTTCTTTCAAAAGTGCATTTTGCAACATGTTCCTGATTTTGAGTAAAATGGGTCAAAATAGTTAGCTTTGCTGTTTCTTCATTCCCTTCCAACTATTATGTATAGACCCGCGATCATTAAGTGGTGTCTTGGGCGCTCAGACGACAGCTCTTTCTTTTTATGACACGAATTAATGTGGAGCCGTAACTATGTAACATGCATGCGTGAAGACATTTCCTTGTTAGGAAGAGACTTCACACTTGACAGCCTCAGTAGTTCATTTTTCTTTGTTCATTTCCAGAACATACAGAAAAAATACTATAAGGAAATAAAAATTGATTTATTAGGCCTAAAAGTTCAAAAGAAAATTGAATAGTAGATATACAAATTGTATTAAACGCATCTTACTAATGAGTCATCAAGAGTATCAGTTTTGTAAATAATGAACCAGTGCAATAATGGTTAATCTATTTGCATACAAACTAATAATAAAAATCAAGTGGCCCTCGTTTCTGTATGCTCATAGCTCATAATCATTTCTCTTATTACAAAGTTAAGTTCGTCTGGTAAAGGATGTTTGTCAATTTCCCTCTATGCAACTATCACGTTACATACAAAACTTGCAAACCGAGAGCGAGAATATACTAATAATTCATCCCTCCCCTGTACTCGTTTCTACAAGCTGTAAAAGTGATCTCTCGATAAAACATCTTACCCTAATGAGAGAACATGCAGTTAGCGGTTCATGAAAATGTCTCTAGAAAAAACTGGGTTGGTTCTCACTGCTTACATACTCCTTTGTGCTACTTAAAAGTAACCAATAACAAACAAAGTGTCGTTTGAAGCACAAATTCATCACCGACTGAAGCAAATAAAAAAAACGGCAAAACTCATCAGCTTAACAGCAATTTCAGTTACACCGATTATTCGCTCTGAGCTTAATGCGCATTTCACATAGTTTAAACGGGTTGCTATCCGTCGAAGCACTACTTTTACAGTAAATTACTAGGTCTTCGGCCTTTCGACATCATCCTTTAATTTCAGTAATTTAAGCCAAATGACAGAAATGTGCTATGAACAGTGAGTGAACCTTCTAAAAATCACTGCAATTTTTTCAGATCAGAATGTGATGAGACGGGGGATTTTGTGTTTGCCGATATCATATGAAACACAAGAAAGGATAAAATCCTAATACATTACCCTAAATAAAAAGTAACCGACAAATTCGACTTCATATAAACAAGCAAAGTATTACAGGGTGCCCAATGCTTCAAATGGAGTACTTCCTGTAGGCCTAAACTTTCGTTGTCATCATGTGAATTTGGCGACATTTGTACGCATAAGGTCACCGTGGTATTTGAAGTTACAGAAGTAAGAACCCGTAGTCATGGACAAAACTCGTAAGGACAACGACACAAAGCCACTCTTTGGATTATCATTGGGAAAAGGGGAGGGTGTTTTATTTTAGCTTACTAACTGTGACTTTAAAAAATGCATGGAAAAGCGTACACTTAATATACTTTGCACTTTACAGTACACTTTGAACTGTAGAAGTGTATTGGTATACAAGAGTGCTTCCTTTACAATCACAGAAATGGGCTTCGTAATTTAAGTAAACAAAGAACTCCAGAACTTTTAAATAAAACATTTTAAACAAAAGCTGTAAAAATTACTCCTATCTTGTGCAAAGAAGTACAGTTGCTCATGAAAAATGTAAAAATTATCCTTTTCTTAAATAATTACACAAAATAAAAGCAATGTTTAAATAATTTTTTTGTAAAATTTTATTTAAAACCTCTGGAGTTCGTTTTTTTTACTTAACTGTTCTGACAGTGTAGTCCTGTTAGGGGTGCTGTATCCTGAGGGACGTTGTGAAGGGA
Organism: Holothuria scabra; assembly: GCA_037179385.1. Lineage (NCBI taxonomy): Eukaryota > Metazoa > Echinodermata > Holothuroidea > Aspidochirotida > Holothuriidae > Holothuria > Holothuria scabra. Next base: position 28,567,439 of record CM074189.1, read on the forward strand.
TTCCTTAAAATCCTGTAATACTCGTGGATACAAAAAAGAGTAAAAGACTTTACGTCCTTCTTCTCAACAGATAAGAAAATACTCCAAGGACAAAATTTACTCCCTTCCTTCAAAATATACAGTGGTCTCGACTATTTTCCACAGCAAATAGATGAAGTTATCATTTAATTTTTAGGAAATTTCATTCAGATATAATGAAGAAATGATAATGATAAATGTCACCAAAACACATCAAGAAAATTATTTTATGCAACGTCATACAAAATACGAGTTTAGATTATTTAGATACAACCATACCTCAACAGTATGACAACACTCTGACAGTAACAAAATCGGTGCAAAGTGCGGGAAGATTCCTCAAGATTGGAAAACTAGATTTTAAGGAATACAAAATGAACAAATTGCTCAAGAATTGAAATTCACAAGGCACCTGACTTAGTGCTTGCATTGTAGACAGACATCTTATCCATCATCATATCAGATAACCGAGAGCTGTTCAAAATTTTGTTTTAATAAAAAAAAAACTTTTTTGTAAAAATTTTTTTACAAATATAATAATTGGAGGGACAAATTATTACCGAATAGCAGTCTGTGGTAAAAGTGCAAAATGTAAGAGCAGACACCCAGCAATGATTAAGACCTACCCATAATAACAAGTTATCAAAAATTTGTTGAAGATGTTAGAAAGTACAATGACCATTAATACTGTATGAAGCAACTTCACTGGCGTCATTTGACGGGCAAGCGTCTATGTTATCAACACGCGTAGAACGAGTTCTTGCAACACGCGCAGTACGTGTCACAGTAGTTTCTATGAGAATACAGTGTGCATCTGCTGGAAACAGGCTTACCGCGTGCTTGTTTTGCTCTTCAATGCTGGAACAAAATCAAGTAACGTCACATGAAATTGCCTCATACGAAAATGTACATCAACTTGGAGGAAATTACTTAATGAATATTAGTTAACCTTTGTAAAATGGTACGATACGATACTGTGGTTACTTATAACCGCTAACTATACATCATGGATGGTCGATAGGTTACCTTCGCAATCTCTGACCGTACAAGAAAATTCAACAAATTACAACTTGAAGTCTGTTATTACCTCGAGCTATTCTTGAGATATCCGTATAAAATGGCTCCACCAAAATGCATTTCAACAAAAGTGTGATAATATAGCAAGTCTTTGAACAGGGCCACTAATTAAATCAAAGTAAATTTGCGTGACAATATTATCCCAGAGATAGTAAGTCTTATTTCAAGGGTAAGCATTGAACCATTAGGGACAAACCATTTACCTTTAACGGAAATGTTTACTCCATTAAGCGTGAAGAAGGCGGAAAAACTGAAAGCATCATACTCACTGACCACTTAAAAGTGGTCGAAGTTTTTAATTGAGTCCTTACCTCACTTTTACTTCCCTTAATAGACGAGCCGATATTAAGTGGCGTGAACTTTGAGGTATGTAATAAATAACAAAGTACATTTGTATCGAAAGCTTTTCTTGACATTGATATCAAATAATTACGATTAGAAGTACGTTTTACCTCTAATTACTGAATTGAGATCGCCCATAACTATTGGACAGTGTTTTTATATGAACACATAGATTTAATGACCATGTGCTGCAATAGATAATTACACAATGGTTTGATATGATTGGTTCAGTTAATATGTCAAGGAGTTTGTCATCATCTCATGAAGAGGAATCGTCGATTAGTATATTTTAAGAAATCTGTAACTTTTAGTGAATGACCAGAGAGCAGACTGTAATTGGCAAACACATTTTAAGGAAACTGAAATTGTCTGGACGCATAGTCTGCATGTATATTTTTAAGGAAAATAAATGATTTAAAAGCAAAATTCTACACGCGCAAATCACACATTTCCTTTCGTTTATTTTCGTTTCATTTCGTTTATTTTTTCAATTGCACTACATACAAATGTTAGTACAGAAATATAAAATCAGACAATGCACCAAATTACAGTACGTAAAAAACAAAAGAAAAAATGGAACCAGATGAAGCTGTAAGCTTTTCCTAACCAGAGGTTTTCGATTTTTAAAATAAAACAAAACATAACGATTCGATAATTTTTTATTTAAACCAGAAACAAACGAGTTAAGCAAACGTACGCTTGCTAGGTAACAGACTTCAATCTGGTATTAGAGGTACACTTCCCTCTTCTTTTTGCAGATAGTGTATGATGAGGTGTCGTCGAAAGGATAATGGATCTATTTTAATGTTTTGTATCAACAATCTTACACCAGTATGCTATGGTGTCTCAGTAGCACAAGTGGGTACCATCGCCCATCGATCTGTGATTTTCACTCAGTGGATTGCAGTGTTTTTTTCATCCATTCATGGACTTGTTTAAACCATGTTCATTACAATGGTTCCCAAGCTATCAGAGCTTTGTGTTGTTGCGATTCTGATCACGTATAGAGTACACCTCGTATTTAAGTTCACACATCGACCGTAATCCGTTGAAGTTATTACCCACACTTTCAAATCACGTTTTGAAAACTGAAATTTTCCTACACTCTAAAAACTGTTGGGTAAAAAGCGTTGGGCAAAATACAAAATGCCCAACATGGGCAAATTATTGCCCAACAAATGGGTAAACAACTGTACCCATATTGTTGGGCAAATCAAGGTTGGGGAAAATCCAGCTGTTGGTAAAAGGTGTTGGGCAAGTTTTAAAGTACCCAACAGTTGGTTAAAATGTAATTGACCAATCAGATGATTAGTTAAAGTTCAGTTAAGTTTTACAGATAATTTATGTAATATAAGTGATTAATTAGAAGATCTCATGGTTGAATAAGGTTGTATTTGGTAAATAAAAGGCTGACGGTAGAATAACAATAAAAATCTGGACTAAATTACTTGATGAGCAATGTCGGTTATAGAAAAAAAGTTTTCAACTACGCAATCATGGGAGAATAAATACAAAGTTCACGATTGAGTTTGTTACTCTAAACTACACACTTCACTGTTTACTCACCACGTGCATCGTCCCTTGTGCCCCCAACCACTCTTGGAGGTCAAACGGTCTATGTGTTAGGGTACTTCTCCGTCTTATCCAAATCATATAACTATATATCAGGTTATATTGAAATCCAAACAAGCACCCAATAGCACAGATTTTGGACAAACGTGTTGGTACAAATTTTAACCATTTGTTGGGCAAAAGTAGTTAGGTGAAATGATTGGGTCATTTCTTTTGCCCAACTTATTAGTAAGACGCTTAACCAACTGAGTTGGGCATTTTTTATCCAATTCCGGTCAGAAAGCATACGGAACCAACGGTTGTGTAATTTGTTGCCCAGGTTAGGTTATCATTTTTTAGAATGTAGTAACTGAAAATACTGAAGCATCTAGCACCAAATTTGATCTTGACCTGTTTTCTTAGACATCCGATGGCGGAGCGACATGGGAAGGGTGGCTTTGAAATAATTTGTCAATTACGGCAGCAGTCAACTTTTGTTATGTTTTCCCAACTCTTCAAGTTTCAACTCTTCAAGTTTCTTTCATTAAACTCCGAATTCTCTCCAACAGAAGTTCCATTTTCGTCAATATTTGTTTCCAAAAAAAAATCTTCCACACACTCCTCGCGCCGCAAATTCCAAATTATGTCCTTGGAAGGGTGGGTGTTCACACTTAAAAAAGTAAAAAATTGGATGGTTGCCCCCTACAAAAAATGTCTAGCTACTCCTTTGTAGACACCTTACCAGAACAGGAGAAAAGTTTCAGCTTGATGTACCCCCTCCAATTTTGAAAATCAAATTGAAGCCCATGAACACAACCTATCCAAGAACACTTCTCTGTAATTACCATGTGCTTAACTGCCATCTTCTCCCTTTTTTTGGCTTTCCACTTCATGACACTTTATGTAAGGTTACAGCAAGTGAAAACAACATGGGTCGCTATTCCTTGGTATGAGTGTTGGCTTATATATCATGAAGCAAAAGTTTGTCAAGGTCCATGCTTAATTTGAAATCTCAGTTTAAATTATGGTATCGACGATGTATATATCCTTAAAACAATTGGCCTATAGCCATCTTTCCTTCAGGGGTGGTGCCTTTTTTACCCGAATCCAGCCATCATAGGGCATATTCTTTACCAGGCTCTGGTGCCCGGAAGTCTGTCCGATTCCACAAGGTTTCGGCCAATGGGACCCTCCCATCTCGTACGGCCATGCTTAAAACATGCCCATTGGTAGAGAGTCTTTGACCCTGCCTCATCTGCTTGACCTTCTTTATTTAATTCTGTAGGAGAAAAACGGATATGTGAATTAAGAACTATTACACGAAGGATTTGAGGACATACTTCGCTGTGATATGTTAGAGGGTGCTTATTCTAAGCATTGTGGTGTGATTTGCATGAAAATCTGAATAAGAGTTCTTAAGATATAAACAAATAAATTGTCACATTTTCAGCAAAATGTGGGCTTGAAGAAAGCACATATGACATCATACTTTCACAGTAATGGATAGTGTTTTGTTTTCAATTTTTTACAGTCTTTTTTCCTCAACAATCCCGTATTATCAGAAAACGATTCCATCAGTGACGTGAGAACTTTACAAACTTTGCATTCTCATACATGGAGCTCCCAAACCTATTAACTTGAAGGTTAGCACAGCAGCTTGAGGAAAGAAAGAGAAACAAAATAGTACTCGTCTTATGTGTGGAAGTGCTGTAACCATCTGCTGCCCTTAAGTCCCTATAGAATCCAGAAGCAGTAACTTCATTTACTGACATCTTGAGAAAGATATCTCCGATTTGAATGGAACTTTCACCAGACTTTGTATATTTGGTTTCCCTTTCACCAACGAAATGTAACCTTCCTGTTTAAACTTTACCTTTAAACATGGTTCTTATTCTAAAGTAGACTTTCAATACCAATGTTACCTCATCCAAATTATAAATAAAACGTTTTTTATAGGTCGGACATGAAAGCTGCAAATTTTGATTTCTCCTCAAATTACGCATTTTTACCCCTGCATTTTCTCCAAAAAGTTATGGTGTCAGGTGATCTAACACGAGAAGCGGTCGAAGTAAAGTAGATTTTCCTTTTTTGCAAATGCAACTCTGACGCGAAATTTGCATAAAATGTCTACATATAGCTGTTTCCTTTGTTGAGGAAACAACAATTTAGGCAAACTATTTTATTACAGGCACATGCTGCTTAACATACATAAAGGCCGATCCATAACATTAGATAATGTGTCCATTTTTATGTCTCTCATGTTTAACTTGTAAAAGTCCAAATGAATTAGGGATGCTGGAAGATTAAAAACAGGAATACAAATTTCGAAAAGGTGGTGGATGTTAAATGGCTTCCAAAGCTTAATGTTGATGGCCGAGAAGGTTCGGACGCTTTTAAGGCCGTATTTATTCTATCCCAGTCCTATACCAATTTCCATATACATTGATCTTTTGTCTCTTATTCGTCATTCGTAATGTTCATAATTGGTAATCTTATTTTTCATCCCAGGAATTGGTCATTCTCTTTTTAACCATTATTTATTTTATTAAACAGCCGTTTCCTACAGTCTATTGCCTAGTTTTTTTTTCCCTCATGGAGCACCTGCAGTATAGAGCTATGTTCTCGGTATAGTGGTGAATCATTCAACTGAATGAAAGTAAACAATATTCCGGCCTTAACAAGTGCCGAATCTTACGAGGAAAATATGCAAAAATTTTACCCGTCTTAAGAACTTATACGCGCCTAACATCTGTTTTTACGTCAGAATTTTAAATTACTCCGTAGGCGGTTTCGCACTAAAGTAGCAAAAGTGTCGAAGGTACTAAACATAAACTAATGGGTTTGAAAATCAAGTTTGTTCTGCAATTAATGATTGAGAGTGATATCGTTGCATAACAAATTGTAGTGATTTGACATGCTTTGGTTTTGGAAGGGAGTGAGTATTTGACACATAAGGAAAATCGAAAGGAGTGTTACCAAAGACTCAATCTTGGAATATATTGTAATTTACTGTTTGTTATTTTCCGTGAAGAAAATCAGCGCTCGGTTGACAATCTACAGTATACAACTTTTCGTAAGTAGACGTAGCCCTTCACAATAAGTAACTCTATCTTGATCTAACTTGATCATGAAATCGAGTTCCATGCATCACTGCATGGTGATGTTTCCTACTTATTATTTGCTAGGCCTAGCCTAGTTGATATATCCCTAGGCTCCCTAGTTTTTTTTTTATATTTTTGGCTCAGTGTAGGCCAGGGACGATGCATCTTCATGAGGTTACAAACATTTAAAAATGACAAGAGCTCTCTGCAACATATACGGAGTTCTTTCAAAGTCTAAGTACTAGTGGTGTTTGCAATAAGTAATAATTCAAGTCGCTGATTTTCAATGGGAAATGTTGGGAGGATTGTATCATCCGTTTCCTCATAGATGTAGTAGTGTTCTGACTTAAATCAATGGATGTAATCGTGATACATTAAATATTATAGTTAATTAACCGACACAACCGAAAATCGTATGATGCACGGATGATGTGCTAGGGCTACAATATCGTTTCTTTCCAAGTCATGAAACATCCCTAGACTGGTAGAAGTCCTTATTATACAAGTAATAAGAAAATCGCTTCAAACGAAAACTTAGAGATACTGTGACGTCACAAAACAACAGGTAATGAATAATGTGTTTGCCAACACTTCTTAGCTTTGCTTCCTTTTAGACATTACTGTGTTAAACCTGAAAAATGGTTTCTTGAAATTAATTGATGCATTCGTCCATTGAAGAGGAGAGTTTAGCACAAAAATGTTTTTCTTCCCGATTACTCCTTCACATACTTAGGGCAGGTTCACTTGTCCTGCTTTCATGGGAGCAACCTTTTCAATGTTTTATGCAAAACAAGTTGGAGAAACCGCTCTGTGGTTGGCTGCTGTTACACAGGGCAAACTGACGAATTTCCAGGACGGAAAAAAGTTATCCAAACTGAGTCATTGGCGGTCACTATTGCATTAGGAATAACAACTTTCGGGGAACTTTGTAACTTTGTATTTCAAACAATTAGCTACAAACAGTGGTGTAGCTACAGGGGGCAGTGGGTAGTTGCCCTCCTGGCTTTAAAAAGTAAAAATTGGGAAATTTGCCATTGGTGACACCAGTCAACTACAATGTTATTTTTCCTAGTTTTTCATGAAAGTCCGTATTCTGTCCAATAAAATCTCCATTTTGAAATTATTTGTTTCAAAAAAGCAAATGTTTCAGCGTGCTTCGCGGACAGCAAACAGCAGTTACTAGTACAGTCGTATTTGCCCATAAATCAGTTTGGTATACTTTTTCGAACACTGAAAACGACAGTCACCAGATCATCAAGTGTCATTGGCAACTACAGTGCTATTTTTCATGAATTTTATTTCATTACATTCCAAATTTCCTTCAGTACCGGTATAAGCTCTTTACGTTTAAAATGTAGCCAGAGAGCTTCAATTTGTAAGGCTTAAATAACATTGTGTAGCATCGTGAACGAGCGTTGGTCGCCGTGCAATCTCTGAATAAGAAATACAGATTCTTCGGTGGTTCCTAAACTCTCCTTATTTCCCTGTGTTGAAAACCCAGAATTCAAAGTTTTCTCCAATACAAGTTCCATATTTTCAAAAATTTGCTTTAAACGGGAAAACGTTTCGGCGCGCTTTCCGCTCCGCAAGTGGCATCCCCGAAGAAATGGTGTTTACACATTGAATAAAATCGTAACTTTTGGGGGCTTTTCCGCTCCCCCGGTAAATGTGTAGCTAAGCCATTTATTACAAAAATGGAGCTTGTATAGAATGAAATTTGAATTAATGAAAGAAGGGCTTGGAAACAGCAGTTGACTGGTATCTAATTTGCATATTTCCAATTTTCATTCTTTTTTTTTTTTTTTTTGTTTTCTTTTTTTTTTTTTTTTTTTTCAGGATCCCAGCAGCTACACCAATGCTTCTAATACGAAAAAAAAATTTTCTTCACTAAACACACTGTCACATATTCAGAGCATGCACTTCGCGTATTCATGTCAAATGCCAGAAGCAGTTTTTGCTGCCCGTAGCTCCCGCAGATGGCACGGACCTGACTGTATCTCAGCCGTATCTTATGCAAGAACTTGTTCTTAAGTGCACGCAGGTGCGCAAGTCCGAGTTGCCAGTTCCAACGAATACCAAAAAAGTGCGGGCATGTCGAGGACTATTTAATGCCATTTTGCTGGTAATCTACCTTCTGGATGAGGACAAGTTAATGACGTTCCATGATTAAGAGAATTCCTTCACTATTGTCAATCCAATTTTTTTCCTCACTGTACACCTTCCATTAAGTGAGATTATATTTCCCTTTTGCAAATTTCCTGTAGTATTATACATATACACTAGGAATATTCCTACGGCTGCAAACACACCTGGTCTTAATGGGTGCTTTTCCACACTGTTTGGTTGAAAAACGCAAAATTTCGATTGAAAATTTGCAAAACCTCATCTCAATAAGGCTACTAAGCCTATATAATTTGTTCCAAACGTTTTACTGCATTCAGACAAAAAATATATTTGCCCAAACAATAATATTCCGGACTGAAAACTAACGGTCACGTGGGTAGGCAGCAAAATACGCTTACGTCATTGCGATGACAAAAGAGTGATTATCCGTCGACCTGCACGTTGTGATCTGTCCCCTAAGAAGGTAACTGGCTCGTCACATTCTTAATACTGCTTGAACTGTCTTAAAGTAGCTTTTTGACAATGGTTTGATTTGCAATCGCTATCACATAGACAAACAGTAGAAACATCTTCAAAGGGACTAGCAAGGGCGGTATCGTTTTGAGAATGTCAGTCACTTGAATGAGTAAGAACAGCAGTTTAAGGATAAATAATCCTTAGGATATTAATAATTTACACCTACGCAATACGAAGAAGTGCCATTAACATACATCTTTTGCTTATTTTACACCATTTTTCCTTCTCACAAATTTGATATCAACATATCATATTGAGGGATGAATTGTTCGAAAAAGCAAATGCTTCCTGGGGTCGATACAAAACCTTTCAGATTTTGTCATACACGTAAGTGGGTATAGTAAATAGTTCTTAGGTGACATGTCCAGATACAAAGGTAGAAATTGTACGATGGAGGTTAATAGCCTACGAAATGCTAGAGACTATTGTTGTGATGATGTGAGGACGTTGTTTAATTAAAGAATATATTAGATTGTTTCACGATGGCTTCCTCCTTATGCTTCCAGTTGATAAATTGTTGCAACCTTAAGTGTATACTTAGAATAGATTTATGTTGGGATGGAAACACCCGTAGAGTGCCTGAATATGCTTCATCAATTTAAATGCTTAATGGTTGGGTCTGAATCTTCTTTTGTACCTGTCACAAGAATTTCTTACTCAGACGGGTTGCTTGAGGAGTGTAACAGTTCAAAATCTGAAAAATTTTACAGCGAACGTCATTACTGGTTTGTTGCAGAACGCTGTTTAGAGTCCTAAGTCCGAAAGTTTCAGGATGAAATTTTCTTTCTTACATTTGAAACATCATTTTTCTCTGCCTGAATACATATTATCGCCTTGAGAAGGAAGTGAAGCACACCACATATATATTTCATAAAGTCATGTTTCACATCTGATCAAAAGATTGACAGTACCAAACATACCCTTAATTGCTTTTGAAATGAAGAAATGTCACGGTATGCAGTAGCAAACTACATCAATTTAACCACTAGCTTAACCAAGAGGGGCAAGGGGGCATAGGAGTACGAGGCGGGGGTGTAGGGGGATTACTCACACTCCCAGTTCGGGAAAAATAAGTTGGTCTATTCGGGCAGAAACATGGGAAAACATGATAAAAGGTGACATTATCGGGGAAAAAATTCATTTTCCCCCTCGCGAAAAATAACCCCGTTTGCCTATGAGGTGGAGCATCTCTAAATCGAATTCTGAAAAAAATCAAATAATACTACATGTTGCAGCACATTTTATCTGATCCAACAAACAGGGAAGTGACTAGGACATGGGGTTGTCTATCAGGAAATCTTTCGCACGATAACGAATGAAAAAACGAAAAACCAGAAAAGAATGGAAGTTGGCAACCCAACTGATTGATTTGCGGAATTAACCAGTGACTTACTTGGGTATTTATGAGAATACGAAAGTAGGCGTACAATGAAGTAGCAGATTTTAGGATCAGTGCCCAAAAGTGCGGATGTAAGTATTGTTCATAAAATAGTATTTTAGCCTAGGCCTAATCTAAAAATAAACCTACCCCAAAACTCTCAATTTCTGCTTGCGAGCTATGCATAGCCTTTGGTTTAAGCTTCCGATCTCCGTTTTTTCTACTTCTTAACCCTAACTATCACTGAGAACTTTGACTTTTGCTCACGTATTCTAAATCAGAGCCGCAGATTTAACAAAGTATGCGATCTTTAATATTTTTAGAAATCCCGGGAATCCAAGAGGAAATACACGTTTTTTATCCTTCTCATAGACATAAATCCTCATGTCATAATGGTTGAAACATTGATGGATAGGTTTGTACATAATTTCAATTTCAATTTTCAGCATGCTACATTTTCCTCTCTGTGCAAAATTCAAGAGACTTTTAAATTATCTAAAACTTTTAGAAACACTCTTTCAAATTAACGTCTCCATATACATTTTCATGACGAAAAGAAAGGTCTTCGAGCGTTCAAAATATCCGGAAATAAGACTTGTCATAGACTACACAATTTATACCCTTGACATCTTGATTCAGTAAGAACAATCCTGTTGATACAAACCAGGGCTAGATACTGATCTCTTCAAAGTGGAAGCATTTACACTAATCTGCTAATGTACCTAGGCTATTCTAAGACATATTTTGCTTATTCTTTACAGATTTTCCGAAATGTTTTTTGAGATTAAGCAGACATTTGATTTGTTGATATTTCAGACTAGTTTTAAAGAATAAAGAAGTTTGGAAAGAAACGACTCATTTCAATGTGAGGATGGCTACTCTTCAAATATGTTCCTCTTTGTCGTATAGTCTGGACTACCGCGTGTTTGGTCTAACGGTAGAGCATCCGCCTTCCACGCGGAAGACCCGGGTTCGCTTCCCAGGTCGAGTCATACCAAAGACTCTAAAAATGGAACCTACTGCCGTTGTGCGTGATGCTCCCCATAAGCAACGGAGTAGGGAAAACAAACCAGTGGGCAACAACTGGAAAAAGGCAGTGACCGGCTCGACTTGAACCAATAGGTTGGAAACTGGGCCGTAAAACTATATCTAAAAAAAAAAATAAAAATAACTTTGTCGTATAGTCTGGACTACACTTCTGAAAAGGGCCTTTTGCAAGTATATATACACACAAAGAGAAACTCTCGGCATCGAAATTTTACCAGTCCAGTCAAGTCCATTAAAGTCGATAATCTTTATCAATGTCATCTCACACGTTCGTTCTAGCCTTTATGAGATCTAAGAGTTTTATCTGTTCATAGTCACATAATCTTAATTATCCTTAAAACAGAGAGTTGCCTTGCTCGGTTAAAATTGTTCAGTGTTTAAACCACTTGAGCAAATTGTCCTCTTGTGACCAGTGACAATTCCATCTTTTTTAATTGCCTTATAATATGTAAACGTTTGATCGATTTTAAAGTATCTTTGCGAGCTGTCAATAAGTATGACCTGCTCAATGTGACTCATATTTTGGTAGAGGTCGGTCGGTTGAATTTGCAACAAGTGTGTAATATTTTTGTGACAGACAAGGATACTTTCTTGTTTTCCTTAAAAAAATATGAAAAAAAATTGAACTGCCGCAAATGTACTTCAGCAAAGTGCTTTCTCCCCATTGATCTAACAATATCGAATTATCAAAATCAACTTTACCGTGATAATTTTGGTGCCAAATTTTTTGAGAGAAAATGCCAACGATAACTTTTCCAGACTTCTGTATCCCGTGCTTTTATTACACTAAACCGTTGCTTGTTGGAGGTTTCCAGGTCATGCATTCACAAACCGATTCGCCATTTGGTTTGTCTTGTCTGACAGGACCCTATGGTGCAGATACAGTGACGTCAACATGAAAGCGAAAAAAAAACTACAGAAAAATGATAACATTCAAGATACGGACCATGTCATCAGTATATCGCATATTTTTGTTTTTACGTCATGCACATTTGCAAGGAATGAGATGTTATTAAAAGTTCCATGTTCAGTTGGTGTAATATGTGCGTTGTTAAGGGCATCTCAAGTACTGCTGTTAAATGATTATTTTTTCTTGCCTTAGTTTTCATAACCAAACTTTTGTGTAACCACTTTTTTGAATCCAAAAGAGAACTGGAATCTGTTGAAACAACAAACTATTTGGCATTATTTGATAAAATAACCCAATAAAAAATAACCCATTGGGGTTATCATAAAATAATCTTACTTCTAACGAGTGATTGGAGGCAATACATTCCTCCATCAAGCAAGATAACCAGACATGATGTTAATACTAAACAACATAATTGACCTTAGCCCCTATAAGAGCATAGTAATGCATGCAGTGCATTTCTTTAGGAAAGTTTTGCTTTTTTAGCAAATCAAATTTTCCTGAAGTATAAATTATCAAACCTAAAGGAAGCTATTTTATATAGTTACTGCATGTTTTACAAATAAAGGAAAATTCTAAGCAGTATCATACCATTAGCTGTGAAAACACAAAAGACACTAATTTTTTCAGAGTATCACACGGCAACTTAAGTATTACAATGTAGCTGGTCCTATAACGGGTTTCAATTCCTGTTATTTTGTATCTACGAAGAAGAAAACAGGAATTCAAAGTTAACATTTTATCAAATTGTAAAGAATGTGTTCATTCTACAGACGATTTCACCTACAAAAAGTTTTCTCTGCTGCAATCGGACCTGTCTAAGTTAAACGTCATAATGTAGGCCTTTGCTTTTACAATGGATGGTAAATGTCAGAAAAGGAAAAACTCACATACAATATACTTTGTTGTTTTAATGTTTTTGAAAGCCAATATATTCAGTTACATTGAGTATGATTGATCGAAAATTGCATACTTAGATCATCTTAACTTACTCTTCTCACAAACAGCGTAACTGACCTTAGGATATGGAACCCGTTACAGACGTTCAACGATGAGAGCTGTATGTCGCGAGGTAGGCGGCACAAAGAAATATCAGTTAATTATTTCGTGCTTTCGGCATGCATTGCGCATAAATGATCCACAATGGCTACATGAACTGACGATTTGAATAATCGGACAATGGAACTTATACGTTACTTAACTCGAACGCTGACTTTGAATGTACAAGACACCCAGAGATGTGAAGAAAGGAAAAACTTTAAGAACAACAGGGAGAAACCAAAAAAAAATATCTCAAGAAATATGTCTTGCAAAGGATATAAGGATGCCTCGCCCAAAGTTCACCACAAAAGTAAGTATTTAATTTCTTTAAACATTGTGTAAAATTTTGATGTCAGGTTGTACCATTTATAATTGAAGGAATAGTTATCTGACTTCGAGACTTCAAGGGACGTGTTGACATTTTTATTAACACCTAAATTGTTATAGCTTCAATCAGCTAGTTACATGGAGTTAGATGAAATATAGAAGTCTGCGTGGTCTGCATGGAAGCATGTTAAAGGCAATTCTTTAATTTATGAGCATATAATGTTGTTACTTCGTTAATGTTCTATGATTGGCCTCATAGATAGGGCGTATGTGATGAACTATACGGTCGTAGTATGGTACGTATACTGTTAATGTCAGGAATATAAATAATTTAACGACACAAACTAATGAGACAGTGGTAGACATGGTTACCTTGCTTTTATTGATTCCTTGATAAAAGCAGGCAAGGAATGATTGCGATAGTGATGTCGTCAGTATGTATGTGGGGGTGGGTGTGTGTGCGTGTGTGTGACACTTAGCTTAGGATCACGAAATCTCATGCCAAGGAATAACTGACACTTTTCATATCTGATGAAATTTGTCCAGCTACCGTCTCTCAGGTCAGTAACTACCTCATGTCAGCAGCCACATGTACATTTTTATGATAGCAATGATATGAAACGTTTATGTACGGTACATAGGACAGTAGCCGAGGCGAAGCCACCGCCCTGATGATTTATTCAAGGCAACAAGACTGATATAAAATTTTTGCTGAGTTAAAGCCTTTTAGTATGTTTCGTCCGAAATGACATACGTTATGGGCCCCACGAGGTTTTTGTCTCCCTTACTGATTTATATGACTGTAACGAACGGGGAAGGACTTGGAAGTTTTGACAAAAATGTGCAACAGCAGTATTTTATTCATAATTATGTTTCTCTAACAACTGGAAAAATGGCCGTGGCCGGCTCGACTTGAACCGGTAGGTTGGAAACTGGGCCGTAAAACACCATTTTATTAACTAGCTAACTCTATCAGCTGACGCATATCAATGAGGGGCCAACACTGGTTTCAGCTATTTAACTATTTCAATCCGTCAGTTTGATAACAACGATCCAAACAATGAATATAACTTACTAAACGTACAGAGTAACAGGTCACATTGTTCCAATGTGGCACCTTGAAATGCTTTGTTATGCATAAGGAACTAAAGTCTTACCGCATTTACTCTGTATGAACGCATTCTGAGAAATTTTGCTGTTGGATCGTCTGGGATTCTTCCAAACCCTATGTTATTCGAGTCCCCCCCCCCCCCCCAATAGTCTTCCCGTTTACCGTAGTCTTCTTACCATAGTCTTCCCGCTTACCGTAGAGCAATGAAACACTTTCATCATAGGGGCTGAAAGAAAGTTTTGGCCAGCCCTTAAGCCCATTGGGGTCAAACGAATCCTATTTTTGTCAAATAAAGTCTTATTTTAACAGTTATTTGACCAAATAATGTGGTTTATTCCCTTCTGATCAATTTTATGTGAATGCCAAATAGTCACTTTTCCAAGCGTTTTCACAAAAACAAAGTCCTTCAAATCTTATATTAGATCTTGTTCACTCTAAAACTATGGCACGCCAAAAGGCTCACCAAATATGATGATGTTCTAAAACTACACGTCCATGTACCAAAAATATACAATGATGTACTAACTTCATACGATCATGATGTAAATTTACACTAAAACCATAAGTTCATCATGTTAAATGTTACGATGTACATGTAAAATCACACGTTGTACATCCAAAAACACATGTTGTACATGTAAAAACGTAAGATCATCACAGTATTATTGTCTCTTCCGCATGCCATACTGAGTGAGCCTTTCGGCTTACCAGAAGTCCGCCAAAAGGCTCACCGACATACGATGGATCATCTAAACTCATGCGATGTAGTAAACGTACACGTTCATATACTAACTGCCTACGATGATGTACAAAGGTTGCATACCATCATGTACTGATTTCATACGTACATAATGATAAGAAATAAGAAAGCAGTGGTTAATGAGTAAAACTTTAATGTTTCTTTTGGTGTTCGGTGCCTTTTTGCCCACAAAGAGGCCCTGGCCCCAAAAATTTCGATTTACTTCCATGCTGCAATTTGATCCTTCATACTTCAACTTTTCATGTCCAGTGAATGTCCAGGCCTACCCGTCGCCAACATGTACATGTTTATGTATATCGCAACATTTAACATGATGAACTTATGGTTTTAGTACATGATGGTGTAAATTTACATCATGATCGTATGAAGTTAGTACATCATCGTATATTTTTGGTACATGAACGTGTAATTGTAGTACTCGAACGTGGAGTTTTAGAACATGATCATATTTGGTCGAAGGGATCAATGGCATCAAACTAAAAAGATGTTCGCCCACACATAAATCTCCTATTTCCTTTTATGCATCTAGGGAGCAACTTGCCCATTCCTTACAAAAACCGTTTGCTTCCTTGCGACTCTCGTTATATTTCATCACTCCTTGAGTTGTTTACTGATATCGTACCAAAATGTCAATATATCCTGAAGTCTTCAGTAGGATACATGCTATTAAAACATTCTCCAAAAATTCAATAGCTCAGAAGTATTTTTAGTTTTGTGTTTTCATTTTAAGATTTAAGTGAACCTCATTCTTCAGGGTACGTCATCCCACCAACTCTGTTTCCCTGGGAAACATCAACATCAGAAACGCATTAATGGCAATCAGCATAAGTTGAAAAGTGAAGTTTGCACCGGCAAGCCATATTGTTTGTCTATGTCCTACATTCTGTGTTACTGGCCTTTGTCGGATTCCTGAACTTTTTTATTTGCAAACTTCTTTTCTGTTAATATGAAGGTGGGCAGACGGTTATTGTGGAAAGTTAGTATATTGGACACTCGAAATGACTCAAAGATATGATCATACCCGTCAAATTTCGCTCTTTTATGGGGAAAAAAATTTACTTCCTTCAATTCAAATGCTTCTCTACAACTATCTGAAATTCATTCTCATCCAGAAAAGTAACTTACGAAGGGGGGGGGGGGGCATTAACTTATGTGGCACCAGATTGCATGTAAGTCCACCAAATTTCTCAAAAGTTTTCAAAGGGAAAGGGTTGTCTCCCCAAGGCTTCTCGTTGATGCCATTTTTTTCCAATTCCTAAAAATAGCAGATTTTGTCAAATTCCACATTTTACTTGAAAAGGAAACCTCTGTATGTCCCTGATGACACCGATTACTTCTAAGGACACCTACCCTTCTAAGAATTTTCAAAAGGGAAACTCGAACAGCCAAAGACTATTTCATCAATTCAGCCAAGAGTCACAATAGAGAAGCATCAGCATATTTTCATTTCCGTTGAATAATTTTCCAGAAAAGAATAAATACCGTAATAGTGGTAGACTAGTACATTATACGCGGTAATTTTCTGATCACTTAAGCATGTTCCTGATTTTATTCTTATTGAAAACAAAAGCTTAACATAAAAACTGAATGTTTCTCTACAAACATGGAAACGCAATTTTCGGCCATCTGAGGGGTCGCGACCATTTTTAAAATTTTCCCTACGCTCCGCACCAATCAATGGTGCCGCTCCACTTAGATTGTCTTTCGGGCAAATTACATTTTTCGGGTCAAAGTGTTTTCCAATAACTTTCTGATCATTTTGCAGATAGCAAACTTATTTTGAAGCAAGCATTTTATTGCAAACGAAGATATCGACTGCTTCGATTTTTCGTATAAGCCTGGAAAATGCTATTTCCGGCCATCAGAGAGGTTGATATTTCGAAATTTTCTCTACGCTCTACGTAAATGGTGGCGCTCCGCTTCCATATTCTTTCGGGCAAAATTACATTTTTGGAGTCAGAGTAGCTTTTATTACTATCTGATCATATTTTGTGAACATATTTTGAAATGAGCATTTTATTGCAAATGACCAAGAGAAGATAGCTACTCGTTAGTTTCTTCATATAAGTCTGAAAGATGCCATTTCTGGCCATCTGAGGGGTCTGATTTTTCGCAATTTTCCTTACACTCCGCGTCAACTACTGGTGGCGCTCCGCTTAGGCAAAATAACGTTTTCTGGTCAAGAAAAAACCGCAAACTAAAATTCTCCCGTTCGCCTATACCGATTGAAGTTCTTTTATTTTGACTCCCAGAAGTAAGTAAACTTAATGAAAAGTTTTACTTTGACAGGTAGTGCAAATGGCATAAGATTGCATGAAAAGACACAAAGTTTCAGTTTTATCCTCATGAACCAATACAATTCAACTTTTAACACTGTTCGTGTCAAAGTCGGAAATGTGCAGTTGTCATCTTTCGTAACAAATTTACAGGAGAAGAGAGCCACTGCAGCACCTGCCGAATCAAATTCTCAAAATCATTTTTTTCTTCTTTTTCTTTATAAAATGCAACAAAAGTTTGGCTTCAAATGTTGCTAAAATTTGCAACGAATTGCATCTGAGGGTGCTTTAATGTTGGGAATTTTCCTCGCCTTTAAATTGCTTCTCAAAGAGGGCGATCATGTCACCCTCAAAAAACATCCTGGTAAAGAGTGTAAAATTGTTCAGTATGCAGATGACACCACCTTTTTCCTTCAACCTGGGTGAAAAATGCAAAAAAAAAAAAAAAATTCATGGCACCATCTCATGGGAAAACGTATTTTTGTTTCAAGTAACCCTGTTAAAAGCTATGACAATTTATTGCGGAATGATGGTTACTTTGAATGTAAGTGGGTATATAGCGAGATACTCAATTCTTTAGTTCAGATCTGTAAATCGTATTTGAAATGGATTGAGACTATCCCAATTTCAAGGGAAACTTGGAATTTCTATTGTGCAGTGCCTTTTAAGTGTTCCAATGAAGTTTCTGTTAGATGGTTTCAGTATCGTTTGCTGCATGGAATTATCCCCACTTATAAATATTTATACACAATCAAGGCTGCTCCCTCAAACATGTGCACTTTCTGCTCAGTCTTTGTTGAGACTATTCCACACCCGTTTTTCAATTGTTACTTTTCTAGAAGAATTTGGGAACACCTACAGGATGCATCCTGCAATATTGATGATCAGACAGATTATAATGACGAGTCTTCGGTTTTGTTTGGTGGTAATACTGATCGCATATCTAATTTAATACTAACATTGGTAAAAATGTATATTTTTGATTGCAAAAAAAGGACACCCGACTGTCTATGGAGCTTTTGTTTACTTCCAAAATTATTTTTTGCTGCAAAGGTCTATTTTTAAGAAAAATATGTTAGAAAATGTTTGGGAGAAATACTGGCTCCTCTGGATGGATTTGTTTAGAGATTAATTTACAAATATGAAATTAGCGTATCAATCTTAAAGTTATCTTTTTGTATCATGCATTCTTATCTTAAAATTCATTCACAGCTTTGTTTCCTTTTAATACATATTCTTTTGTTGTGAAGTAATGAAAAAATGTTAAGAGCAATCAAGAGCAA
The DNA here is from genome assembly GCA_037179385.1 of Holothuria scabra. Taxonomy (NCBI): domain Eukaryota; kingdom Metazoa; phylum Echinodermata; class Holothuroidea; order Aspidochirotida; family Holothuriidae; genus Holothuria; species Holothuria scabra. The sequence goes on from CM074189.1 coordinate 28,586,301, forward strand.
ATGAAAACAAACATCCTGGTTATGCAAGTGATGGTGCTGTAGTATACAACTCAGTTGTTCAGCTATTTTAGTAATGACCCCACTTAGAAGGTGATTTTGCAATTATAGAACCGTAATATTGCCCTATTTTAGATTATTCTTATTTCTTGTCGAACATTGTTTTCCTGACAATATTGCATTTTCTTTTAATTTTCATGTTAACTTTGAAGATTTTACTGGGGAAAACACAATTGTCAATCTGATTGTGTGGATAGGATAGGATTGAAATGAGTTACAAAAGACGACAAAAAGTGACCCAAGTTTTGTACTACCGTTTCATACCTGTGACGTGTGCAGTATCTCAGAAGTACGGGTTTTTTTTTTTTTTTTTTTGGTATCAATGATCGCTAGAAGTGCGTCGAAGTGGTCCTCACCCACCCAATTATACGTGTTTAAGGCAGTTTTACCCAACACGTCATCAGAAACACCCCACACGCTGTTTTGCTGTAGCGTTCCTCGTGCAGTTGGAGCCAGTAAGTCACAACCAGAAATACGGCCGTTGCCAGTCCAACCTAAACCACTTGGTTAGAAACTGGTCATAAAACTTTATCTAACTCCTAACTTACAAACTTATGTATCAGTAGGATTTGTAAGACTAACCAAAGCTAATAACCTAGGTTGGTAAATGTTGAGAATGGATGTATGCACACTAGTTCGGCCTTTAAATTCCATGCTTCACTTTGCAGATTATTGGTCATTTTGAAATCATTGTTGAAGTAGTTCCTTGTTATCGCCATAAAATGTACCCGCGGGCCACGGTTTCTCAGATTTGCAGCTTCCACGTAGGTAACGTGAAATTTGACCGAAATATTTTACAAACATGCACTAACCTGACTCAGAAAATCAACAGTCAGATATATCTTGTCCCCAAAGCGTGCAATCATCGAAATCTACGATAATTTTAAACGGAACGAATTCTAATTACTGACATTGACCAGATATTGGTAAAAAAAGAAAAGAATTATTAAACGTTTTGTTTCTCCGAGAGGCCATTGCCAGTAACGGCCGAATTATATTACAATTTTCACAGCGGGAGATTAAGATAAGTAGGTTGAAATATGGAGCAGAAGTTGGAATTGAAAGTCATTAAAAAAACTGATGTTGTTGGGGAGAACGGCCGTTGCCCGAAGACATTATCTGCATGGAATTTTATGATCGTGCCGTTTACTGTGAATTTTATGGATAGCATATTACAACGAAATGATTTAAGCTTTGGTAGATAGGGAGAAGTAATATTTATTAAATAATCATTTCATTGATCGTCAATTTAAAGGAATCTTTGGTCGTAAATGCTATGATTAGATTGAAAAACAGATGGCATATCAATTTAACTTATTCACTCACTACTAGAGTTATTTAAATCTATGTCGTAATTCATCCCTTGTTTTGACATATATTATCATCGCAATCAATTTACACTGAAGTAAAATGCTTCTTCACTACGTTTTATCACGTGGTTATTTTGCACGTTCTCTACTATGAACTATGAAGTGAAAATCTAGTTAACATGAAATGTATGAAAAGAATCAAACCGAATAGAATGTTTTGGGGTTTCTTTTCAATTCCAAACAATACTACTTTAGAAGAAGCAAAGCGCGAAGTTGCCCACTTTCCAACCGTTCGTCTGGCTGAGTCACCAACACCATTTTTCGATAAAAAAGGGCATTGGCTTCAGACAGTGAACAAAAAATATGCAGTCGCTTAGTACTTGTGCACCAATATTAAGAAAGTCAATGGGCCATAGTATACGCCAATATTAAAATGCACGATCCTACACAAGTTTTGCAAAAGTCTTGTTTGCACGACTCCGCAGTTTCTCCCTTTCGGGAAACCAAAAGTCGACTCAAACCTTATCAGACGTCTATTCAAATTCAATAGATGTGACCCCCTGGGTGTCTTCTTGGCCGTGTGTATTAAGAACTATGATGTATTTACAATTACGTGGTTAGACAAGTTCAAAAAGGATTTTTTCAGTTTCCAAAGATAAAAATGTATTTTTATCCAACCTACCCTAGTTGAAACTTCGCTTTGGTAACCCTTTGAACCCCAAATCAAAAAAAGTATCAATGAAAAAAACAGTCTTGTTCAAATTTCAAATTTTATCAATGAAAAAAAGTCTGGTTCAAATGGCTCCCTTTGGTTGTTGATGTTATTGAAAAATCACAAAAGAAATAACAAATTATCTTTTGCAGTAGCCAAATCCTTTTGAAAACCCTCTAGAACCTTTTGGAGCAATACAATTGAACCCTTTGGTTAACAGGCTGATAGCATTTGCACAAAGGATCTCAAATTTATAGTACTGTTTTCATGCTTGTGCTGAATCTATCCAGCGGAAGTTGAGTAACTATCCATTGTCAAGAGCATATGTGCAGGCTACGAATAATAGTGAAACTTACTATGAAGTATGTGCACCGTAATTTGGCTAATGGGATGTGCATTTCCTTTACATATGTTCCAAAGTATCGAGCAATATGTAAAATGACTGCTAAATGCGTTGAAGCGAAAGTTGTGAAAGGGTGGTTTCCAAAGTTGTCTCTTTGTGTGTAATGGATGTATCTTAATTATTTTGCGTTTTTTTTTTTTTCTTCTTCTTTTCTGTCGGCAACCTTCCAAAATTTCTCAAACTTCGAGCCCCTTTCACTTAGGGATCACTACCACATGACACAACATTGCATGATACGTAACAGATTGATTTTAGCCTCCATTCTCCTTTTTGAAGGCACTGATTGCTTCGAACATTTAAGCCTTCTCTTGCTTGTCTCTTTCCTTCGCCGATTAAGTTATTGAAGGATTGAACGGTCTTCGTTGTTGAACTTGTATGCACATTGTAAAGTAATTGTGCAGAGTAACAAATCGGCGCTTGGCTATCATTTTTTGCTGGCCGGTCAAGGCTTGCATCGTGGCTACTATTTAGAAAGTTATTGATAGGTCTACTAAGGAAGAAAGCAATTCACGGAACTATTTTCTGCACGTATCCATGTCCCGTCGGACAGGGATAAGTGCAGGGATTCTCTAATTCCCCTAATTCCTATTTGAGGTGACAGAAGGGTTTATACAGCAACGGTTTGAGGTCTGCTAAAAGATGCGTTGTATAATGTGAATATTTGTACGTAAGATATAAATTTATCTTTATTCTCTCTTCAAATATTGTGTGGTGAAGCTAGCTAGGGGTCCACAGATATCAACGGGTAAGAAAATCGTACTTTAAAATTTAGGCAAATTATTCCAACAATCCCATTTACCGAAAACTCAGTCGGCCCTGACTTAAAGGGCCTTTGAAAACACTCCCAGTCCAATGGAAATGGCGACTCATAATTGCATGTATGGAAGGATGGGAAGCCGAAAAGGATTTGACGTACTTAGCTGGTGTGACCCACGAATGGTCGACTTTATTAGGTCGGTCGGCTATTTCTGCATCTCAATAGAAAAAGCATAAACTAAGTAGGAAGACTCTTACTCTTTGCTTATCCCCCCTTACCCCTTCGTTCATTCATGATGAAATTCTGGTCGCCTAACCTTCTTATTGTTCTTGTTTATGAGCAAAGCTTCTGAACGTCTGTGTCCGACTACTTCCATACCCTAAATTACCAAAAGGAACGTGCACCTTCCTTATTGTTCCAGGAACGAGCATCTTCAAAAGAACACTGTTTGCCAGCATCCCAAAATTTAAATTCAAAAAAAGGGTTTAAGGTCACAACAGGATTTGGTATGTTAGAGGGGTACTCATTCTAAGCATTTTGGTGAAATTTGCATTGAAATCCGATTTGTGGTTCTCAAGATATGAGCAAGTAAGGGTAGGTGGTGCGCTATCTGACGTCACACTGGTAGTCGACGAACCTTCAATGCACATTTGAAGGAAAGGCCCGAAATCATCAAACGTGATTTCATCGAGAGACTTGAGAGTTATACTCTATCATATCGACTTTTTTGCCGGGGTTGATGATTCTTCGTTTGGTCGTAATGACCAGACAAGACCGGTTTGTGATGCTTCGTCTCAAATTATGTCCCATCGGTAGTAACCGTAATTAAATCGGTAGGGAGAAATAATCATTTTGTCTTATGATAGGACAACAGAAATATCGAACGAAGACCTTCTTGTGAAGCCCATTGAGTTTTGCTTTAGTTAACATAACTTTCACCTGATCACTGAGGCTAAGTTTTTGTCGTGACGAGATCTTGAGGGAGTTTATATTATGAAAGTGATCAAACTGCCGTTTGCTTTGAGGCAAGTTCATATCTTAACATAAGTTAGCATTAGTGACGTGGACTGTAACAATTCTCGGCGGTGACGCCCTGTTACCTGTTGTGTTCAAGGCATTTTAGCGGTAGCACCTTGAATTCCCTTACAGCTAATTAGGTTTTAGGGGAAACCCTTTTAAAAAGGTATTTTAATTTTTTCGAGACTACTCTGTTAAATTCCCTTATAATTATTTAGCCGGGGTGTATACTTTCGTATTTTAAGCTAGGTTTAAATGTCGTCTCCACGAAACTTTTGCATGCGTAGCTTGCATAACGCTAGGGGAGACTATTTTCCCTATTCTTAAAACTTAACATTTATATGAATCGTATTAATTTCTTCATTTTATACTTAAAGGGCTGGGTTATTAATCTTTGTTTCATCTTTATTAGAAGTTTTTCTTAATGTTCTGGGGGATCCTTTCGCCGTTAACAAAGGTGATGGGCGATTTATGACTACGTATAGAGTCTTATGTTTTCTTATAAGGCATGGGGTGTGACAAATTTTTAATTAAACTAACTAAGGTTGCCTCTTATTTAAAGCTGGTACTGCACATCAGTTTTGAGAACAATCGGTGAAGTTACTTAGAATAAAATGACACAGACAGATAGCATGTTTGAGGAGGAGAGGGGCCTATACTCTTTTTGAATGACTCTCTCTCTCTTGACTCTGTTCATTCAATTTTTGAATACTTCCTTCCATGCCGAGTCTTAAGAGCATTGTCCACGTTGATAAAATTGCAACGTGAATAACTCTTATTCAAAAATAATTAAATGCCTGAGGACAAACGAGTGTAACTAGTTCGTTTAGGAAACCGTGTTAGCATTCACCTCGTTGTTTAACTTAAGTAACATCCATTGCATAAGCGAGAAGTTGAAATTCACTCTTATATTGAAACTCAAAGCTACTCTAGTGAAATGTACCAAGTGAATTTTAATCCCCTTCAGGGAATACATTTCGCATTTTAAAGAAATGCTCTTCACTCCAGAAAAATGTTTTCAACTTAAGTAAAATTCACTTTAAAATGAATACACTTCGATAAATTAAATTTTATTTCACCTCACATGGAAGCGTCACACTGAGGAATTTAAAGCGATCAGAGTGGAATACATTTCCTAAGAGGAAGGTTTTAGGGTTACATGAAGTTTTGGTATGTAAGAAGGGTATTCATTCTTTTCATTTCCGTGAAATTTGCACTGAAAGATGATGGGTGGTTTTCAAGATAACATCACTCATATGCCACATTTGTTACGGCTGCAGTCAAACCAGTAACACCGAAAACAAACACTCATAGAAGAATGACATTAAAATTCAACAACTTCATTATTATTTAAAATAGATCCCTCCTCCCCCTTAACTCGAACAATGATTAATTATTTCACCAGCCCAGGCCTAAATTTACAATGTTATCTCACAACACGTAACTTCAGTTCTGATCCTTGTGTTGAGACCTCGTCATTAATGGTAGGCTTTGGTGGATAGGTTTGGTTCCTGCGAAGGCGAAGTTTAAAAAAATCCCAGTAAAAATCGTCGACGTACAGTGTAATGGTTGGCTAGGCTCCCGACGAGAGTAAACAATACCACACAGTTTACTGTGACGCGAAAGGCACGTGCATTTCCCCTTAGGTGGAACTGCAACGTACACTGTGAAAACATGATTACCTAACCTGGCCAAAAAAATTACACAACCGTTGGTTTGCCACCTGACCGGAATTGGGTAAAACATAGCCTGCGGAGCAGACTCTTTAGTAGCCGAAAGATGGCGCTCTATCAAAATTAAAATACACCTCTCTCAACAGTATAATATATAGCGTCTGCAAACCTTCGTCTAGTTTCCATTTACAGGAATCCCGCATTTTGTGGGACGAATTAGTAAACGTGAGATGGTCACGTGGTGCACGAAACAATTATGAATAATGTATTTTGGTACATACAACTAATACAACGAACGGCGAACAACCTAATAAGCTTTTGTAGGTGGAAAATGTGTATCAGGCCATACGTTCAATGCATTAATATTACCTATTACGCGAGATATAATTTAGTATTTTAATTTTTGTCGTCAAGTCATATTTGGTGGTCGTAAATGAGGTTCGCTAGTTATGCCATGTAAAGTAGTAGTTGGAAACGTCAACTGTTCAACAGTGAAGCCGTTGAAAGACCCATAGTATTATTAATAGTAGAGAAAGTAAGTTGATATTTGAATGTAGTAGCTGAAACGCAAACACAACAACCTGCTTACAGCAGGCTAGGTAAAACATTGCCCACCTGAGTTGGTTAAGCTTTTTACTCATTAAATGGGCAAAAATAAGTCCTACCTAACCATTTCACCCAACTAATTTTTGCCCAACAAAAGGTTAAAATTTGTACCCAACACGTTTGCCCAACAGCTCTACTGTTGGGTGCTTGCTTGGATTTCTCCAGGTATGTAATTATATGATTTGGACAAGAAGGAGATTTCACACAGTACCGTGGAACTTACACCGTTTGTCCTCCAAGAGTGATTGGGGGCACCAGAGAGGGTGCACTTACATAATAAACAGTGAAGTGTGTAGTTTGAAATAACAAACTCAATCGTGATACTTTTCTTGTCCCATTAATTAAGAAGTAGTGAAAACTCTTTCTATACGGCCACTGCTCTTTAAAGAGGTTCATTGAGTTCATATCGATACCTTAATAGGAGTGTTTGAGGGTCACTCCCACATGACAATGCTTACAGTTGGCATAACAAGTCAATTTTCAAATCCAATAGTAACGGAAAAAATTAAAATTTTGGGTGTTGTTGTGTCCGGACTTGTAACGGTTTTGTGCATAATTTAAAAGCGTATCTGGTCACGATTTTTTGAAAACCGAATTGAACCTTTAATTACCCACTCATAAAACAGTTATGTGTATGTGGATTGTCTAAGTTTGACCACTTGTCTTTGACATGTGAAGAAACCTTTACAGGTTTGAAAAAATTTGTTGGATTTCACCGACCAACTCAATGGGCCGCTTTAAGTTATTTCGTCCAGATTTTTACTACTCTTCTACTACTAGCATTTATTTCACGAATCCAATCGAATTAAATCTTTAGATCCCTCTGGTCAATAACATTTTATCCAAATGTTGGTTACTTTAAAACTTGTCCAACTCCTTTTACCAACACTTGAATTTCACCCAACTTTCATTTACCCCACAAATATGGGGAGATTATTCATTCATTTGTTGGGCAATAAATTGTCCAAGTTGAGCACTTTGAATTTTGCCCAACGCTTTTTACCCAACTGTTTTAGAGTGAAAATACTTAACTATTTTACATACTTTATTGATTGCCCATTGTCATATCAGCTATGCAAATGAGATGCGAGGTCATCCTGGGTTGGCTCAAGCCTCAAATTTTATGTTTAGATCTTTCTTCTGCTTTCTAAATCAATCCCTGGAGTAAACTTAGGCATGATTTCAAAGTTGAGACTGAATGTTCACCCTAAAGGACTATGAATGACTGTGACGAAAACGTTTTTTTACAAAATATCAAACTCGAATTGACCTTAGTTTCACACATTTTAGGTGATCTTTCAGTCTAAAGGAGTTACGGCAGTATTTACCGTCACGTGTAAATCAAAGTTTAACATTTCCACTACAGTGAAAGGTGTCCTGGGAGGTGACGTCGATGCTTTCAATGTGTTCAATATGTAATGACTCTAAGTCTGGCAAATCGGAGGCGCGATCCTGTTACCATTCTGCCTGAGGATTGCACAGCAGTTCTCTGTCAAGTGTAAGTCTGCCATGCAAACCTTATACCACGATCCTGGTATCCACATTGTTTGTACTCCTGTGGGGACTTTAGTTTCCACAAGAGTGGCCCCAATGACTTTGTTCTAGACACACAGAAAAAGTAGTTTTTCACGTTGTTGGTTTCTTAAATTGTGTAACCAACAGCAATTGTAAATCGAAGGCCATACCTAAAACCTACTTTTCTCACATATTCAAAACAAGACGTTGATCAATTTCCTCGTTGCTATCGCTGATAAATTCTCTCGTTGCTATTGCTGAGTATGAGACTTTAACAAATACATGTTAGACTTAGTCAACCGCATGAATTGCACCCAGTATTGCAATATCGTCATTGCTTTGGACTTGCCATAAGTCGTGAATACCATTTACCTCCCTGTCTCTAATTATCCGTACTGTAAAAAACCAGACAGTGGCAGCCTCTTTTGTCTTCTACTTAAACCTCTCTGTAAATAATAATGTTTACCATTATCGAGACAACGGCTGATTGAAAAAACTACCGTAGACGTATTAATGAATGAGTTATGGGTTGTTATACACAACTTTGACTTTGAATTGAAAATCAATGTATGAATTTTTGGCCAGACATCAATAATAAATCCATGAAATAAAGTGACATTTGATTCCAGTATTGTGTACGTAATTCCTGCTAAGTGAAATTCCCTCACACGTATTTTTCATCAACATAAGGTGTTGTACATGTGTCTTATATTTGACTTCAAGGGCAGTCAAGTAGTCGCGAAACCAAAACTGTAGAGAAGACATGCAGTTCAGTCACAGCTAGGAGGAAGGTTTAAGCCAAACCCACCCAATTGGTTCGAAACTGACCAGTAAAACCTCTGTCTTCTAACTATACAACTTACTCGCTGTCTGATCGACTTGACCGACTTGCCTGACTTGACTAACTTGACGACTTGAATGAATTCAGTGACTTGAGGGACTTGACTGCCTTGCCTGACCTGAACTGCCCTGACCGAAATTGACCAATTTCACTTACTTGACTGACTCGACTAACTTCACATACTTCACAGACATGACTATGTTGACGGACTTGACTGATTTTTCTGACTTCAATGCTTGACTTCACTAACTTGAATGACTTCAACTGACTTGACTGACCTCACCAACCAATGTTTTAACATTTACATAATGTCTTTAGTGCTTCACTTATTGAAGACCAAAGTCAGTAAATGTCTTGAATGGAAACAACTCTCACACTGCAAATCAAGGAATGAATGGGGGATTCCGATCTTCCTCCGCAGGAGTAATTATTTTTCTTCTGCTAAGTTAAGGGAGCATATCCCCATTAATTTTTTCCATTGACTTACACACTAAATTCAAAAAGTAAACGGGCCTCTAAAAGCTTGTCGAAGTTTTCGCCAGGGTCAAGCTACCCCTCATATGAAAGCTGACAAGTTGGCCATTCATGGCACTTTCAATTTACCATATCATGACCGTGAAGATTTTTTGCTATTTCACCTCAAAGTTCAAACCACCTTTTCCAAGCCTTGTTTTTCACTAAAATCTCGGTATGCCTCCGCCAGCTTCTAAGGCCCATAATTTCCACAAAATTGCTTCAATTAAGCCCATTTTTTCACCAATGGTACTTCATTTGATATACTTTTAAAAGAAACTTACAGAAAACCCCAGCTCATTCCATAACATATCAAAAAAGTGTTCCTTTTAGGGACTCTATCTGAGTGCGAACAAACGGACGCATTAATACACCTGCTAATTGGCATATGCTCCTTAAGAGAGGTGAATTTTTTCAGTTTTTTAAAAATTTTCACAAAATGAAATTTAAAGCCTATAAAGGACTTGTGCAACTCAAAGTAGGATTTGACTCACATTTTGAAGGATTTATGGCATCTTTGTGACATATTTCTCTGCTTTTCCCCATTTTATGCCTGTGCATGGACTTTGTACACTGAAAAAGGGTTTAGTGCAGGACTGAGTCACAACACTCTGCAAGGTTAATCTATTTGCAGATTTCTTCTTTCTATCACCATGATACCTTCTTGAATTGCAGAATGGGTAATCCTTGGCCCTACTGGCATGTCTTTTGGCTGACAGGATCTATTTTAAGTCTCAAAATGTGCATGAGAAAACTTCAAAAGATCGAACCAGACCTCAAACTAACTTCAAAAGGGTCCACTTTGTCTCCAGATTTCTCTTCACACAAATGGTACTTATACATCCTCTGTGCAGTTTCAAAGTGAATCTTTGGGACACAACATAGAATTATAAAGAGAGATTAGAAAACCTGAAAGGGATCCATGTAATGTCTGTTTGCAGTAAGGCTAGGCTTGCATCCAACTTTCATAAGTACCAGCTAAGCACACAGATTACTCAGATTTCCCTCCTTGCTACGTTCTGTGAGAACTCTGTAGCAGTCAGCACATAAGGTTGTTCCTGAAATTACAAGTAAAAAAGAGTAATACAATTGTTATGCAGAAAAAAGAGCTACTGCTAATTGATGCTCTTTCACTGCATAGCCTTCCAGACAAGCCTCCTTCTCGTATGGAATGTGACCGTCAGTATGTACAACAATCCCCTAAAAATGCAAGAGGTAAAACACTGTTTGTCGCAGTCCAACTGAGTACAGATGTCACTGTTGAAAATGCAACTGGAAGAAAAATTTAAGGAAATAAATACTTAGCATGGCATAGCCTAAACTGACATGAACCAATATGGCAAAAAAGTTGAGTATCCTGGGCATGACAGCTTCTCAGCTGACTCACGAGAAACTGGTAACATTGCAGATAAAAACCTGTCAGAGTATGCTGACAGGTTTTTATACAGTAGCCTAAAGGTTAGGTAATTGGTAACAAATCCTGCTGAGGAGGCTTGTAAGGGGTTTAACTTGTTATGAATTAAGCATCTAAAACCTCATCAGGAAACCTTTTAAAGCCTAGTAGGCCAAGTTCATTTAAATAGGTCATTTCGCAAAACCCTTACAAACACAGATAGTATGTATTGGCAACGTAAACTAGGAGAGTATGTGACTAGGCCTAACTTTGTTGTCATGTGAGACTCTTAGGAGTCTAAATCAGCTCTAACAGCTAAATAAATCACCTAGCCATATGCTTAAACTCTATTTTATACTTGACATGCACTCACCGAATCACTAGACTTTCAAACATCAAAGTAATGAGGGGATCTCACACGGATTGCATTATGCTTCACAACAACGTAAAAAGATTGATGGGTATGTGTCGGAGCCAATTTACAATCTCCCGGGCCGGGACTACTTCACAGAGCTGTACGGTAGCCCTAATATAACACCCTTGTACTGTGTTCATCCAGAGGGTTTGACTTTGGAATAATACAATGCACGGTTTTGTGTTAAAATGCCTATATTGCTCCGTTTTTTGTTTTTTTTTACCGTTTTGGCCAAAAAATTGCCAATTTGGCCCTAAAAATCACTCAAGCGAGAAATTGCATGACGTCTGCCCATAATTGGCTTTTACATAGCCTATGAAGTACAGAAAGCCAAGTTTGGTCAACTTCCTACCGATTTGAAAATTTCAGCATTCCTGCCCTTAAGGGAGCATATCCCCATTAATTCCTCCATTGACTTACACACTAAATTCAAAAAGTAAACGGGCCTCTAAAAGCTTGTCGAAGTTTTCGCCAGGGTCAAGCTACCCCTCATATGAAAGCTGACAAGTTGGCCATTCATGGCACTTTCAATTTACCATATCATGACCGTGAAGATTTTTTGCTATTTCACCTCAAAGTTCAAACCACCTTTTCCAAGCCTTGTTTTCAACCCAAATCTCGGTATGCCTCCGCCAGCTTCTAAGGCCCATAATTTCCACAAAATTGCTTCAATTAAGCCCATTTTTTCACCAATGGTACTTCATTTGATATACTTTCAGAAGAAACTTACAGAAAACCCCAGCTCATTCCATAACATATCAAAAAAGTGCTCCTTTTAGGGACTCTATCTGAGGGCGAACAAATGGACGCAGTAATACACCTGCTAATTGGGATATGCTCCCTTAACACTTCTCGTAATTTACCCGGCTACCGTTTGGACTTTATAACATAGAACTATATTAAATACCCAACGATGTCAGTACATGCACGATGCAAGTTGCACTTCCGTTCCGTTAGCGCTTAACAATGCTTGGATCTCAAGACCGTCATGATAAAACCTGTTATAAATTTTTCACGCACTTGTCTTGTTGATGTAATAAGCTATAATTTGTATTACAGGGGAGATTCTAATGCCAAGGAGCTTTTATAAGATAACCAGGGAGGTGCTATTAATAACAACTCCCTGAGACAACGGCTCCAAAAACAGCCCTGTTTATTACATATTTTAGGATTTTTTGACTTGAGGTACACTTTAAGGTCTTTCAACTCTCCTGTTGAACTCATTTGGTACGAGTACGTCCATTTCCCAAAGATCAAATATTGAACCTTGCTATCAAGTTCTTTCCATGGTAATCTTTTTCCAACTTAAGGTTGAAAGTTACCACTGCAATAGACGAGGGGTTACTCGCTTGAGAAACTTCCATAAAATATTATGCTATGCTATTACATATCAGTTTCTGGAGAAAATGCGTGAAGCGAAAACTAAAAACTGTTGTCAAATACGTTTGAATTATTTTATAGAGAGAACAATTTTTCCTTTGAAACTGGAGACGGATGCATACATTAGCCTCCCCAAATCCATTTGACTCTAGTTAAAAGCGTCACATGTCTTTGCTTCTGGGCCTGCCATCACTAGACATCAAATACATTTTTCGTTTATTTACAGAACGGAGGCCCCTGCGTTTTATTGTTACTTTTCCGGGGTAGCATACATGGACAGAGGTGTCGTTACTGTTCATTGTCCAGTTGAATCTTTTCGTGCAAAACTGTTCTTTGGCGAAAGTTTTGCCTTTTTCGAAGAATGTTTCCCAATATATGGGACCGTGCATTGCTTTCCCGAGACGAAAGTTACGGTACCGTGCTATATTTTAGGGGAGGGGGTGATCATAGAATTGACATTCATTACATAGTTGGATATTGGGGCGAAGGAGCATGAAATACCTGGAAAATAACGGCAGTTTTTCTTCACAATCCAGTAGCGAAATCGAAAGGTTTACAATTCTCTATTTTTTTTTTACCTTTTCATCATGAGTACACATGTAAAAGGTATGTTGATATATAAACAATGTGCTTTGACTTTAATCGCCAGTTAAAACGTAAGATCCCCCAATGGAAAGTTCGTTGGAATTTTGTCAATATCTGTTACCATTCTCGACTGACTATACCTTTTCAATGTTTCAAAGTTCCTTCCTCTGCAAAGCAAATGATGTGTGGTGTCATACATAGTCATGTATAGTCGGCAATTCGGATAGTCACATAATTTTATCAATAAATATTGCATTTAGCCAAGAATCGCAGTAGAGTTTGCATGTGACAGGATAGAAGAATGCTTTTACTGACGTCACGTGTAATGTCCTTTTGGAAGGGTAAGAAGTTGGGTGGGACGCTGGCAAGTGTAGCTAGCTGAAAAACACCTGACGACCCACTTCTTACTGCTGCACTAAACACCTGAATTTTGCCCGACAATTGTGACGTAACGTGAAAGCGTGGTTTTCAGTTCTTTTTAGTTATCATCGAACCAAAAGTAAACCCAGAATCAAACATCTGACCCCCTCCCACCACATAGAACTATCTGGGTGATTTCGTTCAAAGCACCCACTCTCTCACACACTCAATCACAATCTTTCTCACTGAATTATTCGACTCCTGACAAAGTCATACCGAAGATATTAAAAGTGGAATTTGTTGCCGTTAGGTCTAGTGCTAACCATAGGCAACGAAGTAGGGAAAACAAGTTAGTGAGCCACAACTGAAAAGAAGCCGTCCGACCGACCAGACTGATAGGAATTGGGCCGTAAAACCTCATCTTACTTACTCTAGCCGTATGAAGTATAACGGAAAAATATAGACCGTAGGTATATGCCGTCTGTCAGTATACTACAAAGTGATTAAGTTTCAGGTATACTTCCAAAACAGTTAATGAAGGGATCCCCAAATACTAGAGATTAACGTTGCCACTGCTCAAAAGTCAAGGCTTAATTCTGAAAGCCAAAAGCAGATAACGCTCGCCTCAAAGTACAATTTTTGTAACATTCCACAGAATTTCTCAATTTGTACAGCCTCTCTAGCACGAGTTAAAAGCAAATGCAGAATACTGTAGCTTATATCACACAACATATACTGTGCTCGGAAGGTTTTGATTACCCACTGGAGTTTTGTACACTCACCCTGAAGCAATAGACTGAAGTTTGGTCGGGAAGAGGCAAGCAAAGTTTAAGAAAGTTGTGGGAAGGGCTAAAGAAGTAGGTTGAGGGAATCGGAACTGTTTGGAGAAAGAGGAAAACATCTTTAAGCCATAGGGAAGTGTAAAAATTTATCGTCGTTTTTATGATTTCAGAAAATTTCTTTCCCAGCTTCGGTGCTCCATAAAGGTTACCAGACATAAATGCATGTTAATGGCCTTGTCTCTGACATAATATTGATAAGACGGTCAGTCAAATGATTGCCGAATTGACAAAACGTCAGCAGTTTAGGCACATTACCGAAAAGTGATAGACAGTTTTATCTGCTCGAGAAAGCAATTGCTTATCCGAATGTCTGAGAGTCTGGGATGAAGTCTGATATGTCTTTTTTCAATGTTCTCTAACCTGCATGTAAGAAAAAAGCCCTAATCTGAGCAGGGTAGTTTCGAATGATAGCGGTCGCTATAGGAGATGCCCGTTTGGGGGGAAAAGGAGTTTTCCCAGATCTTGAGAAAAGAGGGCTGTCTCAATGGTATCAATATTTACGAGCGCTTAAAGTCTACCTCTTCACAGTCTCCAATTTGATTAACAAATGTTTATGTATTCAAATGTGAGCTCGCATAGTAAAGACACAAAGGGCGAAACCACGAGGGACCTTCAACAACGTTTTTACAAACACAAATGCTGGCATGATCCACTTGCACACCTTCATGCGGAAAATATTGCAAAAATCGTACGGCTGTGCCGATTTTTAAATTCTGCTTAAGGCCAAAGAAAAAAGAAAAAATGCTCGATATCTCAAAATCTGCGTAGTGACTCAACCAAAGAGGACAAGTCTTTTTTTTTCCTATCAAAAGAGATTTTAAATATGTCGGAGTTTCTGCTTCCTTAAATGGATAAAATTGCAAGGTTGTTGTGGACGTTATCTCCGTTCAATTTGTGCGGTAGGGTCGCAATGCAAAATGGGAGATATTTGAAAATGTCGCCCCCAATAGCAAAATATCACCCCGATCGGGTCAAAATTGATTTCTCCAGAGAGTAGTTATCTCCTGAAGTGGCTATAAAGGTAAGAAAAATTTACCGGAAGTGTAGCTCATTTAGTTTTTGTTAAGGCTGCATCAATATTGCAAACGTGTTCGGCACAGGATTCCATAACCTACATTGGCCTTTTTCAATGTGTCAAACATTTCCTCTGAAATGGCAATTGTCATCAAAGACTTAACCTGTAAACCAGAATCTTGTCAATGTTCGAAGTACATAAAATCAACGCTGATCATACTTGATATACCTAATTTTAAATGAACAACATATAGATTCATTTTAGCCAAACATTTAACTAGATTCAGGTTCAAGTCCAAATTGCCTAGGTCCTTTATATTTGATAAAAAACTGTAGGAACTCTTCACTCTTTAAAAGTTGGTTAAAAAAAATCACCCGACCACTGGTCACGTATGTCAAATACCTGAAATTGGGTAAAGCTTTCCTCAAAACGTGTTGTTTATTTGGTTACCCTACAGGCTGGTTACCCAATTAAGTGGTAAAAAGTCTCTTGGATAACCCATTAATCAACAATTATTGCGTAAACTTTAACCAATTTCAGGTATTTGACATACGTGACCAGTGTTGGTAAGTTTTTTAACCAACTTTTCTAGAGTGTTCAAGTATACATGATTTTTTTTTCACCTTAAAGGGGGAATGCAGTTTAGATTAATTAGGCTTAATGCAGCAGTCTGTCCCGTTTTTTATTAGCTCTTGAGAGTCATGTAACCATATTTTGAATGTAAAAGAGTACTGCAATGAATTCAGATCAAAACGTCAACCCAATTTTGTAATCGTCTACATGTATGGCTGGAAATGAAACAAAAATTGCCTCCAGTGTTAATTACAATAAGATCTGCGTCATGATCTATCAAAATAACATGAAATTGATTTAATCATGACGTCACACCGACAGAACGTTTCTTCGCTTAGATTGGATGAAGTTTTACGGCCCATTTAACCAATTGGTTTAAGACGAGTAGGCCACGGTCTTTTTTCTGTTGTGGCTCACTGTTTTGCTTTATTTTTTTATTTTATTTATTTATTTATTTATTTATTTATTTATTTATTTTTTTTTTTTTTTGCGAAATACGTGGCTTGACATAAAGCTCTGTCGATTGGACGTCACGTAATAATTACCACAAATAAAGTTTTCGGAAATTATGCGATACAAATCAATTATGTACACATGCTTGGGTTGTTTCCGACCAAAAATGGGGAAGATTTTAATGAAACATCGTAAAACATAAATCAGAATCCGATGCGAATTCGTGTGATTTGACCGTGGCTTCCTCACATCCAAAACTGCCATATTTGTAGTAGTTCATAGAAATTCTCAAATGGCACAGCTGTTTATGTAGGGTCAATATATGTAGAGGTTAATCTTTATATTTTATTGAGGGGTGGTATTTATTGCTGTGTGGTGTCTGAAATGCAAACTTGTGCTATATGTTTGGAAATACTGAACTGATTATTTCTCAGAATTCTCATTTATCAGTGGAGAATGTTTCATTTGTGCCAATTGACACACACATGGTAAAAACATAGGCAATGGTAATTACAATATTTACACATGGCAACTTACTTAATAACGAAAGTATAACCAGTTAAACTGCACCGCTACCAGTTTATAAAATGTTTATGTAAAGAAAGCACATCATTGGGAAATGAGGGAGTATGTTCATTTGCAAACTATTTTACACGCCTGTAGCATCTCATTATGCCATGACTAAAACTATACTGAAAATAGGAGCAACCTCAGTAACAGGCCTAATATGTCAGTGTGCCAGGACTTTTTCTTATAAATCACATTGTCAAAAAAAGGATTTAAGGTCATACCAGGTTTTGGTATGTTACAGGGGTGCTTATTCTTAGCATTTTGATGAAATTTGTATTGAAATACGCTGCGTAATTCTCAAGATATGAGCATGTAAAGTTTTCATATTTTCAACAAAAAGTGAACTTAAACCAAGCACGTTTGACATCATATCCCCACACTAGTGAGCAGTCTTTTGTTTTCTTTAAACTTAAGAGTCGATTTTCTCCTCAAAAATCCCGTATCATTAAAATGGCAAGAGAACTTTACAAATTTCGCATCCCCCACAGGGAGTTCCTTTTCCTTTTAACTTCAAGTTCAACAAAACAGTGTGATAAAACAAAGGAAAACAAAGCATTCTTTGTCAATGTGAGGAAGTGATATAAGCTCTACTACCCTCAGACTCACTTTGGAACACAAATCCACTGACTTCATTTACTGATATCTCGAGAAGTATGTGTCTGATTTAAATGGAAATTTCACCACCCTGTGTAGATTTTGGTTCCTCTTTTTCCTATGAAAATTAAATTTTTGCTTAAACTTCCCCTTTAATTATGATAGACTAAAGATTGAGTCATTTTCAACCCTTTCTCCAAATCCATAAAGAGGTGTTTTTACATAATATGGATGTATACGGCTATCCCATCAATACACAACTTCAACATACAACTTCAAATATATTAAAGGGGAAAGTTAAGCAAAAAATAAAATTTTCAAATATGAAAGAAGAACTAAATTTACTCAGTGTGGTGCAATTTCCATTCAAATCAGATATGTATTTCTCGAGATATCAGCAAATGAAGTTTTTTGATTTGTGTTCAAAAGTGATTCAAGGCAGCGGAGATTGTATTACCTCCCCACATTGACCAGGAATGCTCTTGTTTCCCTTTATTTTTCACTAGACTGTCATGTTGACCTTGACGTTAATAGGAATTAGACCTCCTCATTGGGACTGCTAAGTTTGAAAAGTTCTCATGCCACTTGTGCAATCACATTTTGATAATATTTGACTGTTGAGGTGAAAAAGGCTGAAAATTTTAAAGAAAACAAAAGAATGTCCACTAATGTGGGGATATGATGCCATGTGTGCTTGCTTCAAGTTCGCCGTTTGTTGAAAACTAGACAACTTTACTTGCTCATATCTTGAGAACCACACATTAGATTCCAACGCAAATTTCCCCAAAATTCTTATTCCTCTAACACAGGCCTTCCAACTGGCGGCCTCGCGCGCCATTTGTGGCGTTTCAAGGCGGTCCAGTTAGTGCGCGGCGCCCTGCCACGAAAAAAGAGAATTATTAACAGAAAGAAGGACAGACAGTAAAAATGATTTTCATTTTGGAAATAAACAAAAAAAAAATTAATTACATACGTAAGCCTCTACTTGTTGGCTACTGCATATGGAAAATAAATTAAATTAATTCCTGAATTCCAATTAAAACTTCATAATGCATAACATTCCTGGGCCTCATGCCTCTTGCGTGGCCAGGGACCATGTCTTGAAATCGTGTACAATAGCTCCGTAATATACCGACGCCAGTGCAGCATCAAGTTAAAACATTGGCGACCGTCCGCTATTAATAGCTTTTGGACTTTTGACATAGACTCTACCACCTTAACAAAGGGGTATATATGCTCTTTTTAAAAGGGATATTCAGGGAGGTTCACTCTCATGGACCATCTCATTTTCTGTACTCTCCGCGCCAACCTATGGCGCTCTGCTAAGAATGATCGTCCTACTGTCAGTGGCGCTTGGATCCCACTCGATTCCACAAAGTGGCACTTCAATCAAACAAGTTGAAAAGGCCTGCTCTAACATAAGAAAACTTGATATGACCGTAAACCCTTATTTTAATGCCAGATATACCAATTAAGCTTTATATAACTGTATAAACTGTTATAAAACTTGATAAGTACCCAGATTATGCAAAACAACTTCTACATGGCCATTTCAAGCCAAGAGACATGCATTTATAAAAATCCATGGCAGATTATACAAATCGAGTGTTTGGTGGCCACACCAAGCCGTATATAGCTTGATATAGACCAAAGCCAGACATTCTAGATTAAGGCAAGATATAATTTGATTTGCCAGATATGCAAATGAGCATTTCGTTGTTTTGCTATATTTTTTATTTCATTTGATGATTGGATTATGTGTGTACCAGATTAAGACATTTATTTGATATAGAAGCATCTTCCCACACGTTGCAGTTATTTAACGACTTCACTAGTCTGCTGTAATACCGTACCATGCTAAGCGAAGTATACAAATGCTTCACATAACTGATCGGAGCTATAGTATCTTAACCTGCGTTTTGATGATTTATGTAGTTGAAGGTTAAATAATCCCTGAAAAAAAAATCAAAATGTCCATTATGTGCGGAGTATGATATAAAATTATCTGCCTAAGATTTACAATTGTTTATATGAAAAAATCTTAGGCCTTTAGTCAATAACCAAAAACATTCACCTGCCTGGTCGTCAAAACTGTTAGTGATAAGAACTTCCTCCAATCAATTCCGACCTCAACGATGAGCCACCGCTACATTTAACGTGTTTAATGTAGTGGTTATAATACAGTATCTTTACAGGAACCACAGCCTAATGTTAGGCTATGGTAGGAACCACTTGCCCCTCCCAGGATTAGCCTAACACTAGGCTAGGCTACTCTTCCTTATATCTAATTGAGAGTTTGGTAGGCTTATAACTCAATCTACACCATTTTGATTTCGTTTACTTTCGTGGAATGACACTTTCGCAATCGTTTTCATCTCAAGCTCGAAAACAGGCATTGAATCAGTAACTGGATGCCATGTGTTCATATATACTTCAGCATAAGGAGTCTTTTATTACTTATGTTAGGATAATCTGAGATTAATGTATGCCCACTTCCTCATCAAAAACTTCCATATTTTCACATTTGGTTATAAATTGTGCAATGAAACCTAAATGTTTGCCAAACTGTTGTCACTACGTTTGATCACTTAAAGCTAACTTATTTAGTCAATGTTAGGGGTACATGCTTGTTCATTAATTTTCAAAAGCACAAATACAAACCGTTTACCCAACCAGTGGCATTAGGTAAGGAGTTGATGTTAAATACTCGATAACAAAATTGCCCAACCATTAAAGAATAGACACAATCTTAGTAAGCCTACAGAAAAGCTTCATGAAAATTATTCTGCCATACGATGTTATACAGTTTTATCAACGTAAGTCCAAAAAGGTTTTCGATATTCAGAATCAAACGGAGCAGATCTGTACTTGTTATTTACGTAACACAATTTTTATCTCAGCGAAAAATATATTCATTGGAAACTTGTCGGTCATTTCTGTTCCGTAATACGATATCATGCATGATCACAAATCTCGAGACTGGCATACCTTATGTCTCTTTCCCTTGCAACATAATATCAGGCATGACTTACAGTACATGTCTTGATACACGAATGTGACACCTTGCGAAAGCACGTGAGGATTCGTGGCTTTATGATGTGTCTTGAGCTCTAGAAACAAGCAGTCTAATCTTCCATGTATATGGACACTTCAGAACCACCATCAGGCCGGTGTCATCACTTCCATAATGAGGATCTTATACACTGATTAGTTTTAGATTCGTGTCACAAATTTAATTTTGTAATATATATGTCCAACCGACTGATTTAAAATGCATGTTGTTACCAAAGCCATTCAAAATTGTTGCTTGATTTCGCAGTGTCTTCTGAAAATGATGATTCATCCCATATACGGGTCTTAACAGAAAAGATAAATTACTTTCAGTTGCCAACAAAAGGAAAAATGATTATCATTTTACCCACTCTTTGAAAAGTACTGAGAACTAGGTCTGGAGATAAGGTCAGGGTTTTGTCGTAGGTTTTGTGTGAAACGTGTATTTGTTTGCTTGTATTTGGTGAATTTACTCAGATATGCTATTAGATAAAAAAAAAAAAAAAAAGTTTTATGTACATGTTTTGGCAAATTTGCGGTTGGTGACTGTGTCCTGTAGCCAGAAAAGGGCAATGATAACTGGTGTTTTATGTACACGTTATGGCAAATTTGCGGTTGGTCACTGTGTCCTGTAGCCAGAAAAGGGCAATGATAACTGGTGTTTCCTGTCCTAGAATCTTTTAAGTCTGCCAGATGTGAAAATAATTTAATGGCAACCTGAATTTTTCTAGTCGTTACCTTCATTTTAATATATAATATATATTTTTATATGTAGAATAGTTACCTTCCTCATATTAAGTTAAAACGTCAGCTTTGGTTACTGCAAGGGAAATGAAGGTTGTCTGTCAAAAAATGTCAGAGAGATGATATAGTAAGTAATTTACCCCACCCCCAACACACCCACACACGCACACTTTGGTGACAAGTTTGTGGAAGATTTATTGTGTCGGGATTTAAGGCAAAGAGCATTATGGGAGATCAATGAGACAGCGGGGTTTATAATTGAAAGAGAAAGCTTCATACAGAACTATCCAACCTTTTCATATTATTTTTGAAGCTAACATTTAAAAGGGTGAGATTTACGGGGCCACAAAATTGTTTTGCTTCAAAATATGCAAAAGCATTTTTTCTTCCGAGAAGTAAAAATTGAATCTTAATAGCGTGCATCATAAAGGAAATGTAGGTTTCAATTTATGCTACCTTATTTCCCTAATTATTGGGAATCTGTGATGTCATTCCGGGCAATTATTTTACTATTTCATTCATTTTTGGTATTTCATTCCTTCATCATTCATTCAAGTTATTTGCCATTTTGATCCTGTTTTACGGAATATCAGAAAACCACGAACTTCCAATACATGGACAGAACAAGCTGCTCGGTAGATTGTCCCTATCGTAGGTGTGAGAAAAAGCGCACCAAGATGGCCGTCTGCTATGGTTTTATGTAAAAGTTTGGACTTGCTTAAGTAAATCAACAGATTTTTCAAGAAAGTTGAAATATTTTTGGAATATGGTAAAGTCAAAATCAATTCACGTATTGCAGGAATATGATATTCTTTCCCATTCAAGTTTAACTTTTGTCTAAAATATAACAAAGTCGTCGTAAAATCAAACAAGCTTCATGGTGCGCCTTTTTTTGTCCCAGTCGGTGGCGACAATATACGCATAGGACGTAGTCGTTACATGCTCTGTCCATGTATAAATTAAGGAAGTCCGTGCAGGAAACACTGTTTTTACACCACGCAAAAGTTCCATTTACATAACAAGAGTATTTGCGTCAATGTGCTCACATTACATAACATTTTGTTACTTTGTTGAAAATTTGACTGGTAATTTTTAAAACGGAACCCAACTTTAACCCTTTACCGTTGTTTGGGTCCTTTTGGACCCACGCGGAGAGCTCGGCTGTCACCAATCTTTACTGTTTCACGCGGAGCTCGAAACTGCGAGTAGCTACCCGAAAATTCGGCCACAACAACGAGAGAGACAATAGTTTAAGGGCACGGGGTCAATGGCCTACGAAAGTCGATGCGGGGCGGGCTACGTCCGCTTTTCCGCCCACTCCCGAGGCGCGCAAATATGCCCCAATCGGAGCACAACGGTAAAGGGTTAATCTAAAAGATCTGCACCACTCGGCTAAAGGGTTACGTGCACACACGCAGAGACAGTGGCATCAGCTTTGCAGTAAACACAGTCCACAGGCTTATTTTAAACCTTTACCGTTGTTTGGGTCCTTTTGGACCCACGCGGAGAGCTCGGCTGTCACCCAATCTTCACTGTTTCACGCGGAGCTCGAAACTGCGAGTAGCTACCCGAAAATTCGGCCACAACAACGAGAGAGACAATAGTTTAAGGTCACGGGGTCAATGGCCTACGAAAGCCGATGCGGGGCGGGCTACGTCCGCTTTTCCGCCCAATCCCGAAGCGCGCAAATATGCCCCGATCGGAGCACAACGTTAAAGGATTAAAGGGATTATCTATGGAAAGGTATTGTAGCAGGGTTATTATAGGGCATAGTTTTAAGCATTATTTTCATCCTTTGAGAATCTAGTAAAACATTAGGAGAAACCTTTTTTAATTTGTTTGTACATCAATTGAAATCCTCCCGTAAGGCATCAATGAGTATCGATTAAGCTAATCAATACCCTCAGTTCATTTAACTGACCCTTTGGTTGGCATCCTAGAATACATTTAAACTTATGCGGCACGTTGTACACTTGTACTGTAGACCTTACATATTTTATGTAGTATTATCAGTAGCCTATGGGCCAGATTACAACACTTCTGAAATGACAATTAAGAAATAACAGTTAAACGATACATGTCCTCCATACAACCCACTCCCCGTACCACACCCCGAAAAAAAAAAACATTCTCCACATTCTATTATCCTGATCAGAATACATATTCAACTTAACCTGAATTAGACAAACAACTTCTGATACAAGTAAATTAGGAACCCTGTTGTCAATAAAATTACACATGTGTCCTCGACTCCGTGACCAAATAAAGTAAACGCATCCGAAAGACATAAAAACGACATGACGCGAAAAGTAAAATGGATTGACCATGATTTTTCCTCCTAAAAAGTCAAATCCTTAATCGACCACAAGCTCAAAATGTCCGTGAATCTTAAAATCATTTCTTAACAATTTATTTAGAACAGATCATTCCTTTAATGGTGAAAAGTAATAAGTGAACTCCAATAAATTTAACATTGCCAAGAGCAATGTGAGTCAAAGGGACAGATGGGTTGATCTGAAATAAATGTTCCCAAGGGGAAAGTGTTTAATTTACTACCATTAATTTTAACACAATGCAGAGATAAATTGCTGTGAAATATTGATGATACTGGAAATTGAATTGCAGCTGCCCGGATTGAAGAGTGCCAGTATTATCTGTACACTGAAAGATCGTTTTCATCTTGTTGATTTATGATTCTAACATTTCAATTTGGGCCTTGCGTCACTTCTCTACCTTTAGGATAAGATCATTTGCAGTATCTGCTTTGTTCTAAGAATTCATTGAGTTCCTTACCACATCATGCCAAGCTAAGGCCGAGGTCACACTACAACGAATTCGGAAAGAATTCCGATCGGATGTTTACGAACTGTTTTTTAAGTCTGCTCAATCTCTGGTTGGAGAGAACCCCAATTCGACAATCTGTGAGAAGTCTTAATTGGCTGAGAATTGTATGACAGGGAAAATGATGTGGACTGATCTTTTAATTGTGACGCCGCTTTAATCGGACACTATCGAACACGCGAAGTTCGATAAAAAGTTGTTTGTCGATGTTTCGTCGTGGTATGAAAGTAAGAAGTTCGATAAAAAAGTTGTTTGTCGATGTTTTGTCGTGGTATGAAAGTAAGATTTATGCGTGTGCATTAGAGAGGAGATGTAGTTGATTATTTAGATGAGGTTTAATGACTCAATTTGTAACCAATAGGTTTGGAAGTCGGGTCGGCCAGTAACTTTTTTTCCAGTTGTGGCTCACTGGCTTGTTTTCCCTTCTCCATTGATTGTGCCGAGCACCGAGCGTAATGGCAGTAAAACTCCAACTTACTCAATTTTTTAAATTGTTCGGTATGAGCCTGTCAAGGTTTCAATTCCATGGCTCCAGGATGCAAGTCGGGTGCTTTTGAACCACTAGACTATGCAGTCGGTCCTTAGGGGAGAAGTAAAGTTTGGTCCTTCATACTTTTTGGCAATGCTTAGCCATAAAATGACCTTGCTTGGTGTACGGTAATTCTTTTGTCTTACAGAATTGTGTAGCACAAGGTGAGATACTCAAACAAGTCAACACGTATGTTTAATTTCCTTGTTTTTGCACATTACTTGAATTTAATACCAGGCATACCTAGGTCACTCTCTGTTTTGACCAAATCGAAAATAGGAATGTCAGCACTGCCTGACCGAGATACAACCTAAATATTAACACTTAACCAATAATTTATGTAACCACACTACCCTCCTTATCCCCCCCCCCCCCCATATTCATGTTTGAATTAAGAAAGAATAATTCCACAAAAATGTCAAGTTCACTAGGTAAATTCGACTAGGTAAGAGACGTTTTTTTTTTTCATCCACATGGTTGGGAGAATATACACATGTGCATAACCCTAAAATCAAATTACCGCACTCGCTTATTAACCAGAGAGAAAACTTCGCCTGGTTTATTTTTTCTTAGAAAAAAAATAACTGATATAGAGATTATGTACTTGACGTTAGCGCGTTTCAGTTTGGCGTACTGGGTGGAACTGATCATGCTCAGTTCGTGTGGTTTCAATAAGGGTGCACGCCTGCGCCTTTGTTACAATTGTTGTACAATGGACACCAGGATGCAATAATAGCAAAACGCGCAACGCAGTGACGTCGGTGCATGACCCCTATATACTGCAAGAGAGGTAGGGGAATTAACTCACTATCTTAACAAAAGAAAACTCTCCCGAAGATTGATCGCTTTTTAAACGGTTCTAAGCCCAAAATATAAGATCATTCTAAAGGGTACATAAAGCCAATTTGAAAATATATTATTCCAGGGGTTGCAAAATGAGTCTTATTCATCGAGCGCCCGTTTTCATAGCTCGTTCCATTGTTGAGATCTTTACTGCTGAAATTTTGAAACAAAATAGGCAGTAATTTTCACAAAGAATTACAAATAGATCATTACAACCATTACACTACAAATTATTGCTCAATGCACCGTTTCATACTGAAAATGTACCGCAAGTCTAAACTCTTGAAAATATGTATTAAAGGGTAAGAAAACTCAATGCAAATACAGAAGTCCAATTCCCATCTGTATAGGACATTCCTGCGCTAAGATATCAAACTTTGAAGTTTATTCACTCACTTTAAAATTGTACTTGCGAAATAATTTGTTATGATATTGTTGTACTGCTCAAATTACAGTCTTTGTATTTCTTTTTTTTTTTTCAAAATTCACTGCACCTTGTGATAACGCCCTTACTCTTATGACATTAATTAAGCATTCTCTGCGCAACATGCTATGCAAGCAAGCAGGAAGGGCTCAAGGTCATAAAAATTACATTTCATTACAGAGGGAAAAAAAGCAGGTAATGTGAGTTTTGCAGCAAGAAGGTCATAAATTGTCCTGCAAATGACAATTTTGTTTTAAATGAATAAATTTTAACGTATCCCAACAATAGAACGAGATTTCAATGGCAGTTAGATGAATGAGGTTTACTGTGCAACCTCTAAAATAGATATTTTTGTAGTTGTAGACTTGAGGTACTCTTTAATGAATACACTTCAGCATTTTATATCAACGCTCAGGATTTTGCTGTGAAGATGGGAACTGAACTGTGTGAACCTGGTTTTCATGCTCTGTTTACATGTATGTTTGAAATTTTAGACTCGAGGTAACAAGGTTCACCTAAAGATAAAGAAGCATTGATGAGGGTGTCACCAATCGAAAGAAAACGTTAACAACTCGGGAGGCAGAATACTCCCGAATTAAAGTTAGCCCTTTCAATTATTTATACGAACTAATATAGGAGGACATGTGTATCAATTTACACCATTAATCGAATAAGTGTGATGCTTACACATGCAACTGGGCAGTAGTATTCCATCTACCTACCTACACACACATGCAAGGCAACTCACATCTTGGTAAGATCATTATTCACTAATACTGTAATATGTACGGAAACACTACACTTGTTCCCAATCAAACACGTTTCTCTCACCCCGGAAAGTACACCAGTTGATCGGATATTAAAACGTTATTAGAAACGCATCGGAAAAATCATTAGGATATGAAATGTTCATGTTCTATTAACCTGCCAAGTAATATTTATATTAATACCAAAAAATCATTAAAATGTTGCAATGCGGAGTACGAAGATCACCTACAGTCTCTGCCATGTTTCTCACGCAATGATAAAGTACACCCGTAACTTTTTTCTCGGTCGCAAGTTGCTATGCCGTGTATGATTGCTAAAGATATGCAAGTAGACCAACGACTGACGAATTATTACATATACATCTGTCAGATTATATACTATAATTATAGTATATTTCCAATCAAATTATTGCTCACGTTTTTTACAGTAACACTTTAACCATGATATTTAAAGATTACACGTTCCTTAGCTACAGCTTATGTAGGAACTTAAAAAAAATCACTCTGAATTGAAAGACAAAATGTTCATGTTTCTTAGCTGTCATTATTTTATTTTTGCAAACAAGCGAGTTTTTTGTTTGACGATAAATACTCTCCGTATTGATATTTAGTGCAGCCTAGGTGGATATTCTCAATAGTATTAATAGTTTTTTTGTGAGATCGTGCCTTCTACTTTGGACGTGATTTTGAAAGTCGGCCTACAAAGTTTGGTTTATTTTTAACAATAAGGAAAGAAAATGGTGAACATTAGAGAATCGTTCCCTCGAAGGAAGGACAAAATTGCCTTCACCAGCTTCAAGGATTAAATCTCCAGATGTCACATTTTTGCGGTTCACTCACTTGCAGTGGACATCGAGTGGCTTAAGGCTTAATGACGTAATTTTCTCAGTATTACAAAATTATTAGCTGAAACTGAATTTCATAGATAAATTGACGTTAAAACAAATTTTTAACCAGAAAAATCGGTCAAGGTTCGGTGAAATTTTAGATAATTTTTAGCATAAAAATTGCGAGAAAACAATGGTCAGTTCCAGGCTCTCGTGCAGGGTAAATATTTGCTCTAAGTGAACAATCCTTGTGGTTAAATGACGTCAAAATATCTGCCATATCGTGCCCTGGTCGGCCAGTTAGTTCTTTACTTCTTCAAGGGGAGAGATTTTCTCATGAAAATAAAACAATACAAATTCCTTGTGAAAATAATCATGAAAATAACATGCAAAAATTTTAACAAAAAAATTTATTGAAGCGATACTGATTGCCCGTTAACCACATTCTTTTTGTTCAAAAAGGACAACTTTATGCAATTTTGACAAACGTACTGTGTGAACGCTGGACACGCTTTTCCCATGTGATGTGCCGGGGACAATCTGTTCCTTAGCTGACAAAGCTCTTTTCCTAAATTTTTAAACTTTTCTGTTAACTTTTCTTTTCGCCCAGAACATAATTCTTGACATGTTAATCCCTAGAGATGTATTCATATCTTTTGAAGCGTATGCTTGACTGACTTCGTACGTAACAAGTCTTACACATTCATTCGTAAACAAAATCAAGCGAAGGACACAAATACTACATCGTTGAGCAATAAAGGGCGTTACGTTCCGTAATCGAATGACAAACTGTCCTCCATAAAGTCCCCTGCCCTATGGCATGTCTGCTGTAAATACCTTTCTTGAAAACTGTGACTCCTCTTATGATATAAACACAACGCCAGGCTGGCACAATTAATACCAGCAATTGAAAGATAACGTGCAGATAAAAAATGATTTACACATTTTATGTGTACATGAAATTATATACATGTTGTGAAAACTCAAGCGGGTACATTGCTAATAACTTTGGTGAATTATATCGACTCAAACATACATTAATTTTCGTTTGTTGTATGCTCGTCATTAATTTTCGGTTGTTATAAGCCTGTCACTGTCAGTTGTTTGCACGAGCTTGTCTTCAATCGGAATTAACAGTTTCTAAACTCCACACAACATTGGAGTAAAAATCCAGAGATTTTTCGTGGTTAAAAGATTGGACAAAATTAATTGAGGCTTCCCTAACTGTATATATCATTACATAAATCTTTCCTCTAAAAGATTCGCTAATCCTTCAATTCCCTTAAGTCATCAGTTCAATGAACTCCACCAGGTCGAATGACTAGCATTTCATCCTAGGCCGTGAAAAAAAAGCCGTAGCCGACTCGACTTGAACCAATTGGTTGGAAACTGCCACACTAGGCATAAGGTTGCCTCCAAAGAACTTTCACCCGACACCCCACTTTTTGTTGGAAAAGGGGTGTCACAGCAAGGTCAACCAGACTTCTTATTATCAGCTTTCTGTCAATAGTAGCTGCCATGTAAACAAAGAGTCCCACTGTAAACCTCATTCATAAAAGCAGAGACTGCTGATTCAGTGCAAGCCAAGTTTGCAACCAGCCCAACCAACATCCCCAGCTGGGTCCCAACTGGGTTTCAGCTGGGCTGCCTACTGGGCCCCAGCTGAGACCCATTCGTGTTTGTCAGGTGCTCCCACGTGGGGCCCAACTGGGCAAGCCTTTCCCAGCTGATGCCCAGATGGGGCCCCGTTGACAGCACTTTTTATGTACTCTTTTGTTTTTCTTTATTGTATTTTCTCTAAATGTACAGACGTTTTTTACAATGTAGCTTATACCTCATAGTAGGCCCTAAATTCCATCTTACTAACTTGATGATCAATACTAGGGAAAGCTTTGTGGAAGAATTGTTCTTGGCTGCCAGAATTTTATGTGATTTGTACATAATAGACTGATAGACCATCTAGCTTTCCAGTGTTGGGGTGTTGTAAGATAATGTAACAGTGTATAATTATTACGCATGACAGCAAAAGGTTTTTTTTTTTTTTTTTGGTGCTAAATAGCCTGAAGAGACAAGTTGCATACACCCGCGTTGGCTATAGAAAATATCGGATTGTTCACTAAGAGTCTCTTAAAGGAATGATGATGTCATGTTAAACAACCGTAAAAAGCACAAATGAAAATGCACTCCATTCTACATACATTTTTCCAGTCTGACTAGTGTAATGAAATGTTACGATACTCTCTACTTGAACTTTGTCATTTAAAAGAAAGGAAATAAAAAGCTATACTCAAATTATTCACTGTATGATGAACTGACATTATTCTGCGATCAAAAATTGCGATGATTTAATTTTACGGTGACGTCATTCAATGTATCAACTACGTTATCGAACAGGTATATAATATGCAAATATGTTACGTGTGTACAACAAATGACGCCGAGTTAAGCCTTGTCCTAAATTTGCTCCAGGAGCCAAAAACTTTGAGTATCGATACTGGCTTAGATTAGGCCGCCAGAAGGATTTTATGCTAAAGCTATAACATTTTTGACATTTAATAAGCTATATTTAGGCTTTTTATAAAACTGCGGCGTGATCAGTTACTGTTTAATACAACAAGGAGATGAACGTTGTGAATGAAAAATGTTTGTGGTTTTGAAAGCATATCTGTTTCAATTTCATTTCGTGGATCTGTTGCAACCTCATGGGATAGGTAATAAAGCAAATCTGTGAGCAAATTAAAGTGTTTTTTTTACTTTCTTCCATCTTTCTTTCTTTCTTTTTTTTTCTTTCTTTCGTTCTTTCTTTCTTTCTTTCTTTCTTTCTTTCTTTCTTTCTTCCTTTCTTCCTTTCTCCCTTCCTTTCTTTCTTTCTTTCTTTCTTTATTTTTTTCTTTCTTTCTTTCTTTCTTTCTTTTTTTCTTTCTTTCTTTCTTTCTTTCTTTCTTTCTTTCTTTTTTCTTTCTTTCTTTTTTTTTCTTTCTTTCGTTCTTTCTTTCTTTCTTTCTTTCTTTCTTTCTTTCTTTCTTTCTTTCTTTCTTTCTTTCTTTCTTTCTTTCTTTCTTTCTTTCTTTCTTTCTTTCTTTCTTTCTTTCTTTCTTTTTTCTAACGCGTTTCAAGAGAAAGTGAATCAGAAAAGGAATGTAACACATGAATTATCAATCTAGCCATGTTTGCAAAGCGGGTGGAGAAAAGTGTTGTTTATTTTCTAAACACTGCTTAAGAAACGTTAACTTCCTAACCTTGCACAGGTTTTACAGAACAAGACAACAGCTTCTATATTTATGAAATATCTATCTTGTTACTTCATTTTATTGAAATGATTAGGAAAGGTCAACAGCGCTTTTCATTTCACATGCTACTTGAAGGATCACATTCAATTTCACAAAAAAGCGTCTTTTGATGACGAAAACCCACTATCCAGAGAACAGTTAAGCTTAAGCTTTTTTTTTCTATTTTTACAAAAAAAAAATGAATTCACACGACACAAGTATGATTAAAGACTGTCATGTTGTCATTTCATCATGATTAATGTTCACACTGTCTCCTCCAGAAAGTGCCTAAACACATGGAAATATATACGGATGGATAAACATGCACGTATGAGCTTGTCATGGATTCCGTTTTTCCGTAACATTAAAGGGCCAGTCCTCTAACCCCATGCTACAATTTTGGTACGGGGTTACCAAAATTTTTCAATTGGCTCAGCTCTTTGATTGCCAGCTAATTCAAATAATGCAGAGTTCCGAAGCTTGTATTACACAGCATGAACGGTACTGAGAGTGCTTTGATTATATAAATCGAGTTTTCTATACCCACCTTGGAGCCATAAACGGAGGTTGTATCTGGATGAGGATAAATTTCAGATAATTGTGGGAGGGACTTCAGTAAGAAGGTAAGGAGAATTGGTACTGTTTGGGGTGTGAGAACTCGGCCTTAAACAACAAAAACGGAAAACACGCGATGGAAAAAAATCAGTTGGAGCCGAAAAAGGACAATGTTACTGTAGGATTAAGGTTATAAACACGTATATACGTACATACTAGGGATATGCATCAATATTGTCATAAAAAACTATACATTAATACATTATGCTGAATGTCATACCACGGTACGATAGACACACGATGGCGGAAGAGCAAATTTCCCAAACCTCATCTTATTGTGAGTGTCCGAATAAAATCAAAATTCATGTCAACAAAACAAGGTGAAACAAATCGGAACA
This sequence comes from Holothuria scabra, assembly GCA_037179385.1. NCBI lineage: Eukaryota > Metazoa > Echinodermata > Holothuroidea > Aspidochirotida > Holothuriidae > Holothuria > Holothuria scabra. The sequence goes on from CM074189.1 coordinate 28,618,133, forward strand.
GTGTAATTAGATGGGGCAAAACCCTCTATAAGTGTTTCACGTGGCAAACGGCCTAGGCTTAAAATGAGGTGAAATTGTGCTAATTCCAAACAATGGGAAGAATTCCCATACATAAACCATGTACAAGTGTATGCAATTTTAATTTCAAAATTCATGTCAACAGAACAAGGTGAAACCCCGCAGAACAGTGTAATTAAATGGGGCAATCAACAAGTCATATGACCACATATCCCCAGTAACATTCTAATCGATTACTCGTAGTTTATTTTAACCTAAACAGACGTTGGGTAAACTCCTCTGGGACGAATAAGACAAAAACGCATTTAAAATTATTCTTCCTAATTGTAATAAATAATAAGACATACACATATTTAGACCCTCTGTTTCGTCATATTTGTTGAAGACAGTTTATAAGCCCCGTGTAAACACTAAGTTTGGAAATTAAAAACGTTCTGCATTCACTCATCTGGGAAACAGCCAATTTGAGCATTCACAACATTTCGATATCCTTACACATTCTTATACTTTACTCCAGCAGTTTTCAATTAACTCAGACAAGTCAATACAAAAGCACCTCTTCCCAAATCTCATAATATCCCCGTCCCCCTGGACCCTCATCATAAGCCATAAGAGAGTCCTTCAAAGGCGGTCCTCCACAAACGACCTCTTAAAGAATTCACATTTAATTAAGGCACAGAGCAATACAGTAAAGAGATTTTGAGTGGGCATGAAAGCAAGAGAATGATATTACACCTTCGGGGAGAAATGGGAGAATTCAACTGATTTAATCAAAATGTCAAATCAACATTTCAAATAAAAATGCAAGTCTCTTCCGCTATAAAATAGAGGAATGTTTTTTTTTCTCTCTTAATACTAAAATAATAAATGTCATGCAAGCATCAGAAATTCCTCTGAACTAGACTGCTTTAAATCACGAAGCTATTCACTCTGGACTAAAACTGGCCTCGCAGACCAAATGCTGAACACCTTAGGTCCATCAAAACAAAAACCAAAAAACAAAACAAAAAAAAAATCTCCAGACTTATATCCAGTGGTTGGACATTTCGAACCACTTAACCTTGCTCAATATACATCTTCGCAGCAGCGTAGCCATGTCTTGACTGTGAACGAACAACTGACGAAACATCATATTGTACATTCTAAAATGTGTTACACCCTTTCCATTTTCCTCCTATGCCTTTTACCACCTGAACAAAACTTCTGTTTCCGTTTATTTTTTAACAATTGATTGGGTGTACTCATTTTGAGTCTTTGTTGAACCCATTTTCGTTCAGTTCTTCTGTCGTATTTTATTTCCAAGTTGAAAAATTTAGATCGGCAATTCATCGGAATGTTCGGCAAACGGTATAAATACATTGTGTTTATCATATCATATCGAATGCATGTAATTTTTTTACTTGAACTTTTTTTTTTTTGATAAAATTGTCTTTGGAGTTGTCTGAATGTACTCCCTTGCACACTATAGGTGGGTATGATATTTTTGGGGGAAACCATTTGGAAATATTCTTGTGACAAAGAACTTACTTCCTTGGGGCGTAGCTTTTCAAAGTGATGTCGAGGAGTTTCAATTAATGAATATAAAACAGAGGTTTAAAGGGAAATAGTGCGTTTGTTTTGAAGAATAACTTCATCCTTTTAAAACAAATATTTATTGACACACTGTGACAGAGTGTCAAAAAATAAGGCAGTATGGTAACCTTCTTTTCAAGAAATAAGTTTCCCGCAGGTAGAAATTCAGCTGTTTGTTGCTCAAGAATAATTTTTTCACCCAGAATTTTAAAGTGTACCCCAAGTCAAAAATTCAAAAATATATATATTTAAGAGCATTAAAAATGAATTCTAACAGCGCAGTTCCCATCTTCAGGTCTCATTCCTGAGCTGAGATATAAAATGATGAAGTTTATTCACTTCAATCAAATTTGTCAATTGCGCAATAATTTGTGACTTTCTTGTTGTACAACTCACATAACATGCTCTGTTTCCCTTAGAAATTAAAAATAATTTGATGACCTTGAACACTTCCTGTTTGCTTGCATGATCATAGCATGATACACAAGGAGGGCTCAATTAATTACATCACCTCATAACAGTAAGAGCACTATCACACCTTGGTACAAGGTGTAGTAACGTTCATTAAAACAAAGAAATACAAACTACTGTAAGTTGAGCAGTACAAGAATGACATCACAAATTATTGCGCAATGTGCCATTTTAATTTAAGTGAATAAACTTCAACATTTTATATCTCAGCTCAGGAATGTCCTATGACAATGGGAGTTAGACTATTAGAATTTATTTTCGTGGTCTTTATATTATATTTCTGAATTTTTTGACTTGAGGTACACTTTAAGATTCCAAATGATGCAACGTCCGTGGCTCTTCTTGTGCATAGTGTTTTGAAGAGATGTTACTGTAACAAGGGTTTATTATTAAGACTGAATTGTTAGATAGTGTCTGAGCCATTTCTTTGTACTCTTTGCAGGAGCATTTGAAAAACATTATTTCCTTTAAAACCTTTCATTTTAGGACGTTATCCTACACAGGGAATTGTCCAATTCTAAAGGCCGTTCACCGTCTGCATGTTTAAGAGTACATGTATCGTCATCGTCTTGTAATGATGTTTACACCCGAATAAGGTGTTCAAAAATTACACAATATCCTAAACCACGGTTTGCTTTCACTTATAATTAACATGATTTATACTATTGACAGGTGTCTGCAAGTCCCTTGTTTCCAAACATTTCTTTTTAAAGCACGTTCGATTGAAAAACGTTTGTTTTTTTTTTCTTTGCTTTACGTTTAAACTTGTTTACAATATGAAAATTAAAATAAGTGTTCAATTGATAATAACCAAAAATTCAATTGTTAAAAACGCATTCTTCAAAGAAATCCCAAAAGGTGAACACACAAAATGATGTTAATTTAGGATTATCAAGTCCGTATAACTGAATCCGAACTGTCAAGTGATGGTCTGATGAAATTGGTCATAATTCGGGTCGGTCAGTGTTAATCTTTCCAATTCCTTGTCTAAATGTATCATGGATAATTGAATGGTAAAATATCTATTGATAACCTCAAATTCACAGAATGAGAGAGTTAAGAATTGCATGTAGACAAAAGATGAAGATTAAAGGCGGAAAGACTTCTTTAATGGCCGCCTTTACTCTCGGAGGAGTCTATACCCCAGTGGGAGTAAGAAAATACGAATCATTAACAGTCATGTCTTCCTAGGCTAATAAGGGAGCTCTTCCAGCTCCCTGTTCCTATAGATTATTTCTATTTTATCTAGTACTTTCATTTTCGAAGCTTGCAATTGATGAAGATCCAAGGCTTCCTAAAATATGATATAACTTGCTAACGTTTCCTCTCCGTGTTATCAAGAATTGAAGAACTGTAAACATTTGTGTGTCACGACATCTGTATATATCAATGCATCGAAACGGTGAAGTAACCCAAACATCCATAGAAATAGGTCCAAAAATTGACTGAATATGTTGCTGATACGTATTTATTATACAAGTACAAAACCATTCACTTATATAAAATACATGCACTTTAGCTACATATACAAATTTGTGGCTTGACAGGAGAATTCCGTAAGGTATGTGTTATCCTGAATCGTGATTGTTTCAACTTCATAGCAAGAAAATCATATCCTAAATGTTTATTTTCGAAGTTTTCATAATCGTTCGGACCCGTTTTTCAGTTTTTACAGTTGAAATGGATTTACCTTTGATAGCGAAAAATCCTTCTGTGGGTGGCGCTATTTTGAAATCCTTCCCGGGAGCAATACTGTTCAAAATTAAACTGAGAAAGAATTTGCAAACATCAAAGAAATTTTCATCAAGTCTTAGAAAAGAAAATCCTAGCAAATATAAAAAATTTGCCAATAAAAACAGAATAAATAGGCTGGGGTATATTTTGTAGCTCACCACGTACGTATTGAAAAAGCACAATCCTTTTCCTTGCCTAGATATATAGACTCGACCGATTTTGTGACTCGTTTTCAACATTAAGTACCAGTGGTTGAATTAAGAAAGCAATTCATTGACTGAAGAACAATCTTTAAATTTAGTTTTTGTTTGTTCCTGTTTGTTCCTGTCGGTGCCCACGTAATTAGCAAAGTGTTTTTCTTTCTTAATTTCAATCTTAAAACGAATAGTTACAAATATGGAGCTTTTATTTGGAAGAATTTGGATTTTAATGAAAGAAAATTTGGGAAAACCGCACTGTATTTGACTAATATCTCAACTGGCAAATTTACGAATTTTTCTTTTTTACGAGCCAGGGGCAATTGCTGATTTTTCTCTTAAGTGTGAACATCACTGTATCAGTATGTATTGCGACGCGCAAAACGCGCCGAAATTTTGCCCATTTAAAACGAATATATGTAGATATGAAGCTTGTATTGCAGTAAGCTTTGGATTCTGGGTTTCCTGTAAGGAAATTTAAAGAGTTGGGAGGTGACTGAAGAATGTGTACTTCCTTCATACATTGGTGGAAAATATGAGGATGATTTCACCCCTACCGCAAATCGTTTGCTTCATAAAATGTTCCTAAGGTTCGTTGCTCTTCTTAGACAAAATATATCAAAATCAAGAGCTTTCATTGAAGAAAATTTGGAAGACATTTTACAAATGTAGAAGTATAGCTGCCGGTGTCTCTTGATGTGAGGTGTCACATATGGGTAAATCTCCGAGTTCTTTTCATTTCCAGAGCTCGGAAAAGTAAACCAAACTGATATATGAGCGAGAACTAATGCATTGTATATTTCATTTTGCGGCGCTCCAAGCGCGTCAGAATTTTTTTTTTTTTTTTGTTTTTTTTTGTTTGTTTTTTTTTTTAGATTTGGAAAAATGAAAAAAGGGGTTTCTGACCCGGTAAGAGGGGACGGAAGCATAATTCCGTCCTCTCATTTTTCACTGGGGCGACAAGCCTCAGAATCCCTCCCCTGCTTCCTACGCCCATGCCGACTTACAAATTTACTCGGTACCCTAGGAGATGAGTCAAGATTTGGCAGTAAAATCGCACTTACATTCTAAAATCAGCTGGAAACTTTTGACACACAGGATAGTTCCGTTTAAATCTAGCTAGACAGTTGCGTAAAATAAAATACCATACTTAGTTACAACAACACCCCTTGTTTCGCAAATGTTACTCAACGTGGTCGATTGTTGATCAACTTAAGGTAACTGTTTACTCAACAGTTAAGCGGGGACTTAGAGCATGGAACTTTGAGTGTAAGGTCATCAAAAGGTAGATGCAACTTTCACGGGTTCGTGACTCCCATTAAGACAGCTTCGAGAATAAAAGAGGGGGTGAGTCGATTTTGTACCGTCAATTCTTTCAGCCTCCACCTACTGCCTAACCTACCCTATCTAAAGGCCTCTTTCCTCCTTGTGGGTTGGGGGTTTTTATTGACCGTATTTTCAATCATTTTCATCGGCAATTTATGTAGAAAGTAAATTCGAGGAACAAAACGTAGGAAGCTTGAGCACAGTTAATCCATCAATTGAATCCAACCTTGACGATTTACGTTAACAAATAACAAGTGACCGCTCTCACAAATAACTTCATAAAATTAAGAATCACGCCAGTTTGACATAACTTAAAATAAGCGAAAGTAAGTTGATGAAAAATGGCGACTGAAAAGTAGACATTTATTACGTCTTGATTCATTCACTATTATAAATCCTTCTATAGCGTTCTTATTCAAGGCCTAATGCTGTCACCTCAAACAGTTTTAATTCTCGTTTACAACCTACCTACTTGAACTCATGCAGTACTCAGTACTATATATTTTGGAAGTTTCTGAAAATAGAGAGGGTAAAGTGTTACTTTCTGTGGTCTACAAAATTTGTGGTTTAGGGTGAAAAAAGTCCTCCAAACCTGTTCAAGCATTCTTGCCATTGAAAGTTTCTCTCAAAATTGTTACTGGAATATGTGAAAATGATATTAAACAAGGTAGAACGGTTGAGATGTATAAGTTGAAGTTGATGTTGCCTTCTCTAAACATCATATATGTAAATGTGTGTGTGAGTGTATGTTTTTCGGCAAGTAGTAGTGTGCCAATGTGTTTCGTGAATAATTTAATCTTACTATCGTAGCTACGATGAAATTTGATGAGTAAGGTACACGGCCAAAGCCCTTTCGTAATCGAAGAACGGAGACTCTGCTACAAATTAAAAGACTTTTGGTTAACTTATCTATCGAAGCCACGAAGTGAAAAAAGTTAAGTACGAATTGAACAAAGTAAAAGCTTGATGTCACTTCAGGGCTTCCACACCTATCATTAGTAAATCAGAAATGGAACCACCTGAAGCGCTAAGATTGGTGAAGCGAGTTGTCAGACAAAGTTGTTAAGAAAATTCGTGCTGTGACGAATTTGGACTCCTAATAAATTTCAATTATTGTCATTGTTACTAACTCCTTCTAGATAACCACTTATAGGGTATGCTAAAATAAAAAAAATAACTGACCAAATTTTGTCTTTCCGGAGTAAGATCCTGTAATGCAATAGCATACCATTCGGAAAATAAATAGTTCCCTTAATTGACCTAGTTAATTCCTTACCTTCCTCTTAAGATATATTGCATTTTGTTAATTCAGTGATGTTATCGTGGCAGGCTGATGTCATTGAATTCAGTTAATTGTTACTTTTGCACCGCTGCAGGGAGTATTGCAACTTTGTTTGCTATACTCTGTATATTCCTAAACATAATCCGGTGGTACTGTAAGAGCATCAAACTTGCATTCTGGAGGTTGGAAGTTCAAGTCCTGACCACTCGAAAACGGAAACTTGTGCCTTTGTGCTCCGTGTCCAGCATAAGCAATCGCGTAAGGACACAGGCCAGTGAGCCACAACTGGTAAAAAATGCCGTGGCCGGCTCGACTTGGCAATTGGTAGCAAACTGGGAAGTAAAATTCCATATAACCTAACCTAACCAAACATAACCTAACATAACCTAACCTACATATTCCTTAGAAAAATGCTAGATAGCAAGACAGATTCTCAGACCCTCTCCAAGAGTATCAAATTTCAAGAACAAACAGGACATGCTATTAGTCAAGAAAAAAAACTAAGGAATTTAGGATACATCACAAAACTACGGTTGAAAAAGATGCAAGTTTATTTCTAAACAAAAAAGAAACTTTATTGAGATAATTATCTTTGAGCTAGGAAATGGTATTGCACCAGGCCTTTTTTGGATGACATGCATTGTCCGGAATATTTTGGTCTTTCTTGCGAGATCTTAGTGAAAAGTCACAAGCATATTTCCTTTATTTCGATTACTTAAATTTCGAAATCGAAAACAGCTTATTTTGAAATCATTTCCTTTCCAATGAACTCTTTTTTGTTAGGCTCATTTATTTGCCATTCAGGCAATTTGATTTCGTAACGTAATGTGGAAATTGTTCCAATTATCTGATATAACCACTTAAATGCCTTCTGGATTTTCAATTTAAGTAATGAGTACATTTGGGGCAAAGGGAAATGCTTCATATCGGAGCAGGGAGGCCTAACAGCACCTTGCATACTGATGATTCATACCCAGCTCTATTGAGTAGAATGTTACTTTGTAATTTATTGCGAGAATCCTGCCTTTAAGAAACCGTGAACCTGACACCATTGTTTTCGTCTAGAAAGTGCTGTAATAAAATTCTGAACCTGACGTCTGATTCACACTTTGCTCCATCTTGTCTGTTTGCATCCAGCCTTAGCACATATACTTGAAAACCTTGCGTATTGTTTGCACTTAGAGAAGTTTCCACGGACCACCCCTTCTTCTTTCGCGGATCCAAAACAAGCTTCAAGGACCCCCTGGAGGTGCGCGGACCCCAGGTTGGAAAAAACTGCTTTGAAGGTCTCGAACAATCCCCAGGAAGAATCGTCAAGTTTTATATCTCAGTAAATAAACATTTATTTAGATATTGTCTTACAGATAGGTCACTATCTGTAGCACAAATTGACTGTCCCTGTCATTTTGTGGCTGTGGTTGTGCTACTTAGGTCAAATCTCAAAATTCCATATGTTAATTTTCTTTGTATAATTCGACTTTGGCTTGACTTAATTCTGGTATCAGCACAAGCTGACAAAAGGTCTCGATTCCCGCGTCTGGTCTAGCCCATATGCTGCATTTTTATCGAAGCGCCTAGGTTAAAGGACCAGTTCTCTCACCCCCAGCAGTATCAATTCTCCTTACCTTCTTACTAAAGCCCCTCCACAGTTGTCTGATATTCATCCTTATCCAGTCACAATCTCAGTTTATTGCTTAAGGGTGAGTATAGAAAAGCCTTATTGTAAAACCAAAACACTCTCAGTACAGTTTGTGCAGTATAATATAAACTCTGGTAATCTGCATTGTTTGAATCAGCAGTCAATCAAAAAGCTGGGCCAATGGAGAGTTTCTGTACCCCCCTACAAGAAGTGCAGTCTGGGTGAGAGGATTGGCCCTTTAAGTTAAAATATAATTGAAAAGAATTTCAGGAAATCGGGGGGGTGTTCGTTGTGATCTTTTCTTATTACAAAAAAAGGTTTAATTCCGACAAAAGTGCATGCTTTTGAGGATATGCTTTTCTTCAACATATATACTGGTCAATCTTCAGCCGGTGACGCAAAGTTACCGACATATTAACTGTCCTGTTTTTAACTAAGCCTGACAAATAACTTTTCACTTACAGGTTAAAAGAAACATCTAGTTTGATGATTGATCACTGGGCACTAAGTTCGTGTCAAAAATGTCACATGATTCCGTTACTCTATTCATGTTCCTCAGAGCATGTTCACTCAGTCGTAATCATATAGTCAAACTTAACCTGACGAGACTTCGAACATTGTCATGATCAGCTTATAAAAAGTACTGTTCGGCCTATAATTCTGTATTCCTCGTAAGTTCAATGCCTCCCATCATGTAAAAGAAACGTCAAGGTGTAATCTAGAAAACATTATCACGAGGCACTCCTTTGGGTAAAATAACTATCAAAGTGAATTTTCCTGGCTGCATATGTCAGATGAGGAACTTCCATTAGACAATCGTCGAACTTTGGTAACCATAGCATAAAATATTTGCAGCAAGATCAAAGCTCTTAGATGCAGCAGATCTTGTCTTCCATGCACTCTTAAAACACTGCGGTCCACTACGCTCAAGCTATGATCAAATTATTGACTTAAAACATGATCAAAAGTTACAATTTGACCAATATTTGGTATTTTTTCAGTTGAAATCAATAGTTTGATAATAATTTGGGAGGTGCCTAAAGTTGACCAAATCAATGGTCAAATTGGCCATAGTCTTTTTAGAAAGAGGAATTGTAGGTGTTTGTCACAGCTTTCTAATTTCCTTTTATTGTGGGTAACCGTTACAGCAAAGTTACCATATTCAACATACAATAGGCCTTTTCGCAATCCCGACGACTAGCCGGTGAACACTTACAACGCCGTACCTTGGATGCAACAAGTGTCAGGACACCAGGGTTCATTTTCAGATCATCCCTTTTTAGATCACGCGGGAGTGTGAAAATTGTTTCTACCTTTTGTCAACGACATCTTCGTTTTGACTTAATAGAGTATTTCAACGTGTGGACATAATTGTTTCCTTCACTTGAGGCGCCTTTCGCTTGCCATATATTGTGAATTGTGTTTTTTTTTCCTTGCATCCCAAATCCCGCAACAATACAATGGCGAAAAAACTTATTGTAAATTACGTATGAAAGTTTTTGCATTTCTGCTGACAAAAATGAACAAACTTTCCTACCGCTAACCGGGTTGAAGTCGGAATGGGACGATTCCCATGAGGTTAATGCAGGATATGTTTTGGAAAATCAAGTTTAACATACTACTTAATATACCAGCACCGTTTACTAATGAGGAGTTTGAACCGGTAAAATTATCTTTCAATGAAGACTAGGTGTACGAAATAGAAGTTCTGAAAGGAAAGCATTTGATCTTTGACAAAAATTATGATCAAAGTCTGAGCAACACTCTGGTTTGCAATAGGAGATGTTACCATAGGCGTACGGGGATATTTTTTGTAGGGAGGACAAGAGCAAATTTTGTCCGAATAATGGCACCCTTTATCAATGTTTTGCCCAAATGGGCCAAATGTTTTTTGCCCGAATTGGGAGGGCGAGTGCCCCATGCACCCCGCTCGCTTCGTACACTTATGGATGTTACCCTCCTCTTACCCGACATTTCGTCCCTGTTAACATTCTAATTTCGTGTTAAAGTTGTTTTTGTTACACAGAAAAGAGCCAAAAGAAGGCGAAAATCTGTTTCATGCCTGAAAAAGCAACAGCGAGTTTCACAAAATCTGTCAAGGGCTGTACCGAAAAATTGTGTGACGAGCTTGGACGTCGGGTGGCAATTCAAGTGTGAAACGCTGTTAAAAATGTCTGAAATATTACAAAACTTGTGCACAATTACACTACGAAAAAATAAAGAAAAGCAAAAAATACATAAAAAGTGCACGTTTTAAGTATTCTTTTTTATTTTTCTTTGTTTTATTTTCTGTATATTTACAAAAAATTTGTGGAGTGAATCACATCATGGTTATATTTATTTGTTCCCTCCTGGAGTTGATGTCATTTGGAGAACATTTTGTATGCCTAAAGTCGCCCAATATCTCCTTACCTACGTCACTGGACAAGAGGTTGTGTCAAACAGTTTGTACTTTCCTAATTTACTTCAGTCTTAGTTGTTTCCGCGAGTTGAATAGATATAAACATTCTGTTCTATGATCCAGATAACACGTTTCTATATTCAAGTAAATCTTTACAACAAAATCTTCCCCCACGGGAGAGACTTATAGTATTTTATACTACTGTTGAGTTTGAGGCAAACATGAAGAAAGGCGTCTCTCTATTTTTACGATCCAGACTTTGAACTGAAGACTAACGTTCACCCTGAATTACAGTTTTACTGATTTCACCCTTAACGGTTAGCAATTATTCTAACATAGGAAACCAAGAGAATCGCTGTTTACAGGCTGACGTAGGCCTACGATCTGTTATCAAAAGAAATCATTTACGTTTATGGTGGCGCTCGTTACATTTGAAGACGTGATACCAAGGAAATGTTTCCCTCGCCAGTAGCTTTCATCTTAAATACACTCTAAATAAGATATTTAGGTACTAAAGGTTTTTCTAAACAATTTTTGTCACCACTCTGTAAGCCCGGTTAGGTGCTAAACACACACGTCTATTTGGGTGAACGTTTCACTTTTAAATACGTTGAATCCTATAGCTTAGTGTTTAACTTTTATATTTAGAATTTCGCGGTGTTTTTAAAGTGTAGGCAACATAAGTGTTTGATTGCTAAACACGTACTTTCTGGTGAAACTTTGTGTTCTTACATAATATATAGTACTGTATGAACATACAGCATGAATTTCAATAAAACACACAAAACATAGAATAAAAAACTGACATCAAAGTAAAATCCTGACTGTCTGTAATTTCAGTTGAATACTACAATTTACTCACGTAGTAACTATTTAGTTAAAAAGCATTACGCTATTAAATTATTGAACTTTAAGTAAGCGTTTTTGCCAAATGAAATGAACCTTTCATATTGTTATTGCTGTGAGCTTTTCCATCTGACATAATTAACTTATTATTTTTACCAATCCGAACAGATTTTTGAATGATTATGTCGGTATCAATTCTTAAAGGGCAACACCCTTCACCCCAAACTACAATTTTGGTACGGGGTACCGAAATTCTCAATTGGCTCAGCTCTTTGATTGACAGCTAATGCAAACAATGAAGAGTACCAAAGCTTATGATACACAGCATGAACGGTATTGAGAGTGTTTTGATTATATAAATTGAGTTTTTCTTTACTCACTTTGAAGCAATTAACTAGGGTTGTATCTGGATGAGCATGAATTTCAGACAATTGTAGGAGGGGATTAAGTGAGAAGGTTAGGAGAATTGGTTCTGTTTGGAATGAGAGAACTGGGCCTTTAAAAGAAACCAAATTCAAACATTACAATTTATTACCGAAGACTGCTGGTAAATGTGCACACGCTTTTCAAAATCGCTTCAAATTAACAGGATAAAACAGAAAGAAATAATTAAACCTTTTAGAAAAATACTGCAAATTTTACCACAATTGGTTTTTAACCTTATTGTATCTCTTTTATTTTTAGTCTGTCAATTTATAAAGCTTTTTACAGTTACAGGCATATCAATTGTAGACAAACTGAAAGATGATATCAACAGACACCATGGCAGACAGAAAACAATAACAGACAAGACATAATGAGAGACAATGCATACAATAGCGAGACAAGACAATAAGAGATAAATAGTATGCATACAGGCATATGGGCATATGGGCCTATGAATTTAGAAATCTACCTTATCCCGAAAGATTTAAGATGCTAGGGCTAACCACTTTGGAGCTGAAAAGGATTAGGGGAGACATGATCCAGGTTTACAAATTTCTCTCTAAAGAGATCCTTTGTTACATTGTAGCTATTTCTAAAGATAGCATAGGTAACAACAAAATTATTTCAAATCGGCAGTTTGTATTTATTAAGAACCTTTCCTCTTATAAGGCTGTCCTGGATATTGCTAATTCAATTACCAAAGGTTTTGACAATAAAGAGGTTACTATTGGTTACTATTCTTAAACTTTCTAAAGCTTTTGATACGGTAAACCACAATATATTACTAGATGAACTTGCTCACTATGGGTTCCGAGGAGTTACACTTGATTGGTTTTACAGTTACCTCGCAGGCAGAAGTCAAATTGTTAGCATAAATAGGCGGTTTTCTCTCTCCAGGAATTTTACATGTGGAGTTCCCCAATGATCAATTTTAGGACCCCTTGTTTCTTATTAACATTAATGATCTCAACTAAGGTATGTTTTGCCTTGTGTGTCGATGATACCAGTATTCTTTATAAGCATAGAAATATCAATGTAGCTTCACGTGTTGTTAATAATGAATTAACTTGCATTTCCAACTGGTTTAGAGTGAACAAATTATCGTTAAATATCAGAAACACCATCTATATGGTCTTTCATCCCTATCAGCGTAAGGTATATCATGTTGATATTTACTTAGACAAAACAAAAGTGTCCTTCTCTAATGAAATGAAATTTCTCTCGATTTGAATCAGGGGTATATCACGTTAACAGTATCAGTTTGAAAGTTTCAAAGACCATCGGTGTACTTTATAGAATCAGTAGTTATGTACCATGCAATATTATATTTATGGATTTATTTATGAATATTTTATAAATCTTTAATCTTTTCACAAGTCTCCGACTGTAGTATTGTCTGGATTGAAACTTATTCGACTTATCTTAATCGTATTTATGTCCTTCAGAAAAAAGTTTTAAGGATTATTATGGACCCGAATAACAGTGCTCCCACTGATGGGCCTTTCTTTGATCTCAACACTCTCACTAATTTTGATGTTTATAAGTATCAAACCACCATCTTTATGTTCAAGTATGTTTGCGGTTTCTTGCCCACAATATTTAACAATTACTTTAACTGAAACCAGGATTACCACCACTTCCATACTAGGGAGTCAGTTAACTTCCATACAAGTAGGTTTTCTACACAGGATTTTTAATCGTTCTCTTAACGTCACTGGTCCAAAGCTGTGGAACAATCTTAACATTAGTATAAATTCCAAATCAAAAGGTACATTTTGCAAACATTTGAAAGATCATTATATTTTACAAAGGTACAATATTTAAGTCACTACATATTTTTTCTGTATAATTTTCTATATGTTTTTGTGAATCGTGTGTTGTTGTTTATGAAAATGTTTTGCTATAAATTTCCTTTTATTTTTTTAAAGGGAGGTCTGCTCGTATAAACAACCTTCATACTTCTCTAGCCCTCCTCCACTTAACATTATTGACTTTTGTAAAAACTTTTCCTTTATTTAATTTAGTGGACATAAATTGAAATTGAAAACTGATATTGAAAATTGAAAGATCCAAAGTAATCCTCGTGTTAGAGGCCATTGTAAAAAGCTTGATAAGTCTTTTTCTATACTTGACATAAGGAAGTTCAGTTTCTCTCATAGGGTTGTTAATGAGGGGAATAGCCTGCCTGAATGGGTTATTAACTCTACATCAGTGCACCGTCTAAAGGTAAATATTAACAAGTTTTTCCATGACTGTGGTAGAATCTAATCTTTCTGGGCTCGTTAGGCGTTGGTGGTTTGCTCTTTTGTTTAAGGGGAGGGGACTGGATTACAGGGTATCTTATGGGACCCTTATAGCCCTCTTTTGCCCTTAAACCTGTTATATTATGTTATATGCAGACTGATCAGACAAGCAGAATAGCTCTTGGTAAACAGATTTATTACGTAGCCGGACAGTAGAATAGGATGAAGTGGACAAACTGACAAACAGATAAACAGACAAAAAACAAGTGAACAAAAAGAAGAATGTGTAAGCAATGTAGCAGCTATTCATTTATAGATAGTTGGCATGGTCAGATCGTCTACCAATGTTTTTAATTGCTAACAAACCCTCAACAGGAACACAAAACTCGTGACTAAGCGATCAGCACTCATGTCAAGTATCAAATAATGATGAACAGCCCTTGGAATTGTGACGGTGATTACCATAAAGAGTAAGTTAAATAAGCTGTTATCTAAATACTTTAATAACTAGCTTCCATTCAAATAAGTGCATACTTCTGAAACTCTGAAGTGATTGTCGTCCTCGGGAAACACTTCATATCTATCTTACCAACCACCCTGGACCTAAGTTTAGGTAATCCTTGAGATTTGTAGAATTCAATACAGTAAGAGTAGATACAAGCGTAATGTATCCGGTTATGGAAACAAAACGTTTGACGAAAATATCTGTACAAACTATTAAATAGGCTGTATTAGCTCAAAACCGATAGATTCAGTCGCCCTAATTTTGATGAATGTACCCTGGTTGCCCTTATTATGGTTTATTATCTGAGTTGCACAAGTCCTCAAATTACGTTTCTTGATTACAGTGAGATGACCGTGCGGTATCCCATGATCAACTTACGACAATGGATTAGCCCATGCGGGCTCATTTTAGGTTGGCAGTGGCACTCCTTGCCACCTCGTGTAGCACAACCCGAATGGCACTCCGTGACACTCCGGTTGTGCTGTTTAATTTGGTCTTTCTCTCACCGATTGGGTATAGTCTACTACGCTTACATAAAAAAAATGTAGCGTCGTTCGTGCACAGTGATTCATTAGCTTCCCTTTAAATTGACAATGTATAAAGTTTAAAAGGAGAAATAATTTTACCCTGTCTAAAGTGGGGCAGTTTGTTCTTGTTAGCTTTAAAAAGATGTGTGCTCAAGCAAACATTCACTTTGACGATCAGTAAGTGACATGCGTAAAGAGAGTGACTCTGCACACTGCAAATATGTTCACTCTATGGAAAAAGTCCAGTCAATGTGATTATGAAAATAATCGTATTGCAGGGGTGGCGCCAGCGGGGGAGGGGGCGTGGGGAACACTGCCCCCCCCCCCGTCGGGGAAGGTCGGTGGATTCGTCGGGGAGCCCTAAAAAATTAAAAAAAATTAAAAAAAAAAACGCAAGGTCCGGATTTTTCTGGATGGGTCACCTTGAACATATTTTTCCTTTGATAACACTATTTTAATACGCATAGGAATCGATTTTCAATTACTTCTCATAGCTTTAGTTCATAGCTCTGTCCCATCTTAAATCCGTGCGCGCAAGGTCACTCATATCCAAGACTTGTGTTAGGAACCTGGAAATTTCACGTGCAGACTTAACCAAGGGTGGCACCAGAGAGGAACCATGGGCCATGCCCTCGTCGGGTAAGGCTGACCTTCCCCTGTCGTTGAGAAGATCCAGTTTCGTCAGGGAGCCTTCATCTATAGGCCCACGATAAAAGGCGCAATTCCGATAAACGTTAGTCCCAGGACGATCTTCTTGATTTTGCTTCACTAGTTTTCCTTACAAAACGGACGAGAAGTTGTTCAGGTGCATGCAGAGCCCAAATGGTTTGCCATCTGTCCTGCCCTGACAGCCGAATTCGAGTAACGGTAATGACAATCGGCCAGGCCGTTTTCAGTTATTTATAATGATGAACAGAAGTGTGAGAATGTCTCCTGATACGTGATAAGCCTGACTTAAAATTCATTTGAAGCCACCTTGTTGTTACGTGACATATTTTCAAAGACGTCGGCGGGAATAATATTTGTTAAAATTGATAAACTTTTGTATTTTCGATGGATACTCCGTACAATAAAACACCCAATTTAACGCTCTTAATCACTCCGACAATTACTCTTGACAGGCATACCATTGAATAAAAAGCCCAGAAGTTGCATTGTAAACTTATCCAAAAAAAGCAAATTTTTTCATAAAATTCTAAAATTTCTCCAATACGATAAGCTGTTAATTTTCAAATCTTCGTTCAAAAAGGGGAAAAATTTTTCAGACACATTTCCCCTTTCGTCTGAAAGCCTTAGTACCTAGGCCTTGTGCGATGAAATGCGTAACCCCAAAAGAGTTCCAGCTGTCAGTCGCCTGTGTAACGTTTTTTATTTTTATGAAGGACAGATTCTTCAATGAAAACCCCAACTTTTTAATGGTCCTTACAAAAGCCAGATTTTTTTTTCAAATTTTCTTCTAAACAAACTCAAGATTTTTAAATATTTGTTGAAAAAAGCCAAAAAAAAAGCTACGCGCGCCTCAGATGCTACCAAGTCACGTCCCACTGGGACTTACTCATCCTCTTTGTCGGGGACTCGACTTGCTGGCCCCCCTGTCGGGGAGCCTGGCCCCCTGTCGGGCAAATCCTAGCGTCACCCCTGTCTTATTGTACAAGATCATAAGAGTGCAACTTTTCTGACTGTGACCAATGTTTGAAACCATGTCCCGGTAGAGCCACTCATCTAATAGTTGTCAGGTTTTGTGATCTGATCCAACAACCCCAGTATCGACCATAGGTTCTGGTAGCATACCAATTACTCCACCATTTACTTACATAGTAAATTTAATCCTTTTTGTGTGGCAAATGGGACCTTTCAAACGTTTTCAACTTGGAGGTATAACCCTCCAGTGGTGTAGAAAGTAATATGATAGTGTTGGGGGCAGTTTTGGACCATGCACCTCACCCAACCCCATTGACCAAAAGGTACATTTTTTGCTAAATATTTTCGTTTTTTCTACGAGCAGGAACTCTTTTGAAATAAGAAAAAAAAATTCTGAACTTTTCTTAAGTTTAAACATTACTGTACTAGGAGCGTGATTTGCGGCACGCGGAGCGCCATTTACAAATTTGTAAATAAGGAGCTTGTGTTGCAGAAAAAGATATTGAATAAGGGTTTCCTGTAAGGACATTTGAATATTTGCCGAACTATTGGAAAATCTACGTTTCCTATCAGCATTTATCTGAGATAGTATGTAGACTGAGAATCGCTGCATGATGTTACATGAGTGCAAACTGAGGCTTTTCGGAGACATTCAAAGGGCACCCGAAACGTTTTAGCCTTTTAAAAGCCTTTTTGGCTTTCAATATTTAAATATTGAAAGCCTATATAAAAGGAACTTTTAGAGAAACGGTACACTATAGGCCCGGACAAGTTTACCACTGACCAGTGGAGTAGCCACGAGGGGGAATAGGGGGTTAAAACCCCCACGTGACCAAACCTAGCAATGCAAAATACACTTAAAATAATGTTTTTTCTCTTTATCCTTAGATTTTTCCCTCGTGTTGTGCCCCCCCCCCCCCCAGCACACCACGATCCTAGCTACGCGCCTTCTCCTGACTGCTTTATGAGCGACCACTTGCTGCCTTAAGGCTTGCGATTTAAGATGCGGGAAGCGCGTAGAAAATTTTGCCTTTTTTAAAACTTATAATTACAAATATGGAGCTTCTATTACGAGGGATTCGAAATTTTATGAGGAAAACTAGGGAAAACCTCACTGGTGTCTCAAATGGCAAAATTTCCGACTTTTCACCTTTTTGAGCCGGAAACAATCGCCTCCTCCAATGGCTACGTCACTGCTCTGCAACATTGAATATGATAAAATTTTGACATTTCAATTATCAAAAAATCCATCTACAAAGAGTACTCAACTGACAGGGTTGCAAGTCATCTGATGATAGATGAGTATGAGAGCCTTTAAGTACGGCAGGCCAATGGTCCCCTGCCTAGAATATGAAGTCTTGCTCGAAAGACTATGCTCAGTTGGCGCGGAGCGTACAGAAAATTTGGAAAATCGCCAGCCCTTCACAGACAACCGAAAATGGCATTTCTCGGGCTTGTAAGTAGTAGCTTAATTTTCCATCAAATGTTAACACTACTGTATCAGGGACGTATTGTGGCGCGCGAAATGCGCCGAAATTTTCGCCCCTTTGAAACAAATATGTGAAGATATGGAGCTTGTATTGAGTGGAGGGAATAATGAAGAATCTGCACTTCCTTTGTACATTGGTGGCAAATCTGGGAATGATTTCCTGACGACTGAATCGTTGTTGCTACGTAATGTTATCTAAGGCCTACGAACCGTGACTCTCCGAAAATTTTGCTTTCTTTGAGATTTGGAAAATCGAAAAAAGGGCTCTTTTGACCCTGGGAGTGGGGACGGAAGCATGCTTCGCCCCTCCTCCCTCATTTTTTGTTGGATGCTGCCGTCCCCTAGCCCCCCCCCCCCTTCCCACTCCCTACGCCTGTCTACTCCTCTAATGTCGAAACCAACGCCAACGCTCTTTTACATTGATTTTAGTTCTTACGTCTGAACGACTGGTATTTGAAGCTGAGAGCAAGAGCGTAGGCAAAGGAAGGGGTAAGGGGTCCAAAGGAGGGGAATGGTGCGAGTCCCCCTCCGCTTGTACATATTTTGGATTATTTGTATTGTCCTTATGATATCCCTTGTATTTCCCACTTCTACGTGTGATGAACAGGTTCAGGAAATGTCATTTACAGCAATCTGGGGACAAAATTATCGTACACCCCGATAGGTTTTTGTCCACACCCGATAGTTGACAAATTTTCTGGCTACGGGCATAACCGGGAGATCTCGTTGTAGGAAGAATAGATTATGCTACGATTGATACATTAATCTAGTGCATATCCCAAAATATAATGCGAAATAATTCCTTAAATACCTTAAGATTCCTCCTTTTTCATTAAGACTTCACGCTTCATAGTTTAATTAAGCGCTCCTCCACAGAGAAATGGCTCGGGTTTGGGGGTGTTACATTTTTGTGTAAACAGTATCAGCTTCGAATTTATTAGAATTATCGCTGCATTACGGCAAGAGCAAAGAAAGTTAAAGGCTGCTTTGACTTACACGTACACTTAACTTAAGGGAAAGTTACATCAAAAGTATAATTTTTGCGATCTATAGGAAACAATTCTAATCAATGAACTGAGACTTTAATCCAAATCTGATATGTATTTCTTGAGATTAACAAATAAATTCATTACATGTGAAAAGATTCTGTGGTTGTCGGCTTTATGTAATCGTCCATTCTTAGCATATGAAAAACATGAAGCAAAAAGATATTTCCAAATATCCTTGCCCATGTAGCAGTAGTATATTTATAATATCCTTACTCACAATATCTCATTTGTATGGTATTTAGGTCAAATCAAGTCTGAAATCTTGAAGCGGACGTTTACTCTCGGATTTCTGGTGAAAATTGCACTGAAATCCGATGTTTGGTTTTCAAGATATCGACAGATATGTGCATTTTCTCTGAATTTTTTTTAAATTCATGACAAACAAAGCTATATGCCAATTGACACTTTTGGTAGATTCGTTAATTGTTGTTTGGAGTGACGAATGACTGACTGCTTTTGAATTAGAACAAATGAATTGAAAAAGCAAAAGTAACTGAACATCCAAACGAAAGTGTTACTGGAACTTTATGTATGGTCACATGTTCTGGTGAAAGACAGACGTTGTGTCAGGGTCGTATCAGTACAATGTTATAAATGTGAGAAGTAGCTTACACGTTAAAGAAAAACTTCTTGCCGAGGTAAATTAAGGAGCATTTGGAAACTTTTGCCAAGAAAAGGGCAAAAAGTTGCCCTTGTTGATAACTTCATTAACCAGTCAGATACTCATAAAGCTCACGTTTTACGCATGAGGCACAGTTTGGTTTTTCTGAGGTAGGAAAAAAACATGTTTCATAAATCGGGAATTGTAAGGTTCCTGTTTCTAGTTTTATTACAATTCCATTCGAATATTTTATGGGATATTTTTGGACTTAACCACATTAAACCGACACCGATCTGCAATGCAATCAGGTCGCAAGATAATAAAGCCTAAATGAATTGTGTATGAGTTAGATGAGGTTTTCCAGCTCAGTCTCTAGCTGATCGCTTTAGGACGGGTCTAAAACGACCTCTCATCCAGTTGTAGCTTACTGAATGTTTCCCACACCATTGATTATACGGGTTTACGGTAAACTCGTCCCCTGGGACAACTTGGCCGGGACAACTCGGCCCGATCATCTCGGCCCATGAACAAGTCGGCCACCGCGACAACTCGACCCCTGAGACAACTCGGCCACCATTGAATAAGCAATAGGCACCCTTCTTAAAATAAGTATTAACGTTAGAAATACAAGTATACAGGCTCGCTTAGCTCCAAATGTGTCATGCCTGGGTACTTCACTTGGCCGCAGACCGCAGAAAAGTACAAAAGTATGTACAAAACTTTTCGATATGTTTTAATGAAACCAAGCACTTTTCTCTTGTAAACTATTTCACATTTGAAGAGAAAAAGTTGTCACATGACTCTCAACAGCCAATCATGAAACAGGACTTTTTCTGAAGACCTCCTGACCCCTGAGAATCAGGCTCAATCGCAGTAGGCCCCATTTTCAAAGCCTTCGGTATGATCCAACCAGATGTTGAGCTCCAACCCTGTAAGTCAGATGCTCTTACTTGAACGACTTGAGCATGCATGGAGTTGGTTTCAATTGTATGAAAGCTTCGTGCGTTCAATGTGATTATCGAGTTTCTGTCGCTTTGCCTTTTTAAGGTATGCGGATTTGCGTATGTCACACATCCTGCCTGGTTGAAGTAAAATGACATTGATGACGGTATATTATGGCTGGAATTTAAAAAAATAAAAAGTATTATTTACCGATCATTTGGGCAAAACGAAGTGTCACGGCTGTAAAACTGTTTTGCGACCAGCATACTTTTGCAAAGTCTGTCAGCGTGACTTCGTTATCTACTGAGCTTGAAGGGGGACAAAACGCAAGCTTAATTTCCATTGACTGTGTTTATCTGTAAAGCAACGTATTCAGACCTTTAGTCGACATTTCGTTGAATATGTTATAATTTTTCCTGCTGTAATCCTGTATATGTCAGTATGAACAGGTAGCAGTGGTCAGTTTTTTTGCAGTTGGGAGAAGAATTTCACGAAAGTTCCCCGACGAAAATGCTCTCAGTGCAGTCAGTATTTAACAATTACTTGGAAAGAAGTTGTTAAACAGTTAATGAATAATTTATATTGAATCAAAAGACAGATCATAAAACTGTGAGACCCTGTACAACATTCCACTATACAATAATTTTGTATAATTGAATGAAAAAAATAATGGATGGTCAAAACTTGAAAGGGTAACTGTAAAATAATTTCAAGTAATTCCAGTAGATTTTCAACAAGCAAAAATAATTTATCACTGTTAGATACACAAGGGTATTGTTTACATATCCACATACATGTAACCGTGTTTGCATGAATGTGGCTGTGTGTAGGTGTGTACTTGTATTGTAGTACAAACAGAGGACACGAACAATGGATTTTCGGTCCTCTCAATTCAATAGTCCTCTCTTGTCCAAACAATAATTATACAGTCTATTGTTAAGGTTAGGGTTAAGGGAGCAGGAAGAAAGGAAAACACAGTGAGGTCCCAGGTTGTATTAAAAGACAACATGTAGGTGTTCCTATGTTTTTGAGGAATTTCCATGTTACAAACCTATATGTGTTACGTATGCGTTTAGCATAATTAAGTCGGGGACATATTCATTTTTTGTCCCAGTGAAATGGGGATGCACCCCAAACGTGGATAAGAGCGTGTGTGCTTTTGTGCAAAGTGACGACACACACAAACTCTAAGGTGCATCTCTCAGATTAAAAATGTGTAGATAACACGAAGTCACGGAAACATTTGTGTGCACATTATTGAATGAGTCCACTGATCATGCGCATTTTGACTTGGTAACCAGTAATTGAGACTGAGGCTGATTCAAATACATTTGGTTCCACATTAGTGTAAGGGTCGCAACATATGAAAATAGGATAAATACTTTGAAGTTATTGGAAAAAAGAGTTATCCAACTTTAAATCTGACTCTAGCCAGCTTTCGTAAGTTTCAATTCTTCTCTAATTTTTGGTCCATATTTGCGGTTTATCACCTGTTTAACTCCCACATAGATGTATCTTTACTTTAACGAATTAATTAAGAGATCATTCATGGCAATAATTATTAGAGGGAAATATCGGCCGGGTTAAGAAATATAATTCTGTCATATAACATATTAGTTGCTTACGGAGTTACTGATTGGACAATCAATATTATTACCAAGTATACATAAGTTGTAAAGGTTAAATAACAATGGACCCTGCAATAGCTTGGAATAAGCCACCATCAGAGATTTATGGAGGCCATCATGATGCTGCAGGGCGCAAACGCCGAGTGCATAGAGCGATAGCATTACCAGAGGTTGCTTTATCATGTTCTAATACACAGGTCGGGAGTTGTTTAATCTAAGATTTAGCATAAGATGAGGTTTATCCCAGAATAACCCACGGTCACATTACCGTAATAGACCAATACATGTTGTTCACTTATTTTTATTTTAAATGAAAGCTGAACCAGCAATTCCTCTGGGACAAAATTTTATTACTTAGCTTATAATTAAACAAGCTGTTTTCCATAGTTCTTTTACCCACTATGCACTTCATTTTGCTCTCATTTCCGCCAGAACAGACACACTGTACTAATTGTAATTTACAAAAAGGATTTATGTACCTATCAACTAACTCATGAGACGAGGAAGTTTTATCTAATACTGGTCTTGCTTGAGATTTCCATCATCTTTTGTGACTCATTAAGCTAATTAAATCGACGCATGCCTCCCTAGAGTTCTGTGTTTATCTCATGCAGTATTCAGTTTCCTCTGGTTTTAAATATTAATGAAAACTGAATGAATTCAATGTATTCATCGACTTGCGGCATATTCAAACCATGACTCCCTCCAATCCTCAAATGATTGCTAAAGGCTAAAAATGCATTGCAAGTTTGTAACAAACAGGCTTGATAGATTATTTAAACATTCAAACAGTTTTCATGGACAGGTGTTGTACAATAAGAAGCCTTTTAAAAGTTCGCCGTACTTCGATAGCTTCCTTGGTCACAGCACCCTGCAGCAGATATCATTTTCATATTTAAGTTTCTGTCATCTTTCGTATAATATGTTTTATTCAAACAATAACATCGCCTCAACGACTATTCCTTTGCTTGATTTAAGTTCTTTTTTCCACAGTTTGTTTGCTATTATTATGATATAAGGTCCAGACCTTGTGATGTTGTCTATCTAGAAGGAAATGTTGCAAAAAAGTCATATTTGACCAACGATGGAGCATTAACTGTTTTCCCCCCAAATCAGCTCATCCTCAAGTTTTATTCATCCCGAGACCATTTGAGTCCCAAAAGGGTCAGTTTCTGGCTACCTTCCTGCTACCATTTATTACTGTGCACCGATATAAGTTTCTTTTCTGTGGAACTGGTATCTAGAAAACTTGGTTATTTGATCTTAAGTATGTTCATTAATTTCCGATTCCCCTCTCCACCTCGTGTTCCCATACCCTAAAACTATCGCCTGTAAAATGCTTACAAAAGGCCGTTGTTACTCATCTTTCAACTGGCGGTTTGTAGGCGCCACAAAACCGAGCGGTCCCCTTCATGGTTGACCTCTGTGGGCTTTTGGGGGGTGGGGGTTGTAGAAAAACCACGGTATTTCCCGCCTGTCGTAAGAGACGTTTACAGGTAAATCAAATTTGATCTTGAAAAATAATTGGGGATAAATTTGAAATTTGAACTTTTCTATGTATTTGACTGACACTGTGTAACACATTGTGGTGGTGTGTCGTTAAATCTCTCCTAGCTTGCCTAACTTTCCTAATGGTTAGTTGACTTCTGTTTGTTTCCTCGTCATGGTTTACCGTAGTACTATGTTTCCAACAATGCATATATAACGCTTGTTTGGGTACTACAGAACGTTATCAGTCATCTTATGCAGGCATATCTTTGCCTTCATGGTTTCTCTCAACATATTACTTACCGTAATTTTACTTCTCACGTAAACCAAACTTTAGGGTTACGTCATGGTCGTACGGGACATGAGGGCTGATGCTTTCCCCCTCCCTGCCCCTCACCCATTGGCCAAAACCTTGCTGAATCAGACAGACACCGGTGTCTCAGTGAAGCAAGGAATCCAAAAGTTATGGGATTTGTTGTTGGTCAAAAATTCACCCCCTCCCCCCCCCCCCCCACGAGAGAAAGTCCCTTACGTCCATGGGTTATGTCCATAATTCGTTTTTCGTCTTCCCCGCATGTTGGTCACAGTTTAAACAT
Organism: Holothuria scabra; assembly: GCA_037179385.1. Classification (NCBI taxonomy): domain Eukaryota; kingdom Metazoa; phylum Echinodermata; class Holothuroidea; order Aspidochirotida; family Holothuriidae; genus Holothuria; species Holothuria scabra. The sequence continues at coordinate 28,642,754 of CM074189.1, forward strand.
GCCTTCATAATCAACTGAGTAGAGAAGGTCAATCCTGCGAGGTCGTGAACGAGATTTTGCAAGTCCTTTACTTTTCGTCATTTCCGTAAGCGTTCCTGTTGTGGAGAACACAGTAAGGTTCATAGTTCGTTTATTATGTTGTTTTGAGGCATTTATAGTGGCATTTATTACCCATAAGCATTGAATCTCCATGTGATGATGTCCTCAGCAACACACTGTCCCTTTCCCTTTTAAGGCATATTTTCATCATCCCAAACAGTTCCAATTCTCCCAACCTACTTACTCCTAGCCCTCCCACATTTAGGAAACTCATCTTTATCCAGACACAATCTTAGTTTATTGCTTCATGGCTTGTCCCAGTGTCCATACAAGTCCATAATGTGTAATCAAGACACTCTCAGTGCCCATGCTGTGTAATTTAGCTATGATGCATTGTTTGAATGTGATGCCAATCAAAGAGCTGTACCAATTGAGAGTTTTGATATATGCATACTGAAACTGTAGTTTAGGGTGACGAATAACTGCCTTTAAAGAAACTTCAATCCCAGTTTACAAATTTATAAGGTTTGTTGCGTCTTTGTTCCCTTTTATGATTCGTTAACGGGTGATATGTTACAGTAGTTCTTAACCTAAACAATCTAAGAATAGTATTATTTCATTTCCATGTGGTGTGAGCAGATCATGACACATATTTCAGCCGGATTTGAGTTCGAATGAAGAATACGTGATATCATAAACACATTTGACCTTTTTGTTTTTAGCCCTTCAAAGTTAAAAACCGGTTTTCTTTCTTAAATTTTTGGAGTTAACCTCAATTAAATACGTGAAATACGTGAGGTTTTCAAATCCTTAACAAATCGTCATAGAACAGCCGCTATCTCATTTCAAAGTCAAAACAATTAATTTTGAAAGCAAATTCCTATTGACGCCGGTTAATGACGTTCCTACTGCATGCTTTATATAAACTTTGAATTTAAAATGTCGTAACTAGAGTAACCCTCAGATATCTCGAGAACTAGCCTTCACATATACCAGTTGAACTAGAATCTCACATATCTATATAGTTCCTCTTTCAAAGATTACATACTAAGTTGCTTAAATCCTCATACTAACTGTTCCACCTTGGAGAACATATTTTTGGCATCTTTCTTGGCACCCTTTGACACCATGCACCATATATAGGGTACAAATCGCAATTCAACAAGTTGGATCATTTTCCAGTACAATAATTGCTTTTGGCTGAAAACCTCAAATTACTTCGTTAAGTTCTGGTTTGGAATCTGGAGTCCCTCATTGCTAAGCCGAATGGCTTTCAATTCCGTGCTAATTTTTAACCGCTCACTTATATTTAAGGTAAGATGGTGGGGAATTAACAGTGCGGTAACAATTTGTCCTCAGTACACTAGCAGCGTAGCGTTGGGCCCAGTGCTCACCTCCCAGGGAAAAACCCGCGCTCAAAGTGCCCTTGTGGAAAAATTTTGAAATGTACCGGCGTTTTATATCATGGTTAATAACGTAGGTCATATAATTCCCGAAAGGTTCGTGAAACTCGTTATTCCCCTCTGGTCAAAAACACAGGTATTTGTTACCCCTTTACTGCCAAGTGAAGCGGGATCTTTTTTGACAGGTTACACTACCTTTAAAGAGTAGGAATGATCGTTCCTCACTGTACGGTATTTAGTGAAATGTGTACCCTTTAGTAACCATTAGAGAATTCACTCCACTGAAGCATGGACAAACTTCTCCTGTACTTGAAGTCCTTGCTTGCTACGCAACTGACAAAAAGCAACATTGTTGCAGATTACATGGTCCAGTTACCGCCTTTTGTTATCTGCGGTTTACTATTGTTGTCGAATAGGCCAAGTCGTTACGCTATCGTCCAAGTCATGACGTCCACTTTAAAGGAGCAGAATTCTCTAATGACTGACAAGGCAGCATGCTGAAATTGGCTAACTCATTTGACAGAAACTGAAAATATTTCGGTGCACAGTCTGCAAGCAATCAGGAAAAAAATGACTTCTAATACAGAATAACGATACGCACCCATCACACAATAGCGATTCGACCACTTCTTATATAGGCCGCCATCAGTGAAGTAGAATCACGTGAACTTTTGCTACATAAGACACATCAATTTCGAGTATGAGGTACAGTACACCTCTATCTTCTGTCTGCAGATATAGTATATGATGAGGTGGCGTTCGAAAGGAGAATGGATACTCACAAATAAAAGTGTGAACTTTGTCACCCTTTAATGGAATGACGAATTTAAATTTACCACATTAGAGCGTTAATTCACTCTTAGAAGAGTGGAATTCACTTCAAAAAGTGTGGAATGATCTTCAATAGACCGAAGTTTCACTTTTTAATGGAGTGCCTACAGCGATCAATCTTTGAAAAAACTGATTGTTGCAGGCAGTCTTGGAAAAGTGAATTTCCACTATTTCCGCAGTAAAATTTCACTCTTCCTGAAGTGAATTTGACTCTTTTTGGATTTAATTTCACTCTTTTTGGATTTAATTTCACTCTTTTTGGATTTAATTTATTTAATTTCACTCTTTTTGGATTTAATTTCACTCTTTTCGGAGGAAATGAACACTCTAGTGGAAAGAATTTCCACCTTTTGCGGTGCTAGAGACTGACTTAGTTCACTCTTTTGATTTTATCTCCATGTTTTTGTATGAATAATCTTTCACTGGTACGCAACGATGTTTCAGGAAAGCACCAGTCGGTACACCCCCCCCCCCCCCCACCTCATTCGCTTGGATGTGTCGCTTTTCTGCAGTAGATTGAAGTAGGATTTTGATCAATTCTTGGATGTTTATTTTAACCATGTTCATTACAAATAGTTCCCAAAGTACGTGGAACTGATTCTGATCCCCAATAGAGTATACTTGAATTAACCGTAGCCCGATGAGAAATTACTCACACTTTCAAAACAATGTTTTGAAAACAATAAAATTTTCCTAGGAACTGCAAATATTGAAGAATTTAGCACCATTTTGCATCTAAACCCTCCTCCTCCTTCCTGCACGGCCAGGACAGGAGAAAGGTTTTAGGACAGATCAGATGCCCTCCCTCCAACAAAGTGAAAATCAAGTCCAGGCCCATGGTGTAAGTCTCCTTGTTCCTACATCTGTACATGTCATATGCTCATGGTAAAAAAAATTAATGTATTTTTTTACAAACACGAATTTTATTTAACATATGCATGCCTCCACAATTTTTTTTTTTTATTTCCAACCCTTTTTATCTTTCTGTCGGTCTGTTTTTTTTTTTTTTTTTCCTTTAAAAATATCTGAAGACCTTTTACAAATATTGCTAACAGACATAAAAAAAATATTTGTCTATAGATAAAATAGGAATAGAGCGTTATGTCAAATTATAGTTGATAAGGATAAATTCATTAAAGTTAAAAAAAAATCATTCATTATTGGTTTGCTTGTAGGTCGACTACGCCAACATGCTTATAAACGGTCGTAGGCCCTGCGGGACTCGAACGATGGATATCAAAATCGCCTCCATAATATTGACTTGTGGAAGCCTGGAGTGAACTGCTGGATCCTTTATGAATAAATTATTGCACTTGTGTTCAAGAACGACGTTAACATTTTATTTTCTTCATTTACATTTTATACCTTGAGGAAATTAACGAATCTCAAGGATAAGTTCATCTTTCTACTGTATTCTTGATCAGGCTGGAGAAACTGTGAAGAAGGCACCTGCCATACAAAGCCTCATATTATTAAAAACAAAAGCATGCTGTGAAATATCGCATTTCAAATCATTCCAATTTTTTCTGGATCCAATTGGTGTAGGCTTGTTATGGCGAGAAAAAGGGGAAAAATGTATCCCGCACATATATAAAATGTCAGTGAGGCTGAAACTATTTTCATCTTCGAAAGTCTTGCCTAAAATTCGCAAAAAATAATTACTCTTTCCAATATCCCGAAGGGAATGTCCCTCAGTCGATCACTGCCCTCTATTGCATTCGTTAGAGATGTATTGTAGTTATTTCGTGAACTATTCAATAGTTGCCTAACCGGATATCTCAGTCTGTTTGCATATTGGCAAGCAATGCCCAACTAATTATTGCCTAAACAGCCGGAACCCATAGTAATGGATCCGTTTTTAGAATTGAGTTGATAATACAATCACTCAAGTTGTCGAACCATGTTCTTGATATGTTCTACTTGTGTAAGATGATTGGAAGGCGACTGTTGAACAACACTTAAAGGAAAATATTTAGTATTTCCATACGGCTTGTAACAAAGTCAAAGTCTATACTGAGTAGCCTAGCTCAGAGCAAAGTAACACTGTAAGATGCATATTGTTTCCAGTTAGTAATTTTAATGGGAGTTGGTGATCTATAAACTCTCATTGCCACGAGACTCCGCTTTTAGCCATAGAAAGAGTAATATTGACAATTTTCTCGAGCCTATAAATAACATTTTACATTGCACTATCTCGATGTATGTGATACGTTTTGACTTCATTGTTTATCGTGCACAATTTACTACGTTCGCCTTCAAACAAGGTCGGGAGTAAACGTCACATATGTGTAGACTTTGGACGTTTCGACTTTAATTAAACTTTGTGTGTCTTTACATCTAGTCTTCAATTTTGGATCGTCGTGACATCTGTCATTTAAGCAGATTTACATATGGATTTGTTTTAGGAAAGGAAACAGCAAAGTTTTGGTGTTTCGTGAAGTAAAAAATATCATTTTTACGGACGATCGACACAAAAATGACGAGAAAAATGAAAATCAAATTGGAAAAATTCGAAAAAGATCTCGAGGAAGTTGAGTTTAGTCGAGAGAGCGACGGTGAGTAAACTTGAAATTTTTGCATGGCTGTCCAAACCGTCACACACAGTTCTGAAAGTTAAGAGACGTCATTAATATGGCTTTGGCCAGAAAGGATTAGTTTGGGCTTTTCAGTTTCTGTCCTCCTTGGCAGACTTTGAAAACACAGCCTTCTCAGTATAAGTCCGCGAAAACTGGTTTGCCCTGACTGTATAAGCGCGAATACCAAGGGAAGGCAGTTGTAAATAGGGCTTTGGACATGGCCTCTTTTGTTGAAAGCCTGATTTTTTTCCAGCCCTTCCCCCGCAAATAAGATGGGCACCAAACTTTGCTAGAACTCCAAACGTTTGATATTGGCTGATATGGTTAGATTGAAGTCAAATGTAGTCTTTTCTCACATTTTCTTGCTAGCACCTTGGGGCCATCAGCAGCTTAAATCAGGATAAACTCCTCCTTAAAATGTAACAACACCTGGAGCCTAAGTTAATGCACTCCGGTATCTTACCTTATTATTATTTCTTTTCAATCTTTGGCCAATCATTGCTTGTATCATTTGCTCTAGGACTGCAGATTTATTTGGTTATACCAAGCAGCTGCAACAAAGCTTCCTGGTTATATCTAATATCGGTTATACCTAATACACAAAAGTTTTTTAGTCCTCCAAAGCGACCATTTCGAACCTTTATTCAGCACAATAATCCAAACCGTCCATGGAATGCTTCTCCCAATTAAGAAGTTGACATATTTATGGATCTGTTACAATTTATTGAAACGCCTTTCCTTCCTTGGGAGGAATACAAATTCTAACGTATTTTGGAAATACACATAGTTTCTGGGTCAAAGATGTTATCATGAGTAACATTTTGTTCTAGGAGTCTCAGACTTGTCATCCTAACCACTCTGCCACAGAGCAAACGAGGGGAAATGGGAGGGGTAGGGGCGTAAGTGACAACACTCCTTCGTGTGATGATGGCATTATGATAGAACGAGTGCACATCGCATTGTCATACAGATAGTCCGCGTAACTCCTTCTGTGTCTCTTAAGGCAGGTGGCAAATGAAGATGATTTGAATGCTGTCTTATCTCACCAAGACTGAATCATTTTTTTTCCAACCAATTGGTTTAAGTCAAGCCGACACGGCCTTTTTCAGTTTTGGCTGACTGATTTGTTTTCCCTACACCATTGCTTTTGCTGAGCATCAAGCACAATGGCAGTAGGTTCTGTTTTTATATGACCCGGGCAGGACTCGAACTCCCGATCTCCCGACTGCAAGTCTGATGCTCTAACTACTTGGCCTTGACACGTCCTATAACCCGTAAGACACTATGTGAAATGGTTTAGGGCTTAATTTTTGACTCAGAGATATGTTAAAAACCTTAGAGCTTCCGGAGCCTCCCCCCAGACCCCAACCGAGGCTTTGCCCCTGGACCCCACCAGAAGCCCTACAGCGGGTCCCTGGACCCCGTTCGCATGAACTCGGGCTTCTCGAAAAATGATTTGCCTCAAACGGTTTCTCTCGTGCCCACCATTTGACCCCACCTTTTAAAATCTCGCTACCGCCACTGATGGACCGCCCCTTTATTGTGATGTAGATCATGATAATATGGGCCTCTAACAAGTTGCACAAGTGAGCAATTTCTTACAGACGGTTTGATCATAGTTCCTACCAGGACTGTAACCATTCATGGGCGTCCGTAGGAAAGGGCAAGGGGGCCCCTGCCCCCCCCCCCCCACTGGAAAATAAAAAATTTGAAATAAAACGTATAAAAACAATGCAAAAACCCGAACAAAACGTGTTTTCCAAGTATCTATGCCAAAAATAGGCTTTAGAAATGCCATTTCCGGCGATCTGGGAGGCATTTTGAGCTGAAATTTTCGCACGTTTCATGTCAATTCATGGTGACTCGGAGGTTTTGCCCCCGTCTAGAAATTTTGCCCCCCTGACTTTTTTCCTGCGGACGCTCATGTAAACATTTACTCACTCCTTATTCCTATTACCAAAGTGATCTTTTAGCCAAAATTTTCTGGTGTGTACAAAAACGACACAATCTTATTACAAATGGAACTCACTAGTCAATATAGCTATATACCTGCAAAAGATTAAACCTGCATAAGTATAGTTCAGTTCCAAATAGGGATTGGGATAAGGTTAGATAACTTTTTGCTGATTGCATGTGCATGGAAGCATGATAGTTGGCACTGAGAATGTAAAGTTGATCGGAGATATTTGCAGCGACCCACACCTCCCTGACCAAACCATGCAAATGTTCAATTAAGTTGCGGAACCAAAAAACACTCCCTAACCCCACAGCAGGCTGACAATTCTCTTTATTACATTAACTTTAGTCTCTTCTCTTAAAATGCATACGGGATTATCAAGTAGTTTAAGCATCAGACTTGCAGTCGGGAGTTCTAGATTTCGACTCCTTCCAGGGTCATACCGAAGACTTTTAAAACAGAAACCTACTGACATTGTGCTCAGTGGCGGAGCTAGGGATTTCGGTCAGAGGGGGGCGAAAATGGTCTGCAGGGGCGCTTCGAAGGAGTAAATACCCTGAGCCTCAGCACGATCGAAGCCACGGCTTTTCAGACTTTCCATTTAATTTTCCGCACGTGGTAGAAGACTTCTATCAAACCATGTTTAAATTTTCTATCCATGGGCCTCCGCAGAAGAAAATGGGGGTGGGGCAAAATTCTTTTAGGGGGGAAAGCTCCGAGCCACCATGAGTTGGCGCGGAGCGCAAGAAAATTTGGGCCCAAAATGCCACTCAGATCGCTGGAAATGGCATTTCTAAAGCCTATTTACCGCATATAAATAGGGGAAACACTGGGGGAACTGTCAAGACATGTTCATGTTAACTATCTTCGTCTTTTTCTTTATGTTTTCTTCGTTTTTTCAGGCTTTTTATTTTCCAAGGGAGGGCAAGTTCCCTACTTGCCCCTACATGCGGACTCCCATGTTTCTATCCCTCTCTTTCACATTCTAGTATTGAGGCGGTCATTATATTTTGTGTTATTGTCAGGTCTCGATTTAAGATTTTAATGTAATATTGGGCTTCTTTGAGAAGATTAAGATTAAACCTGCTAGAGCTTACAAGGGGACAAAGTCAAAGAAATTATTCACCGTCATGTGTATATGCTTGGCATATGGAAATCAAGATAAGTACACGAAGAAACATTAATTGACGTAATTTACATGTGACCACTCTGAAATAGCCATTAATTAGGTACATTGGAGGAAAAAGCTTAGACAAAAGGTCTGCTTGGCTCTCTAGATACCGAATTATAATAAATTAAAGTAGCCTACACCTAGACTTATTAGATGCAATTTTATGGCTTTTGAGACCATGACAGTACAGAAATAAGTATTTTCATGGGTTTGTCGTGCAGTGTCAGAAATAGCCTACATGAGAATGGTCACTTGAAGAAGAGCAAAATGGAAACTGGTTATTAAAACCTTTAATTATTACCACTATTGTAACAATTTATTTTATTTGAACCTCAATACTCTCTTCAAATGATTTTGAAAAATCCTTTGGAAGCTATTTTGGTATCTTTATAAACCTTTTTTATTGTCTATGCTGACTATTATCCCCGACAACAAGAGGCTATTTGCGCTACAATTATTGTTGCGCCCTTTGAAACATCCTTTATTGGCCGGGAGGGTGAGCGGCAATATTCATCAGTGCAACATTCATTAGTGCGTATAAAGCATACGTTTCGGCAAAACCCATCCCTATATTACAGAAGACCCTTTTCATCAGAATAAAATGCAGATAGTACAGTATACTTATCTGGTGGCTGTTTGAGCATTTTGTTATCTGGACCTTGAAACAACGCTATTAATTTATGTCTTTTGCCAATAATGGTGCAAGAGTAAAGTATGTTCAAAACCTAAAAAGGGCGCCGACAGACGATTTTGGTCCGTCGGGGGGGGGGGGCGACCGCCCCCCCCCCCTCCCCTGACCATATGGCAGCTCCGCCATTGAATTTGTGCTTGATGTTCAACATAACTACGGAATGAAAAAAACATGTCACTAACCCAAAACTGAGATAAAGCTGTTGTCGCCACAATTAACATAAAGCTGGTGTCACTCCAACTGAAATAAAGTTGCGGTCGCACCAACTGGGACCAATTGGTTAGATACTTGGCCGGAGACCTCCATCATTATACAAATGTGGCCGTAGAACTCCATGTTTATAACACAAAGCAAAACATGAGAAGATAAGATCCATTGAAGATAAGACCATTGAAAATGAACATTGTGCACTCTCAATGTGTTAGTTCATGGTTAATTGGAAAGATTACTAATTGTTTTAGTCGCCGTGATCAACCAGAGTGGACGTTTAAAAGTATTTGAAAAGTATACGTCCCGTCTTCGTGGCAGTTATGACTTAAGTGGAATTTTACCGAAGACAACGCAAAAGCAATGCAAAGCAAGAGGGCGGACGGTCAGTGGGTAGGCTGATATATTTCTACGCATGTGCAAAGAACGTGCATTTGCCATTGTGATCTAGTAATAATTGCCAAATTTCGCAACTTGTCTAGTGCAATCAAGATGCAGTAAGCGCCTCTCTGGTACCCCAGTTCATAGCTGTATCGACAATTGTATTATTTTGTTAAGTAGTATTCTGAAATCTATGCTGTACATAGGAACCTATTCAGGATCCTGTTTCTTGTATATGGAGCCTTCCACAATTTGGCACCTTTTTACCTTACTAATATGTTTTCATTTAACAAAACAAAATATGAAATCAGATCTGAGACCACCCTTAACCCAGTTGTTCCTACATATAGACCCATGTTTGGTGAGCGCGCGCTAGCTGTCAAGAGCCGTAAGTTATGGAATGATCTCTCCCTTCACTCAAGTCAGCTGGAGCATTTTCAGTCCTGATTAAAAACTCACCTATTTAGCTGTACCTTTGTAGGCGTCTGATAGGTCAACTTAGTCTTTTGTTTTCATTTTCTTTTAGTGTAGGTTTCATTAGAATAATTTCTTTTAAAAATGCGCCATATAAATTTCATGAACTTGAAACTTGGGATGTTATATCCCGTCAGATATGAACGACTATATCCATTGCTCTTTTAAGCTACATATACAAACTAATAAAATAATTGGGTTCATTACTATTAAATGGGAACTGTGTGATTTTATTCGGGCAACAAAAATCAACACAGATGCAAGACTAGACCGCCTCATCGAAACGGTGACCAATCGAAACGTCAGACCATAATAACAATCACATTTTTATTTTTCACGCAACTTATGATTTTGGTGCAGTACTAGAATCGTGACGGAAAGCTTCTTTAGCAAACCCTGATTGACCCTTTAAGCTGATGTTTTCGCAAATGATAAATTCGAAGCAGACATGGTGATTGCATATTCAAAAAAACGAAAACCGCAAGATGTTACTGTTCCAACACTGGTCGTCGCCAATCACATGTGTTAATGTGCATGACCGTTGAGCCGACTCAGCGAGTATATGCCGTATTAGCCTATGTAAACATTGAAGTTGGGCTGAAAGGATGACTTTCAAACCATCCTCATTAACGGGAATGCTACGTTAAACTACATATGCATAAAATATATACCACTAGCACACTCTTGATCTATCCGAGGATGAAGTCAAGAACGAGAGTTTTGCCCTTTGGCCATAACGAATTTTGTCTTTCGAGTATTTTGTTTGTTGAGAAAGTTCGTTAAGTGACCGAATTCCTAATAACATTAAAATCAAAATTATTGACTTCCCATGAAATTATATATTTAATCGCTACATTATATGATTATCAACCCAACGAGTTCGTATTTCTACGTTACATTTTTGTATTGAGAAGGATATCTGCCAAAAGGACAGCTGTGGGTATTGTTCGTGTACTATTTTAAAAAAGGTTGGGGGATGGGTTTTATACACCTTGCAATAATACAGCCTTTGTGAAAATGTGAACATAGATTACCATATGTTGGATCCATTTGATTGACGATGATACTACATCATAGGCAGTGCCGGTCCTATGGGCTGGGACATGAGGGGACTTCGCTTCCCCCCCCCCCCGTCACTTGCGCTCTCCCCAAATAGGGTCTGCTGGGAGTTGTTTTAGCCTAAAAGATAAATAATACACCCCTCCAGAGACTTTGATTTCCATCGAGGATGTGCTAAAACTTCAGACTTTCGGGGACTTTGCCGTCTCGACTCCCACACCCAGGAACGGGCGCTTTGGGCTGAATTAAGCACTGACCCACTCAACATTATCCTAGAAGATGAAGGTGTAAGCTATCTTATAAAAAGCGAGATAGGTAATTCGTTCCTTGCATGAAAATGTGAGTCACAAGGTGGAATAAACAAACTAAGCTAAGCACGTTGATTAGTGTTCCCTTGTTTTCGAGCACCCTTGTACGTGCATGTAACCAGGAAGCCGTTCGTGGCAAGCATTGTTATACAGAGTCTACGGAAAGTTGTGTCTCCTTCCTTACATGCTTCATGATATAATCTATTTAGTACATCACGTTTCTAAACCAATAGAACGAATGGAAGGGGCTCGGACCTACAGAAACAAAATAAAAAAAATCAAATCTTGGGAACATGTCGTTTATTTGTAGTAACTTCTTTATCCCAACGATTTGGAGGAAATGCGAACGTGAAAAGTTATTAAGATCCAGTCACTCCCCTTGTCGCTTAAACTTGGAGTATTGATGGGTATTGGTGAAATTCCATCTTGCTACCTCTAGTGCTCTTTAAGATATGTGCCTTCTTCCTAAAGAGCGATACTCCCTGTATTGGTTCGGTAGGCTTAGGGTGAGGTGTAGGAAACAGAACCCAAAGAGCCATTGTCAGTTAACTTTACTAACTTAAAGGGGAAGTTTAAGCAAATATTTAATTTTCATATGTGAAAAAGGAAAAAATCTACACAGGTGTGGTGACAGTTCCATTCAAATCGGACATGTATTTCTTGAGATATCAGTAAATGAAGTCAGTAGATTTGTGTTCAAAAGTGAGTTTGAGGGCAGCAGAGCTTATATCCCTTCCTCACATTGACAAGGAATGCTTTGTTTCCCTTTGTTTTAGCAGACTGTTGTGTTGACCTTGAAGTTAATAGGAGTTTGACCTACCTGTGGAGGATGCAAAGTTTGTAAAATTCTCATGCCACTTATTCAATCACATTTTAATAATATGGGATCATTGAAGAGAAAATCCAGTATAAAGTTTAAAGAAAAACAAAAGACTGCCCATTAATGTGGGGATGTGATGTCATGTGTGCTTGTTTCAATTTCACTTTTTGTTGAAAATGTAAAAACTTTGAGTGCTCATATCTTGGGAACCACACAACGGATTTCAATGCAAATTTCACCAAAATGCTCAAAGTAAGTATTTCCCTAACATGCCAAATCCTGTTGTGACCTTAAACCCTTCTTTTAACCCTCTAGTGCCCAGAGTTGCACTCCTGCTACAGACAGAGAGCGCGTCCCCCGCACGTCTTTGCTGTTTCTCGCGGGGCTCGAAACTGCAAGTAGCTATTCGAAAATTCGGCCACAACAACGAGAGTGACAATAGTTGAAGGTCACTGGGTCAATAGCCTACGGAAGCCGATCCGGGACGTGTTACGACCGCTTTTCCGCCGAGGCGCGCAAATATGCACCGATTGAAGCCGGGCACTAGAGGGTTAATTATCTGAAACGAAATTTTAAAATAATTTTGTTTCCTTTTCAAATATACACTCTAAAATCAAAAGATTGAACTTAGTCACTCTTTGATCTAGTGAAAAAGGTAAATTCACTCCATTAGAGTGATAATTCACTCCAAGGGGAGTGAAGTTCCCTCCAAAAAGAGAGAAGTTCCCTCCAAAAAGAGTGAAGTTCACTCCAAAAAGAGTGAAATTCCCTTAAAATGAGCGAAGTTTCACTCTTGATGGAGTGCCCACAGTGATCGCTCTTTAAAAAAAAGAGCGATCATTGCAGGCACTCGTGGAAGAGCGAATTTTCCCTCTTCCTCTAGTAAATTTCACCTTTTTGGAGTTAACTTCACTCTATTTGGAGTGAACTTCACTCCTTTTGGAGTGAATTATCACTCTAATGGAGTGAATTTACACTTTTCACTCGATCAAAGAGTGACTAAGTTCACTCTTTTGATTTTAGAGTGTAACACAATATATTTTCTTGGCCTAGTGAACTATATTTTTTGTAACCGTGCACATTCAGTGCCACAATATTACATGTAGCTGAAATATGTAATTAATGTATAGTTATCTGGTTATCGTTGATGTAACACGCCTTCTGCTTGCAAGAAAACCAGCCTGTTACCCATGTATCCCTTACAGGGTTCCTTTACAATTTTGTTCTTCTTGCTTTAGCTCATAATTATTATCCAGTTAAATTGGAATGACACTCGGGCAAACCTGGCCTGTCTTTTTCCTTTATGTTACGCACGTACTAATGCAGCGCTATTAACACTGATTCTAAACTGCGTACAACGTTCAAGCAGTGTGTAACTCAAATTCATGTCTCTAATTTGTGATAACGAGTGTAAATAAGTGGGTCGAAAATTAGAAATGTGTCGTTTTCTAACGTTTTCAAATGTTTGTGTATTAGGGACCTCACATTTTCCGTACCGTGTTTGGGACATTGCTAAATGAGATTTACACTACATTAACCATCCAATTCTCATGACATATTTTCAATCTAATTCCTTACTTTTACGTTTGCACTCATGACATGGAACTGGGAAATTCTATTATCACTTGCTAAACGTCTTCGCTGTATATTTATATTCTACCTGTAATTAAGTTAAAGAACCTCATATGGAAATCCTAGAGCGTCATTTTGCCCTCTCACGAATTTACTTGAATATATGCATCGAATAATTATCTTCTCAAATAACTGTCCTCATAACTGTGGTTTGGACCGAATACCCAGTTTAAGCGTATCATCTGTAATCAAGCGTTTCATGAAATTAGGAGGTTCGGTGGATACAACTCACAAAATTTAAGGATCTTGAAATGTATCGAGTGGAGCTAATACTAAACTCCACAGAAGAGTACAAGTACTAAGGAGAAAGAGAGAGACACATTCAAGGCACAATTTTGAAGTAAACATGACTGAAAGTATTGTATGCGAAAGAGACCAGAATAAGTTTACAAGAATCAAACAGAGAGCAAGCATAACATGTCCTAGTTGATATTATATGAAAACAAGCCAACATCACTTATTCTTAAAAAATATCTTCATCGTTATTGGCGATTTCAGATGGTTACTTTTATCGATGAAGTATAATATATGCGATGAAAAAAAAATTGACAAGTGTACAGCCTGATTAAGTATGAGATATCTTAGGCAGCCAGTCAAGTCAATACATTTCCTTAGACTCTAAAAGACATCTCTATAAATAGAGATGCTTTTCTTCCCATGTGAGATTAGCACATGCCGAAAGGTAACATTAGCTCATAATTTCAATAACATCGCAATCTTTCATGACAAATCAACAATGTGGGGGACTCCCTTCAAAAATACCACGTATGTTCTCTTGATTGGGTTAAGTATAATTGATCGTTGGCGCCGAAGTCGTTTTTACCTTTTTACCCATGATTCCATGTTCTCTTTGTGTTTTCTTATTATTGGGGAATGGCTTTCAAACTTCCTTGATAGGTTTGTAAAGGGTTAAAAAACAACAGCAAATAAAATTTATTAGGACCTGTTTCTTTCTTTTCTTAACAAAGATACCAAAGGAAGTTGCTTTCATGAAGTAGCCTGTAGAACTGTAAGGGCTAGTCATACTTCACCAATTTTCCATCGGAAAACCGATCAACTCTTTGACACATCGTATGCTAATATTTTTTTAATCAGAACTTGCCCTAGGAATGGTCATGTTAAGATGGAAACTGATCCGAATTTCCTTGTTCTGCTATCGTTATATACCCGATATCGCTCCGTATAGCAATATGTGTTCGGAACCCATTCAGAGTTTTGTACGCGTGTCCCAGAAAACTGTCTGGTGATGTGACGGAACGAAAAAATTACTTTTATGTGTCATTCTCATAGTCCTCTCATACGACTCAGTATCAGTATAATAACACAAACGTTGGCAATTGTAGGCGTTTCCGATGACTGATGGTAACTTATTAAAAGTTACTGAATCTCACAAAATGCGGACTTCAATCAGATCAGAAATCGCTGTAACATGACCCACGCTCCCCACCCAACGCTTTGTCGAAATACGTTCGTCTGGTAGTTCAAAAAATAACAAAAATAATAAGAGGGTTATTCCATTCTGTTTTTCTTAAAATTTGGTTAAATAGCCTTGAGGTTTTTCTAACACTATTGAAGTCCTCTTGACTGATGATATAATTTAAAGCAGGGTAGCACTTATTGTAGTAATAGGCTTTCGTGGAATGTCTCTTTACGAGGATACGATGGCGACGATAAGTAGTGTTTATGAAGAGAAGAATAGCACTTGAAACGCAGACATCGTTACCAAATGCGGTCAAGAAACTTAACTTGATATTATTGTTTCAGACCGGTCAGACGGTACTTTTAATTGAATAGAAGAACTAAAATTGCTTGAGGAAAGAGAAGAAATTTGAAGCATCATAAAAGAAGAAAAAAAAATAAAAAAAGATAATAACAAACAGAGCAGTGTAAAATGATAAGTTACACTTCTTGAAAAAAAGTTTTCTTTCAAACTGTCGATACCAGCATCATTTACTGAAAAGTGTTTTAATAGAATCCTTGCTTTTCCTACCACTCTCGCATGTGAAATCTATTGCGTGCTCCCTCCATTTCGACGTCACCTTAAGTCATGCTTAAAGACCCAATTCTCTCAACCCGAACAGTACCAATTCTCCTAACCTTCTTACTGAAGCCCTTCCACAATAGTCTGAAATTCATCCTCATTCAGATACAATCTCAGTTTATTGCTTCAAGGTGAGTAAAAAACTCAATTTATTTAATCAAACACTCTCAGTACCGTCCATGCTGCGTAATATAAGTTTTGGTACTCTGCGTTGAAACTGCATTGAATTAGCTGTCAATCAAAGAGCTGAACCAATGCAGAATTTTGGTACCCCCGTACCAAAATTGTAGTTTGGCGCAAACGTCTTCCGAGGGATAAGTACATACACCATGACGAAAGGTCGTGTACTCAAGCAACATGGTGCACAGCGTAGTGTCCTCCAAAGCCAGTAACGCCTCCAACAATTTCTGACCCTTCGGGAAGCGCACTAAACGCTTATTATGATAAAGCTGGTAAATTGTTAGAACTGTTATAGATATTTTCTCTTTGGTGGTGGAATTCAGTTTGTGAAATCCCTTTATTTCATCCGTTAAAAACCACCATTGATTCTCACGTGATGTCATGGGAGGTTTCCTCTTTTTTCAGACATATCAGAGGGCACTATAACTAGCATATACACTTGCGGATTTGCAGGTTTGCCCTTAGACATGGCGGTTGTTAACTCCGTAACTGCGGAGTCACGAAGAACTGCGTACAGACGAATCGGGACAGTCGCGTGATGGTCAGATGTGGTAGGCTATTACTAGGATCCACCATCTTCAGTCTTACAAATCGGTTGCTCGTCTTCATCACGGATGGTTGCACATCAAAACTACCACTTAATGAACTGAATATGAGAGTTTAGAAATGCCTGTGTGTATACGGTATATTTTTAAAGTATTTAGGCCGAAAGACCCCACTTATATCCGACATCACCAGCTGTTCGGATTCTTCGGGGGAGGGTTTTTTTTTTTTACGTGACATCAAGCGTTATAGTTTTGCATGCTGGTCGTCACTGATCGTACACTGACCATGCGCCGGCTCAACGGTACCGTTTCATCAATTTTTGCACAGTAGATGTCTGGACGTAAAAATATAGCGATGGGCAAAGCAGTGGCATAGGTGAAAAGCCTCTGTAAACAAAGAAATGTGGGATACAATTTTCGTTTTGACAATGTTATTGAAAAACACACACACCAAACGATATCCGACAACTATTTGGAATATTTCTATTTAGAAGATGGTTCACGGGATGGGTCAATAATTTTGGTCTTTTCGTTTCCCTAGCAACGTTAGAGTTAATGAAAACAACAACTTATTGCACAAATGTTTTATAGGAATATTTCTCCCGCAATGATGCTAGAGTGTAAGCAATCTGTGCGTCACATTACGAAGTTTACGCTCTTTACATTTGTTTCCTCTCGAATACATTAATTGCGTTCGATTTAGCGGCTAGAGACAGTTCAACTCGCTCAGCCAGCGATCGATCTTTCGGAAAAATGATCTTAACGTCATCAAAACGTTGCAACCTGCCCAGTGAGCCGTGTGACGTTTTTTACGTCACATGTCTCCAGTTTAAAAACTGGCTGGGCCAGTTGAGTCGTCTTGAGCTGCTAAATCGAACGCACCTAATTGTTGTCATGAGAAATGACGTGTTAACAACCGACTTCATAGGAGAAATCCTTATTCACATGCACTATAAAAAAGGTTGTGTAGAATTTACACAACATTTTGTGACTCGTCCACCAATCAACAAATGTGTAGAACGTACACATGGTTGTGTAAAAAATTTACACAACATGTGTAGAATTTACATAACACTGTGTAATTTATACACATGTTGTGTAAATTTATTACACAACCATGTGTACTTTCTGCACATTTGGTGATTGGTGGACGAGTCACAAAATATTATGTAAATTCTACACAACACCTTTTAGAGTGTGGTGTCACCATGCAAAACGTACGCCCTCTTATGGATGAATAACAAACCAAAATCAGCAAATGCAAACAGCAATTAGGTAAAGTAACTTATTGGACAGGCGCTTTGGCTTTTACTCACATAAGGACGAATACAACGTGCGACCCACCAATCTACATACTTTTTATGTGTTCCACAAAGACTCGTTTCATGAGAGGTCATAGGGTTATCACTGTATCTTATCAAAACTGAGAACCATCGTTCCGTCTGTTAAATGCACAATTTCTTTTAACGTGTCTTTCAGTGAGTTATCCTTGTCAAGTAATACTTTTTTCCTTTCTTTAATTTATTCTCTTGTTAGAGATCACTTGTTTTCCAAACAGATGTTAACACAGTAAAACACGGTAGTGTCAAGTATTTAAGTATTACTGTAATAGGTCAATTCAAAAACTTAACTATAAATCCAATAATCATGCCATTCTTTATTCATATTCTTTAATAATATTGGTCAGAGGCATAGATAAAGAAAGAAGAAAGTTATGATATATTTGGTCAGCAGAAACCATCCAGACGATAAAATAACAGTTGAGTTCAAAAAGGCCACCCCAAAAAGTGATATGACCAGCTTTCAAGTCCAACCAAGAAAATGGCCAGTTACTATATGTCAGTCATAGTTTCTGCACAATTGTATGGGTCAGTGATCTTTATCATTAGTTCCATAAGTTTAATTAATATGTTAATTGAAGTGCACCTATCCAGAACACAATATTCTAATTTTGAAATATATTTTCTCAAAAACCTGAATTTGAAAATATCTTCCTGCTAGAATACGATATCCTCACAAGGAA
Organism: Holothuria scabra; assembly: GCA_037179385.1. Lineage (NCBI taxonomy): Eukaryota > Metazoa > Echinodermata > Holothuroidea > Aspidochirotida > Holothuriidae > Holothuria > Holothuria scabra. The sequence continues at coordinate 28,661,092 of CM074189.1, forward strand.
TGAACTGTCACCACTACCAGTGTATGAACTGAAGTGACCACTTAAAAATTAGTTTATTGGATATGGTATGCTTAGGGAAAGGTAAAGCTCTTAGCTGGAAAAGACGTTTTACAAGATGGAGGCATCTTAATTACCGTCCAAAATATTTCGACCGAGACACCTGGAATTTCATAGAGAATATAGAAAGTACCAGCAACTGTGAAGATAGACCTTCGTTGCTTCCTGTTTTAAAGAACACTTATTGGTCATTTCGGTCAAAATAACGTAGCGTCTTTATTTTATCGCACAGGGAGACACCTCTAACACATGTGTGCTGCCAAGGGCGTCTATTTGGGGGACATATCTCCCCCCCCCCCACACACTTTTTTGAGCGGAGGAGACACTAACGCAAAAGTCCCTCCCCCCAACTTCTTGTGACGTAAAACTTTTAAATTAGGTACTGCCAAAAAGACTATACGTAAGGTAATGAAAGGTGTCCTCTACCCATTTTGATCGACTAGCTTTCTGTATCAATAATTCCACATGTTTCCTTTGCAAATCTCCAAACTTTTAGCCCGCTCGGCCCGCTTGCAGTCACATTGTTGTTCTTTTGCACTTGCATATCAAACATATATTATCTATCGGTCTCTTTGATTATGTCGATTGTTCGTGTGCGCAGGCCAGCAAGTGTGGTTATGAGGGAGTACAATGTTAAGGAATATCAAGAAGATAAATCGTCCCCTACCGTGTTTTAATGAAATCTGTGGTCTTTAGTGACGTAGCTAGAAATTTTCCAGGGAGTGACAAGCACTCAAATTTTCCAATTTGTTTTAAAAGGGGAACACGATTTTTGTAGGGGGGCGTAATTGGAGCCGGGCAAAGCGGGCCGAAATTTTTGCCCTTTGGGTTTTTAGAGCAAAATATGGTTACGCTCATATCATGCATTTGTACAGTGATTCGACTTTTTCGAATTTAAACCATTAACAAAGAAGAAAAATCACACTGACGTTTGCTAGTTAAGGGACCTCAGTGTCAGGAATTAGAGGTACACCTCCATCTTCCGTCTTCAGATAGTGTATGATGAGGGTTCGTTCGAAATAAAAACATATTTGTGTCAACAGTCCTACACCGGTAGTCCTATGCAACGATGTCCCAGTAGCAAGGTACCATTTGGTACCATCCCCCCCCCCCCCCCCGCGATCTGGAATTTTCCCGTAGTATATGAAGAGTGCTTTTGATGTCATGGACTTATTTTACCTTCTTTCCATTACAAATGGTTCCTTACTTTTAGAACCTTTGCACAGATCTTGCGCAAACTATGGCAATTTTCGTTTTGATTCTTATTACTTAAAGAGTACACCCGATATCAAAATTGACCGTATAGTCCGTTTAAGTAATTAGTTACACTTTCAAGATCATGTTTTGAAAACTTCAGAGTTTCCTGGTAACTCAGAATATTGAAATATTTAGCAACATTTCGCATATGGGCCTCTTCTCTTAGGCACCCAGTGGAGCAGCTACAGGGGGCAGGCGGCTCTGAAAAATGAAGAATTCGGAAATTTGCTATCTGTGAAGCCAGTCTACTGTGTGGTTTTGAAAACTCATGAAATTTCGATATCTCCCCATTAAAAGCTTCAAATTCGTCATTATTTGTCTCAAAGAAGCAAAATGTTCCGCGCTCTCCGCGCGCCACAAATTGGGATTCCCAAGAAGAAGTCCTCAGTGTCATACCTTGAGTAAACTTTTCGGAGCTCCGGACTTTTTAAGTGAAAAAAAAAGAAAACGGAAATTCGCTATTGACACCAGATCATCAAGTGGCATCAGTAACTACAGTGCAATTTTCATAGATTTCCTTTCATAAAATTCAAAACTTTCTCCAATATGAGCTCTTGACTCAAAACATTTCATCAGAAAGCCTTATTTGGAAAGGGTTGCATAACATTTAGGTAGCAACAACGATCTTTGGCCGCCGTTCAATCTCGGATTTGTCAATTGGACTTGCAGATTCTTCAATAATCCCCCAACACTTCAAATTTTGTTACAGGAAACACAAAATCCAAGCTTTTCTGCAATACAAGCTCCATATTTTCAAATATTTGAAAAATGGCAAATATTTGAGAGCGCCTTGCACGTCGCAGATTACGGCCCTAATACAATCATGGGGTTCACACACGAAAAATCGTAAATGTGGATGCTCCCCCCCCCCCGTCCCGAAAATAAGTATAGCTACGGCGCTGTACACACCTTACTAGGAAAGGAGAAAAAATTAGGCTAGATGCCCCCTCCCCCCCCCTCGACTTTGAAAACCAAATCGACGCCCCTGCGTGCTTCCATTTTTTAAGTTTTCCGACGGCATTGAAATTAAATCAATAAAGCGAAGTATTTTGGTGAAGTTCTTAACAGTATTTTTTTCTTTAAGTCGAATGAAAATAACAAAATTACTGTCCTTGGTGCTACCACAGCATTCAAGCTTACCTTTTAACTGAACTTTTGACTCAAGGAAATAGTGGTCATAAGAGGGAATAAAAGGTTACTACGGTATTTGGTAGATAATTTGGTAATTTGGCCATTAGCAACAAGACCACAAGAACATTGATTATCTCTGATGTAATTAGGTCTCAAAAAACTTTGGCGAATAGATTCTTGTGGCTTATTGAGTTTGTAACGAATTTTCTTACCGACATAAAGGAATATTCTTACCAAGTAATCAGGAAGTTTGTAGCTCAGACACTTTTAGAACCAAATTTTCTCCTTTTGACTTCTTTTGTAATGGTTACTTGCATTCAGGTGAAAAAAAGAAACTTGCGCGGTCAACTAATTATAAATACTTTTGGGTTAAGTTCTCCATTGTTACGTCAGAGGAATGTCATAGGAACGCGGCCCCTGTAATATTAAGTTAAGTCGAGTAACGTAGCGACCTTATATGAAAAAGTGAACCAGTGCGGTATTGAATAGTCGCATGAAGACCTTAGGCCATAGGTCTAAGGTCTATATATGTATATATATATATATATATATATATATATATATATATATGTATATATATATATATATATATATATATATATATATATATATATATATATATATATTATATATATATATAAAGAACAAAAAATATGCAATAAAGAGCATGACTGGTTGATTTTAGGAGTATGAAAGATTACAAATATATTTCGAAATTTTCAGTCCCCCTGGGACTTTCCTCAGCGAGTATTAAAGACAAAATGAGTACAAAAATTAAAAATGAGTACATAAATTAAAAAGAACGGAAATCTACAGTTAACTGCAGTGTCAGGAGGGAAGATTAAACTGTTTGTTGAAACGTGTAATGATTTAAAATACCAAGGTCCTTATTGAGTCCGGTAATGTGTGACTTAAGCCTCATTATCCAAATAAGTTCGGTACGCTTTCGTTGTTCGGCGCAAATAAAGTTATTTGCAATGAGGATTATTTTAAGATTCTCAATAGAATGGTGCGGAAGATTAAAGTGCTCCGCTACTGGGAATCCAAGAGTGTTGTCACAGATAGACTGTTTATGGTTATTGAACCTTAGACGAAAGGAAGTACCAGTTTCACCGACGTACAACTTATTTTTACAAAGATTACAACGTAGAATGTATACAACATTACAAGAATCACAGTTAAGGTTGGGGGGAATAATCGGAAAATTAATGTCAGGAATATTGATACGTTCTTCGGTAGTAATGTGCTTGCAGATTTTGCAGCGTCTTTTATTGCAAGGAGTGTTGCCCTTAGAGTCAGGGGTAATTGATGTGGAGGAGGTAAGAAGTCTTCTGAGGTTAGGGGGCTGGCGCAATGCGAGGAGGGGGGACTCAGAAAAAATGCCCGAGAGAGATGGATCGTCCTTAAGGGAGACAAAGCTATGTTTTATGGTGCTTGCAAGATTGTGAATAAGGGGGTGATACTTAAAAACCATGGGAATACGCGTGCTGGGGATTTTGGATTTGTAGGATAAAAGGTCCTGGCGGTTGATTGAGGAAGCTTTTAAAATACCTTGTTTGATAATGTGGATGGGGTATCCGTTTGTTAGGAAGTAACCGGTGAGGGCAGAAACCGAGCGATCGTAGTCAGCGGGGTCAGAGCAAATACGTTTGGTACGAAGACATTGACTGTAAACTATTGCCTTTTTTAGTTTTTTGGGGTGAACACTATCGAAATGGAGCAAGAGATGTTTGTCTGTGGGTTTGCAGTAAAGGGAAGTAGAGATGTTTCCGGCGTCTAGTTTTACTAGAACGTCAAGGAAAGCTATTTGTTTGTTTGAAATTTCAAAGGTAAACTTAATACTGTCATGGAAAGGGTTAACATGCTTTTGAAATAGTTCAAGGGCGTCCCTGCCATGATTCCAAATGAAAAAAATATCGTCGATGTAGCGAAAGTAATGTGAGGGTTTTAAGGGGAAGCCAGACAGCAATTTTTCTTCGAGTTTATGCATAAAAATATTAGCATAACTCGGGGCCATTTTTGTGCCCATGGCGGTGCCTTTCGTCTGATGGAAGAAGTTACCATGGAAAGTAAAATAGTTGTGCTTGAGAATAAAGTTAATAATTTTGGAAAGATCGCATGCGAGAGTCCTATCTGAAGTGTGGTCAAAAACAAAGTTTTCGCATGCCAGGACGCCCTCCTCATGTGGAATATTAGTATACAATGCCGTGACATCCATCGTTACAAGGAGAGCCTCTGTTGGGAGAGTGCTTATTTCGGAAATGTTTCTAAGAAAATGTGTAGTATCTTGTAGATAACTGGGAATTTTGTGAAGCAAGGGGTTAAGAATACTGTCAACATGACCTGAAAGGATATATATATATATATATATATATATATATATATATATATATATATATATATATATATATATATATGTATATATATATATAAATATATATATATGTATATATATATATATATATATGTATATATATATATATATATATATATATATATATATATATATATATATATATATATATATATATATATATATATATATATATATATATATAGTCCAAAAAGACGCATCATATCAGGCACTTCAGATAAAGTAAAACAAAACCCAACTCACGAGGATTCAGTTTAATTTTCGGGCAGCACAGTACCCTTGAACACAACTCGTACAACACTAAAACAAAAAGCGAACACTACAAGCCTTAAAACGGAAGAACACACAAGTCTACCTACATACAGACAAGATTACACGCCTTAGTGAATAAGATTGATTGCGACCTTGATTACGACATGAAAATGTTCTACCATTACTAAATATAAATACTGTTGGGTTAAGTTTTTCATGTCGTAATCAAGGTACCAACTGTAACACTAAATGGGCCGTGTATATGATCCAATGTGAGGTTTGTGGGAAACAGCATGTGGGCCAAACGAACAACATAAGGTTGAGAATGAATGGTCATAAATCTGACTTTCGCAAATTTGTTAACGGGGAAACTTCTTAATCGGGAACATCTGCACTTTATGTGCATCTTAAATCTCATGGCGAGGATTACTTTAAATTTCAGATTTTAGAAGTGTTGAAAACAGAAGAGTTTGACAAATTAGATATCCGTAAATTAGATAGATTATTAGATGAAAAAGAAAGACGATGGATTTGGAAATTGAACACTTTGGTTCCACATGGCTGTAACATTGACGACTCTTTTTACTCCCAAAACCGTTCCAGCAGACAAAAACGTAACCGAGCTTTCTTTTTCGATCTCTCCTCTCCGCTTGGTTAAACTTTTATTGTTTGTTGTCGAGTTTTCTTCCAGTGTAGAGTTCCCGTCTTTTCAGGTCTTCTTATTCACTAAGGCGTGTAATCTTGTCTGTATGTACGTAGACTTGTGTGTTCTTCCGTTTTAAGGCTTGTAGTGTTCGCTTTTTGTTTTAGTGTTGTGTTCAAGGGTACTGTGCTGCCCGAAAATTAAGCTGAATCCTCGTGTGTTGGGTTTTGTTTTACTTTATATATATATATATATATATATATATATTTATATGTATTTTTTATATATATATATATAATTGCCCAGGTGTATCAGTGCAACATAACTTTCTTCAATACGCCTTTATACGTATAGTTTTTACTGCACCCTGGAAAGTTTTGTCACTGCACTTTTTAATGTACATTTCTGCTTTCTTCTATCTTAGCAGTTCCTTTATAATTTTTTATTCTTTTAATACTGTACTGGTTGGGGTCCATTTTGAATTCTCTTAGGGTTTGAAATCTTTCAATGCTGCTACTGCCCTTTTGACAGTCACTTTGTAAAATTTGCCAGTCTATAAGTTGCCGAGGACGATCCTAGGTGGATCGGGGGGGGGGGGGTAATGACTTCATGGAGGGTTGCTTTAGACTGTACTCTCATCTGTCGGAACACTCACCTAATGAGTTTAAGTTAATAATTTTACAATCCATGTCGCCACCTACTTTCCCCCGTATATGTCCGTTAGTTCTACGAAACTTGTCTTAGATAAGGCACCCAGAAAACTTGGCTCTATGGAGAGATTATGGATGTGGAACAAACTGGGAACAATATGGCCTGATGGTCTTAACTCTAGTGATGGCTTTGACAGCCAGAACAGAAAGCCGAGAAGACGGCCCTCGCGTGCTGTCTAACACGAGTTTCGTTAATTCCCGTTTTCTTACTTCTGGCCGTTGTCTCAGCTTTCTTTTTTTCCTTTTTTCTTGCTCGTCCGGTGCAACGCTTCTGTATATAAGTGGTACCTTATTTAGTTCCGGTCTAGTAAATTTCTTTTCTTCTTTTATTCCTTGCTTTTTATGTCTATTTGTGTAGTGAGTGTTGGAGTCTTCTTGTCATTTTGGGTTGTTTTGTTGAGAAAAGCACTGTGTTGCTGAAAATTTGAGATTTGGTCTATGTTTGCAATGCAGCTGTAACTCAGTTTCACCGTGTTCCTGTTGAGTAAAGTATGTAGTTTGTGCCCAGGTGGGAAGCAGCTGTCCAAGAGGTTAAAGAATTTAACACCCAACAACGCTAATTCCCACCTTAGGGGGAAATTGTTATATCTGCTCGTACATAGGGCGAAAAAATAACAATGAAATACACTAGAAAAAGTGTTCGCCCTAACGTTTAAAAATATATATAAACAACGTTATTTCAATGGCCAGCCATCCGTTCGTGTTAACTTACAACTAGATGTCCGTAAATTTGACAACTTTGAAGTAATTGCATCTACTTTGTTAATCTAGGAGGGCGCCCTTGTCCGTAAACGTATTTCTATAGAAAAAGTGTGTAGAAACGTTACAGCGAAACTTATATTTCGCCCCAAAAAATTTTTCCTCTGAAGGTCGACTTTTCAACAACAACTTTCCCCCCTAAGGGCCGAATTAGTGATATATATATATAAATAAATATATATATATATGTATTCTACTTCAGGCTTCTGAGGAGTGAGGACCTACATTATTGGCCCTTACGAAACAGTTCTGTAAAGCTATGTTGTAAGAACTTATTGCAACCTTTTCAATATATATATATATATATGTATATATATATATTTATATATCTATAATTGAAACCAGGGAGCTAAAAAAAGGCTTCCCAAATTCGAGCTTTAAAACAAGCTTCGGTTTATCTCGCAGGACTGTCTCCGACTCTCTCGTACTGTAAATTCTAGGCAACATCGCAAGTTTCAAAGAGATCATGTCACTTCAAACCAAGTGGCTATCACTTCAAATCTAGTGACTTCAAATTTTCAGAACAGCAGGTCCCGCAGATTTATTCGTTAACCGGTTACCGAGCCTCCCACCTCCACCACTGCGGTTGTAACCATATCGTGTCAGCTTTCTGAAGGAGAAACTAAAGTTCTCTCGAAGGGACTCAATTTCTGCCCCAAACCAAGGCAGACACGCAGAAATTATCGCTATACATGAAAGCGTTTTTCCGACGCTTGCGCATTCGGGAGTACTTTGCTGACGAAGACGGCCTAAATTCACCACCGGACAACGATATAACGTATCAATTTAAACCAAAGGCACATGGAACCCACCAAAGGGACGTTGTCTTCAGCTGGAATCATTTATTTCGGCCATCGAAGAGGATGTGAAAAACCACACCCCTTCCCCAGATTTCCGCGACCATCTCTCAAAAAGTGAACGTCAGGCCATTCGAAGTCTACGGCATCGTGATGATATTGTTATCAAGACGGCGAACACGGGCTCTGCGATTTTTGCAATGGGGACTCAATACTACAGGGAGGAAGCCCTTAGATTACTTGGCAATCCCGACCACTACAGACGTCTAGACTCAGATCCCACTTCGGTAATTGCGAAGAAAGTGGAGGCGACGTCCATTCAAAAGATGGTCCGCAACGGCTCTATTGTCTCTGAAATCGGCCCGAATCTCCTCCAGGTAGATCCTAAACCAGGCCGTTTTTATTTCTGCCCAAAATTCACAAAACGGGTAGTCCGGGCAGACCTATTATTTCCGGCAACGGAACTGCGACGGGAAAAATCAAAATTTGTTGACACGCTTATCCAACCCCTGGTTCCAACCCTCCCCTCCTACGTTCAGGACACTACGGACTTCATCCGCAAAATTGGGAAGATAAAAAATCTCCCGTCGGACACAATTCTGGCCACTCTTGACGTGTCCTCGTTGTACACAAACATGCCAAATGAGGAAGGCATCTTCGCTTGCACCAACGCCTTCAATCCGATCCGGGGCAAAACTCCCACCAAGAAAGACTTAGGCGAACTCATGCATCTGATTCTAACCAACAACAATCTCATCTTTCATGATCACCACTACCTCCAAATTCATGTTACAGCCATGAGAACCAAAGTGGCTCCCTCATTTGCCAACTTGTTTATGGGCAAATTCGAGCAAAAATTTTGGCTCGACAAAATTTGAAACCACAAATTTGCTTACGCTTCATAGACGACATCTTCATGATCTGGCCCCACGGTGAAGACCGTCTTAAAATCTTTATTGAGAACATCAATTCGTGCCATCCCACCATCAAATTTACGGCCGACCATTCCAGGTCCAGTGTCCACTTCCTGGACACCACTGTAACCATAGAAAATGGTTCACTCAAAACAGACTTGTTCAACAAACCAACGGACAAGCACAACTACCTTCTACCGGGCAGTTGCCATCCTCCGCACCAAAAAGATTCCGTACAATCAAGCACTCCGCATAAAACGCATCTGTTCCCCTGAAACAGATTTTGACACTCGGGCAAAGGTTACTTCCATAACCGGCAGTATTTTCTGGGTTCAATTGAAAATTCCACAAAAAGGCAAAAGAAACCCCTCGCTCGCAAACTCTGACGTACAAAACTCGTCAGCGTAATTCCGACAGAGTCCCGTTGGTAACTGAGTACCATCCCGGTCTACCACCACTAGCCAAATTCATCAAAAAGCATATGCCCACACTTCAGAGCACCGATCGCCTAAGGTCTATCTTTCCCCAACCCACTGTTGTTGCCTTCAAGGGGCCCTCAAATTTACGGGACATTTTGGTTTGGGCAAAATTCCAAGACAAAGCCTCAGTCGAGGAAAACAACGAAAATTTTGGTTGTTCACCTTGCCCTTCCAACTGCAAGACGTGCGCCCTGGTTGATTCAACAAAAGGCTTCCAAAGCAATCAAAATGCACGCATCTTCCAAATCAGACAAGAAATTAATTGTCTTTCTAAAAATGTCATTTATCTCATATACTGCAATTTATGTGGTGTGCAGTATGTCGGAGAATCTAAAAATACTCTTCGAATGAGAATGAAATTAAAACCAAAACGGTTGAACAACCTGTTGCAAACCATTTCAATTTGCCTCATCGTTCTATCAAAAACTTACGGGTCATTGTCATCGACCAAAACGATACATGGACCGACAAAGCTAGAAAAGCTAAAGAAAATTTCTGGGAACTCAATCTCAAAGCCATATCGCCTTTCGGCCTGAACATCAGGAGCGACTTACCAGCTTGCTGATAATACAAACCCAAATAATCCGATCAGGCCATTCCGGCCTAACAATTTCTCTAATTGCTTTGAAGAGGACTTTCCTAGTGTTGATGGATTACACCCGAGTAATCCGATCAGACAATCCCGGTCAAACAACCTGCTCAATTGCCTTAAGAAGGATTATCCTGTCACAATAGAGGTAAGACCATTGTCAACACCTTTAAAAGCTTCCAAAATTGTTCACTCCTTGTCATTCTCTGACCAAGTATTGATAAAGGAGTAGTTTTCCTCGAAAGCTCTACTTGAAACCTTTTGGTTGTTTAATTTATCTAAATTCTAGCCTTCCGCTATTTGTATCTCCTCGGAGATCCAGCCTCTCAATTCCTCCGTCATGTTTATATATATGCTGTTTATATATATATATGCTATATATATATATATATATATATATATATATATATATATATATATATATATATATATATATATATATATATACATATATATATATATATATATATACATATAACGCTAATTCCCGCCTTAGGGGGAAAATGTTATATCTGCGCGTGCATAGGGCGAAAAAATAACTGTGAAATACATTAGAAAAAGTATTCGTCCTAACGTCTTACAATATAAACAACGTTATTTCAATGGCCAGCCGTCCGTTCGTGCTAACAGCTAGGTCGCCGTAAAATTGACAACTTTGAAGTAATTGTATCTACTTTGTAAATCGAGAAGGGCGCTCTTGTCTGTTTACGTATTCCTATAGAAAAAGGTGTAGAAACGTTACGGCGAAACTTATATTTCGCCCCCCAAAATTAGATCTTGACAATTTTGAAAGACGGATACGACTTGCGGTTTATTTTCATTGCAAAGGAGAAAAGGATGTAGAGGATGACGTTAGCCTTCCCGCTTTTCCTACAGTGCCCTCTTTAAGTACTTGGATACCCCCCCCCCCCCCAAATCGTTTATTCCTGAAGTTGAGGTCTTCCTTAAGAACGTCCGGGCGGACATACTAGACCCTCAAAACACCAGAAGCCCCAAAGACAATCTAACCAGGGAGGAGAGGAAAGCGATCACTAAACTCAAAGAGGATGATAGAATTATTAGAATCCAAGATAAAGGCTCACGGTTCGTCATCATGGACAAGGTTGATTACCAACACAAAATAGAACAACAGCTTACTAACCCCTTGCATTATAACACAATGACCGAAGATCCCTCCATAAAATTTCACAAAGACGTTACCCACTGGGCCCAGAAGTGGTTAAGAAGAAAACAAATTAGTGACGAAATTTTTAATTGGATAACCGAAGTGAAACCTAAGCCAGGTGTTGCGTATGGTAATGTAAAAACTCACAAAGACGGTAATCCCTTAAGGCTAATCACTTCATGTTGTGGAACTGCCATCGAACGTTTATCAGCTTTCACTGAATTTTATCTGAAACCGCTTGCCCAACGTTTACCATCATTTCTCAAAGATACCTCTGACCTTCTCAACAAAATTAAGGAGATCAACAAATGTGGACCTTTACCTGCTAACACTATTCTTGTATCATGATATGTGGTAGCCATGTTCCCCAATATCGACAACAATTTAGGCATTCGCGCTGTCTTTAAATACCTCAACACCAGAGAGAACCAATTTCCTTCCACTGATTGTATTGTTGAGGCTTTGACTCTCTGCCTAACGTCCAACAACAGCCACTTTAATGGCGTGAACTATGTCCAAAAACATGGCACTGCTATGGGCCCAAAAACGCTTGTAGTTATGCCGATCTAGCCATGGGCATTATTGATGAAAAAGCTAGAACCCAAGGTCCTGTCAGCCCTAGATATTGGTGGCGTTACAGAGACGACATTGTCGATATTTGGACGCATGGTTTAACCAAATTCCATGAATTTACTGATTTCCTTAATTCCCTGTACCCTACTATCAAGTTTGAACTTGTATATTCTACCAGTAACCTTAATGTTTTAGATGTTTCCATCCATTTGATAGAAGGTTTTTTAAATACAGATGTCTATGCTAAACCTACCGATAGTCATCTTTACCTTCCACATAGTAGCTCTCACCCAATCCACACAAAAAATGCAATGCCTTACAGTGTTGCATTACGTTTGCGTAGAATTTGTTCTATGAACGAAACCCTTACCGAGAGATGTAAAGAGTATAAACATTACCTCTTATGTCAAAATCATGACCCTAAACTTATCGACAAACTTCTAATCTAACTTAAGACGATCTACTCAAACCCAAACCCAAAACCGCCAGAAAGGTATATCCCCTCGTGCTCGATTTTAACCCCATCCTCCCTAATATTTCCAAAATACTTCGGCGACAAAGAAAGTTACTTTCTACCCATCCCACCCTTAGAGAAATTTTCCCAGATGATTCCATTCTACCAGCTATAGAAGAACTAAAAACTTAAAAAAACTAGTGGCGCCCTCCAAATTCAAGACTGGTGGTTCTTTGACTAATCTTCCCTCCCCTGGCTTTTTCACATGCAGAAAGAAGTGTGACCTTTGTCAAAACTATTCTTCAAGTTCTCGCACTTTTTTCTGCACCGCCACCTGGCGTACTTATTCAATTAAGCAAAACATGTCTTGTATTACTAAGAATGTTATTTATTTGTTAACTTGTACGAGATGTAATGTTCAATATGTTGGTTCTACCTCTACCCAATTTAAGGTAAGATTCCGAAACCATAAATCTCACATGCTAACTAATAAGCAAACTTGCGTTGTAGCTACCCATTACAATCAAAGTCCCCATCAATTGACCGATTTTGCCTTCCTTCCCATTGAAAGCATCACTGATACCATGGAAACCAACAAAAAAATCCTCATCCGTAAAATCTACTGGACTGCTCAATTACGCACAATATACCCTTACGGCCTTAACAAAAGAAATGAGCTTGCTTCCAAAAAGCGTATAAATTTTGCCCCTTACACGGTTAGGTATGGTACAAGTAGTTTTATGTGTTTATTGTTATATCTGTTAGATTCAACTGAGGAAGGTCGAAGACCGAAACGTTTTGAAATATTATCAAGCGGAGCTGCAAAAGTTGTGTTTCTTGCTATTTGTATTTTTTGTTTATACTTTCTTTACATTATGAGAGAAACACCATCGCATCCTAATTTCTGGATCCTTTTGCGGAGAGCTTATTGTTTGGGTATGTTGAACTTTCTTATTCTTGCTATATATATATATATATATATATATATATATATATATATATATATATAGCAACTATATATATATATATATATATATATATATATATATATATATATATATATATATATATATAGTTGTCTAAACACGTTTCTGAGGAAGGGGCCGGTGGTCCTGAAAGCTAAATATATGCTCTTGTTTTACCAGTTTTTACTATTTGTTTTATGTTTTTACTGGTGTGGTGCTTCTCCATTTGGTTTATATATATATATATATATAAATATATAAATATATATATATATAAATATATATATTTATATATATATATATATATATATATATATATATAAATGTAAATATATATATATATATATATTTATATATATATATATATATATATATATATATATATATATATATATATATATATATATATATATATATATATATATATATATATGAATATGACCGCAGAACCTTTATTGGTTTCAATGCCGTCTACCACCCCACAAGGTAAAGATCTAGTGTCGTTAGGGTATGAGAATGATGTTAACGCCCTTTCCTGGTACTTTGCAAGAAAGAAGTGGTCAGAAATCAACCGATTGAAGAATTCCCAAATACTGGGGAACCTCCGCCCCCTGATAACAAGCTTGCGCATAACTCATTTCTGTTCGGCCAACTAAATGCTTTCAATAATCTTCATGAAAAAGACTGCAAATTATCCTCTTCAATAAAACTATTACTCTCAACGACCTTTTATAATCATGAAGAGCTAATTCATGTCATGAATATCGAAGAGAAGCATCCTCAATCACCACAGGAATACCACTTTCCTAACAAAAATTCACCATTCCAAAAGTTAAGGAAATATTCAATCTCCAGAGAGTTAACAAATAATTTCATTGAGTGCATCATATGAAGATTGGAATTTGCAATTTTTTATCGATTCTATATAGTAAGTATTGAGAAAAGAAAGTAAAACTGGCTATCATTCAGCTGATGACGTCAGAAGAAGCACAAAAACTCTACCAGATATGATAAGAATAAACTTGACATTTCAGTAATAAGGCATACTTTCCTGCTTAGATTTATAATCAGGTATGGACTCCTAATGGAATAATATTTAAATGTTCAGTGGTTGCTGGAGCAATAAACCGTGTTGTGATTTCCGGTTATATCATTTGATCAACTGGGCTGTCTAATTTCGATTTCATATTAGGGATCTCTTTAAGATGTATGCGCAATGGTGAAAAGAAACATAACGAAACTTTCTTAGGACGGTTCAGATATTCAATCGTTTTGATTTTTGATCAGTTTATCACTCGTAAATGAGTGTGTCTTACTTGAAATCTAAAATTTTCAAGTCCCTGTGTCTACTTATGTGAAAACAACATTGTGCTGCATACTCAGTTATACACGTGACCTCGGTGACATCGTTTCACCCCTAAAATGACGTCCAGTTGGAACTATTATTACATGGTGTGAGAAGTGGAGACTAACATCACTGACATGGGTGACCTATTCAACTTCTTTACATAAAAAGATGTATATGTAGCGCATTACAAAAATATATCTCTCCGATGACTTAAAAGAGAAGTTAAAGCGAACATTCATTTTTCTAATGTGAAAAAAAAAACATACAAACAAACACAATCTGCACAGTGCGGTGAAAATTCCACTCAAAACGGACATGTAGTTGCCTAGATATCAGAATATAGGGTCACTAGATCCTTGTTCCAAAATGATTTTGAGGCCAGCAGAGGTTGTATCACTTCATCACATTGAGAAGATATGCTTTGTGTTTCCCCATTGTTTTTCAGACTGTCGTGTTGAAATCGGATGAAAATAAGAATAGGACTTCCCTGTTGGGCCTGAAAAGTGGAAAGTTTGTGAAGTTATCATGCTACTTGGGTAATCTCATTCTAATAAGATGGGATTTTTGAACAGAAATTGGTTGTGAATTTTGAAGAAAAATTAAATACTTTTTGCTAATGTGAGGATATCCCTTCATGTGTGCTTGCTTCAGGTTTATTTTCTGTTGCAACGGTGACAACGTTACCTGTTCATATCTTGAGAACCACAAATCGGGTTTCAATTCAACTTTCACTTTTGTGTTAAAAAAGTAACCATCTAACACATTAAAACTTCATGTGAACTGAAAAGAGTAATACCCTTCTTTGAAACATTGTTTACCTTAGATAACATTTCGTAACCTTTTGATCAACGCAGACATTGTGTCTTTACTCTGCTGCAAAGTCGCGCACCGGGGGCCTTTCATTTTTACTTTTTTTTCATCGGCGATCATTTTTTTCGTTTTGGATTTTAACAAATGCCATGTTCGTTACGACAGAAATGTTATAAGATCTAACTGTGGCATATTTATTGTGGATAGCGATCATGGAAAAGCTACATTTGAGAAAAAATGGCTGGGAGTTTTAGTCCATGGTGAGTTCCACTCCCAGTATGGAGACTCTTGCTCGAACAAACTAAATGATAATTGTTAAATTTGTAAGTTCCTTCTGAGAGAATCAACATCATAATTCAACTTTTGGTGTAACCCTTGAAGACGTTTTGACAAACCCAGTCTCCATGGCTAAAATTTGCTGAAAAATTGCAGAACTTAAATAAAGAAAAACAATTTACAGAAAAGTTTTGGTCGGTAATAACTTTTTAAAGGTAAATAACTTTTCAGAACCTTATTTATCTCTTAATTAGTTATTTTGTAAATTACGGTACGTTTTACCAGGATATCTCACCTCTTCTACTTTAGTGCATAGTCAAGTGATAAGAGCATCAGACTAGCAGATGGGAGGTCGAGACTTTAAAGCCCTGGCTGGATCAAACCGAAGCCTTTAAAAACGGAACCTCCTGCCATTGTAGTTTGCGCCCATCATAAGCAATGGAGTAGGGAAAACAACTGGGTAAAATCCTTTGGCCGGCTCGACATGAACCAATTTGTTGGTTGGTTAAACTCCATCTAACTTCTTCAAGAAATTTCCCTATCACTTTCGTAAAAACCGGGATCACACTCCAACGAATTTTGATCGGATTTCGATCCAATTGTGAGTTTCTGATGGACTTTTCTCCATCTCTGGTCGGGAAGAGCCCAAGTTTGGGAACATGTGTAATATATAAGTATATGGGCTATACAGCAGAACTATGAAAACTAAATTAAAGCTAATTATTCCATGACGTCACATTGACAGACAGATTTTATCGGACTACCCTCAGTGGCGTAGCTAGGATGAAATTTTTAGGGGGGCCTAGGTAATAAGTGGCGAGGCCTGGTACCTCCTAGGGTCAAGAGCGGCTAGACTATCTAAGCGGAGTGCCACCTTCAGTTGGCCCGGAGCGAACAAGAAAATTTTGGGCTTTTCAAACCCTCCAGATGGCCGGAAACGGCACTTTCCACGTGTTTTAAGCTGGATATACCCAGCCTTGAAATACGAATCCATGTATGCCACTTCTCAAAAAATGAAAATAAAGAATCAATCTATGACAAAATGGTAATACATACACTTTTTAGGGAACCCTAAACTGATTCCTGATCTCTGACCTGGGGAATGAGACTAAAGGGAACCGGTATCTCTTTTTCCCTTGGGAAAAATTGTAAACTTCAGGAGGACGTAGATCGCGAATGCGGCAATATTTGAATGGATTTCAGCTTTAATAGGAAAACCAAAAGTAGTTGTGTCCCCCTCTGAGAAACTTTCTTTGCGTTAGATTTCCCAGATGCAATGTGGTGTTATGTTTGATAAAACTTTGAACTGATTATAGGCCTACGTTTAAGGATTTTCCTTTTTGGGGAGCATAAAAAATATCAAAATACTCATTTTTAATCTAAATAGAGATTTTAAGTAACATACATATGTAGTGCCAAAGAAACAATGTTTTCCGCTTTTCAGTGTGTCTAGATGCAAAATGGTGCAGTTTTTGTTCAGTCATCGGTACGTTATGTAGTCAAAATTAAAATACTGCCAGTTAATCTCTCAAAATATTTAAACCGCAAAGTAGAAGTATGGATCATGTGGAAAACACATGGAATCCGGACCCTGTAGACATTTTACAAATACACACTAATACCAGTGTCAACTAGTAAAAAGAGGACTTGTCGAAAAACATCGTTCTACAGTAACACTTGTCATGGGCAGGAGTGAGGTACGACATAGGCCTACTTGTTAAGGATGGAAGGGAAGAACTATTCGAAGGCAGTGTACCCTTACGGCATATTTTGTGTATGATAAAGGATAGGAATGGTCGTTTAAGAATGGCCTCCAGTGTATGATTTCCTTGTTTTCAGTAAATCAACCAGCCATCCGAAAGGCAGAAAGGGTCTTAACGTAATAAGATCACTTTCGAGTTTGTCGTCGAGACGTTCGTTTCATGTTCGAAGTGAAATGCAATAAACGACAGTGCAAATTATATACGGTATCTGATTTATAGTGAAAGTAGGCATTTTGAAGATATTACTTGATTTTACACGTGAACACAAAATGTGTTTGACATTTTATCTATTAACTGTTTTTGAAGGAAATACTTTAAAGTTTATTTCCGTTCAAACATGTTGTTTTTTCTCAATTAATTCGTCAGGAAGCAAAAAGTCTTGGGGGGTCTGAAGAAAATCAGGGGTGCCTGGGCCCTCCCAGCCCCCCCCCCCGTGGCTACGCCACTGACTACGTTGTCCGACAAAAATATATATCGGTGTGGTAGGCACGGAAATTATATCGGAATCCTATCCGACATCGTTGTAGTGTGACCGGGCTGTATTACGCGACTACTCTCACCCCAGAGTTACAAATTCGCACTGTTTGCAACTACTAATCGCATGTGATGTACTTCATGAATATTTTTGAAGTTGTTTTGATAGGAACGGAAACGCCAGGCCTAAATCCTTTTTGTTTAAAATGTATTTTATTGTTTGTTTTTTGGCAGGGAAATGTAAATGCTGTAACCTACAGCGCACAAATCCGAATAAATTGCTGGTTTCTAACAAAGTCTATGTTACACTTCTAAATGAAGATATAATGCAGTCCAAATTATACAAGATTGGAATCTGATTTGCACAAAGTTCATTGGGTTTTATTTGCTTCAATGTTTACATGCATAAACCATTGCGTCCTTGAGATAAACCACTACTAATTTATTGCCAGTTTTAATTAAGTTTAAGAAAGCAATTTCTATTGCACTTTAAGACTTTGAAGAGGTTATCATCATAAGGAGGAGTCTCTGCTTGAGAGCAAACCTCCAAGTACGGTTGTTAGAATTTTCTCAAGTGTTTACAATATCGAAAAGCACTTAATGCACCTCAATTAAGAGATTATAAATTACAGCAAGTCGTTCCACGAAGCCGAGGAGGTTTTTGTCTTTAATTGATGGCCACTAATTGAAGGAATGGTGATCTTAGACCCAGTGGCAGAGCTAGGGATTTCGGTCAGAGGGGGCGAAAATGGTCGGCAAGGGCGCTTCGAAAGAGCAAACACCCTGAGCCACGGCTTTTCAGACTTTCCATTTGACAGTTTGATTTTCTGCCCTTTGGTAGAAACTACTTTGCCATTTCCCCTCAGCAAGTTTTTCTTATAAAACATGTTTAAGTTTTCTATCTATGGGCCTTCGCAAAAGGAAATGAAGGGGGGGACAAAATTGTTTAAGGGGGGAAGCTCCGCGCCACCTTGAGTAAGCGCGGAGCGCCAGAAAATTTTGGCCCCAAATGCCTCTTAGATCGCTGAAAATGACAATTCTAAAACCTCTTTACCTCATTTAAATAGAGAAAACACTCAGCGAGCTGTTAAGAAGTGTTGATGTTAATTTTCCTCGTCTTTTTCTTTTTTCTTCGTTTTTACTTTCCAGGGGAGGTCAAGTTCCTCGCTTGCCCCTACCTGCGGAGGCCCATGTTTCTATCCCTCTCTTTCACCTTCTAGTATGACGGCGGTCATTGTATTTTGTGTTATGTCATGTCACGGTCCAAGATTTTGCTGTAATAATGGGCTACTTTGTGAAGAAAAAGATTAAATCTGCTAGAGCCAAATAGTAAGCAATCTTACAGGGGGAAAAAGTTATGGAAATGAATCACCATGAGGTGTACATTTTTGGTATCTGGAAATCAAAATAAGTATCCGAAGAAACATCAATTGACGTAATTTACATCATGTGACCACTCTGAAATAGCCATTAATTAAGTACATTGCAAGAAATAGCCAAGACAGAATCGGAATTAATTATAAATAAAAGTTACCTAAATTCAGGCTTATTAGATGCAATTTTCTGGCTTTTGAGACCACGAAAGTACAGAAATAAGCATTTTCATGGGATTATCGTGCAGTGTCAGAAATAACCATTTATCATGAGAATGGTCACTTGAAAGCAAAATGGAAACTGCTCATTAAAACTCTTTAACCATTGCCACTATGATAAAAGTTTTATTTTTTTCTCACCTGAATGTTTCCTTCAAATGATTTTGAAAAATGTTGTGGAAGCTATTTTGGTATCTTTATAAACTCCTTTTACTGTCTATGTTGACGATACCCGACAACAAGAGGGCCATTTGTCCTATAATTATTGTTGCGCACTTTGCACCACCTTTTGTTGGGCGGGAGGGTTAATTTCAAAGAATGGTTTCAGGTCACGACAGGATTTGGTATGTTAGAGGGGTACTTATTCTGAGCATTTCGGTGAAATTTGCAATAACATCCGATGTGTGGTTCCCAAGATATGAGCACTTAAAGTTTTCACATTTCCAACAAAATGTGAACTTGAAGCAAGCACATATGACATCACATTCCCACATTAGTGGGCAGTCTTTGTTTTTCTTTAAACTTTATACTGGGTTTTCTCCTCAACAATCCCATATTATTAAAATGTGATTGCATAAGTGGAATGAGAATTTTACAAACTTTGCATTCCCCACAGGGAGGTCATACTCCTATTAACTTCAAGGTCAACACATCAGTCTGATAAAACAAAGAGAAACAAAGCATTCCTTGTCAATGTGAGGAAGTGATATGAGCTCTGCTGCCCTCAAGCTCACTTTGAAATCAAATCTATTGACTTCATTCACTGGTATCTCAAGAAATACATGTCCGATTTAAATGGAACTTTCACCACACTGTGTAGATTTTTCTCCTCTTTCATTTATGAAAATTAAATTTTTGCTTAAACTTTCCCTTTCATGTCAGTATGTGTATTTTGTAAGCTTACGTATAATCACCCTTGTTGTGGAAGCAATAAACGTAGCACGTCGACAACATTGATTAGTGCGTATAAAGCATGAAGATACGTTTCGGCAAAACCTATCCCTATATTACAGAAGATGACCATTTTCGTCAGAATAAAGTGCACATAGTACAATTACTGTTAGCCGTTTGAGCATTATGTTATTTGGGCCTTCAAATAACGCTATTAAATTATGTCTTTTGCCAATAATGGTGCAAGAGTACAGTACGTTAAAAACCTAAAGAGGGTGCCGACAGACGATTTTGATCCGTCAGGGGGCGACCCCTGACCATATGGTAGCTCCACCGCTGCTTAGACCACTTGTCCAAGTTTAAATTGAAACAAAACAAAGGGGCATTATTTTGGAATGCTGTAAAACACATTGCGTTAAAGTTTGTTATGAATTAATTTACACTTACAACACGAATGTGTTATACAAAGTCACCAAGAACAGAAAATAGGACGATGTTGGTGCAAATGACTTAGTTTCTATTAAGTTCAGGTTTTTTGAGAAAGCCTAGAATAAGAAAGAATCTTTCTGTTCAAATAAAGATTGAAGGTGGAACACGGTGAAGTAATTACATTTGGATATAGGAGTATTCATAGCAGTAAAGAAGAATGTGACTGACGGTGACAGTACGGTAACAGGGTATACAGTATGTTTTTTATCCCCGAGAAATAAATAGGCGCGGGTAAATTTAAAACGCACTGTGGTATGTACATTTCTTTTTTCACCTTAATAAACATCTCCTGCACATATACAGTACAATAGAATGAATGGCTAGACATTTCATCATTTCTCACTCAAGGCGCTCATTATAGATAGGTGCACCATATCTTTTTATGTATCCTTTATGTGTTATTATTCCTTTAGAAAAGGAAGATAAATTAAAAAAGAAAGCCCGAGAACCTTAACTAACGAGTAATGAAATGGGAAGCAAGGTGGGGATACTTTACCAACGCAATGAGAAATTTTTGATGAAATTTCTTTCCTGAAAGGCATTCTGAATGAAATTTACTAACCTAATTCACAGAGGCTGCAGGAAGTAATCATGGCTTCAAACGGTCCTATGTTTTCGCCCAATAATGTTTGCATTTTGTTTGAAATATCGCGGATTCTTTGAAGACACATGGCAGTAGTACAACAGCCATTTTGACATGCTTAATTTTTTAACCCCGATGAATGCCTTGATAATTACACTCCAAAATAAGAGGGAACTTAGTCATTCTCTCATTGAGTGAAAACTGCCGGTAATGGATTTGCAATAAATATTTCTGGGCACTCATGTGATCGTTTGGAATTCAGGACAGAGGAATGTCATTCCTTGAATGACTGGACAGAGTGCGAATTCTGCGGTGACTCAGCTCTTGGACATCCTAATTTAGAGAGCATACTTTTTGTTAAAAATTTTCACCTGCGTGTCAAAACTGCAATGGATGTGGTCCAGAGAGATGAAGGAGGTATTTTTTAAACTATATTCTGAGGTTTTTCGTTATGTTGGAAGTATTTATATTATTTTTTATGTCAACTAGAAGTCATGGGTTCATCTTAAGTGTTAAATTTATTACATGTTTTTCGGTAAAAGTACTGAGTTGGTTGACGTAATGTTTGTGTGTATGTTATCTTATATTTCTCGCATTTTATGTTTTATTTCTTTGGTGGGTGTTTTCGAGTATTATGGTAGTGTTTGTGTTTATTAGAATAGTTTCTTGATGTTAATTTCTATTTTGTATTTATTTTACTGACAGTTTTTTACGAAATTCAAGGTTCATTAAACGCACCTGCAGTAAGATAACCCTTGGGCGTTGTGTCATTTTTATGACATATTCTAGTACGACTATAGTGTCAGTCTACTCTATTAGATTATCAATTCACTCCATGAAGAATAATTGCACTCCGAAAAGGGTGAAATCACTCTAAAAAGCGCCAAAATTCACTCTATTATGAGTGCCTACAGGGATCATTCTTTTTTAAAGTGGTCCCTGTAGGCATTTCATCAAGTATGAGACTTTGCTCTTTTGGAGTAAATTATTCTGTTTTTGGAGTAAATTTCCGCTCTTATGGATTGAACTTGAAAAACATTCACGCTTCTAATGAGTGACACATCTTTCGTTTCATTTTGAGAGTGTACATGCAATAGTTTAGGCATTTTCTACTGGTAAACGGCATTAGTCACAAGATTAGTAACTGATTAGTTGGTCGCAAGTTAAACTTTTAAGTTATCATTGTAACAGATCATGTTGTTAAAGACGTCTGCTACAAATTCTTACTTAGCAGGCGAAATTTTAATATGCACGCTAGCAAAATCTGCATCGTGTGCGCATGCAGAGAGCTCCACGGATATAGTCATCCAACTCGAACTCATTCACCTGAGGAAAAAAGGTTTTCATACGCCACGACCGATTGTAAATGCACCGCCATAATTTACAGCACAAATGAAAACAAGTATGCCATAGGTTTGCTTATATATACTATTCCACTTTGCTTACACTTCTTATCGCAAACACTGTTACAAGAGTATAAGTTTTACAAGCATCTTTAATCTACTGGAAAAATTGTCTTAATCTAGAGCACAGACGTGCAAATCTATGCTGTTGTAGTAAACACTCGACAAGTATCAAAATATTGGAATACGTCCGTACTCCTATCCAGGGGCGCAAATCTCTTGTTGAGAATGGGGGAGCGAAAATGCTTATGATGTGTCCATGAGTACTAAACTGTGCACGCTTGGCGGGCACCGCGAGCGCGAAGCGCGAAGCCCCAAAGGACTCCTGGTGGGATCCAAGGGATAATCCCCGGAAGCTCTTGTGTTCTGGCGTTTCCAAAGCTTCAGAAAAATTGTTTTCGAATGAAAAAAACGAAAAAAGGTGACCATATTTTTAGGCCTACTCAAATATTTGGGGGGAGGGGCAAATTACGATTTGGCCCCCACTTTTAAAAAAAACACTTGAGGGGGAGAAGGCTCCCTTGCCCCCCCCCCCCCCGGATTTGCGCCCATGCTCCTATTGCAAGGTCAGCCGCTAACTAAGCGCCCGCCATAAACGCGGTTCACTTTCATTAACTGACATGGCTGTTTAATTTTTCTTGTTTAGCGGTCTGGAGGCCCGGGGTTGTTCATTCCCTTTTAAATCTTTCACCTGTTTCGTGGTACCTGTACATTTTCCTTTCATGTAGTATTTATCGACATCTTTGCGTGAACATGTTTTTCACTTGCATCCAGGCTGCCAGAAACTTGTCCGAATAACATTTTAAACTCGTAGCTCGTATGCACGTAGCTCATGACCTCGTAGGGGGATATTGGGATTTTAGGGGTAAATGAGATAGCTTGATATGCTTTTTCTCTGATTCCTCTCTGTTTTTTGGTGAGGAAGGGTTCGCACCAGAGAGTTGTAAAATTGGCCAGTACTTGGTGCATTGCATTTTAAAGCATCCACAATTACTGTTTTTGTTTTATTGCTTTTATACACGTAAAGGAAAAACAATGAAGAACTGTGTAGTGCACTTTGATTTACCTGACCTTTCTTGACCCATCCGTCACGGTAGGCTGTTGTTCTTTTTATTCACGCTAAAATTGTGTTCATGAGAGGTTGATCCAACAAGACACACAGACGTACAGTCTACATATCTAGTCATAAATCTAATTGAAGGGGTCCACAGTTATTATGGTTTTTTGTTTACTTTTTCCTTGAAAGTTACAATGTTCATTTAACTCGAACTTGTCAACATATACATCCAGAGAGACGTAAGTTTTTCATAGATTGCTTAATGCATGTAGTGCTTAATGCACCGTTTGTGAAGAAAATACTGTATCAAAATGAAACCTTGAGAAATCCATAAAACAAACTGGCAGTAACGGATAAATCTCCCAATTTGTCGCCGGACATTCCCAATTCATTGCCAACACTGACGACCGTCAGTTCCGCGGAATCATCTTGGCATGTTTACATCGCTGACCGGTGGGCTCTTTTGCTTTTTTATGCATGTTCCCAGCCTGACTTTCTTATCACGTCACGGAAACGAGTAATAAACAGTGTTTTGAATTTTTTTTTTTTTTTTTTTTTTTTTTTTTCGCTTCTGCAAAAAATCTAAATCACAACAAACATTGTTCATAATAGTACCGTGGTAAAATTGTAAACTATACGCCCCATTTTAAGGTCAATTCTCTCACCCCAAAAAGTACCAATTCTCCTAACCTTTTTACTTAAGCCCCTCCCACAATTGTCTGAAATCCATCCTCATCCAGATACAATCTCAGTTTATTGCCTCAAGGTGAGTAAAGAAAACTAAATTATATAATGAAAACACTCTCAGTACCGTTCATGTTGTGTAATAGCAGCTTTAGTACTCTACATTGTTTGCATTAGCTGTCGATCAAAAATCTGAGCCAATTGAGAATTTCGGTAGCCCCGTGCCAAAATTGTAGTTTGGGGTGCGAGGGTTGGCCCTTTAAGCCCTTCCCACAGCTGTCTGAAATATATCCTCACCCAGACACAATATCAGTTTTTATTGCTTCAGGGTTAGTAAAGAAAAGCTCAATATGTAAACCCAAAACACTCACAGTACAGTTCATGCCGTGTAATATGAGCCTTGGTATTGAATTAGCAGTGAAACAAAAATCTGAGCCAATTGAGAGTTTTTGTGACCCCCACAAGAAATGTAGTTTGAGGTGAGAGGATTGGGATTCTAACTGAAGACAGCAAGTTCCAATCCGATATTGCAACGATTTTCAAAATTGGACCAATAGGTTTTATTCAGACTTTGCTCTGAATATGGTCACGCAAAGTTGATACCTGGTCGCAATTTGTCTCACTAAAGACTTCCCTGATATCATTATATGTTTATTTTCCGTATTTGTTTTGAAGGAACTGCAAAGCCGCAAAAAAAAAATGAATTCTCCACTGCCGACTTCGTTACGTCACATGCGGTTATGCTCCTTTGTTAACCAATACGATTTGATACCGATACTAAACAAAGACATGAATGCAGTTTCTCAGGAGTAACAATACCCTAGTTGTTTCTGTCTTGAACAGTACTAACGTTAGCCTTACTTGAACTAGTCTTAGAGTCTAGGCTAACCATGAAAACAAACCATTGGTCGAAAAACAGATTCAATCGGCAATTAAATATTGTTCATAAATCTCTTGCATATGATACGTGCAATTAAGGAGTGTCCTCAAATTGTCACTAGAAACACTCTGGGAATGCAATACTCTCGATACACTACACCTATTTGAAAGTTGTTAGTTGTGTGTACAAGCTACCTGGGCAGATGGTGTCGATCAGAATCGATCATACTAATGGAAACTTTAAAAATTGCCGGTGCCAGAAGAGAAAGGAAGGGACTGAAATCAAAAGACAAATTGTTAATTATCTTAAACTTGTAACATCAAACATCCTAGGGAATTATATCGCAACGTTATTGCACAATTACTTTCTTTGCAAAGTTATTTTAATGAAAATGCACAGCGCATTAGAACTAATATTCTTTAAAATTAGCCCCACACAGTGGGTAATCATCTCGTTTGGTATAAGGTATTTATTTTGAAAGTACGCCACTACCAAGCTAACTCTTATTTGAAAAAAAAAACTTATCCAATCAGGTTCGACTGTATGATAAGCACCACCTGTCAATGCGTCGCGGTTACAAAATAATTTGTTATATAATAATAAGTTAGTTTTCAGTTCTCTTATATAAACCTTACATTTACGCGAGTCGGCCAATTTTAGGCTCTCGCCCCTCCCCGATTAAGCTCTTTACCTAAAGGGAAATGTTGCGTTTGATTTACACCAATATTTATTGGCAAAGAGTGATGAATTATTTAAAATAAGGCAATATGGTAGCCTTCTTTTCACGAAATAAGTTTTATGACCATTCATTCTCAACCTTATGTTGTTGGTTTGGCCCACATACTGTTTCCCACAAACCACACATATACACGACCCACTGAGTGCTACAGTTGGTACCTTGATTACGACATTAGTTTCAGTAATGGTAAAACATTTCCAAGTGGTAATCAAGGTACCAACTGTAACACTAAGTGGGCCGTGTATATGATCAAGTTGGTGGATTGTGGGAAACAGTATGTGGGCCAAACCAACAACATAAGGTTGAGAATGAATGGTCATAAATCTGACTTTCGCAAATTTGTTAACGGAGAAACCTCTTAATCGGGAACATCTGCTCTTATGTGCATCTTAAATTTCATGGCGGGGATTACTTTAATTTTCAGATTTTCAAAGTGTTGAAAACAGAAGGGTTTGACAAATTGAATATCCGTAAATTGGACAGATTATTAGATGAAAAAGAAAGACATTGGATTTGGAATTAAACACTTTGGTTCCACATGGCTTCAACATTGACGACACTTTTTACTCTCAAAACCGTTCCAGCAGACAAAAACGTAACTGAGCTTTCTTCTTCGATCTCTCCTCTCCGCTTGGTTAAACTTTTATTGTTAGTTGTCGAGTTTTCTTCCAGTGTAGAGTTCCCGCCTTTTCAGGTCTTCTTATTCACTAAGGCGTGTAATCCTGTCTGTATGTACGTACACTTGTGTGTTCTTCCTTTTTAAGGCTTGTACAGTTCGCTTAAAGTTTGATTTAGTGTTGTACGGAAAAATTAAACTGAATCAGAGGTCTGACCGGGCGATCCCACGTTCCATCCTCATAAAATTCAAGGCGACCTTGTTATAACCATAAGCCACTGAACTGGAATGTAGTAGTATTTTTTATAAATGTCGTAAATAAAAAAACACAGGAATGCCCACCTGTCTCAAAAGGTTTTTCTGAAAGATGGTCATTAAAGGTGTTTAATCCACCAAGCTAGAATTACTGTAATGTTGGGTTTTTGTTTTCATATATATATATATATATATATATATATATATATATATATATATATATATATATATGTATATATATATATATATAAATATATATATATATATGTGTGTGTGTGTGTGTGTGTGTGTGTGTGATTTATATATATATATATATATATGTATATATATATTTATATACATAAATATATAAATCTTTTATTCCCAGCAGAACCCCAACCGTACCTACTGCTATCCAGCAGATCTTATAGTCCAAGTTTCATTTCGGTATTGGATAAGATATATGTAATGGCGCTATTCTTCACTGCGTTTGTTCATGGTCTAGACTCTAGATAAAAGTTTCCAATCCATTACTTGTAGCATAATATTTGGCAAATACAAAGACATGCAGGATTATGTGTCTTACCTTTTCTTTTTATCCAGAATAGAATTATTTTATGCATTAAAGACCAATGCTGCTTACGATTTTAGATCGTTTACCTTGTTCAGTCGTTAAGTTTTGTGAAAGGTTGAGAAGTTCAACATGCCATCCTCCTCGGGAAGCACAACTCCGTCGAGAGTTGCCGCTTGATACTTATATATACATGTTGTTATATGTAAAAATGGATTCGCAAATAGGAGCTGAGAATCCCAACGCACATTATGTCATCGACTAAAAGGTAGATGAGGTAATCCAAGAGTGGATAATTATGCCCGTTGCATTTTACCTTACCAACGGTTATTCTTTTCCAAATTATCACGTGATTATCTCCCCGGAATCGCTAATAAAGCTCCGTTACTTTGTTATTACTAATACTTTGTTACCTGTTGCCTTTGTAATTACTTTCTCATCTTCACTCAGTGCAATACCTCGTTCGGTAACAGTAAACACACAATGAAATGTTTGAAACTTGCTTCGGCGACCCTCCGATATGTTCACAAGGCATTCCTAGTCTACGATGAAAAAAATTAAACGTCTTCTTCTTCAATGAAAATTGGTAAATATAACAGTAATCTGCCGGATATGTCATTGTTGAAATTCTTCATATTTCTCAATTTCTTTGTTTTTTTGCTTTTTTTTTTTTGTTTTGTTGTGTTTTTCTTTTTCTTCGTTTTTGTTCACTGTTCAACAATGTACGGTACAACTTGGCTCATTAAGTGAATAAATGTTTAGATTTACTATCTCAGCACATTAAAAGCTTATTAAAAATGGGAGTTGGATTGAAGAAAATCATTTTGCAACCTCTAAAATAACTGTGCATAAGATCCTATTTGTTAGGTGCACTTTAAAATCGTAACGCTGTATGCACTGGAAAATTGATCTTGAGCTTAGATGGCTAGCTGTCACGCAATGTAACTTTAAAGTGTGTATGTTATCATAAAATCCACGCTTAGCTGACGATTACGATATGTTTGTTGAGAATATAACATTAACGCCCTGCCATAGCAATAAATCCAACGTTCCGTTATACTCCCTCGTGATAACATTAAATAACATTACCTGCGAATATGTTTAAGTGCAGGGAAGTGAGGTTGAATTAATGTAACAAAACACATCACTCATATACCTTGAGAAGAAATGCCGTGATCAGGATGCAACAACTCGGATCGGATTCCGATCCGATTTTTGTGAATTTTTATTAAAATCTTCTCAATCTCTGGTCGAAAAGACCCAAAAACTGGTCAACCTATGTAAATATATTAGTTGTACCGCAGGACTAAGAAAATTTAATTTACGCTAATCATTTCAAGAGGTCACATCCATAGACAGATTTTATCGGACTACGCTGGCCGATAAAAAATAATGAATGTCGGTGTGACGTTACAAAGAAATCATTTTAGCTCTATATACCTCACATGCAAACCATGTATTTACTCTGTTTTAAAAAATTTTGGTACTTTCCGCCCAGAAGGGGGAGAAATTTTGACAAAAAAAACGCAAAATTCGGATCAGAATCCTATCCGAAATTGGCTGTAGTGTGGCTGCGGTACAATGCTGACTGAGTACATCAGAGATGTGTCATCTGTCATCTCCAGCCGTCTCTATAACACCTACCTAAGTAATGCAGAAAAGAGACCTGATATTGATAACTAGCCATGCACTACAGCGTTTACCCACCTTACCGCTGTAGGTGACACCACGAACTTAAAAACACTGTAGGCAAAATGACTTAGAAGATGGACACAACACTTTAACAGAACCCAGCTGAGTTTCATTGATAACTAAGTTCACATCCCACTATAACTACCCTTACATGAAAGTGGAGTTAACAATGGATTAGCCAATCATGGCATCCCAAATTAATCAAAGTCTTCCTTTTAGATTTTAACATTCAAGGGGGGGGGGATTTATAGCTATACATAAATAGGAATCCGTAAGGTGACGGAAGTTTCTTTACACCCATCGCCTAAATGGTGAAAATTACCTTTCTGGGTACCAAATAGCTCACACATTAACACGTTTCCTTTCATATCCCCAAAAATCACCAATAACTGATTCACATCGAACATGAGTGATTCACACTCACAGTAGACCTTAAAAGTGCTTTGAAACTACCCCCTCAAAATGCGGAGGAATTTGAATTCTCTAGAAAATCAACAGAACAAATTCTAATAAAGAGGGCGCTAGTTTGGTTCTTGTAGTTGGCATGGAGAATTCCATTTAACGGAATGAGTACAGGAATCACGACAGGTTCGTTAGATTTCATACAGAAAGACAAAATGAAGTGTTTATTTTAGTAAATTTTATAATGTTAATTAGGAAACGTTTTTGTCAGTTTTCATAACCGTTGGCTGTTAGAGGCGCCACCAGGATTATGATTCGGTGAGAGGGGGGTACTACAAATGATGTCGAAATTCACCTCAGTTACCATACCACTTTTGAATCTACATAGCAACGAAAGCAAAAGATTCTTTTCTCCCTACCTACATGTATCTGTCGACTACGTTGAGGGTGTTTAAAGTAAGGGGTTATTCCCTTTGATATTTAGGGAATAAAGTCAATGGTGCCCATGTCTCTGCATCAGATTCGAACAGGCTATGACATCACGCATATGGGCGATGCCTCGGGTCTCTGCCTATAAGCGTGACGTCATAGCCTGTTCGAATCGTATGTCGAGACATGGACACCATGACTTTATTCCCATTCATAAATTCTTTAACTTGGAAAAGCAGAAAGTCCTCAAAAACGTTCTTTTTTAACAATTTTTCATTGATCGTGAATAATTCTCCCTGGGCTATTTATATTATTGCAAGATTCGTATCGCAATGAAAAGAACTGCACACGGTTTCACAGTACATACATGGTGTTGACACACTTTGCACGTCAGTTATCCGTATGTATGCATTGCTGTCTCTCCGCTGGGGATCTGTCTGATCATCGAATGGGCAACGCTTGCACAAGTGATACTGTCGAATGGTTCTCAAATTAATTAATGGAAAACAGTTTCATCGCAACAACACACATGAAAATATTTAAAATATTATTGTTAAAGAAACCAAAAGTCACATAGGAGTTGAACTAGAACAATCCAAACAATTCAAATGAAGAAATATTGAACAAAGGTCATGACCTT
Organism: Holothuria scabra; assembly: GCA_037179385.1. Taxonomy (NCBI): domain Eukaryota; kingdom Metazoa; phylum Echinodermata; class Holothuroidea; order Aspidochirotida; family Holothuriidae; genus Holothuria; species Holothuria scabra. The sequence continues at coordinate 28,691,784 of CM074189.1, forward strand.
GCACAGGCTACGCCTCATGCGCAGGTACTAACGTAGCGTTAGCATAGTTCATTTCTAAACACGACCAAACCTTTGGTGGAACACCATTCTGCAATACAAGAAAAACATCGTTTAGCCTAATGGATTTTGACGCAAATGAATTTTTTGGACCAAATAAAGTTATAACTTGACGAAGGCATTTGACCCGAGACTAGTGCCATTTGCAGGCAATCGGACATATCTCGCTTTTTTGCCATAGATGAGTCTTTACAGTATGATGTTAGACTTGATTCACACCTGTGCCCCGATAATGTTGATACCGTTTTCCGATCGAAACCGGAGTTACTGAAAACTGTTACTGTTGTTGCTCGAACGCAGTGATTAGTGTAAGTGGTGCTCAAATTGGCCGCTTTGGAAATGTCCTTCATCATTGTCGAGAGCTTATTCTTTCCAAGTGGCACTTTATCAAACCAAAAAGTGTCATCTACACTAGCGTTTGGCTCTGCCCTTTGGAAAAATGCATCACAATCTGGATGTAATTTTTTGATGTATTTTTGCATCGCCAAGATTGGACAGAATGGACCGTCATTACAATGCATTGACAATCAGATCTGGAGCCACCTGGGTGGTTTTTGGTACTTTTATTGAATTTGAGACCACAGACGACACGTCCAGCGTCATCTTTCTCGGATTTAAAAGATGATTTTTTTCAGGTTATTGAGTCCTTCTCTTCCTCGTCTACAAAAGTGAAATTCAACATAGAACCAAACAAAGCTCAGAAGAGCTTTGGGGTGTGTAAGCCCAGAGTTTTTGATGAAAACAACTTTTTAGACCACCTTCACCAATGACTGGTTTGGGCTTTGAGATATCGAGTCGTTGGCGCTTTAGAGCTTAAAGAACTCCCAGAAATACGTGGTTGATGAACTGAAATTCCCTGTCTTGCAGAATGTTAACCTGTCGTTTTTAAGGTTCGCCTGTAATGTATCTGTGGATAGCAGCTTTAAGACCTACATATGACTGTTTCGAATACATGCTCCCGTCCTTTTTCCTAACTTCAGCATAGAATTTTTGCAAAGGATTTGATATTTTAGCAACTGGCAGCCTTTCAAATTCTCCATCCAAACCTTTGGTGGAACAACATTCTGCAAAACAAGAAAAACATCGTTTAGCCTAATGTATTTTGTCAAAAATGAATTTTGTGGACCAATTTTAGACTTTTCAATAGGATATTAATCCTAAAATTACCCTTATAAACAAGTCTAGGCTAGGCCTATGTAGGCCATGGTTATGTAGCCTATACGCGATTGGCGCTATATATTAAGAATCCAATTCTTAAGACATAAGTTATATTACTTTTGCCTAATCCATAGTCCACCCAAAAGTTATTTTAGAACCCTTGTCCTTACTTATAGAAAAGCCAACATTTATGACGCAAAATCGACAAAAATAAAATAAAAACTCACTTTTCATACTTCTTACTCCCCAAGATGTGTTACACAATGTTGAATTCTCCATTCTTGAATTTGCTATTTTCACGACTTCACCTTCTGAAAGATCTTGAAATCTCTCGCCTTTCGTTTCAGTACCTTTAACTTAAATGATGATATCTTCTTCATCATCATCATCATCATCATCATCATCATCATCATCATCATCATCATCATCATCATCATCATCACCAAGATCAGACTCATTTTCCAAATTTTTTTTGGCAGCTCTCACATACAAATACTTCTAACTTTAAGAGTCAGAAGGGCGGTATAATTTGTTCTTAAAATTAATGTACAAAAGAAGCAGACGATAGCTTGACACATTAAATTAGAGTGCTCAACGTCAAATTAGGTCAAATATTTATTTTCTTCAGCCTACGTTAGGCTGGACAATGGGCTGGAACATCGCCTGTGGAATCTATAATTGTTTTAAATGTATAATTATGTAACCGAACGTCAATTAAATAATTTTTAATTGTAGGAAAATAGTGAGCTAAAAAAAACCTCTAAAAAGTATCATCATTTCACGTGGTATGTTTTGAATCAGTCGTTCATAACAATAATATTACTAGTAGACAGATACACTGGCGAGTCACTATGTTTACAATCACAACATGTTGATAAAAAAGTTGCTCTCCATACAAACTATGTCTCTAGACTGGATCAGAACATGGGCAACTGACCAAAAACAAGCCAGCATTCCCAAAAACTATTCAAGAATTTTCTTAAAAATTTGAACTAGGTGCAAAACAGTGCAACTAAATTTGTATATATATATATATATATATACGTTTCTCTTATCTTGTATGTGCTCTAATATTGTCATATTAGTGGTGTTTTCTACTTATTCTTTTATATTGCATCTAGCATAAGTGGACTTACTTATATTATATATATATATATATATATATATATATATATATATATATATATATATATATATATATATATATATATATATATATATATATATAAATATATGTATATACATATATATATAGAGTGAGACAACAGAAAAATAAAAACTCGGCAGACGTAGCTTCGCGTTACTCAAATATTAAGATTTAATCAAGCTTTCGGCCAGTATGTATCGGCCTTCTTCAGGATACTATATAGGAGAGAAGGGAGAAGGGAAAACTTAGTATTTACAGTAGCAAAAATAGAGAAAATGACTAAAAAATGGGTAGTATTTGTGAACAAATTATATTACACTTAACTAACCAAAACAGATTGCTAAATAAGGAAGCTACTATTATTATGACTTGGCACCAGTTACGTTTTGGACCAAAGCAATTTCTTGCAATTATACATATATATATATATATATATATATATATCACTAATTCCGCACTTAGGGGGAAAGTTGTTGTTGAAATAACGTTGTTTATATTTTTCGACGTAAGGGCGAAGACTTTTCCTTATATATTTCATTGTTATTTTTTCGCCCTATGCGCCCTATACGCGCAGATATAACAATTTTTCCCCGTACATAGGGCGAAAAAATTACAATGAAATACATAAGAAAAAGTGTTCGCCCTAACGTCTAAAAATATAAACAACGTTATTTAAATGGCCAGCCATCCGTTCGTGTTAACAGCTAGGTGTCCGTAAATTTGACAACTTTGAAGTAATTGCATCTCCTTTGGAAATGTACGAGGGCGCTCTTGTCCGTTTACGTATTCTTATAGAAAATGCGTGTAGAAACGTTACGGCGAAACTTATATTTCGCCCCAAAAAATTTTTCCCCTTAAGGTCGACTTTTCAACAACAACTTTCCCCCTAAGTGCCGAATTAGTGAAATATATATATATATATATATATATATATATATATATATATATATATATATATATATATATATATATATATATATATATATATATATATATATATATATATATATATATATATATATATATATATATACAAATTAAGTCAAACAAAGGCAGTGGTTAACATGCAGTACAGTATATGCATTAATAAGAGAGGCGGCTCAGTAGGCAACTCGATACCTTTTACCTTCGCTTTACGACTCTGAAAGTTGAAAATAAATCTCAAATATTGCCGACGTGCTACTGATTTCTGATGCCAACCTTTGCACAGTTGAACTTATTGTAAAATGATGTTCCTACAGCAATTAAAGTAAAACTGTTCCTCTACTCTTCGAGAATTGCGAGAGATAATACACCTCTGCTCAGGTTTCGAAAATCTCCAAAATGTTGTCGCCACAGTGCAACGGCTGACCGTCGGAGACTTAACCATTCTGTACCTTGCTCTTGCTTTCAAATCGGTCGAAATTTTGTACAGGGAAGTATTAGACCTTGGCCTCTAGTTAATAAATACTCTTAGGTGGTAAACTTAAACAGCTCCCGCAACAATATTTACGGTAAACCTAATATGTATGACGTATGCACAAGTTTTAAGTAAATATTTAATTTTTTTACAAGGTATAATGCGCAACAATTTCTTGTCTCCTTCAGGTACATTTTTAGAGCACGCTGATATAACACTACATATTGAAATGTAAGCGAAGACGTAATATATATTTTTTAGCATGTTATGTGGTAAAATCCAGGTAAATATATATTTACAATAGGTCCTCATTTTTGTGAACACCTATTGTTTGAGGGCCTATAACATCTCTTCCTGTGTATGTTTCAATAAAGTAAAACCATATGTAATGCCTTCCCGGGGCACCGACGGAGACGGACTGAAAGGACGGAGACACGAAATTGTTGTCGGAAGGACCGGTCGAATTAATTCAAGTACCAAGCGAGACAGTTTTTCCATCATTGTGACGCAGTTTGTCAACCAGTAGAAAACGCGCACTGTCCGCTACAGGTACAGGGCGAATTCTGATGCGTGTGGCCATACCATTGTTTTGCTCCCAAGGATGACGTCGATGTGTCGTCATCACAATGTAATGTCCTGTTTAACGTAGGACTGTAAAAGCTGTAAATGCCCAAATTTGTCACAATTGTATAATTTTTTACCTGTAATAGTAATGAACGAAATATATATAACCTCAGAGGGCTTGTTTCCCATAGACCGCATGACACATTGACCAAAATTCTTAAAACTAGTTTTTGTGTCCCTTTTTCACGTGAGACAAGGGCATTTTAATCCAATATTTTCCTTTCTGGATACAATTTTGCTTAAGTGCTCACTGTTTTTACTGAGGAATGTTTTCTTTCAGATGGCATATTACATTTTCCTCCCCTTTTTAATACTTTCATTATGTATCCAATGTTTACCCAAAATATCATCAATTGGGCTCCTTATTCATGGACCAACCCTCATGTGAAGGAAATGCTCACCTCAGGTAAACAGTACCGCTAATATTGAATGAAATGTTAGGTAAAGTAAGCTCATTGAGAGATAAGCTTGTGTGTGCCTGGTCATATATTAATACCCGGGAAGGGCATTTCTTTCAAGAGTGAGATTCGCTGGGAGACAACTAAGGCAGAGCACCACCATTGATTTGCTCGGAGCACCTTGTCATGGGGACTTTTTGTCTAAAATGGCTCTCGATCGGTGGTAATGGCACTTCAAGAGTCTAATAACTGCATGCCCAGAACTGTCATTTTCAGATGTTTTATGCTTTTTTAAATTTTTAGCAAAAATTCCGAGGCCTACCTGCCGGCATGTATTGCTGACCGCGTAGTAAAATAAATATAAATACATATTGATACTGGAAGTCGAATGACACCCATTACAAACGTAGATGAGGCAATGATTCCTTCCTGGGACTATGGTTGTTGCCATTTATTTGCAAGTTGCCTTTCAATCGTTTATCGACAAACGTAACATTTTATCGAGAACACTTAAGTGTTACAACAGGGTGTATAATACTTTCTTTGAACTCTAAGAACAATTGACTATGACTGAACATGTAAAATTTTTGACAGTATGTCAGATTGTGTTTCTTGTAATATTGATAGATACATATCAGTTTCATCTGGGTGGTGTTAAAATTACATGCAAATATGATTGTGTGTGATTTATCAGATATAGACAACGGTTGGGATTATATTCGTAAGCAAGGAATGCACATCTGTACGAAAGATCGTGTGCTAAAAGCGGGTCTTTGAGTTTGTTCATGAAATTCAGCAACTTTTTCCAGACCTATTAAGTTTTTTCACATACTTTATGACAAATGGTCAATCCTAGACAATCCCCATACTCTACATATAAATAAAGATTTTATGAGTGAGTACCTTTCGCAGGGGTGGACAACCTACGGCCCGCCAGTGTTTTTCCGGCCCGCAAGATTTCTCAAGGAAAAGAAAAAATCAGTCTATTTTACATCATACCAAACGACCTAAAGATTCCCTTTCAATATCACTAACGACGTTCCCCATTATGTGTATCATCACTATCCAATATGATCGACATGGAGTAACTCCTCGGGGTGGTAAACTCCATGCTTATGATCAGCTACTCACAAACCGATTTTGAACATTGGTGCATAGAGTAACCACTATGATTGGTGTGAATTTCTTTGACCCAACGTAACTGCACATCTTCGATTTTTTTTTTGACGTCGACATTTTGGTCCAAAACGCGGTGGGTATAGCTGGTACGTACAGGTCGTCTCTCAGTTGCAAGCTTCACGTCTCGTTTGACAATATCGTCATGGGGTGATGATATCCCCCTTATTTTGCAAAACTCGTGGTGGTGGTGGTGGTGGTGGTGGTGGCGGCGGCGGCGGCGGCGGCGGCGGTGGTGGTGGTGGTGGTGGTGGTGGTGGTGGTGGTGGTGGTGGTGGTGGTGGTGGTGGTGGTGGTGGTGGTGGTGGTGGTGACGGTGGTGGTGGTGGTGGTGGTGGTGGTGGCGGCGGCGGCGGCGGCGGCGGCGGTGGTGGTGGTGGTGGTGGTAGGAATTATTACGATAGTACCATGGTTGCTGTGAAATAAATCGACATGATTTGTGTTTTTGATGGGTCTCTACTATTAACAAAAACACAAATTTGGCTGTGAAATTCTGAATTTACTTGAACTAAGCAGTAGAGTTTTGACGCACACTGGAATCATAGTCGTGCAAGGAGGGCAAAGGGGAACTCAAAAATTCGGGTACGAAACGACTAAAAATCGAGCACAGAATAGGTGTTTTCCCGGCAGAGATTAATATAAGAGAAAACATTGCCCGATTTTTTTACCGAGTTCCGGATATTTTTTATCAAATTTTTGAAAAATGTGCAAAACTTTTCGCGCGCTTCGCACGCACTAGTGGTTTGGTGGTCTAATTTATACCTCTCAACTGCAACGAAGTTTGGGCGAAAATGTTCTTTCTTCAAACCGGAAGAGTTCTTCACGCCTAGGCATGTTATTCTTAATTAGTAGGCCTGCTATAGCAGCTACTATTGAATGTGGCTTTGTTACTGAGATGTTCACACTGAACATAACAATTTAGGTAAGCACTCCTTGCTGATCTTTATCCTAGATCAAAATTACCTAACAACATTACTCAAGTGAAATTTTAATTTTTGTAGCTTAAGATTTGTATTGCTTCAAAGTCCTCAGAATTAAAGGTTTGAAATCAACAGCATATCGTTGGTTAAGTGCGGCACGACCAATTTTTCATTCCTCAGATTTAGCCCTTTCAAACAAAAAGGTTGCCCACCTCTGACTTCAGGGTACTTCATTTTTTTTTCTTGACATTATTTTTAAAGTACAAAGGGAATAGGTATGTCCAAATTTTTTGAAACATTGGCCTCCAACATCAACTAACTGTTAAATTTCGATTAACATTCAAAGGGTTAACAAAAATTTGGTACTTTTTTTGATAGCTTATGCCTAGAAAAGCAAATTCAGCTTCAATTTATTGTCTTGCACAACACTTTGCCCGAACTGATTGAATGTTCGGACGAAAGTTGCAAAGGATATTAGGGACGGGATGGCTGCATTGGAGAGCCCCCAATCATGGGCTAACTCTCAATGTGTGTTTCAACGTACTGAAGGGACATGTATTTGCAGGGCAGTGGTATGAGGTATCCATGATCTGAGACTTCAATTGGAACGGGCTAGAATATTTCATTGATCTGGGAGGTATTCCCAGTGATCTGGGAGGTATTTTCGGTTGTTGGTTGTGAACTTGCGCACATCCTCCAAATCACTGGGATAATCAAAACAGCACACACCTACAACACGTATTCCAAAATTTGTGTAGACATGAAAATTTGGTGTTGATTAGTGAAATCTTTCTTAATCCATCCATAAGATTAGGAGGGATCTCAAGTGTGATTTTTTGCAGTGGGTTTTGTCTAAATTTTCTTTTTGGTGTAAGGTTGCATTTTAACCTGCCGCAAAGTAACACTCTGAGATCCTTATTTTCGTTCTGCTTGGCTAAACACCTAGTGTTGTATGCTCGTACTTACGAAAGCAAAGGACGTCGTATGCTACGTGCTCCGTTTGTTTATCTCACGCTATGCCCCAGAGTTCCATGCGGCAACGAATTACCGGATTCAGGCTTATTGAGCGAGTCTTTAGGACGAAGTTCGATTAAGATTCTACCGAACATTACACGAACGGAGGGATGGGAATGAATTTCAGACAGTTGCTGAAAGGGCTTAAGAAAGAATGTTAGGAGAATATGAACTCTTTGAGGTGAGAGGATTAGGCCTTCAAAAGCCAATTATTTTGGGGATGTAACCATCAGACTTTTAGCTTTGGATAGATACGTTCCTGCAAACATTTATAATGGTACACCGAGAGCATTCAAAAGTGACAATGGATAACACGAAATGTAGATTCATTATTATTTCATCGGAGAATCGTTTAGCAGAACTCATGCGCATTGAAGAGTGTTAGGAGATATTACTTTATCAGTAATCTGACATTAAGCACCATTTATTAACAAAGTGTCCTGAACTGCATAGACTCTTTAACTGGACAATTAATCTGACTCACCTTTGCAATTGATTGGACTATATTATACCAGATAAAATGTTTTGGAAGCCCTAAAGTAAAACTGCTTTACAATAAAAAAAAAAATACCCTGTATCGAATGTCATTTGCTCGGAATATTTAGCCGTTGATTTGTCATGTGATTAGAAAGACTTTCCTTATACTAATCCAGAGTAGTCGGCTCACCCGTTTGCTAGAAACACTTAATTATCAGAAGGTATGATCTGAATTCATTTGCCTCGTTGCCCTCTGAGCAATGTTAGTAAGACCATACTAAAATGAGAGAGTGGAAGGAAAACTACGTGATAACTCTTCCAAAAGACATTTTCACCCTCGCCCCAGGAAGGGTCGTTTCACCCCATTTCATTTCCTTGTTTAGCAACGTGGATGATTTTTAGACGAATATATTACTACACTTTGTCCATCATCTCATTACTTAGCCTAAGTGTCTTGCAACAACCACTTTTGTGATAGGTTACCACTGTTGTAATTAGTTCGACTACTTTTGTGCTCATGATCACCACTTTTGTCATTAATCACCCACTTTCGACATTTCTGAAGTCGCCACTTTTGTAATGCTCTCTGACCACTTTTGGCATTAGAAAACCTCTTCAACCACTTTTGTAATTATCGCCAGTCAAGCACTTCTGTAATTTTAGTGACAGAGGTAAATAAAGGTACTAAGCTATTTGGAGAATTGTGCTTTGTATGATTAAAACATGAAAGTTGGTTGGCAATTACAGTATTACCAGCTTGCTGGTATGAAATAAGGGAAATTTTGGTTTTGAGGACTTCGCAGACTTGTCCAGTGAGACCAACGACGGCCAATTTAAAATGGCCTACCCCTGCTTGTTAGCACTCCTGGATCTTTGTTCGTTTATGTGTATTACTGTTTCCGTACAAACGTAATATTTTAGTCTGAATTGCACCCCTTCGTAGAGTTTTAGCATATGTTATGTGACAATAATTGAGTCCATATTTGCAATATAACTGTCATTTTTCTGTCTATTCTGAGACTCAAGGTAGATAGAAGTAAGTAAGCTTATCGTGGATCTGGAGTGGTTCTATTTTTGCAGTTGGTCACTGTTAAAATGCGTCACAGTCAATGTCCCACTTGCTTAGTGACCGACTTACGGTGTCATCATTCAAGTTTATACTTGGTGTTGGCTGTCATAGGCAGTATATCCAATTACTTCACAAGAATGCCGATCAAACAAGCAACCGCAGAAACAATAAGAAACAATCATCCGGCTCGCTTGTACAACAGAATGTAGAAACCACATGTAAGATAAACGTCCGCCGTGAATATGCATGACCATGACTTTGCATTCATGAAAATATGAATGCATTTCGTCCCACTATTCGGTAAGGTACCATTCCTTTCAATGGGCTGATTTCTTGGTTTACGCATGTTGTATTTTTGTTGGTTCATTAGTTATACGTAGTGTTACGGCCCAAGTTCCCAACCAATTGGTTCAAACCGAGCCGGCCACGGCCTTTTGACCAGTTGTGGCTCACTAGTATGTTTTCCCTACTCCGTTGTTTACGCTGAAATGCATACAACTGCATAGAGCGGAGTTTTCAACTAAACGGAAAGGCGTAGAACCTAGGTCACACTACGACGTATTCTTATCGGATTTCGATCCGATTCTGATGACTTTTATTTTCTAAATGTCCTACATATCTGGTCTTAATGAACAGAAAGAGTCTAACATGTGTGGAAATAATATTTCTGTCAAACGAGTACAAAAATCAAATTGTACTCATTACCACGCGTTACTAATAAAGGTTGTCTGTCTGGGGGAATTCACGATAAGTTAACATTTCATTATCATAGACCTATGGTGCAAATCAGATATCTACACTGGTTGGCAAAGTTGTGGTTCTTTCTGACAAGCAATGGAAGATTTTGAAACAAAGCTCACAAAAATAGGATAGGGACTCGACCCCAATTCGTTGTACGCCTGCTGACCGCTGCTTACTAAGTCTACTACACCAGTACACCCGAGGAGGGACGCTTACTTGGTGTGTTACGTATTTCGTTTTTTTCTTATAAAATGTCTTTTCAGAGATTAATAAAATAGATAAACGAAATTGGATCGTTTAAACAACGCTGAATTCCAAAATGTGATACTTTACAAATCTGAAGTCTTTTTAAATGTACTGTCTTTTGTCTTACTTTTTAATTCCTCAAAGTAACACAAACCTTACATTATTTACAAGTTATAACGATTTAATTCGGTCATCTTATTTTGTCAGGGTTTCAAGAGAGGGTCCATCAAATGATATTGATATAGGTCATCAAGTAAGAAACACAATACACAACAACTGCACATATCAATATCCTTTAGTAGTTGCCAACAAACGCAGTAGTACATATTGTTTATAGTACGGAGCAAATTACTGCAGGTACCAGTAACTATCAATGGCGCCTTGACTTTGACAGTGAAGCGTTTAACGACGGAAGGGTATCTGTTTTCTAGAGGCCAACGTCTAATACATGCCCTGTCCAAAACTGTCGAAAATTTGAAAACAAGAGTAAGTCTTAAAGGGGCTTAATGAGTTGATATCGATAACTTGATGAAATTGTTCAAGGGAACAACCACATGAAAATACTTATAATTAACGTGCATTATTAGTCCAATAGTTACGGAATAAGCTAAAATTTTGAACTGTGTGGTGCCATGAATTTTAAAGGTTCCGTGCGTATTTTGAAAAAGTGTCTGGTCATGATTTTCTAACAAGCAAATGAGACAGTTAAAATGAAAGCTCAAAGCCAAATTTATTTTTGATATGTTATATTTTGACATATTCTTAGCATTATGTTGAAATAGGTATTAGGTATTAGCAATTGCATGAGACAAATTTTGTACATTGAATGAATTTGAAGCAAGCAGGCATGATGTCATGGATTAAAGTGCAAGTTAGGTGAAGGATCGGTTTCAAATACTTTATAAATCCGTTTCAAATCCTATCTGTAATCGCCGCTTAGGACAGAGGAGGATTAACTTTTGCAAATTACGACCCCCCATCTTCGGTCCAGAGGAAGAGAATACACCAGAACCAAACCCTCATCCATATGATGAACTCGAGGTCGCAGGAGTCATAAAGAGTTACTTTGTTGGTTGCTGGGAGATTTAGTTAAGTCCCCTGTCATTTTGAAATTATTCCTTTAATTACATACGAAAACCAATAAGTACCACAATATCAGGATATCTTTTCGGTAAATTTCTCCAAAAACCAAGAGTGTGCAAATTATCAAATATCTTCATTCCAGTAATTTCTGCAAAATTTTAAATCTCCCATATCTTTCAAACCATAGTATAAAAAGCAACAATGTTCTGAAAAATGATAAAATAACAACTTCTATGATTTTAAAAATTTTCTGAGAGAGGTTAAATTTCTCACATCTTCTTAACGAGGTAAAGCAACAATAATTATCTCAAAGTTGTACAGACGATCTATCAGATAATGCGACATCGACTTTATTATTCAAAAATGATTAAATGATAATCTTGTGATTTTAACAATTTTATTCGAAATAGTTAAAGTTGTCACCAGTTTTCTACTGTGGTTTTGAAAAGACTTTCAATTTTTCTTCGAACAAAGCGCTTTTGGAAATCGCTCTTGCTTACTTCCGTCATGCTTTAATTTATTTCGGATAGTACAAGACCAAGACGGTATTTTCATGGATTGGCGAGCGGGGTAAGCAGGGTCGAGGGAAGTGGGGATTCAGCATTCAGAATCCCCTTTCACCCTGTGAAGAGTGATTCCACTGTAGTTCCACTTTAAAGGTAAAGAGCAGTCACCCCAAACTTCTTTTGAAGAAAAAGCTAAATAGCACAGTTTTTGTCTTATTTCACTTCGAAGTATCTTTCATTACATTTTATGACTTTACTTTTGCATAATGAGGGTAAACCAAGCAGTTATTTCCAGTAAATTTCACATATGAAGAGAAAAAACATTGTCACATGACTTCCAACAGCCAATTGTAAAACTGGGCAGTCTACTACACAACTTCAATTTGGGATGACTGCTATGGCCCTTCAAACATTATAAAGGTCAATTTTTCTGTAAATTTACATAATTTTTATGGCAATTTTTTTTCCAACAATTATTATTGTTTTACAGCCAGACTGTAATCATGAAAAAACATTAAGGGTTTGTTTTTTCTTTACGGTTTTTGCATGTTAATTAGTTTACAAAAATCTACTGTAAAATCGAATTACAGGATGGTTCTGTTTTGTTAACCTTACTTTTATGTGAATTTACAGCCTACTGTTTTCATTCCAGACGTTTTAATATTTATTATAATATCGCGTTTTACCTTTCATATATTATTACGTAACATACACTTCATTATTTCGTAGATCACGTATTTGCTTATCAACGTAATGTGTCGTTACGAAGTTTTTTTTTTCAATCAAAACACATTGAGGATGCTTTGTTGTCATATTGTTGTCAAGTAGACTGTTATCTCTAGGAACTTTGTACTTGGAAAGTCACATTTTTTTTACAATATAATAATTGTTTTTAAAATAAATATGAAAAAAAATGCAAATGCATTGGTTGCAAACATTTCCAGACAAAGTAAACAATAAGTTTATCACTTCCTAATTAAAAAACGCCAAAGAAGATATTATTCAAAGCAACAGCAATCCTTTTGTTAGGGAAATGCCTACAAAATAAGCTCCACCCATTTATGCAAAATGAGATTTACGTCATAAAGTGGTAAATTTACAGACTCTTTCAAGTACATTTGTGAAACGTTTTTAATTTGCTCCGATCAAGTGCATGAGTGGCTGTGGCGATGAGTTGACATCAGTATGCCAATTGTCAGTGCTCTGAAATTAGGGCCTTACAATTTCTCTTTACTTAAAAATATGTGACAAAACACCAGTTGCATGATATTTATAACTAAGAACGTAATAACTAAGTATGCTTTTATAATAAATGTAAGTTAATTTTCAAATAGGGCCATAAATTTGCCAATTTTTTTTTTTTTAAACTGAAACTTCGCAGAACGATGGATGTTATATATTGAAAATTTTCTGGCTATTTCTTATTTGTTTGTTTGGGCTTATTTTTGTTTCTTTTTCAGCTTAAAAACAAAATGAACGTTTGTTAAATGACAGTATTTTTATGTGAAATCAGAAAAATACAAAATACTGTTAAAATTTCTGTAAATTTACAGAAAAGGTTTTACAAAGCAGTAAAATTTGGTTAAAAAAGCAGACAGAAATGGTTTTTCAAATAAACAGAAAATACATGTTAAACAGCCTTTTTTATTGTAGCAGTACAAAGTGTCTGTAAAGATACAGAAAATCTCTATTAAAAGTAAAATACAAAAAGTTAAAAAAAGTCTGTAAATTTACAGAAATTTTTAAGAGTGTAGATGTTTTCGATAATGCCCTCTTGGTCGCTGACCACACTTGCCTCAAGTGTACACTCCACCTTAAGCTAGATGGTCCTTAAAAAAAGAGGAACAATTTTCTCCATGGAATTTGATGTTGTAAGTACAATAATTTTACGTATTTGAAATCACATCAACACCATATGTTTATGCTGAACGACGCTCTTGGATCACATACTTCCAGCATGGAAGTACTACCTTGGACCTCCAGCGTAAGGGGCTCTCAACACATGCGAGTGGGAGGATGATATTTTAACATTTTTGTTTTTTGAACCTTAATCACCAGGTGCACGAAAACGTACATTAGGTACATAGACTGTCGTCAGCCCTTGGGGATCCGATGACCATTTCATGAAAGCAAATCTTAAAAATTATTGTATGATTGTAATCAATCGAGGTAAATCACAGCAGGTTTTACTTCTCTCAGATTTGAACATCCCAAATTCCTTTTACACACACGCTTATATTTGTAACGATTTTTGCCTTCAATCGCGAGTCATGACGCCGGGTAATTAACAGATGCTTTGTATCATGGACAGGTGGTTTCCTGTAATAGAAGGTCTGAAATGTTTATTTGATAATTTACCAAAAATATTCATACTCTTAGAAGAGTCGGCAAGTGGTAGCAATGCTAACTTATCAGGCCCGAAACCAGGTACCCCAGACATACCCTTCACAATGGTAGTTCACTTATTGGAGATCTAAACTGTAATTTTTGAAACAAATTAGAGTATTGACGTGGAAAGTGTGCCGGCCTTCGTTGTTTTTTTTTTTTATGTCTTATTAAATAAACTTGGGGTTGTGCCTTCTCACATGCACTAAATACGTTCATACGTTCGCCAAACGTCAGTTCTGTTCAAGTGAGGCTTGAAACTATAGTCACCAAGGAGTAAAGCAATGGACAGGTCAGTAATGAAGTAATATTTTATTAATAAAATAAGCCCTGTGACAAGGCTGGTGTCCGTACAAGCTCTCAGAAGGACGCGAAATTTGCGTAATTAATTGACACGCGTGTCATTAGACTTTGATATTTGACATGCATCGCGTAAGAATTATGGCTGATAGGTCGTTAAAAACAGGCATATTCGTGCCAATAAAATATATATAAGATACATGTAACGAAGGGGATCTAATAGAATCACACACCCGTGGAGCTCTTAAGAAATCCATTAGACCTTCTTCTTTGACTTGAGGAGTATTTCAAAATTTCTCTCCCTAAACGAATACCTTGTGGACATCATAAAGTGATAAATTAAATTACTACGTTTTCGGTGTGCAGTTGACCAATCCGGACAGCTTAGTTTTGCAATTTAATTACAGTAAAAAGCAGCAAAATATCATAAAATGCAAGTAAAAAAAAACAAACGATATGGTCGAATGAAGTTTGCCTTAAGATCATCCTCTTTATTTTGTTTCATCATACATACCAAAAAAGGGTGTCTCGGAATCAAATATTTTTCTATTCACTTTTTTCGGCACTTCATTAGAGCGTTTTGATGCTAAACACACTTGGTTTATTCCTAAACATTTCGATATTAAAAATGTTTAATCGCGAAACATTTAGTATTTAATCGCTAAACATGTTTAGAACTAAAAGGTAGTACTGAGCTACTTACCTGTCAAGGAAGCAGCTCCAAGGTTATTGTCTGATTGGTCAATTACAATTTGTCTTGCCTTAAAACATGTTATCCAAATTTTTGGTTTTTTAAAATTTGCCCATCACATTTTCCACCGACACTTGGACTTTATCCAACCTTAGTTTACCCAACATATGAATATATCGTTTACCCATTTGTTTGGGCAAAAATTGCCCATGTTGAGCTCTTCAAATTTTGCTCAATGAGTTTTACCCAATTGTTTTATTGTGCCAGAAATAGTGGTAGGACCATGTATTTCCCTGCTTTAATTTCACCTAACTGTCGCAGCACTTGTGAAGATTCCCTGACAATTGTTTAGAATCTGAGCCGTAACAACCTAACCATCAAGGCAGTGCTAAATTCACGAATATTTGCTTTTGAGGTTGGCGTCAGATGTTATGTTGTGCGGCAAGAGCAATCTCCCTAAACTTGTTTGCAAGCAACAGTTTAATCTTACAACTTTTCTCCTATTTCTCTTCAAACTATCTTTTACACTATTTTAGGACTCTAATACTGCATGCTGAATGCAAACCAAATAGTTGGTCCTACTAAATTCCATATCTGAGCAGAAAAATATCGTCACATGACTCCCAAAAACCAATCGAGAAACAGGGCAGTCTACTACACTGCTTCAAGTTGGGGTGACTGCATATCACCATCATGAAATCAAGCTTACATCAAATATGAAATATGTATTTATTTTTTCAGAAATTACCATAAAATTTGCTGGTATGGTACAATATTAACCATCAATACTGATACTGATAAGCCTTCTTCGCTAGATAACTTCCCTGAAAAGATGTAAGGCTTGTCACTCATTTTTGCACCCCAGCTGGGTTTTTCTAGTGACAACTCCCTGATTTTACCAGCGGGGAACTGTTGCAGCTCACTGGTTTTACCGAGATCGCCACGGATCGTGAAGGAATGAAGGCACGCATAACATAGCCTGAGCCAATTATCCCTTCGTTGCTATCTCGGTTGTATGGCCTTGGTCAACAGATAATGCAACGATAAGTACACCACCGGACTATTGCCGGAGTCTTTTAACGTCAGTCATTTAGGCGAATTCGTGAATTTAGGAAAGGGACAGCGTGAAATAATTTTGACGAAAAGTGACTTTTTTACGGAGCTAGTGAACCGTTTCTTCTGCATCTGATGGTGTAAAATGCATTTTTTCCTTTTCCTCGTAGGACGAAGCTTTGTTTTATTTTTACTCTATAGTGCTGTTGCCATCTGGCGCGTTTCTTAAGTAACAACGGGAGGTAACTGTGAGGTTGTCGAGAAGTGAACACAGTAATTTAATGACCAAACCGTTACTCTGGTCTAAAAATTCTGTTGGTCAATCGGTATTGATTTTAATGTTATTCTCGTTATTAACTGCGTGGATTTGGGAGTACCTGAGTAAAATCCAAGCTTCATCGACAACTTTTATCACCTTTCAATAAAAAAATATATAGGTAAGTAGATTGATTCTTTTGTAACTAAATCACCTTCTGTCGAATTTAAATTTAAACTTGCTGCTATCCCTTAAAAGTAGATGAGTGTTTTTCTCTTGGAATGTGAATATTTATCGCGATTACAGGAATTGATCGTAAAATTATTCAGAGCTGGAGCTTATTTTCATTTACATTTCATTTCAGCCATAACTCCCTTTTAAAGCACAATCTTAATTAAGTAAGATGGCTAGGTAAAAACGGGAGAATTTTCATGTAGTACTTGTGGAACACCAAATTAGACTTCTTTTGATTTTCGTCTGTGGCCCGAAAAGTACACACCCAAAAAGACTACGGTCTATTTTGACCATTCATTTGGTCAACTATGCACCGACCTAAACTACAGTTAAATTATTTCGAAAGTGACAAATTTATGGTCAAATCTGACCGTAAAGCGGTTACTTTGACCCTAGATTAGATCAACCACTTGACCTTTATGAGGTCGGTGCATAGCTGACCATAGTGTTTTTAGAGTGATGTCTACTTGTTGTACACAAGTGTCACCAAGAGCATATGAGACGCGCACCTTTGGCAGTGAGGAAAAACTGTCCTCGCTTGTATTCAGACGAAAATAATTGGCTCATGTTTTAGCTTGCATTAAAGCTGGTTCAATGAAAATCAATAAACCAACTACTCAAAATGGTGCATACAACCATTGATTACAATCAAATAGCTCATTACACTATTTTCGATTTCCAGGGTCCGACAATAAACCCGAGAGCACTATACAGAGTTTTCTTTGTTTTGTAATTTATAGGCCTACTAAAAGGAAAGCTAGTTCTCATCGAGATCCCCTCCTCACTAGAAGCTGTTATCTGTTGTCGGAAAGGAGGACCCAATTAATAGGGAATAATACTAGAGCTATTAACCGACCAGTAAGAAAATTACCAACTGCCTAAAAAGATCTCAAGTATTTTTCACGAAAGCAACTTAGTTCGCAAAGACATGTGCATTGAGATAATCACCAATTGTGTCGTTACATCTTGTTTTTGAGGCTTTAATCGCCAATCGCATCCCCCGAACAGTCAATCAGTGGGTCAGTCAGACAGTCAGTCAGTCAGACAGTCATTCAATCAGAAAATCAGTCAATGAGTCTATCATTATGAGCTCTCCTGTTTGAACTTTTTAAATGACTTATTTCAATTAAGAATAAATTTATCCAAGTCAAAGATATTATAATCATGTTTTGTTTTTAATTAAAAACATGATTAAAATGGTAATTTTAATCTACTGAAATGAACCAAAGCTGCCTGCAAGCAAGCATTTAATCCCCAATTTGTATGCCAAAAGATAATTAGAACTTTCCCGACGGTTGAACGTTGTCGTAAAAAGATACGGTACTATTAGGAATGATCGTCTAATCATGATAAGGGTAATGGTTAAATGGGCAAGAACAGTTTCACCAACTTAGAAGTAGTGTAGTACACTATCTTGTTTCATGATTGGCTCTTAAGGGTCATGTGACAGTATTTCTTATCCTCAAATGTGAAATTACCTGGGAGTCACTGCTTGGTTTACTTTGAGCATATGCAATATTGAAGTCCTAACATATTATAAAAGATACTTTGAAAAGAAGTGAGAAGAAAATTTTGAGGTTTCACTTTTGCTTCAAAATAAGTTTGAGACGACTGTTCTTGCCCTTGAAAGGAACCTGTTTCTTTTGTTTGTTTGTATTTCTCGTGGGGTATAACTATACATGTGCAAGGGATTAGAGCATCCACCTCGCAGCCATGTCTTACCGAAACCTTAAAATGGAACCTTCTGACATTGAGCTTGGTGCTCAGCATAAGAAAAGGAGTAGGGGGAAACGCCAGTGAGCCACAACTGAATAAAATGCCGTGGCCGCTCTCGACTTAAACTAATTTGTTAACAACTGAGCCTGAGCCGTAAAACTCCACCTAACTAACTCATCTAGCATGTATTTTGATGGATATTGAGGGCGGTGTAAGAGGGCACTGGGGTACTCTTCCTTCTGCCCTGAGGAAGTAAGATGCTTCTGATAGATGTCCTCACATCAGAAACAAAGACCCTTATCTGTAACCTCCGTGAAAAAATCCCAAAGGTTTTGTACTATTTTCCTCACGTTTTACAAGTGAGAAATAATGCACTTATATTGCGTATTAGAATTAGAAGCCAGCTCTCAAATATCCAAAATGCCTTTTAGTTTGCACTGACACCCCCCCCCCTCCACCCCACAAACACCCTTGGTTGGTTCCAAACAACGTTCAGCCCATCTCCTGGTTATGAGATTGACCAAATAAATACGTGCCGCGGTATGTTTTTAAAATGAAAAAAGAATCTTTGATGCATTTTACTTAGAAGGGAGGTTTACCTCAATTATAAAAGCAAAATTACTTAAAATGTGTGATAATAAGTGCAAATTGATAGCATGACTCCCTCTGTAAGGCAGTTACATGCAAACATATCACATATTGTCAATATACAAGAGGTGTTCGAGCAGTATCGCCTGCTGCTGTTTTTTCACTTCTTTTCAAAAGTTTCAGATATCGTCATTAATACTTAACATGAATGGAACTTTGCTTTTTACAAATTATTGACGAGTTTGTGATTATTCTACACACTTAAATGTGAGAGTACCAGCCATTCTGAAGCCTGTGTTACTGTCATAATGTCATTCATAACGTTGTTCTCGACACTGCGTCATTGAAAGTGCATTATATATGATTAGATACTTCCACCACAGACCTTCACGCCTTGTTGGATTTAGCGTTAAAAACATCGTAGGTACAGTAAAGGCGATTTTCACACTTTCGAGAATGTAATATGTCAATAATGTGTAATAAAGTGGACAAAAAAGTCGGGTTTTAACCTTCAAAACTTGATGGATACCAAACGTACTTATGTATGAAATTTTGTAGAAGCGGAAAATTGCAAATGGCCAAGTTTATGTGATCTTTTATTTTAACCGAAATTCTTTTCAAAAAGAAAAGAGAGCAAGACGAACAAATATTATTTCATACTATTCGTTAGTTAATAAAAAGTTTCAAAATTAATGATAGATATTAGTGTATCTGTGCTGTCGGTTAGGTCTTTAAAACGTTCAGAAATTTGTATGCATCCGCAGAGAGGCCGCTCAAGTTATTATGTATCGTTGAAGGAAGGGATTAGTAAGAAGTATGCATGGCCCAAATGGATGCCGTTATAGACGAATCCGATTAGCGCTTGTTTTTAGTGACTGTAGGCCGCCATTAGTGGGGTCCATGAGCCTAAAACCGTCTTTATTTATTGTTTACTTGAATTTCAAACCCTCATATTTAGTGACATTGGAGAATATAAGATGCAAATTAGTGTACAACCATCCACGATAGATGTAAGCAAGAAAATCGAAAGATTGCAAGGTGATGGACCCCAGTTATGGCCGATTGAAAGAATCAGACCATCACTTGCTGTCCGAATTCGTGTATAGATAGACAGTAATGATAATAGTCGTCCAACACCATGATAATGAAATATTCTCCCTCCATCTAAGGACGAAGTATGTCAGTGCCACTGCAAAATATAGTAGCTGTGCATTAATGTGCAGATTTTTCCAAAATGTTGCTCCAAGTTACATATAAGGACCCAGTTAACCCAGTCAACCTGGACCGTTAGGCACAGGACGCCCTATGCATAATAGCAGGGAGACTAATATTCCACTATGATCACATGATCTAGTGTATTTAAAATGTCTTAATGTTTCATGCAAACCGTACTGCATCTGTGTAATTTTAAAAAATATATTCATAGCAAATACTGACGTTAGGTATCACACCCCCCTCTCCCAGAAAAACTTTCCCGGCATAGCCTACGCATATGCTTAAAATGGTGAGAAAGTTCGTAACGTATACACTAAAAAAGTCTGGCAAAGTTTGAACACATCACGATCGGAGAACACTTAACACAAATCTGAATCATTCTCATCCCTGTCGTACTGTCGTATAAAACCACCACAGATGATCTGGTCGGTTCCCCTGCCGTTGTGCGTGATGCTCCGCATAAGCAATGGAGTGAGGAAAACAAGCCATTTAGCCACAACTGGGAAAAAAGACCGTGGCCGGCTCGACGTGAACCAAAAGGTTGGAAACTGGGCCATTAAACTCTAAATAACTAACTAACTAACTAAGTAACTGGTAGGTTCCCGAAGTTCCAAGTCGGTTTTAAAATTTTATCCGAACTTTTCTTTATGCCTACAGGTAAGCATGTGTGATTCCATCTAAAAAAAAGCACGATAATTGACCAGACATGCGGTATATCGTACATCTCACACACTTTGCAGCGTTGTAACAAAATAATACAGAAACTTCCAAGGTGACGTATTTTTTTCCCAGGACGAATGAGCCTTAGGGTTAAAAATGCAAATGAACGAATCAACTTCTTGGAAATAAGCTCTACCTTTACTTTCAAAGTAAAGCCGCGGTTACACTACAGCAAATTCGGATCGAATTCCGGTTCGATTTTTTCGGGTTTTTGTTTAATATCTTTTCCATTTCTGGTCAGAAAGAGTAAAAAATGTGTCAACCAGTAAATCAGGGACCGCGGAGACGGGGGGGGGGGGGCTAGGGGGGCATTAGCCCCACACTTTTTTTTTTGCTGTGGGCATTTTGGGCCGCTTTAAACTGCATTTTGGGCCGCCTTAAACCGCATTTATTTTATCGGACATATTGGGCCGCTTCGATGATTAGCCCCCGCACTTCAAAATTGGCTCCGCGGCCTCTGTAAATATATGATTTGCATCTGATGTCTGATGTCTATGAAAATAAATTGCCAACTTTTTTTTCCTGACCTCACACCGACAAATAACATTATCGAACATTGAAGTCCATAAAAATTGTCTATCAATGTGAAGCAAGTCGGTTATTACCATAAATTTAATTTTCAGAGTCATGCGGTACAACTTATATATTTACACAGGTTGGAAAATGTTTCGCTCTTCCCGACCACAGATAGAGAAAATTTTAACAAAAACTCACAAAGATCGAATTGGAATCCCATCTGAATGGATGGTAGTGTGACCGCGGCTGAATAGCTTTGCGCTTTTTTTTTTCTTCTCAGTCTGCTTTATCGAAAACGGGCCCAAATATATCGCTAGTCCACGTAAACCTTCCATAACATGCAACCCTCACCTTCATTTTAAAGATACTTCTTTTTTATTGGAGGAGTCCGATCTTCCCAAGTTTGCCCTTGGAATAAAAATCCGGCTCCAAGAACACGCCGCGTTCCATTGTTTTTAGTTAATATGCTGGAATTATAAACAACACCAAAACGTGGTAAAGAATTAAGAAGTTGTTACTAACTTTAGGCATATGATTTCCTGAAACTATTTGGTGGAAGAAAGCTTTTAACGTAGCCCAGCTGAACGTGTCAGAAATTTAATATTTTTACCCGTTAATTTCACTCAAAGAAAGAAAACCTTTATATATTTACACGCATCGATTAATTAAGTATGTCACACTCCAGAGTTTTACCGATAATGACAATTGTACTGGTTTCGTTTATACTGCAGTATGCTGTGAAAAAGATTCATTTAAATACACTCCAACCAATACGGCAGTACCAGCAATAATATATCGTAATGGTCGTAAAACCAGGAAAGTATAAAGACCTCTTTGGTAAACGCTTTCTACAATTCCGTATACGTCATCTAAAAATTGTTAATTCTTGCCATACATTTGTCTTTAGTGACGATTTTAAGGATAGTCTGGAAGTGTCCGCAATCTCATAATACACGTTAACGCAAGTCTGTGGAGAATAAACAATGACCTGGTCATATCGGTAAGTTATTATAAAACTTAGTTACCTTAATGTTTTTTCTCTTTTGTCGAGGAGAAATCTTTTCTTTTCAAACCAACTAGTGAAATTAATTTTGGAAGTCAAAGGAGTTGTCAGGCTCGTAGCCACAAAAGGTACCAAGGGGTGAGCAAAACTTTTCCTGGGGCGATTTTTTTAAGATGGCCAATTGTACAAATGTATAACGTCAATGGCAAACTTAAAAGTGTGTAGGGTTGAAAATTTTAGGGCTCACCCCACCCCCTCCGATCCCCTTGGATACGGGTTTGGGTGTTGGCGACTTGCTGTGCCAGTTCTTGCGTAAATCCACGGTTCTGTCCCATCGCTAGTTTTAGTAGTAGCCTACTTATTCCCATTAGTTTAATAGCTGCTTTCTCTGTTTTAAGTGTCTATGCTATTACGACCCTAAGCAAATCCCATGTGAAATTAGAGGTCGTGTTCAAATCTTTACCTCTATTTTAAAGCCTAAATTGGTATCTTTCATAAAAAATAAACCAAGCTTTTCGCATCTTGGCAATAGTTCAGTTGCCTAACAGTACTTTGCTAATGTGTTGGTCATTTCGTTAAGGTGTTTTAATGTGTGTCTGCGGCTACATTAGATGGAACTGTAAAGTTAATACTCGTTGGGTAAAGAGCCCTCGGTAACATTTTCACCTTTCCTCCAACAAAACATCTGTAACTTGTTCGGATACGAAATTCTTATTTTTACATCACTTCACGTAACAACACGTCACTCGAAATTTCCGAACTCATTAAATGTAAAATAGGACGGTGGAAGTGCTTAAACATTTGGGTTTCAAGGAGGTAAAGGCGGACTGAAAATTCCGGAGCTTGTACATGCAGTCCCCCTAACCACGGGCTATTAGTTTCATAGCTTCTCGGCCTTTTGGGTCGCCGAAGAGAGCGGAAGTGCCTGTCCCCCCGCAGGGCTCGTTCGATCTCTTCAGCACTTTTAGATTTTGTTGGTTGTAAATAGTGTAAATATTGTACATAGACTGTAAATATGACAGGTGGACCCCGACCCCTCGGGACCCTTTGTGATGGGGGCCCTTCGAGGCAGTTACTTGTGTGTTGGTTGTGGCTCTTCGGGAGCAGTGTTCGTGGTTTTGTTTGGAAAAGTTATGTTTGGTTTTTCGATTGGCGTGTTCTGTTTTGACTTTTTTAGGGACTGTGGCTCTTCGGGAGCGGTGTTAGTTTCGTTGGTTTCCGTTTATGAGAGTAATGTTAATATTTAGTCTTTGGGGTTTTCTGCCATATGTAATCGTTTCGCCGTCTGGTCGTGTCCGTTTTCCAGCACATAAAAAGCAGCTTCTCGGCCTTTTGGCTAAGATCATGTGTGGTATCTGTTCTTTTCATCCGGTCTAGAATGGAACCATATATGAGAGACCAATAATGTAAATGGCCTGAGGGCCGTGATGTTCGTCAAGTGTTGTCCTTCATACTAAATAACATACTGATTGACATAATAGGCAACAAAACTACAAACATTAAAGAAAAACGTACAGAATACAGGAAAGAAAATGTAACTTTTAAACCACTATATTTCTTGATTTAACGATCATTAAACATGCTTTAACAGAAAAAAAAATGTTGCAGGAGAAATTTAGATATGAACTAGGGGATGAACTAAAGTACGATTGAAATGAACGGTCATCAAGTTTTATTTTTAAGAGCCTTTTTCAAACTTGTAAATCAAAACCGTAACGTGAGTTTTGTGCACATCAAAAATATTAAGAACTCAATGAATTAGAAGGAATGGTTTGGATGTAGCGAGATCCCCAGAGTCTGATATAATTTGAACAATGAGTATCAATCCTGAGAAGGGGCACATTTGGGACACTTCCTCTCCACATTTGGAAATAAAGTCAATGATTTAGGTTTTCACACAGTATTTGTCTTTAACCGAATGGCCTAGTTCGACATTCGACTTAAAATTAACGCTATCTATTGCAAACGATGTTAGTCTGGTGAGGAAGGCGCAGGTCACACAACAGCGATATCGATACCGATTTCTGTCGCTGTAGTCCGATCCGATATCGCTGTAGTGTGACCTGCGCTAAAGTGTTCCTCAAAAAGTGTTACAGTAAGATACGCAAGCATGTATTAATGAATAATGAAAAATTTTCATTGTGAAAGGAGAGACAATTCTGTTTATTTTTAGCTAGTAGTGTACACAGCACAATGTACACTTACTACACGGCTCGCGTACGCAAGAGAAAAAGACAATAGACTTTACATGCACCCAGTGCACGATAAATAATAGATCTAGGTGTTGTGGGGTAGTATGCATGGACATAGATATGTTGCCAGTGGATCATGGGGTAGTACGTTAAAGCTCTGTGGTGTGTTACTGTAAGGCTTTGTTGAATATTGGTTTATGTTTTACTTTGGCGTTTCGGCTGAAAGAGATCGTAGTAGCCCTCTATTGCCCTTTAACTTGTTATGCCATTTAAATAATCTAAAAGCTTACAAAACCGTATGCCATTATCTTAAAAACCTGTAGAGAATTCTCTTCCAGATTGAAATTAGGGATCGATCTAATTGGAATGAAATATTTCTTTCGAAAAAGAGTCATATTTACAATGAGGTCTTAAGTTAAGATCCGTCCTTAGTTTTACTCTTTGCATTTAGAAAGTATATGGTTCCACTTTCTAAACTTTTACCATTGTTCATGCGTTTACGTAGGAGAAAACTCTCTTCTATTCAAACGAATTAAACCTCTTCCTGATTTTGATACCATGCAAGTACTCCACTGACCTTAAACACAGCTTAGTGAGAACTAGGTGTTGTGGGGTAGTATGCGTACTCAGATTTTTAATATTATTTCCCAGGCTGCACCACATCATATTTTTTTTTATATAAAGCACTCACGCATTGGCGAGAAGTGATGATGCAATTTTCGGTAGATATTCAAGCAGCTACAGAGAAATCGCTTGCACAGTGTTATGAAATGTCTCCGTGGATTTCTTTAGAGTAAAGCAGAAGGTTTCAAGTTGAGAATTTTAACTCCAACAAAGCCAAGGGATCTCTCGGTCTCAAAAAGGACAACTTTGTGGAATCTAAAATTATGGACGCAGATGTTCCACTTAAAGTTTTTTTGCCCCATAAACTGATCGGTGGAACTTAAGAACCCTTACTCTTACCTTCAGAGCAGGTGTCAAATAGTCTATTTCGCTCCTCCTCATTGCCTCCTATTTGCATATGTATTTTCCTAATTGCCTAAAGCTGCGGTCACACTACAGCGATATCGGATCGGACTCCGATCCGATTTTTTTCAGGAAAGATCGACCTAGTGGGTTTCTTATGTAGACGGTCACACTACAGCGATTCCGAATTCGGATTGCTTCCCGACATAGTAGTCCGATCCGAATTATTTTTTTAATCGGATAGCTGAGCGATTTTTGTCGGAAAGCTTTCCGATTTTCTCAATTTTGTCCAATCATTGCCCGTGTTTAAGCTGACGTCATGCCTAGCAACTGTTCCAGATCAGCTGTACGCCACGGTCACACGACCAAGTCACAAGCATGATCGAATGAGTTTAGAAAGAATTTTCTGGTTTAAGATGACTCGTTTTACATTCTGAATGACACGATGTCAGACCCAACTTGCACGAATTCACGTTTATCATCAAAAGGCTGAAAAGATTGACAAAAATGGTACGTGCCTTCGTGTTTTGTGGTAGAAGTGTTTCCACAAGCGGAGTTTCCGTAATGCTGAGTAGCGTACGTATTGTGTAGGCTAGCGTAGGCCTAGGCTACATTGTATACAATCACCGTGCCGTGGTGTATTAACGTTATATAACGTTCGCGTTATGTACCTAGGCCTAGCTAGGCTATATCATGACCTTCAGAATACTTAGTGTACCGTCGAATGCGTACCTAACTGAGCTCAATGATTCAAGATTTGTATATATATATCTAAGGTTCAGAAATGCAGATGTGCACTCGACCGTCCCGGAGTCGACGGTCAGCCTATTAGGCCTATATACAAGTTAGGTGAGAAATTGACAATGGTCAAACCTTTATTGACAATGAACTGTTTTTCTAGCGCCATTCTTCTGTTCCTAGCCTGTAGCTAGCCTACAAACCGTTGTCATCTACTTTTATTTGTTCTTAGCCTGAGCTAGGCCTAGTACTAGTTCATATAAGAAATAAATTGTATATGAATCAATTGGTCACAGTGAAGTAAGACATAACGTTAGGCATGGGCTTTCGAGGCATGGCGTACAGTACCCTTGCCTAAGTTAGGCCTAGCCTAGGCCTATGCTCAAATTGCGAGGGCAAGGTTTACACCCCTAACGTTACTCTCTTGGACACATGGAATGAACCTAGCCTGTGTTACCCTACAGACCAAACGTTATCGATTTTGAACAGGGATCTGGGTAGGTGTGGTTATCATAACCTACTGGAGTGGCAAGAAAAATTTGTAAATGTAAACAAAAACTTACTGTAAGCCTACGACCTAACGTTAGGCCTAACTAGCCACCTTAGCAATAACCTAAGTAAGGCTATGCGGAAACTAGGCTATGGATAGGCTAAGTAAGTAAGCCTAGGGACTGGCCTAATTTGACTTAGTAGATGAACGTGATCATATAATCCGATGCAGCGTTCCGTTCACTTCTTGTATAGGCCTAGGCCTACAAAGAACTTAATGCCACTGTCAGACAGGGCTGTGTATTCGTTATTATAGGAATGAGCCTAGGATAGATCATGTAACGAACACCAGCTCTGTTTGAGGGCTAGGTCTAGGTCACTACGTACAGACCAAGGCTAAGCATATAGCCCTTAATAATCAGGTCCCTACACACTACCATTCATTTCACTTTGCTCAATGGAGCACTTGGTGAGCAGTACAGCCTGCAATAGGCTTAGGCCTAGGCATCCTGGGTCGCATCGTATGTACTACATGCAACTTTGTTCACAACTTGGTTCTACCCATGGATGCACTCCTGGTTAGAACTGTTTGGGCAAATGTGAGGATCAATTTTACATAGTGGCAGAGGCAAAGCTATGTAAATACTACTCAGAATTTTGGTAGTGCTGCAGGCTACATAATACGTATACACGTTAGGACTGGGCCTAACTCTCAGCTAGAGTGGACTGCCTATATTTACAAGTCATTTACTGGTTTGAATTGAAAATAGGTTCTGCATCTATTACATTCTGTTTAACCCTGTAAGAAATAAAAGTAAGAATAAATTTTAGGACATAGCCTCCATATATTACAGGGGATGACATCATGCCAATTAGCCTTTCTGAGTTACAGTTCTCCATGCATTTAAAAGTTTCTGGTGCCGTGCAAATTGTGGTTTGAGACTAACACATACATGTATCATACTTTTTAGAGTGAAATTTAGTCACTGGAAGCAGCATAATTTACAAGCGTTTGACTCATTGATTAACATTTATCTTGCCATATGCACCATGTTTTCATTAAATACCATAAAAAACTTGGGGTGGGCAATGATAAGAACCAGAAAAAAATTTCAGTGTGAAATTTAAGTGTTACATAATGTATTGACTTCTTGTGCCCTGTTTGATGGTTAATTTGGCTAGAACTCCATGGTGGATATATCATACCAATTTGTGATACTAAAGATGGCAAAAAATCAGTACTAAATGACTAGTACTCTTTTCAAATATTTCAAATGTGTATATCTAATTGAAAAAATAATCATACATTGGTACAACATGTATACTATACATCCAGTCATCTGAAAATAAACAAATAGTAACCAAACCAGCTGAGTAAGTCACTTTCAGCTCAGGACAAACTACAAAACACAATTAAGGCTAAAAAGTGTGCAACGTCATATATTAAGAAAAAGATACAAGCACAATTTTGTCTGTGTTCTTAAAATTCATGAAATGTTCTTTATTTTTTTTAAATAGTACAAAAGAAGATGGCTTCATTTTGGGTTGAATCTAAACTGCAGATGTAGCAGGATGCAAGCATCACAGAATGAGACCATGGATGAAGAGATGACCGAAGCTTAAGCACAATAAACCAGCTGATAGTGAGTACAGTAAGGCCAGGAATGAGTTGGTTAAGATAATGATGTGGTTTGTACTCCTAGGTCAGTTGTGCATGTGCATAATGACCAATTGAAAACAAGCGGGCAAGCCATGGAGTTGCAGATTTCATTTCCACTAATTTGAAAAATCAAATGCACATGATTAAGGAAGAGTTGCAAGCCACTTGTTTGCAAGTTTCACCTTTGACCTCCTTATTTTGACCTGTTACCCCATCAGTAAGCAAATCAAGTTCACCCACACTGTTTTGCTTACACATACACACCCAAATTTCTAATGTAAGTGAAAACCATCTGCCGTAAATGTCAAATTCTGGGCATGCAGTGATGAGGCACATTAGAAGCACCACATCCAGCAATCTGGAAGCATTTTTAACAATTTATTTGTTATTGATCATGGTTTTTTTTTTTTTTTTTCCTTCAGGAGATAAGGGAGCTTATAACTTGAGTTATTACAACTCCACGCGCCCAACCTTGGTTGTTTGTGTTGTGAGCACGAAGGAAGCAATTTCAACAGCCCAGCTTCCAAACCCATTTGACAGGAAAAAGATTTTCAGTGGCATAGCCAGGATCCTTTTCAAGGGGTGGGGGCATTTGATAAATTGTTTGATTGCGTTGTCAAGAACCAATGGGGGTGTAGAAAAATTAGGGGGATCCTGTAAACAATGATTAACAATCAGGTTCCAAATAAATTATTTAAAATAAGTTTGTGTTAAAATATTTGCCTACGTTTAGGAACTTAAAATTTTAACAGCCTGTGACAAGGGGGGCATAAGACAATAACCTCCCTGGCTATGCCACTGCAAGTCTGTCTAATGAAACTGTGCCTATCACATGGTATAACCAATATTTAGTGTTACCATTTCAACAGCATTTAATAACTGAATTTCTTGCAGGAAGCAAAAAATATATGAAAATATATTTTCAAAATGGAATATTGACTGCTAGCTATTGGGATACGACTCTAAGTGCTGCTGAGGAGCTGGAGAAGAACAACTGGAGGTGGAACAATAAATGATAAAAACTTTACCAGTTAAATCTAAAGGTCTGTATACATGAGCAACATTCGCAAAACATTCTCAAAAATATTTCCAAAACACCCACCTGCAACAAATCCAAAACATGCTTGTTTTCGGTTTGTTGCACAGTGTAGACAGGATATACAGCATGTTTCGAAAATGTTGCAAAAGAAATGTCCTGTCAATTCTTTTCAAAACATTTTCAAAATGTTTTCAAATTTTTTTTACTCTGTCTACACTGTGCAACAAACCGAAAACAAGCATGTTTTGGGTTTGTTGCAGGTGAAGTGTTTTGAGAATGTTTTACAAATGTTGCTCATGTATACAGGCCTTTAGAATTCTAGAGTGAATAAATGAATCCATGATACTGTGAACATTTGTTTAACTTGAATTGGTTTAATTAAATAGACACAAAATGTGCAATGGCGAATTTTAAAATTATTTATCACTTTACAGTTGGTTATTAAAATGAACACTTCCAAAAAAAAAAGGATGACCATTTAAATGGCAAGGAATGATTAAAAATAGTACATTAGGTTTTTCAGATCTCTGCAGAGATGGTATTCGTTTTTTTACTTTTATTTGCTTGTTGTGCATGTGCTTGACCGTCCCATCTTGGTGTATATTTGTAATGACTTTTGATCAGGGTGGGAAGACTAGCCATCCTACCTTTTTTGTTTACCACCTGATTAATGTAGCCAGGTTTGCTGAGGGTGCTACTGTACCACACAAGGGGTATCAATGAAGATGTTGTAACCTAAATCATTAGGGCAGTGGTTTTTCAGGTGATAGGCTAGCTTGTTAGTTTGCTCTGAAATTGTTTGCCCACATCCATTGGGACCATCCTTGCTTAAGACCCTCACATTTTTTACCTGTTTTCACTCTCAGGGTCTAGCTAAATATGTCACTTTGCTTTTCCATCGTTCTTGCATTTTGAAAAAAGCCTCCCTAATTTCTGACAACTAAAGACACCCTGTTTTTGGTTTCGATGAAAGAGAAACCTATGCATTCATGATGGCGTGTGTGTGTGTATGTATGTGTGTATGTGCGTGTGTGTGTATGTGTGTGTGTATGTGTGGATGTATGTGTGTGTGTGTGTGTTTGTGACACTTTGCTCGTTAACACGATATCTCAAGATAGGAATGTCCGACAGTTTTCAAACTTGGTACATAGATGCGCCATATTGAGAGAAAGAACCCTATTGTTTTAGGCAGAGGTCAAAGGTCATCTGGGGTCACTGGGGGTCAAAGTCTGAAAATCTTGTTAACACGATATCTCAAGATAGGAAGCTTAGGTAGATTTCATATATGGT
Organism: Holothuria scabra; assembly: GCA_037179385.1. Lineage (NCBI taxonomy): Eukaryota > Metazoa > Echinodermata > Holothuroidea > Aspidochirotida > Holothuriidae > Holothuria > Holothuria scabra. The sequence goes on from CM074189.1 coordinate 28,722,850, forward strand.
ATGTTGATGGGTTTTAGTCAGGAGATGGTCCCTATTGTTTTTCGCAGAGGTCAAAGGTCATCTGGCGTCAACGGTGGTCAAAGTCTGAAAATCTTGTTAACACGATATCTCAAGATAGGAAGCTGAGGTAGATTTCATATTTGGTATGCTGATGGGTTTTAGTCAGGAGATGGTCCCTATTGTTTTTTGTGGAGGTCAAAGGTCATCTGGGGTCACGGGGGGTCAAAGTCTGAAAATCTTGTTAACACGATATCTCAAGATAGGAAGCTTGGTTGGATTTCATATTTGGTATGTTGATGCGTTTTAGTCAGGAGATGGTCCCTATTGTTTTTTGCAGAGGTCAAAGGTCATCTGGGGTCACTGGGGGTCAAAGTCTGAAAATCTCGTTAACACGATATCTCAAGATAGGAAGCTTGGTTGGATTTCATATTTGGTATGTTGATGTGTTTTAGTCAGGAGATGGTCCCTATTGCTTTTTGCGGAGGTCAAAGGTCATCTGGGGTCACTGGGGGTCAAAGTCTGAAATTCTTGTTAACACGATATCTCAAGATAGGAAACTTGGATAGATTTCTCATTTGGTATATAGATGCGTTTTAGTCAGGAGATGTGCCCTTTTTCTTTTTTGGCGGAGGTCAAAGGTCATTTCAGGTCACCAGGGGTCAAAGTCTTCAAATCTTGTTAAAGTTATATCTCAAGATGTTGGTTTATCTATCTATGTATGGCTTTTGTGGAGGTCAAAAGGGCATCTGGAATAACAACATTATGTTTTGAACATGCTAGTATAACATTTGAGTGAGAAGATAATGGTGCATGATGTCAAATTTGAAAAACAGTACATTTATGTATCATCGAAACCTCAATGCATTTTTGCATTCTGGTTTGTGTCGCATGCCTCTCTGATCAGGAGAATTGGCCCGTTTTGGTGGAATTGAACAGCCTGTTAATTCAAATTATAATGCTTGTAAAGTCGCTTGTCAAAATTTGGCTAGCAGTTTTCAAGGACATTTCCATGTATGTGAGACAATAAACACCAGGCGTCTCATCATCTACTACTAAAGTAATATAAGAAGCCAGGTTCCAGATCTTGCCAAGATTGGGGGGGGGGAAGTCACTGTTCAAAATATTTGAAATTTACAGTATCTTTCACTCGTTGTACAGGCACACTCTTCAAAAAGTTCCACATTCTCATAATCTTACAGTAGATCTTTCAAATCAGCTTGGTATTTTCATGTAAAATTAAGCAAATGACAAATTGTCAATTTGCGCTAGTATTTTGTTTAATTAAAAAAAAAACGTTTCTATGGTTAGGACACAGGAAAAAAAAAAACAATTTCCATTCCTTAACTCTAGTATGTATGTCCCTAGTCTAAGTCCCAAATCAGACAACGTAAAGCTGTTCTGTTGAATCTTGTGCATTGCATAGCCCTTCATTTAACTTTTAGATAAAGTGTTAGCAATTTCTTAATAATGTTCAAAACATTTGTCTTGGATTGTTGTTTTACTGTAATATTTTTCCTCCCCCTACCCCCCCCCCTTTTACTTAAAGGGGAAATTAGGTTATCTGAATTTTCATTAGGGTAGTATTCTGCCTTGTTCCATGATCCGCTCTGGAAATTCATGATTTGACGATACTTTTCTCACTAAATTATGAACTTTAGACGTGCGACTGAGTGATTTACCTTAAATATGCAATGTTAAAGTCATGATATATCATGAAAGATAATGAAGCTCACTCTGGTATAGGTCCCTCGATAAGCCAAATGACTTCCTGACCCTCAAACCGTTCAATAAATTAGTAAGTAAGAGGAAATGTGTGGGATCTGGTTGTGTTTTAAATATTTTTTGGGCGACTGATTTTGCCTTTAAAAGATTCGAGTTAAAGCATGGTGACTTAAAAACATTTTTGCTCCCCTTTGACTCCTTCACTCCCAAGTGTTAATATTTTAATATTCTGTTGTGATCAAAATTTCTGTTAATTTAAGCAGGTTCCTGATTAACAGAGCTCCCAGATTTCAGCTTAGACTTGTAACTTGAAATCCTTGGAATAATCCATTCTTCACTCTTTTCTCAAGTTCTCAGCACTTTCGAACCCAGTCGACTGTTTTCGCCAATAAAATTATAATTGAAAAACGTCAAATGGTTCTTTTTGTTGTCTTGTGAACTTTTACAGCTAGAAAGTTAGCTCAGAGCTTCCGGGCCGGCGAGTTGTTCCATGAAATCCCCGAGAGGAGCTTTGCATTGGTAACCTACTCACAGAGGCTATGGCGGGGCACTAGACCTAATGCCGTTTGGGGACGGTTGGTCCTAGACATCACCGACCTACTGAGAAAGATCTTCCCTCTACACGTTTATTAGTTTTGCAAACAATAAATGACTTGTAGCAAATCGAGAGATCTGCGGGTTTGAATCAGAAATAAATCCCCATTCGAACAGCATCCAGGGGTTTCGCCCACTGGATCCCAACCGCAGGACCAGCTCTTTAGGCTCGGTTTCGGACTGTGCCCGAAAAACCATTTTGACCATAGGCGAACGGGTGTAATTTTTTTCTTTTGAGGGATCAAGTGCAATTTTTTGCCTGAATATTCCATAATGTCACCGTTTATCATGGTTTGCCCATGTTATTCCCGAATAGACCAACTACTTTTGCGAGTGCCCCCCCCCCCTCCCCCTGCAGCCCGCCTCGTACGCCTCTGTTTTTGACATTCTGACGTCGCATTGTTATTCTCTGAAGTTTCCCAATAATCGCAGCATGCTTCTCAATAGCAGTCCCAACTAGCATCCTTCCTGTAAAATTTCCCTTAGGATAATATCACCTTGAAAGGCAACTTCATGAACTAGGAGAAAAACAATATTAAATAAAATCAAAGCTGGGTAGACGCCACTAGTTACTAGTGGGCCAAGTTCCCGATTTTTCTAAACACACAAAGGCTATATCAGGAGTTGATGAAAAAAGCTATATACCGGTCTGTTCTGCCTCTATTCCCTGCCAAATCGAAGTCATGAATTACGTCACAAACAGATCACACGCGCGTTGTAATTTATCGGAGCCAAAATCGTGCTAGTGTGACCAGCCTTCCGATCCGATTTATCGGAACGATTTAAAATCGGATCGGAATCCGATCCGAAATCGCTGTAGTGTGACCGCAGCTTAACAATGCCCATCTGGCAGATCCTTAGACAAGTGGCGCCCTAGCTCTAATCACTCTAAGAGTATTTATTGACTAGAGTCCAAGGTTAAAATGGCGGAACGTACGACCTTGGAGGCCAAAGAAGGTACGAATTTGCAGTGTCTCGACCAACCAGTCGTTTCTGCCTTGTACGAACTTTCTCAAACAGTTTACTACTTTTAAGGGCTTGCCTGCGTGTGGGGTGAACAGAATTAGCCACAACGTAGGCGGTAACGCGTTTCAACATCCTAAAGGAATAAAACGCGTGCTTTTTAAATACAGGGAATCGAGTTATGTGTAGAGCATAGACGCGCTACCATAACCAGGTAACGATTGGATAACGCTTGTGCGTGCACGCGTGCCCGTCCTTAGCAAATCAAAAATACGCGTGTCTATAAAAGCCAGAGCATGCGCTCAAGGGCGCGTTCTTTTTGTAACAGTCTACATACAAGCTACAAGGAGCTGTTGTTTTCTCGTTTATACATTAAAATGCCCTGCGTATATTTTGATCTTGTTAGCAGCTGTGTACGTCTACTCGGTCAGTGTTAAATACTGTACACTTTGCGTTTTGGATATTCAGCCCAGGATTTGTAGTTCGAGGACTAACACGCGAAGGTGAGTGCCTATTACTTAGTCCAGTCTATATTACATAAGTTACGGACTCCATTCGTAATCGACAACCAGGATTTCGAAGTGAATCCTGTTGCCAAGGCAACGTTTTGTTAACTTGCTTTACATTCATGCTATATGCGTTTTATCAAGTCAAACGAAGACAGTAGTTAACACTGTCTATGATTAAGCGAGGCGGCTAAGTAGGCAACTTGGTATCTTTAACCTTCGCTTTAAGACTCTGAAAGCTGAAAATAAATTTCAGAAATAGGCGGCATGTCAATAATTTGTGAGACCAACTTATGTCTAGATGAACTCAATGTAAAATGATGTTTCTGAAGCAACAAAAGTATTGCTATTACTTTACTCTTCGAGAATTGCGAGGGAAAATACACCTCTTCTGAGGTTTCGAAAATCGCCAAAGTGTTGTCGACGCATTGCAACGGCTGACTGTCGGTGACTAAACCATTGTGTACCTTGCTCTTGCTTTCAAATTGACCGAAATTTTGTACAGAGCACGTATTAGACCTGCGTCTATAGTTAATAAATACTCTTAGTTCTCACTATCTCTCCCGCTCATTACGCTTGCAGTTTAGACACACGTGTTTGGACCTGTACTTCTACTTCTAGTTTGAAGAACAAAGTTTAAAGGCTAATACATGTTCGCCGAGCGGGCAACCACGTGAAAATACCTTCCATAGATGTTATTTGGTTTTAAAACAATTCCTTCTGGACGAAGAACACTGTACACTGTCAAAACTAATCTTAATGCTTTAAACGTTGTTCCTTCTTTTAATGTTAACATAGTAATATTCCATCCTGCATGAGACTGCAGGGTTGATCAATACAAAAGATTAGATAAATTACAGTTAGGCCTAAGACAAATGAGCAATCACACATATTAACGTGAACATACCCTCTTCAAATCAATCGGAATTTAAACGTTCCCAGATCCCATTTGGAAATCCTCTTATCTCCCTGCAGACTTAGATAATTTAGCTTTGACATATCTCCGAGGTAATACTTCGATGCTTTAATCAACCTCTCAGACTTCTATTGAATAGTTCTGCAGGTACAGAATTAAAAATTGCGTTCCACCCTCTCCTTGGGTTGTTGACCTTGCACTGATGGTACTTTACTTCACATTAAAATTTATCTTAACCAGCATTTTGAATTATTAATGACAAAGGGTCATCTGGACTTAGTCCGGTGTAGGTACCTTTAATTAATTTGTTTCTATGACAGAAAAAGCCTATGGTCAAGATTTAGGTGGGCGGATGTCACTGCAAAGGATCTAATATGCTCAAGTGTTTATTTTGTTCAAAGGTTTAAATTCAATTTTTTTCAGTTTTCAGGGGGCTCTAGATTATGGAGTTATTTGAGAAAGCATAAATTGGTAATGGTAAGCCACACCCCCATTTGCACATCTACCCCATATCTGTTCTATGTTGTTAATGAACAGATAAGCTGGGGAATTTGCAATACGGTCTACAATACCTTCAAACCTATTAAAAGCTTTAAGTGTACCTCAAGTCAAAAAATTCAAATATATATATATATATATATATATATATATATATATATATATATATATATATATATATATATATATATATATATATATATATATATATATATATATATATATGTATATATATATATATATATATATAGTAAAGAGCATAACAAATTGATTCTAACAGCCCAACTCCCATCTTCATAGGATCTTCCCTTCCTGAGATATAAAATGTTGAAGCTTATTCACTCAATTGAAAACGATGTATTGTGCAATTTGTGATGTCATTGTTGTACTACTCAAATTACAATCTTTGTATTACTTTGTTTTTCTGACTGTTATTACACCTTGTACCATGGTGTGATATCACTCTTACTCTTATGAGGTGTGGTAATTAATTGAGCCCTCCTTTTGCAACATGCTATGCAAGCAAACAGGAAGTATTCAAGGTCACAACAACATTTACAATTTAAAAGGGAAACAAAGCAGGTTACGCGAGTTGCACAACAAGAAAGTCACAAATTATTGCCCAATGGACCAATTTGTTTTAAGGGAATAAACTTCAACATTTTATATCTCAGCTCAGGAATGTGCTATGAAGGTGGGAGTAAGACTGTTAGAATTCACTTTTCATGCTTCTCAATATATATTTTTGATTTTTTTGACTTGAGGTGCACTTTAATGCCTGTCTCAATTCAAACTTTTGAAGTGTCCCCTCCTTTCTATCTTCATTTACTACACTCGAAAAGGTCGTTATTTCAGTCATTCTTTGTGTTGAATTGATGCAGGGTAAAAATTAAAATTCAGTTTCGAAATCGCATGTAACCTCCTGACATCTTGTTCAGTAAAAGGGTTAGTCAGTCAGTCAGTCAGTCAGTTTGTCAGTCAGTCAGTCTGTCAGTCTGTCAGTCTGTCAGTCAATCAGGCAGTCAGCCAGTCAGCCATTCATTCAGTCAGTGAGTCAGTCAGTCTGTCAGTCAGTCAGTCAGTCAGTCAGTCAGTCAGTCAGTTAGTTAAGATTTAACGACACACCAACACGAACGTGTTATGTAGTGTTATACTGTTCAAACACTGCTCAAGTCCTCCCGTTTAGTCGCCCCTTACGACATGCAGGCCGAATTCCGTGGACATATTCTACAACCCCCAGCCCACAGGGGGAGTTCAGTAAAAGGGACATTTTTGTAAAGCATAAGGTGCTATACCACTGAAGTATATACATGGCTGCTTGGCCTCCTTGCATGCTATTTGACGCACCATATGGGGAGCGTATGAGAATATAACAATTTTCAACTTTTTAAAAATCGAACAAAGAGTGGTTGTCGACCTGAAATGCGGGGGCGGAAGAACAATACTACTCCCCTAACATTTCCAAAGCCTTTAATAGGTTTTATGTACATTCCCTGTTGGTTTCCGGCTTTCTTGTGTTAGGTTGTAACTGTATCCATAGAACTAGTAAACGGGGCGCTAGACAGTTCTTTCAAGTATAGCTGGACTTGGATATTGAAAATACCTTTTCATCGATGTTTCATTTGTCTGAATCAATAGCATGTCAGGAAATTGAAGGACATTACTTTCACTAATTAAAATCAAAGGATATCATATTATTGGTATCATCCCCCTCACACACAATTTCCTAGAATTTTAACGAAGATAGAGCACGGACTGAATGGTCGAGTGGTTAGAGCATTCGGTTTGCAGGTGGGAGGTTGACTCTTGTCCGGGTCTTACCAAAGACTTCCTGCAATTATGATTGGTGCTCAGCATAAGCAATGGAGTAGTGAAAACAAGTCTGTAAGCCACAGCTTTTATATAGTGCCTTAGAAAGGAATTTGAAAGCCCTGATCATTATCATAGACCATGACAATGATACCTTTCCTATTAAACTTTAAAATAAAAAAAAGCTTCACCAAAGATATGTTGGTCACCTTTTGGTAACATTGGCTATTATTTGGCGGGAAGTTTAACATTTAAGTGGCTGTGGATAAGTTTTGCTTTTAAAATGATTAAAAAATGCTGATGTTTTGGGAACAAAGACAATTGTCCCGAATGCAACTTTATTGTACTATACAGAAAGAACAGTTTTCTACAGGTTCTTCACCTTTAGATGGAGTTTCCTGCAGGTTTCACGCATCGCAATAGCAAAAGGCGGCCGTCCGTAAATAAGAGGGCGACATTTAAGATTTGATTTGTTGATAACTCAGTCAATCTTTAGTTGTCAAAAGTGCCGGTACGTTCTGATCTTGTTGTCACGTCCTGGTAATCATATGGGTACGGATACAGACGTGCATTTCTGCGTTCTTCTCATTCGATTTATATAAATGAAAATAACAGCCTCGCTCAAGTTTTTCACTGCATGGTTCTACTCTGTGCGCGGCAAGTAGAGATAACAGCATAAAGGGAAACACACTGTACCTATTTAAAACCTAGATGGTGAATATTAGCTTTCATTTCATTTCATTTCATTTCATTTCATTTATTTGTTTCATCACATTACATATTATAATATGATGTGAAAGGAAGTCATCCAGAAAACCAAAATTGGCTTAACAAAGTGGATGACTCCCTATAACCAAGAAAAAAGATAATAGATACTTACAATTTCTACAAAACAAACAGCAAACAAAAACGTACATACATAACTATGACATGTCTCCGTATTATACACTCACATTTGGAAAAATTATGAGCATACTTGAAAGATATTAAGAATAATTTCAATTTCACCAAGGGAACTTAATAATTATCAATGATGCCTTCCTTAATCGCCTTCTTAAAGATAAACAGAGAGGCAGAAGTTTTTTACTGAGTCCGTGAGGGTATTCCAGATTTTAGTGCTACGATTACGCAAGCTAAACGATCCAATGTTCGTACGATAGTAATGACGATGGGCAGATTTAGCGTGTCTAGTACTATGCCTATGAACAGAAGTATTGCTAATTATAAAATTATGAAATGTATCTGGTAGTAGTCTATTCCAAGCCTTGTAAGAATATACAGCAATGTTGTAATCAATGATGTCGGTAAATTTGAGTAATTGAAACTTTTTAAATAGTGGGTTGGTGTGGTCCCTGGGACCTGCATGAGCTAAATGGCGAACCGCTCGTTTCTGCAATGTAGTAAGTTGGCTAAGGTAAGAACTGTTAGCCCCGCTCCAGACAATAGAACAATAATTTAAGTGGGGAATAATTAAAGTCTGGTATAGTGTCATGAGTATATTTCTTGGCAAAAAGTGTTTTAGTTTCGATAGTACGCCCACGTTTCTTGAAATCGTCTTGGAAATATTTGTAATGTGTTCTCGCCAGGTGAGCTTTTCATCTATGTATACTCCTAGAAACCTCGTTGTGGTCACTTGCTTAATAGCAATCCCATTTATACAGACATCACTACCTCGCCTGCTAGTTCTATTATTACCAAAGATAATATAGTTAGTTTTACTAATGTTTAAGGATAGCTTGTTAGCAGAGAACCAGTTACATATCTTACTCAATTCTGAATAAAAGTGGAAATGAACAGACTGTATTTATTGTCAGTGGTAATTTGTTCAGCTTAAGCACAGCTGTGAACAATATTATTTGACCCAAGATATGTCAGGTCAGGGATTGTCGAAGAAGCAGATCAGCAATTTACGTGCTAATTAACCTAGTTTGCGAAGATTTGAAACCTTAGTTATCGTATCGGGTAATATGTTATATGTAATTCAGAAATTTCAGGTTCCCTCTATAAGCAAAAACGCAGTAGTCAAATCTTAGAAATATGCGTCAGTGCTACAAAAGTAGGCCCATCACCTTTTCGAAAATCTAAGATTGGAAGTATTCTCCAAAATGTGCAGACGGTCACCGTGAATGCAAAGTTTGCAAGAAGTGCAGTTAGTTGGATATTGAAGAGCTACCAGTCGTTGCGTAGCTAAAATTAACCGAATACTGGATGCACAGGTGGAAAGGGAAATTCCCAAGAAGAAAATTCGAAGTAGTAGAGTCGGAACATATAAATGTAAAAACCAAAACAGACTAAACGGAAGAACGAGAAAGAGAAGAATAAATTTAAAACTGAAAAAGAAAAAAATGCTGAGAATATAGCCGTAGGGAAGGAAAGGATGTTAAGATGAAAAATGGCAAGATGAACTCAGAAGAATACTTCAAATATTGATCGGACGAGTACCGAAAGATGAATGACTAGGGACACAGACGGAAGGACCTGGGAAAGGGAAGAGCCGGGAAGACAAGAACGGACACACGTGACGCGTCGTCTCTTCAGAAAGCAACATTCAAAACCCCAATTGGTTGTGGGGTGTAACTGGTCTCTGAGTTTGTGACATGATCTATGCCCTCAAATGAGCTATGCTTTCATTGCGTAAACACTGAGTTGAAAGCAATTAACGAATGCTTGACTGGCCTGTCAGCTAACCCTAAAGGTTAAGAAATTTTTGTGTATTTTAATATATCTGTTACTGTAATTTAATTAATCAAATGTGAAACCTGACTGCATCATGTGTGTGTTTAATGAGCTTCATTTTCTCTTGGAGCGATATCGGGATAATCGGGCAGGGAAGGAGGATGCAACGAAGATAAGAAGGACTGTTCCATCATACAAGGGATGAATTCGACCAGACGCACTAACAAAGTACCAAAACAACCAGATTCGTTAATTGTAACGAAATGTTGTTCGTTGTTAAAATGCCAATGATTGGGTCAGGCTACGACAAGTCAAGAAAATTAAGACTGAATTGAGTGCAACGAATAACTCTTGCTATGTACATGGGACATTTCAGCCAAAAAATTCATATTACTAAAAGACCTGTAGCTAACCGATGGTTTTCGTTGTTATCAGTCGTCATTTCGTATGTTGTCCTTGTCCCTCTATCGAAAATTGCAGCACTGCTGATGTAATTTTTTAATGCCAGTTTTGTCGAAAATAAACAATGCTATCCTGAATGGAAGGAAAGCGCCCTCAATTGACAGGGAAGATGGAAGCTAATATCCGTGTTCTTTGCGGAAGCAAAGTGGTCAAAGTGGACTTTTACACTCTCTGAAACTGGAAGTCAGTCAGTCACTTAGTCAGTCAGTCAGTCACTCAGTCAGTCACTCAGTCAGTCAGTCAGTTAGATGGAGTTTTACGGTTCCAACCCTTTGGTTCAAGTCAAGCCGACTGAGGCCGTCTTCCCAGTTGTGGCTGCCTGGCTTAATTGTTTTCCTTTACTTGCATTTGGCGGAGCATCACGCACAATGGTAGTCGGTTCCTTTTTAGAGTCTTTGATATGATTCGACCTCAGAAGCGAACCCAGGCCTTTCGCGTGAGATGCTCAACCGTTAGGCCAAACACGCGGTCGGAGGTACATCAAGAAAGCACCTAACATTCTGTGACATCCAACTAAATAACGTCAAACGTTACGTCTAAATAAGTGCAAGAAGTGTGTTCCTGGCAGTACTATATAGCTTAGGTTCCTGCCAGGAACATACGAGACCCATATATTCTGATATTAGAACTGTCGACAGAAAAATCACTGAAAATAAGTTGAATGTGGTGAAGATATTGTGCTTGAGCAAGTCCGTTTATTTGGAGGATGTCTCAGAATATTAATGCAAACTTGGTGCAAACTTGGTGCAAACTTGGTTTTTTGACGAAGCCCCTCATTTGGGTCGGTTGTATCCCCTTCATGTCTTCATTTGTCTTTTCTTTTGTGCGATTTGTTGGAACAGTAAGAATCAGTTGTTTCGCTCCTTACAGGCACTTCTTTACTTCCGTATTACTGCGTTGTTTTACAACAATTGTCACTAAGGCGCGTTCACATATATCGGCAGGGGCAACGGCCACGGCAAAGGCAACCCCTCATAGTTGTTCACATAAAAAGGCGAAAAATAAAAAATTACTGGATAATACTGAAGGGATTTAAAGCAATTTTGTTACATTTATTTGATTATCGAACATGACTGACATTGATGAGGAGCTGATTTTTGTTATGGAAAAGGCGCACCAAATAGATCAGAAGATAGGGTGGAAGAGGAAAGATGGTTACAGCAGAATAATTAAATGTGACAATAAACGTCTGAACGAAAATTGAGCCATACACTTTTGTGACAGTGTTTTCACAAAATGTAGGGGATTGCCCCCCTGGAAAAAGTCAGTTTTGCAGAGGGCAAAGATATGCTAGAATGTTGTTTGTTACAACATGACTGGCAAAAATTAAATATTTCCACCTTTTTCATTGAGCAGTTTCATTTGAAAAAATGAGGTGTGGCATTTACTTTCGTATTAAACAAATCGTTCTCACTCGTAGAAAAATTAAGCACCAAAAGTGTACATTTTGGTCAATGGGGTAGGGTTAGGTGGATAGTCCAAATTTCTTCTGACCCCCCCCCCCCCCCCATTTTCACATTGCTTCCTAGGCCCATTGCATTAGGCTAGTCTAAGTTAGAAGTCAGGTCGGGCCAGGAAAAAATAGGCGTACGTTTAAGAAAAAATGAGCGACGCAAGTTCCTTCAATAACCATTGCTATGTAACCTAGGTCTGCACTCAAAAGGAAAATTTTACAGCATTATCACGTATTATTTTCAAGCCTCTCATACGTTACATCATGGACAAAACAAAAGTTATGATAGATGACTAACAATACTACTAACAGTACCTACTATCAACGTAAATGATATGAATGGTTACCTTTGAATTGGGGATTTTCTATTTCCTTTGCTATTTTCCCACACGTTAAATGGTTTTACTTTATCATGGTAATTAGGATTTTTCACGTCGTAATATGAATGATTTTTTGAACAAGAATGGCTTTTCTATAATCTCAGCAGATAAATCAGATCTTCGAGGCATCTTATAGTTGTACGGACCCAAATCATTTGTGCTCTAATTTTGGTGGGATATCACAGAACGTCCCTGCCCCATATTGTTGGCTCCCGCCGGTCAGACAGGCAGGTGCGTGCACACACTGTAGTTGCAGAATTTTCTGCAGTTTGACAAATGGCGTTGAATCGGTCCATGTGCGATTACTTCTTTGCCGGACGCGTTAACTTTCTACCGGATTGCCGGATTGCCGCATTGCCGTGCTAGTGTGAGCAGTCTTTCACTTTCTATTGTGTAGGATATTTTTTGCAGTTGTCGTTGATGTTCCCGAACAAGTGTGAAGTAAACTTTTAAGGTGCTATTGTGTGCGCGTTTCGGTTATCATTAAGGAGCTTTAGATTGTACGACGCGGCCAGGGCGACGGGGAGTTTTAGTCCACAGCTCCCGTCGTCGCGCTGACGTCCGCGCCCTGAAACTATTGCGCTTTAGATTTCTGCAACGCGGACGTGGAAAACGTCAAGTGATCGGTCACGCACTTGCTTTCTGCTTTCACCAGTTTCTCTGATAACAGAGAACAGAAATGTATAACTCCAGGGGGTAAATGTCTCCTATCATCCAGTTGTCAAGGTACATGACAATACTTCATTTTTGTGAGTGCCTAATTTCTAAACACTCCATTATAGCCTACGCTTGATAAAATATTTTAACCAAATTTGATTTTTCCATACCATGTATTTCAAATAGGCCCTACCTATATTTATGAAGTGGTGTCCGGTGATTCGTGTCCTCCGAGTGCGTCGGTGTAGGTGATCCCATCGTATAAACAGAAATGTCTCCCTGTTTTTGCAGGTCATTTTTTCAATGGCAATCCCAAATTTTCTGTGTGTGTATGTATTCATTTAAAGATCCGACTCTTTTTTCCTCAGATATTAGGTCATCTGTGTATCACACGGTGAATTCATGCAGGAAACTCAGTTTTGTGACTATACTATATTCCGAAAATAAAAGCCAATCACAGGCATGCTTGCTGGGGGAAGGGGGGGGGGTTGGGGTGTGATTCTGTTAGAAAAACTCGGAAAAAACCCGAGCATCATCGTTAGCTTGCGAGCAACGAACAGGAAATTATAAAATCGCGATTCCTTAAACAGCCGGAGATATCAGTGTCTCAACCTTCTAAGCTTAATTCAAGCAGTCGTGATTTGGAACTAGGCAAACAAAGGATCACATCAGAAAACTTATGATCAAATTGCAAATAATGGGGGAAAGAACATTGGCATGAGCAAATCGCAGAAATAGCCAGACACACTGAATGCATTTGAATGAATATTTTCTATAGAATTTGTCAGTTAGTTAAATGGAATTTTACGGCCGAGTTTCCAACCTACTGGTTCAAGTCGAGCCATAGAATTTCCAAGGCCAGAACAACAGGATAAAAGGTAAAGCAAAAACATTCAACAAACAAACAAACATTCAATGTGAATTCATGTCATCAAACACAGGGTTGCTTTAAATTGGAAGTTCAATCGTAGCAACTAGTTATTTTCAGGGGCGTCACTGTCGGGGTGCTAGACAGTAGCGTATCTGCCGCAAGGGGAAAGTGTCCCCCTTTCTGGTTCGACCGGCCGGAAAATCAGCTCAATCCGTCGGGTTAAAAAAAAAGGGGGAGGGGGGAGGATTGAGGAAAGGCGAAAGGGAGAAAGGGAAGAGGTCATTGAGCTTCAGACAGGCTTTTGAAAATTCTCTTTTCGTTACCGTACTTGTCCATCGGGATATGTTAAGTCTCCTTGTCATATCTATTTCCCCACGTTTAATATGACTTTGTGGAGACTTTTGTAGAATACTTGCACGGCTCGCTAAACGACATTGAGCAGTGTATACTTGCAGGAGTAACTACTAACTTGTCCTAGACTGTAAGGCATGGGATTTGTCGGCGCCTGCTTCAGATAAGAGAGAACTGAGAAGTTCTGACCCTTTTCTTAAAACCCGTGGAAGTTATATCTGAAATTCCGCATGAATGTCCGTCAAATTAAAGCAGAGAAAAGTTCGTAATAGTTGTTTTTAGCAATTCCCATCGTTTTTATCTATAACATAACATACCGATAATATCGAACAGTATGTGTAGCGCTGATATCGTACTCGATGAATCAGTTATGGACTTATGGTCGCCAACTTTTCGAAACGTAAGGTACAAAGCTAATTTTAATTACACTGATAACTCCTATATGAGTGCCCAAATTCATTCAAAAATTTGTCTGAACAAAACAACGCATTTGAGTCGCATGAAAAATCAAAACGATTACAAAAATCGCGACTCATTCGGGCAGCTCATTAACATTTATTCCACAGCCTCACTTCATAGTTTTGGACTCAACACTTTGCACGAAATGGTAAAAGATTCAGGAGGAACTTTCAAAAATGTTCTGAGATGATTTGAATTGCCAGATTATACAAGAAGACGGGAGTGATAAAGGTGTACACATTTGCTAAAAAATTTTTCCGATGGTACATTTTACGTGGAAATTTTCTGATCATTTTTAAGGTTAATTTGCTCATTTTCATTAAAAGTGAGCATGCTATTGCATGTAGCGACTGTTTAGATTCTATTCACAAGCCTGGGAATCCCATTTCCGGTCGTCTGAGGCCTGGTCTCAATTTTTCAAAATTTTTTGTACGCTCAGCGCCAACCAATGGTGACGCTCCGCTTAGCTAGTCTTTCAGACAGAGTTATATATATATATATTTCGGGCAGAAAAGTCTCCTGCCCCCAAACTGAAATGCTTCTATACTCCCATGGCCTACACTCTAAAATCAAGAGAGTGAACTTAGTCACTCTTTGATAGAGTTTGAATTTCACTCTTTTTGGAGTGAATTATCACTCTAATGGAAAGAATGTACACTTTTCACTCGTTTTGGAGGGAATTTCACTCCTCTTGGAGTGAATTATCACTCTAATGGAGTGAATTTACACTTTTCACTCTATCAAAGAGTGACTAAGTTCACTCTTTTGATTTTAGAGTGTAGCTTCATGTAGGTTTCTTAGAAAAAAACTTCAATAACCCTTGGTCTCTGAATAATTAGTAAAGCCTTTGCAAATACGTCGAGGGGGGAGGGATGGAAGTTTTCAACGGGTAAATATGGTCTTTTGCCAGACCTCCCCCCTGATAAGTTGACCTCAGATAAGCCACTGGTGCTAAACCTCTGGAAATTCTGAAGCGACATAAGCTGTTGGAGAAATTTATGGCCTGTCAGGAAAAAATTCACTTTCTGTTACAAATATACTTCATCAGAAGAAAACATGCAAATAGATTTGTTTTGAGCAAACATGCAATCAACAAATCTTTACGTCTATTACACACTAGAACATCTGCACAGTGGTTTACGGTGCATGGAGCTAGCAAAAGGTATGGACGATGAAACAAATGTGCCGAATAAATAGTTAGGCTGGGCTCTGGTCCACATAGTCATTCCGGCAGGATCGTCGTTTGTCTAGCATCGACGGTCCCTTCCTTTTTGTAATATATACAAAGATCGTCTTGTCATATGAGGATCTACAGTAGGTTCACCGTCTTTGAAAAAGATTTCGTTGGAAATTGGCAAACAGTTATGCCGGGAAGAAGTTCTGCACCCCTCCGCCGATCGAATCCTAGAGACATCCCTGCCTGTCCACCTGGCAGAAAACTTCAAGTGTCACTCTCATTAAAATTCTAATAAATTCACTGTGATAAAGAGTTGATTGAAAATAACAAAAGGCAAAAAACAAAAAAGGACAAAACAAAACAAAAAAACTTACACACACAAAAACAACAGAGTCCGTGTATTATGAGTTCTTCCATATTTTTTATTAGTATTCCCTTGAAAACGGTTTACTGTACCATATACATATTCACTTTCTTTTCATACTGTTTACTGCTGCAGCTGCTACAAGCTTCATCTATTGTATGTTGAAAATGTACCATACATACGAGTTCATGTGCTCCAACCACCTGTCCATTTGACCATGTAGTCGGTTTTTAAATTACAAAAACAAAAGGCATTATAATTTATGCAGTTCTTGATAGACATCACAAATGCTGTGGTACCTACCCTTATATTTTTTTAAAAGGGGAAATGCAGTCCCCACTTGAATCAGTTTAGCAGACTGCCCTGTAGTTATCCATGATTGGCTCTTGAAAATAATATGACAATATATTTTTTTCTCAATGATTGGCTCAGGCCTGAGAATAATATGACAAAATATTTTTCTCTCAATTGTGCAATTGGTGGGATTAACTGCTTGGTTTACCATGAATATGCAATATTGAGGTCTTGAAATATCCTGAAAGATACTTTGAAGTGTTACATGTACTGTAATATTTGGTTGCTGCCTCAAAATAATTTGGGGCAACTCCTCTTGCCCTTTAATGACATATACTGTATATAGGCTTATACCTTTGTATTCTATCAACAGATAGGCTATAGAGATGAAATTTTAACCAATCTAATTGGACATTTCAATACTTGTAATGTTTTAACTTTTTTTCCTATGTATTAAATTAGGCATACCCACATGATTCAATACTTACCCTTTGACCTGTATTTGAAATATTACCTGATCATGATTGGTTAGTTGTTGTATAAAATGCAACAAATATTAGTTAGGGACTTTTTAAAAGTACTATGCTACTAGAATGTTGCACAACCATTACTAGTGCAATGTGATAACCTGAATCATCAAACAGCTGTATTAGCTTTCATTGTGTGACTATTAAGTCACAAATGTTCAATCATACTTTATCTCAAACCTTCTGGAGGACAACCAAAGAAACAAAGAAGAAAGAAGTTTTACAAAACCACAACCTCTGCAATCCAACATCTCCATCCCCCAATCTCAATAAATAAAAATTGTGAAATAAAATAAAAAAAATATAGCAAGGGTACTTAACACAAAACTAAGTTTTTTTTCTAAAACCCCTTCAATGTTCCTATATTTCTGGTAAATAATAAGTTCAGAAAGGGAAAAGGAGGTGCTGGCATAAAATATCAAAACGGTTGATATTCACTGTCAAAATATGATACCTCATTTATGACAAATTTACAAGAAAAATTGGGTTCTTTATTGAAGAACCTGAGCTTCCTGGTAAAATAAAGTTTGAGAGCTGTTGCACAAGACTAGGTAGTACATGTATTATCCCACATGGTAGACATCCATGATTAAGTTGTAAACTTTCCCAGATGGAGTGACCAGCCTTTTCTGCGAAGGGGCATGACCCCTTGTCCTCCCCTCTGATTGTTATTTCTGTGTAGTTTCTTTAAATTTACCTGCAGTATGCATGAACCAGCACGTAATCTTATTAAAACTGTATTTTGTATGTGCTCCCTGTTTGCTTTTAGCCTACTGTAGCTTTAATAGCAAGTTCAAGTCCAGTAACCTAATAGTGTACAGTAGTAATTATACATTTTTTATCACGGTATTCACCTGATACCAATACCCAATAATATACTAATGATATATTATTAGTTATTACCAGTGTATTCACTTGATACCAGTCCTCTAATAATGTGCTAGTGACACATTATTACTTGTCACTGCATTCACCTGATGCCAGTGTGCTAGTGATACATTTATTGCCCCTGCATTCACCTAATATCAGTTCTCTAATAGTGATCTCATGATACATCATTGTCACTGTATTACCAAATACTTTAAGTTTGGATTCTTGTATATAAACTGGCTGCTGAAATTCAGTTGTCTGAAACTTGTGGTAACCCCTGCCCTTCTCAATAAACATCTACTTCAATCACATCCAACCTCCACCCAACAAATAAATTCGATTTGGTCCTGTGATTTTTGACAATTGTCTGAGAGACTGAAACATCCAACACAAAGCTTACAAGAGCTTGATCATCATTCCATTCATACTTGCATGAAAGTTATCTCAGTTTACTGCCTTCTCTGCACTGACATGAGATGTTGAAAACTTCTGTGGTAGTGAAAGACCAGACAAATTAAAGTAGGAAGTCACTGGTGATAAGTGCCCCAAGAGATGATCATGATCTGTAGCACAAAAGATATCAAAAACATTTTAAAAGTAACTTAAATAAAATCTGATATTTCATAATAGTCTGGACACTGTTCTATCATTACGAGGCATGCAACTGGCTTGCAGTGTTTTTTTCTTCTTTTTATAAGCAACTTTCCTGAATTAAATGGAACCTTCTTGGAGAAAAATAACAAAGTATGTTTTCATGCAAACCAAAACAAATTAATTTGCTCTGACCATCTTCATGAAATAAATGAAAAGGAAACACATGGAGAGGGCCTTGAGTCATTACTGCATGACCACCAAAAATCAATTTTTTTTGTTCCGTTAATATTGAAATTATTTCTGTGCCAGTGCTTGTAGCCTACTTTCAAGCAATAGCATTATACATAGCCAAGTGCCAAAGCTGAATAAACATCCATAATAATAGGCATAAAGCCAGTGTTTGAACAAACAACAGTTTCACATACCCCTTCTCCCTTTCCCTCAGCTTCAGATGAAAACTTGAGGGTGTTTAACTCTAACAGCAGGATATGGTTAGTGGCTAGAGCCCTTCTTCCTACAGTACTATGTTTTCAGGGCTACATATAATAATTGATTTAACATGTCCTATGAGAGATGACACTGTACACATTTTCATAAGACATCTTGCATAATTGCCTCAACATTAACAAAAAAAAAAAAAAAAAAAACAAGAAATGCCTTTAGACCTACTGACTTTGACACCTTTTAATCACACAGTCAAAATCACCATATTATGTGCCTCTAACACTTGAAGAAAAGTTTCAGGGGAACTTTATATGTCTACTTTGGGCAATTGTTCGTATTCCCGAAAGCTATAAATTACTACTAGAATCAATCATATAGTTTTGTCTTTGCTTACACTGTAAGCTATGCCTGAACAACATAAAAATATACTTCTTCGGAACCCCAACCATCCCACCCCATGAAGGCTAGTGTGTAATGGGCCTGCCCTGGTAAAGTTACTGTGAGGTCCCCTTCCCTGCCGGGAGGAGGAGTTTACATTTCACTACAGAGGTTGGAATAGAAACAAACGTTTATATTATTAGCGCAAAGCCTAAAGGGCCTAGTCACATAAAGTGCACTTGTACCTTTACACATTTCCAATCCTATGCTAAGTCATGAATGATATAGGCTGAAGCATGCAACTAACGTTAGGCTTAAACTTCTTAAGACTCTCCCCACAGAACACTTTTTCAAAGGAAAATTTGATGGCATTTTGGACTTGCAAACAAATTTTTACCTGTGCTTCAGTCTTAGTCATATAATTCAACTGAAGATATTTCCTAAAATATAGGTTGACCAATCATTATAGCCGGTAGTTTTATCGTAACGTCTTTGTTAATTACATGGATGTCACTGGCGTCAATGACAGCCTTAACGTTAGTCTCATTCAACTTGACTGTGTACGACACAGCTTCGAACGTTAGTCACTCCTTACTACAGTAACGTTAGGACTTAGGATGAGTAGTAACCTGCACGTTTGGTCAGTGTAGCCTAGGTATAGCTTGACTGCACAGTGTATTGTGTCCTAGGTTAAATTAGCCTCTATGCAGACTGTAGCCTAAATTTTAAAGGCCCATGACAAAACGATTGCGTAACGTGGGGCTCAGACTCAGATGCCATTGACAAGCAAGTCAAGGGTCACAAGGCATGTGATTGTGCATTTATGCCCCGTTAATCTTTTGTAAAGACCATAGTACGTCATATCCTGATTAGGAAACTTACCATTTCGTTGTCGTGTAATCATGATACTGAAGCGAAGGCAAGGCTATGGCCTATCCAATTCGTGTAGGATAACCAAGTGAGGCCTAACTCAGTTACCTTTCAATGTACTACAGTATGTAGGTCAGGCTAACGTTAAAATGCAACCAAGTATGTCTCCACGGCCTAAGCTGCTTGGAGGCACATCGGCTACGCCCCAATTGGAGGACAAACTGACTGAAGTGATCACACTGACAGTTAGTTTTCACAATCCTATGTGGGAAATCGTCATTTTCCAACTTTTGCGAGTATTTTTTTTACTTAATAACGTAATATCTCTACAAAAATCCATGCGAAAGCCAAGGCAACTTACAAAATTTAACAGCTGATGTTGTTCGTCGTCATGTCCTGTGTGTTATGAAATATGACGTCACACACCATTCACGTCGCCGTTCTCCCCACAACGCCAAAACGAGAGACTCCCGGTGTAGAATTCAGACGACGACGTGAAGTTCACGTTGACGCCTGCGCATAACTACGGTATGACATCACCACGTCGTAGCCGACGTCCGCGTCGTACAATCTAAAGCTCCTTATTTCCATCCAGTGAAACGCGGTGACTTAATTTCTGTTATGAACTTTTCAAACGCTTTTAATGCGTTATATATGTGTGCACGCCAAAGATATTATAAACGTAGATACCAAACTCCTATCCCTTAGGACGCGCTGACTCCTCATGGAGGCTCAATCGGAGGGGCGGAAGTGTTCATTTGACATGCGCACAATTCTATTGGGTTATCTGCGTGCCCAATTGTGTATGCGTAAACAGAAGATTCCATTGTGAACGTGTGACGAGATGTCAGCGTATGTGCATTATCAAAGCACGTTCTGTACGCGCACAATGCATTTCTCCGTGTGAAGTCCGGAATATTGAGGCGTACTTCCGCGTGCTTGGAAAAAGAACGCAGTAGTTGACTTTTGTGTTGTAAACGCGTTAGATGTTTAAGCGCGCATAGATGTGCGCTTTTGAAGATACCATAGAAACTGACCAATCAGCAGGTCAATGAACTTTAAACCAGTCGTTTTGTGTTAATGTTCAAATGTTCTTAAGTAGAAAGCCGCGGAAGAAGCCTAAAACTGTTTCATATATGTGAAATTTATTGAAGAACGGTGTTTGCAAGAATTGAAATGTTTTAATATCACACGTATTTATAGTACCAAAAGATATCAATTAACTGTGAGCTTTCAAAACGACTGAAGAGTAATCATCACTTCCGCCCCTCTTATTCGGTCTCCGTGATGAGTCACCGCGCCATTTTAAGTTTGGTATCTACGTTTATATGAGGGAGCTTTAGATTTCACGACGCGGACCTCATCTACAACGAATTGACATCATTTGTACCTATGCCATTTCGAACGCAACGCGAAATAACGCTATGTACACTCAGTTGCTAAAGTGGACATGACACGACCATAAAAACTTTTGTGTATTGCAAGATTCGATACAGTATTTTACTAATATCATCACATACCCGATTAAAAACCTGTACAATTCGGCATAAATGGTATTTGAAGGAAAACTTCAAAGTTCAATTTCGAAAATTGCCGCAACAGGTCACCTGACTTTTATGACGCAATTGGCGGCACAAACCCCGCCCTGTTTAAGAACGCGCATCTAGATGTGGAACTAATGTAACGCTCGGTAAAGTTATCTTATCTTCATGAAAACGATTGCATCACAATACTCGTCCAACATACAGAGAGAAAGGTGCCGACCATAGCCTGGTTTCGGAGCAAATCATTGGCCAATTTGTTCGCGTGCATATGCGAGCGTGTGAAAAGGGTTCTGTTTTCGTCAGTGCAAGAAAGACGCGGTTCGGACGCTATACAGAACAGCTATGAACATGTATGAACAATCCACAGCAAGCGCGTCCCCACTACGAGCGCGCCTTTACTGTATCATGCTGTTTGGTGAAGGTGCTAATATAATGCGAATACAAAGCAGTCACCGCGCAATGCACAATTCACAATGTAGCCAGTGGCCACGCTCACTGCTATCGTGGCACCGGTGTTTGAAATGATGTACTCACTAATAGCGTGTTCGATTTGCTTCCCTTGACTTACTCGAGCCTCGAGCTAGGGCTACGATGGTCATGCGCAGTTGGGTGAAATAAACGAACGTTTTACGGTAATTATTGGAGAAGTTGGTTCACAATAGCCAATGACAGAGCCCGTAGCTGGATGGCAGAACGAACTCTGGTACGTACGTATTACATGCGGTTCGCTTGTACGATGAACGTAGACTCGAAACAATGCTCATTTAGAAAATTCTCGAGAAATAACACTTGAGTGACTTCACTAATTCCGACATCAACCACTTTTCACAAGTCAGAAATTTCATGTTTACCCCACTGTATTTACATGCTCAGAAATTGTTCACGAATGCATGCTGTTCGTTTAGCTGCCATGTTTTCCCAAAGCACGATGGGATATTTACCTAAGTAACCGACTCGAAGGGTCGCTCACTTGGGCCTGGCGCGAGTAAGCGCGAACACTGACGTCATTAGCTAATCGAACGTAGTCGTGCCAGACACGAGTTAACTCGGGCGAGTAATCGAACACGCTATAACACGCGTTACCATGCTCATGATTTGATGATTGTGAGCTCGCGTGTACAGTGTTGCTAACCGTGCCTCCAATGACGTCACCATCTTGAGACGCGCTCGCATACGTTTTTTCGCTTTCGGATTTCAAAAGGGCTGAGACTGGCCTGTAACTGGGGATTAACAACGTCGTATTTCGGTATTTATTGACCCAATTTAGTGGAGAAAACATTCACTTCATGTCAAGGTGTACCCAAAGAACATTCATCGAGAAACTAACTTTCGCCGTGTCATGCCCACTTTAAATGACAGGGGAAACGCTCGTGGTAACGTCATTATGTTGCAGATGACGTCCGCGTAGTAAAATTTAAAGCTCACTTATATCTTTGGTGCACGCGTTAACTCGAGCTGGCATCTCAAATTTATGTGTTTCCAACAGATGAATTCCACACTACATTTGAAAACGCCCTTAGGTGAAGGCGAAAACTTGTTTCAATAAATAATTCAGTTGGATCGAAATGCACACTCTCCCTTTTTTCGCTGCGTCCAACACAAGGACCTTAATTATATCATTTTGCGTCGTGTTTGTGGTGTAGAGCACTTTCACTCGGACGTCACAATTGGTAAACCACGCCCACTGCAGGTTATACATGTCTTTTACCAAGGACGTTCTTGTAGAACCTCCTTGGTTTTACTGTAGTGCAACCAAAGGTATTAAAAACGCAGATACCAAACTCCTATCCCTACACTGTTAGACGCGCTGACTCCTCACGAAGGCTCAATCGGAGGGGCGGAGGGGCTCATTTGACATGCGCACAGTTCTATTCGGTGATCTGCGTGCATAACCATGGATACATGACAGAAAATTCCATTGTGACGAGATGTCAGCATGGGTGCATTTTCAAAACGAGTTATATACGCACAAACTTCTTTTCTCTGTGTATACTTCGGAGTAAAAGAGACGCGCACTTCTGCAAGCTGGGAAAATGAAGCCAGTGGTTGGTTTTTCGTTGTAAGCACGTAAGAATGTAAACGCGTGTATACATGTACGCTTGTAAAAAACCATGGCAACTGACCAATCAGTAAGCAAATGAACTCCAAGTCGTTTTGCGTTAACGTTCAAATGTTCTTAAGTAGAAAGCAGGCGTAGAAGCCTAAAACTGTTCCATGTAAGTGTAATTTATTGGAGAACTGTGTTTGCAAGAGTTGCAATGTTTTAAAATCACACGTATATACACTACCGGAAGATATCAATTAACTGTTAGCTTTCAAAACGACTAATCAGTGATCAGCACTTCCACCTCTCCGATTCGGCCTCCGTGAGGAGTCACCGCGCCATTTTAAAGGGCCAATCCTCTCACCCCAAATTACACTTCTAGTATAGGGTAACAGAAACTCTCAATTGGCTCATGATCAGCTCTTTTATTGACTGCTAATTCAAACAATGAAGAATACCAAAGCTTATATTACACAGCATGAACTTTTCTGAGAGTGTTTTGATTATACACATTGAGCTTTTCTATACTCACCCTGAAGCAATAAACTGAGATTGTGTCTGAATGAGGATGAATTTCAGACAATTGTGGGAGGAGCTTAATTAAGAATGTTAGAAGAATTGGTACTGTTTTGGATGAGAAAACTGGGCCTTTAAGTTTGGTATCTATGTTTTCAATATCTTTGAAGGCAACAGTCAATTTTGGGTCTTCACCTGCTTCCAAGCTGGCTAGATCAGTTAGCCTGGGGTACTACACTTTTATGGACGTCAACAGGGCGGAGCTTGTGACGTCAGTGACAGCACTCTGTAGAGGCTTTCTTTGTGACGTCTTAATATACTCTACAAATCATGTTGTAGTACTTGAAACTAGGTCGAAGGCACACTCAACACGCTTTCTCGATGAACGTTGCAACCCCGCGTTCACCTCAGTGCACACTTTGCATTTTGTTCAGCACAGAATCAAGTGTACTTGACATGATTGCATTCCAGCATGGAGGATTCGTGACGTAACTACGAAGCCTCTATAGTATTGCCGAAAGCCTACTCTAACCACAGAAACAGACAGACGTACTAATATAATATGCCAGTAATTGGTGTTAATATTAGAAATTACCCTTGAAATAAACTAATCAACGATTAATAGAAAGGTGTACCTGATTCGTCAATTACATTACAGGTTTTATTACAATAGGTAACGATGTACTATTCGGTTGAAAAGTACCTATCACTGACCTGGTTCGCATTATTCATTGTTTATCTTGTAGAATATGAAATACCTAACGCACTTTTGTGTAGAATGCTTAATATTTTCAACCCAAGAGACCGTAAATATGGGCGGCCATCAGGGCAAAAAAGACAACACCGCGAAACAGAAAAAACAAACGTCAAAAGGAAAAAACAACGCCGCAAGGAACATTCAAACGTCTAAAGAAAAAGGAAAACGTCAAAACGAGAAAACAAACGGCGAAAGGAAAAGACAGAGACAAAAGGAAAAGTTAAAACCCAAAAGGAAAAGACTAACGTAAAAGTGGAAAACAACAAACGCCAAAAGGAGAAGACAACGCCGAAAGGAAAGGACAACGCCGAAAGAAAAGAACAACGCCGGAAGGAAAGGTCAAACGAAAGAAGGAAAAGACAAACAGGCAAAAAATACAACAGAGCAAAGCGGGAAAGCGAACGCTAAAAGGAAAAGACAAAGTCAAAAGGAAAGGACAAGCACAGAAAGAAAAACACAAACGCCGAAAGGAAAGTACACAAGACAAAAGGAAATGACAACCGTGTAAAGAATAAGACCAAAGTCAAAAGAAAAGGTAAAAGTGAAGTGGAAACGATCGACTAACGTAATGTGACAAAGACAACGAGCAAAGAAAAAGACAAAGTAACGTCAAAAGGACAAGACAACATCAAAAGGAGAAGGTAAATGTTATTTCCGGCCATCTGAGTGGTCTGACTTTTCGAAATTTCTCTAAGCTCCGCGCCAACCAATGGTGGCGCCCCGCCTAGATAATATTTATGGCAGGATAAAGTTTTGTGGCCAAGGAAAAAACTCAAATTAAAATGCTCCCGTTCTCCTATACCGATCGATGCTCTTATTTCTTTCTTTTTTTTTTTTTTTTTTTTGACTCCTAGAAGTATGCAAACTCAATGACAAGTTTTACTTTGAAAGGTAGCGTAAATGGCATAAGATTGCATGTGAAGACACAAAAGTTTTCAGTTTTGAACCACCCCAATTCAACTTTTAACACTGTTCCTGTCAAAGTCGAAAATCATTGCACCATTTTGCATCTAAGCTCCTTGAAAACGCCAAAAATGTTCCCGTCCTCTTGGCCAGCGATCACTCATACTGCAAGCCCCCCCCCCCCTTTCATATAGAAATCCTGTGTACGCCTCTGAAGTCAAAAGGAAAAAAGACGACCGTCGAAAGAAAAAGGCAAACGCCAATGAAAAAGTCTACAAATATTAAAGGAGAAGTTCGAGCCGCTCGAAAAGAAAATCTCAAGAAAGACTTAGCCAGTCACACTGTTCGGTGTGTTTATTGTCTTTCTGTGCTTTGTATATAGGAAGTCCGTGGTTAGTACCCGCTTTCTCTTCTCCTTTTGATGTTGTCTTGTCCTTTTGACGTTACTTTGTCTTTTTCTTTGCTCGTTGTCTTTGTCACATTACGTTAGTCGATCGTTTCCACTTCACTTTTGCCTTTTCTTTTGACTTTGGTCTTATTCTTTACACGGTTGTCATTTCCTTTTGTCTTGTGTACTTTCCTTTCGGCGTTTGTGTTTTTCTTTCTGTGCTTGTCCTTTCCTTTCTTTGTCTTTTCCTTTTAGCGTTCGCTTTCCCGCTTTGCTCTGTTGTATTTTTTGCCTGTTTGTCTTTTCCTTCTTTCGTTTGACCTTTCCTTCCGGCGTTGTTCTTTTCTTTCGGCGTTGTCCTTTCCTTTCGGCGTTGTCTTCTCCTTTTGGCGTTTGTTGTTTTCCACTTTTACGTTAGTCTTTTCCTTTTGGGTTTTAACTTTTCCTTTTGTCTCTGTCTTTTCCTTTCGGGGTTTGCTTTCTCCTTTTGACGTTTGTCTTTTTCTTTAGACGTTTAATTGTTCCTTTCGGCGTTGTTTATTCCTTTTGACATTTGTCTTTTCTGTTTCGCGGTGTTGTCTTTTTTGCCCTGATGGCCGCCCATACGTAAACAGAGTTATGGGATACGAGATTCAGTCGCCTCTCCTAATTTGATAAGGGTTGTACTCTGCGTAGTTAGCCACAATATTTCAACTGTTGAACAGCATGCCAAGACGATCGTACAGAACACACTGCATTTGGAGATGGGGATAACTGAAGTAACACTAGGGGTAACTGCGGTAACACATTAGTTACGCTCTGCACAGATAACTTTCCCGATCTAAGTGAGGCTTCATTTAAACGTATATATTTTCCTAAAAACTCAATCAAAGACCCTCAAAAGTGGCATAGATGAACTCTGTGGGAATTTTACCTGCAGAACAATACCTTAAACTCTGAAAATAGTCTCAGAATACCCCCAAAAAATCATACGAAAAGTCGAAAAATCTTACGCAATCTCTCTTTCTTTTGCGAGTCACGCTCTTTCTTTTGCAAGTCTCACTCCCAGGTGTGAGAGCTACTCGAGATAAGCCGGATATCAAGTGACACTTCTTCCTGGTCCTTTTCTGTACAATGGTAGGGGCAAATGCGTATTCTTTATGTACTTTACAACCCTGAAGCTATTACGTAATAGCTCCGTGCTCTCACGCACACACTCGCGTGGATTTCACGTTCAACAACGATGAGTCATACTTCTCAGTGTTTTTCGACGTTAAAACTCGCGCTTAGGTGGAAAACAGAATAATTCACTGGCAAGGCATTGAGAATTTTCGTTAACACATCTATTGTTCTTAATATATTTATAGTACATAGGTTAACGGGAGACAATCAGCTTTTAGGATATGTTATTCTGGCACTTTTTGTTAATTTCAAATCTCAGTGGGCTGCGAGTAATCGGATTTTTTTGCTAAAAGTCCCCACGACTCTCTGGCGAAGAGCCAAGGGGCGAAAACCAAACGATTACTCCCGGAGGAGTTCTGCTCCCTTAAGGAGCTTAACGACATCTGTTCAGATAGACCTAGAAACTACTGTTTATCAATAGAACCGGCATTTACAGGGAGGCAGCACATATGTGGAACAGCCTGGTCAGAGTCATCAAACGAGATAAGAGCGGTGTATCTTTACACCTTGAGTAGCGCAGGCAAGCAAATCCCAAAAGCAGTGAGTTCTGTACAGTCAACTTCTCATGAGTATTTAACGTGAGTCTTGATAAAAACCGTATGAGAAAGGGATTTTTTACGCGAAAATCTAGCTGTCACATGTGAAAGACGAAATTTATATACCTAGTTTGGTGAAAATCCCTTTCAAATCGGACATACATTTATCGAGATATCGGTAAATAAAGTCACTAGGTTTAGGTTCCAAAGTGAGCTTGAATGTTTCGTGAAGACCTTGAATTTCATAGGGACATGACCTCGATGTGTGGAATGCAAAGTTTGTAAAATTTTCATGCCACTTATGCAATCATATTCTTATAATATTAAATTGTTGAGGAGAGAATTGAATTTAAAGTTTAAAGAAAAAAGGAAGACTTTCCATTAATGTGAGGAGATGATGTCACGCTTGCTTGCTACAAGTTCACTTTTTGTTGAAAATGCGACAAATTTACCTGCTCATACCTTGAGAACGTCACAGTTAAATGGTTGCGCAACTGTCATACTTCACGTCATAAAAATAGCCCAGAACCAATTTTTTGTTTGATATGTATAAAAGAGAATAGACTCTAAACATGATGATGACACTTTTTTGTTTATTTTCCAAGTTCCGTTCTCGAGATATTAGCTATGTATGGCGACACATTTTCTGCAAAACGTTATCATGAAGCAAGTGGACAATGACGTCAAGTGGACAATGACGGGCTGCGATCACAGGGGACAGAGGGACATGCCCCTTCCCCCTAAATTTTTTTGAGAGGGACATCAAATGAGATGACTCCCCCCCCCCCATTTGAGGAATTAAGAAAAATATGTGTAGCCAATTTACTTTTTTGTCATAGCCAGTAGGTATTTTAGAATTGGTGTTACATATGATCTTTCTAGAGTTTTTTGCTCTTAAATTACAAAAAACTTTCGCTCGCTACGCGCGTTTTTATCCACAGTTACATTTAGTTGATATTGTTCAACGCGAGTTTCAGATATGTTTATTTAATTCAAGTAGTCAATAAGTAGTTCGTGCGGGGACTACTTGTACCAAAATATCATAAATGGATAAAAGTTCATTTTCAGCGGATGTTTTTGGAAGATTCCTTTTTAAGAGGAAAACATTAAGTGAATAAATGATAGGTGCAAGGTAGAGGAAAGATATCATTCCCTGAAATCAGGTGTCTTGGTTTTCACCCTAAGTATGGTTTTCAGAAGAAAACAAATTTCTTAATAGCTGAAAAATCAAAAGTCAAAAGATGCAGCCTGGGGATGGCTGACATTTTTTAACATACTAAGAGAGTTAGCTGATTACACATTATGGACTTGCATGCCCCTCAGGATAATTTTGGGAATACAGGGTCTTCACAAGGGAGAGCTCAAGACGGGTTTGGGAGGAATCTGGAATAAGTTGGAAAATTGGAATTGTCTGGTATGAAAACTGCAGGAACTTTCTTCCGTTTCCTTATCAGGAGCCAAATATTTTCAGTATTTCTCGGGTAAAACCGTGAATTTTTCGACTCCCTTCGCCCGTCCAAAATGCTTCCCTCCCGACATTGTTTTGAAAAACCGCCACTTCTGGCACAGCTTCGGGTTGCTGGGCCCGCCTTAATGGATAGAGCTTTCCGTTCCCCTTGTAGTGTGACCCTTTTTTAGTATATTGCAAACACATTTCATGCAAAATTTCGTCATTGTTTGCGTGCCGGACTCACAGTCGAATTTGAACCAACTATATTCTTTATTAGCTTTCACTTTTAGCAGTACAATTTTGCAGTCAAAGCTTCGCAAATACCCAAAGTTAGTTCCCATGCAACGCCACTTGGAGTTTTATGAACCAGCCTCGAGTTCTGTACTAGCTTACTAGCATACGAGTTTAACTTGATGAGTGGGATACTTAGTTTTTTACTCGTTCAAGTCTCGTACTACAAATATCTTTTAAAATTTACCTTTTCTCAAGGCTTTTTCATGCAAAAATCGTTCAATGTAAGAACACTTAAAATAGCCATCTGGTATTAAGGACCGTATCTGTCATTCAATGTCCTGCTCAAAACCCCATGTGTATTGCAAAAGAAGGTGGAAATTCTCACAAGAAAAATATTTCGAGCGCTTCTCGCGCAGATGCACGGTGAAAATCATTTTTTTTTCTTATTTCTCTTTAACGTATCTTTCCTACTGTTTTAGGTCTTTAGTATTTCATATTCAAGGCAAACCAAATAGGAACTCCTGCTAAAGTTTTTTGGAGGAGGAGAATTGTGCATTTGGGGATTTGAACCCCCTCCCCGTGACCCAACATTGTAATGCAAAAAACACCTAAAGTAACGGTTTTTCTCTCTATCCTTAGACTTTTCCCTCATTTCGTGCCCCCACCCCCCCCCCCCACACACCAAAACTCTCCTCATGCAAAATCCTGGCTACCCGCGTGTGTCACGTGATTCTTAAAAACAATCAAGAACGGGTGCAATTAACTACTCTAGTCCTAGCTGGGATGGTTGCAATTCCCTTTGATGAGACTTAGGGGCAAAATAACATCCCTTATCAATCCAAGGTCAAAATGTTTGTATATTAAAAATGAAAAAAATTAGACATTGGCATTCAATGTGAATCCAAAACATCACACTAACTTTGCTTCAAGTTTACTTCTTAATAAAAATTATCACTTTCATTTGCTATAACTTCGAGAAGCGAATACATGAAATAAATTAAAATCTCACCGCACTGATTTCAAAGTGTTCCTCTTTTACACATCAACAGGTTTTAAAATCTTTTCAAATTTTAATGCAAATGTTAGTCAGTGGGGGAAGTCTTTCTTATCATTGAATAGCGTAGTATCCCTTCCTGCGCCTTGTCAAGGGTCCTTTCTGCCAAGCTTTCTGCACGGAAAGCATCACTTATATACGTCCGCTCTTCGATTGCTTCGAATGTATATAAATGCTTTTTTTGCTCTGTCCAAATTGCCGCCTGGCGCCCTCTACAAGGTAGTATTTCTTTTTTTTTCATCCAGTCTAGAATTGAGCCATACATGACAGACCAATGATATAAATGGTCTGAGGGGCTTGAGGTTGGTCAAGTGTTGTCCTTCAGTGGACGTAACATATTCTTTGGGAAGCAGTTTAAAGTTTGGTCTCGCCAAACGGCCCTTTGTCAGATGGTCTGGAGAACTTTAGAAAAAAAAAACGCTCTACTGTACTAGTAAGAGTCCTCTTTAATGGTTATTATTAAGTTCGGGCAATTGGGGTTATAGTTCCCCAATCAGCATACCCAATTAGGGCCCAAATGGACTCCCATTGGGCTACTTGCTGGACCACAGCGGGTTTTTTTTTTCTTTTCAAGGTAATCTCAGGTGTTCTCACGCGGGACTTAGCTGCCCTTTACAAGCTGAAGTCCAGTTGGAGCCCAACAGCTGGTAAAGACTTGCTCAGTTGGTCACACGTCTAAACACCGGACAAACACGAATGGGCCCAGCAGGAACCCATTCAGTGCTCATTTGGGCATGTTGGCTGGGTCACGGGCTGTCTTCATCTGATTCTATACATAGTTACAAGTGCTTAGTATTAGTATAACATACGGAACATTTGTATCAAACTGTCAAACATCATTTATTTGTGTTATATCCAAGAGCTAGGCCTAGATAACGCTCTCTCCAACCTACAGGTACAGCAATGTCAAGAACCTGTTTGATCTCCGTGAACATATTTGTTTTCACAAATGTTTTATGAAGAAACTCAAGCTCTTACTCATTGCTGTAACCTAATTGCGTACTTTGTGTTTAAACTTTAAAGCTTTAGAAAGCTTGTAGACGCTATTGACCAGATAGGCCCGTGGTGGTCAAGGATGGTCCAGGTTGTACACAGCCCCCTCCCCTCCTTAGAAAGTTTCAAGTTGCAATTGACTCAAACAAATTTTTAACAAGTGATCACTTGAAAAATCTCTGACTGGAAGCCATTTCTTCCCTATGGGCCCTAACTACTTTGTCTGGCTACGGTTTGGGGGCAAGGAATTGACGGACATAGCAGCATCTTGTTGCTATGCTCTTTGACGTTTCTGGCTGAGCGTAGCGCCCTATGGGTCTGGAAATTCAGGTCCTTTCCGCAATGATATTCCCTAAACCCAACAATCATCTTTATGGTTACGTAAATGAAGTTCCCGTCTGTAATCTGTGACGGGAGTGAAAGTGAAAGGTCCCTGTTGTGGTGCGTGAGGACATAAGTTTATTTCGTAACACAAGCAGTTAAACACAATATACCAAAAGATATGGAATCCTCCAATTTAAGCTAAAATTTAAGTACCTAAGGCATTAAATCTTGTCTTTATCGCTTGTTGGCCAAACCTGAGTTGTAGAGACGGTCCCCTAGGACACTCCTCTTCTCCCCCTTTTGTTTCTACGGTCTTTCTGTCCGTGAGCATTCTCCTTCAAGGCTTCCCTTAAAGGTGAAATGCAGATGGACTAGGCTATACTACTTCATGACCGGCTCTGGTGAACCACCTGAAACTAGTTTCATCACAAAATTGATAATTTTACGTACTATGATTAACGTCTTAGTTAACCTTTAACTCCCCTTTTAACTTTTTGTTTTAAAAATTATTGAGGGGGATACAGTCTAGTGAGGATGGATCTTAAAAGGGGCTACATGTGAGCTAAATGTTTGTATGAATGACTATTTTTCAAATCCAAGAGCCTTTCATACATACAAAACGTACCGTACTATCTGAAAAGATGAAAAACATCTAGCGCCGACTCTAGGCATTCACAGACGCGACCTGAACCTATCACACGGCATATTGCAACGCCCATACAGATACTCTAGATTGACAAACTACCCCAAAATTTCGAAAAGCCTCTTTCAATTTTCCTCTTAATCACTTCAATAAGGACTAATTTAGGTCCAATGCCCTTCAAGGCAATTAAGCTACTAATACGTTCAGCTACTTATAATATCCTTTTGGAATAAATTAGTTTCAAAATCACTTTCAGTGGCAATTACGTTTAAACTCGAATGGTTTTCCATTGAACATTAAAGCACTGCAATGTTACAAATCATGTTTAATTAAAAATGTCAGCTCAAATAAAAAGAAAAATCCTTGACTGTATGGATGACTGGAAATTCTCTTTTCAGATGTTTTTGTTTGGTCTGGTCTGACTCTAACGCAACCAACTTTATCCTCCCTGATTTTGGAGTGGTATTTCTAACAAATAAGCTTTAATACAGCTGCCTTGCCAAAAGCCTTACAACACAACATTCAATTGCTAAACAACATTTAACATGAAAAATTTAAGGCGAACTGCACATAATATATGGACCCTACAACCTCCCGTCATGACCAATAAGTCTTTTGATACAGGTATGAGGGCGAAATTTAATTATTTTAAAAACTGGGATAACTTTAATTTTAGATATCTAGCTTTCTCGAATGTATGAAGCATTATTCATCTGCTGGTAGTTATAAACTAATCAGAACCACTGACCAACTCATAGCAAGACTTCCCTGTGACGTCATCAGCGAGCAGCAACAAGCACGAGCATTGACAAAAGTACGGTTAAAATTGCTACTCGTAAAACATTGGCGTTCAATAATTACTCATTATTTCACAAATTAAGTCAAATAGAGTCATTGGATCCAAGTATAGTACCTGTAATGTCGTTTCTGTTCTATTTACGTGCATCCTGCTTTAGAGGCCTTCGATCGATATTTCAGCATTATGAGAATATTAAGCGATTGCTTTACTCAATTACTGACGGATAAGATAATGAGACATTAGTTAGGTAGGTTTATAGTGCTATTAGGTTTAAGCATAATATTAGAGCTAAATAAGCTAAAAATTTTAAGGTGGAGGGAAGTCTGCTGGTGATGAAAAAAATCTATTTGAATGGGTTTGATATAGTCTTTCGCGATGCATTTGAGACATACATGACAGACCAGTGATGTTAATGGTCTGAGGTCTGTGAGGATGGTCAAGACTGTGTTTGTCCTCTTTAGTAGACATAGAGCTATGTTTAAAGGTTTGGTTACGCCGGACGGCAATTTCCTAAAGGGTCAGGAGGGCTTTAGAAAAAGTGTTATAAATGTGGTGTTTACCGCGCTAAATAAGGTAGAAACGAACTTGAAGATCTATGCTCAAGTCAAATAGACAAGTACTCAAAGCTGTGTATTGATTTTAATTGAAACACAAATTCTTAACCAACTTAGGAAGTTTACACAAATTTAAGTGGTTAGGTTTGAGACAAAGTTTCGCAGCAACAGGATTGCTTGGTTATTAAGTGACCAATATTGCTTGAATATTGTCATATATACCAAACAAAATTCCCCCGGTCATTTAAATTTCCTATACAATAACGTTATCTCTGTGAGTTAAAACCACTTCATAATCTACCATGAGGCCGTAATCGATACGTCATGTATAGTCAAACTTCATCCCGCTATTTCGGTGTTATGTGTTCTGTTCTATATCTTATACAGTGTCAAGATTACAAAGCCCTGATCAAATGAACACCGCCACCATTAAAAATAAAATGTCTTGAAGATTTTGATTCGGTATTACTGATCTACCATTCCCGTGTCGATGACTTCTACTTTTACCATACTCAATCAGATCCTTGCCGAATTTTTTATTCTCTAGTCGTAAAAAAAAATCCAATTTTGATGATTGGTGTAATATAATCCCTACGACAACATGTGGTTTGTTTGGTTGGGTCAAACAACACAAAAAGTAACGTGTATGAAAATGACGATTAATTATCTATCGTCTTCATTGAAGAAGTCCTAGTCAAAATGTTCCAGCTCAAATAATTTTTCTTGAAAATCCAGTCACGATGGACAGTTTTGAGAATGTTATAAGTAAACCCAAACTCTGCTTCATGATGTCCGTACCGTCAAATCCTGTTTCTTCTACGTAACCTATTGTTGAGAGACTGAAGAGCCTTGGTGAATTGTCGATTTGTTTTCTTCCGTTTTTCAATTTGTCATACATCTATTCTTTTTCTTGTTTTCACTGATACCAAAAATTTTTTAGCTCAGTCATTTTAAGGTACTTCAGATTGTAGGCGTTTGTTTCTCTCGGAAAGTGTTTTAAACAGGAATAACGATTTGAATAACGGCTCTGTGATTATGAACAAACCCTGTCCAATTATTTATATACCAGTAGCGGAACACAGAAAAGTATAAATTTGAGACAATTATTCAATTATCGGACTTTGAGATTCTAACATAATTTCGAGGGGATTCCAAAATTCAATCAGTCGACAGATCATGGTTCACTAACAACGGGCAAAAACAACTCGAAATCGTGGTGTGGTGGATAAATAAAGTGTTTTATGGGTGAAATGGCTATATCCAACTTCATTTGTTCCCCCGACCGGGGAAAAAGTACATGCATGCTCTCAAACGGGGTGATTTCCTCACCTTGTTGCTACATTTTGAATAAGGCCGATAGCATGAAGATATATACATGAAGATGTATATATACGGTAGAGAGTTAAAAGTCAAAAGCAGTCTCCATATACTTATTTTGAAGCAACAGCTAAATATTACAGTTTCCCTCTTATTTTCCTTCAAAGAATCCTGCATAAAATTTAATGACTTCAGTATTGCAAGTGCAAGGTAAACCAAGCAGCTACTTTTAGTAAATTTTAGATTTTGAGGGAACAAAATGTCACATGACTCTCAAGAGCCAATCATGAAACAGGAAAGTCTACTACACTACTTCAAGTGGGGGTGACTGTTCTTGCCTTAACCCTTTACCGTTGTGCTCCGATCGGGGCATATTTGCCCGCCTCGGGAGTGGGCGGAAAAGCGGACGTAGCACGTCCCGCATCAGCTTCCGTAGGTCATTGACCCCGTGACCTTAAACTATTGTCTCTCTCGTTGTTGTGGCCGAATTTTCGGGTAGCTACTCGCAGTTTCGAGCTCCGCGTGAAACAGTAAAGATGGGTGACAGCCGAGCTCTCCGCATGAGTCCAAAAGGACCCAAACAACGGTAAAGGGTTAAAATGGATTGATGTCACATGACTTAAAACTGTGAACGCCGTGATTTTTCACGTGCTATAGATTACTTCACTTGAACTAAAGGGGCAGAGGGGTTAATGGATTGACGTCACATTACCTAAAACTGTGAAAGTCGTTACTTTGATTTTCCATGTGTTATAGATTATTTGACATGAAGTGAAAGCGGTAGCGAATTTATGGATGACTTAAAGGGTACACTCTAAAAAATATTTAAACGATTTTGTTTAAAAATTAGGATACTCACGAAAAGATGAGTATTTCTACTCGAAATAAGTGAGTACTTCAACTGAATTTGTGCAAAATTTTACACAAATTGAGTTGAATTACTCACTTATTTCGAGTAGAAATACTCATTTTCGTGAGTATCCTAATTTTTAAACAAAATCGTTTAAATATTTTTAGAGTGTAATATTGCGTTTAAAATGCTACAACATAGCATTAAATGTAAATAGCCCTAGTCGTTATCAAATCATTCGGTCTCAACAATAAACCCCAGTAAAAGTTTCATGTCCTCAAAATATTATGCACAAGAAGAGCTATGGAAAGTGCTTTTTTGAAATGTTGAAAGTTTGGGTGAACAAATTATCCTTGAGCAACAAACAACTGAATTTCTATCCGTGGGAAACTTATTTCTTGAGAGGAAGGCTACCACGCTGCCTTATTTTCAATTATTTATCACTCCTTACCGATAAGTATTGGTTTTAAAAGGATGAAATTTCCCGGTAAAACAAACGCAGTATTTCCCTTTGCAGTCTTTTATCATTCCCGTCAGTTCCACTTTTACCAATCTACTTTCCCCTTCCACACCTCTCTTAAACTCATCCTCATCCAGTTACAACCTCAGTTTATTCTTTTGGGGTATACCCTGGTGAGTACACAATACGCTGTGTGTAATCAAAACATCCTTTGCAATAAATTTAAAGTCAATCAAAGCGTTATGCCAATAGGGCTCATGCACCTACGTCACTGCGTTGCGCATCACCCTGTTTTTCCATCCAGACGTCCAATTTACAACAATTGTTACTAAGGTACTGCGATTCGGTAACACAACGACTGCCTTTGATCCTTTCCATCAAGTGAAACGCGCTGACGTCACATGCATAATCTCTATTGAGAATTTCTGTTAACTACCGATACATGTAAAACGGTTTTTGTTGGATGACGAATGACTGGACCAATCAGCTTTCTGCATTTGTTGGTAAAAATTGCAACGATATGCACGCGCTTGTAAAGTGCGGACTTTATGAAGTATCATGACGTCATGTGCGTAAGATCTGTGCGGACTTCAACACAACAACGGACGCAATTATTACATTTGCATACCGGTACATTTATAAACAAAGCGAATTGAGTATATAATACGTCTATCAGGAATTTGCAAAAAATTGAACTTATTTTTTTTCATTCAGGCTCTATGTAAACGTACTGACGTGGGTACAGAATAACCATACTAGTGATAATTATAAACTCGTGCATGAAATTGAGATCGTTAACACACACCGCCGGACTAATAAGAAAGCACATTTGTTCTGAGCTGCTGTTACATATGTATACAAATAAAATAATGATACCCCCTTGCTTTGCTTAAGCCTATCTTACTGTCTACCCTTTTGCTCTAGTTCCAATCCGATTCCGATAATAATTATATGTGCCTGGTAAGTAAGTTCTGTGATATGTTGAACTATTTAATCTTTGTGGTGAGGGTTGGCTTGACAACGTGTAGGATTTGCATTGAAGAGTGACTTGCAAATCTGCGGTGGTGTTAGCTCCCAGTTACTATATATTTATACAACGTTACCATAGGCGAGTTAACTGTGAAGTACTTGAAAGAAAGAGTTTTCGTTCGCTGTAGTTACTCGAGATACATGAAAGAATGTGCGACCGAAATCAACAAGTTGCACTTTTTGGTATGTTCAATAAAACATACAGTGCGTACAACCAAATGCATATAAAGTTGCCCGTATAGAAATCATAAAACGTTTAGTACAGTTTATACTGGTAGTTGTGTATAATGCTGCGTCGAGAAAGGGCGATACGGTATATAGATCTTTGTTGTCATACAACCTTGGGGTATTTAATAGTAAGTGAAGGTGCTTCTCACGTAACCATCCTCAACGAGAAATAAACACTGTCAAAGCTTTTCACATCATTCTAAGTGTTACGAAGTGTCTCTTTGGTGTCAGAAGCACAGGACTATTAAAGTTTGCACTGCACATGCGTAATAAAAGCAGGGAGATACAAGCTCCCTAATCAAAGCACATGTAATGCGGGCAGTCAGATGTGACGTGGGGATTTTTATAACCTGTTATAAGTGCCTGCTTTTGTGATCGATTTATCCTGTTTCTAAAACATCGCTCTTAGTATGACCATCTCAGATTAGCATGACCATATAAGTATGCTATGTGCAATTGATGCAGCCGGTTTCCTCACAGTTCAACGAGGAGCTTCATTGTGAAATTAGCGAACTGAACTCATGAGGGAATTTGGTACATTTTGTTTTCCCGGATTTTTACTTAAACGTTAAAAACAAGTTGTGTAAAATGGATGAGACTGATTCCGAAAACTGTGGAAGTGTTGCCCTCAGAGGTCTAGGTTTCAGCGACAATGAAGGTACGTTGCACGATAAAATGAAGCCATGCACCTTAGTGTGTGGTACTGTATTTACGTGACATGTGCTAATGGTAGTCGTTCATATCATGTAATTTTATCCTTCGTTAAACTTCATTTAGAATTCAGTAAAAATCGCTATTTCTTCATCTCTTCGCAAAGACATAGAAGACAAATTGTCATGAATCCATGCGCGCAGTAAAGGAGGCGAATCGGCAGCCTCACTTCCCCTTGAACCATTTCATTTTCATTTTCTTACCAGATCAATTGTGTTTTCCCTATTTATATGCAGTAAAGAGGCATGGGAAGTGCCCTCCTTAACTATCGGGGGGGGGGGGGCATTTTTGACCAACTTTTTCGCTATCCGCGCGAACACGTTAAAGCAAAGACATATACCGTGTGAAACCTGCCGATAAATTAAGGATGCAAATTAAAAGCACACGTCAGATCGTGACCACGGATCATATTTTTTGTTAGTTCTAACTCAATTTTCAAATGTGAGGCACAATTAAAGAAGTGAAAAAGTGATAAGCTTATTCACTGATTTCACAAAATTTGTTAAGAGAAACCTACCAACCACTTTATTTGCTCATACCTTGAAAATTTATGCAGAACAAATATTACCATATAATGATATTGTTTTACAAGTCCATAACTCAACTAAGTGCTCTTACTTCCAGTAGTATGTAGTACGCCAAAGAAGCACAGGGATGAGCTGGAACGTGTCTGTAAGTTTATCTGAAAGCTGTATTGGTAAAGTTTTCCATCATTCCTACTCGTAACAAAAATCCGCGATACTAAATAGCATATAGGAAAGACAACCTACTCTCCTTTTACAACCGTTTTAATCTCGTATAACAATCCGGTATAATATTACAGTTGCCTCTAACCAAGCATCAGAGTTGAACACTCCTTCTCTTAAATCCCTATGTAAAGTTATCTGTCCACTACGGAGCTCCTAAAGTGCCAGTCTGCATGTCATGATGGTGAGATAATTTATCTGACCAAGTTGTCATCTTTTCCTTAAGAAGTCGACATGTTTAAATAATTTATCTTACCATGTCGACATCCTTTGCTTAGGAAGTAGACATGTTGTAATAATTTATCTTGCCATGTCTACATCATGTGCTTAATAAGTTGGCATGGTGAGATAATTTATGACACCATGTCGACATCCTTTGCTTAGCAAGTCGACATGGTGAGATAATTTCAACTAAGTACGTCTGTGTATATGCACTCAGTGTCACTGTATGCTGCATGTGGGCCAGGTTGCATTTCGTGATCGTACGCCGGGATTTTCTGTAAGTGTGCATATACAAGGCAAAGCAATCCGTAGGTGTGCGTATATACGTACAGTATACATGACTGTGATGCATACACGGACACCATACATTGGCATTGCGCGCACATGTATATATAGTGCACTAAATGCACTCTGGCATGCGGACAGCCCAGACGTGGCTCCAGGGGAGGGGGGGCTTTTACGGCCAGATCAACAATAAAACATACGGGAAATAAGCAGTGTTACTCACTCACTTCGATGCTTTCTCTTAAGTCAGCTGCCCCCCTTTTGGAATGTCTGGATCCGCGCCTGGGGCAACTGGCTATACATAGACATATATAGTTGAAATTATCCCACCATGTCGACTTCCTGAGCAAAAGATGTCAACATGGTGACATAAATTATCTCACCATGTCGACTTCCTAAGCAAAAGATGTCGACATGGTGTCATAAATTATCTCACCATGTTGACTTCCTAAATTAGGATGTTGACATGGTAACATAAATTACCTCACCATGTCGACTTGCTAAGCAAAGGATGTCGACATGGTATCATAAATTATCTCACCATGTCGACTTCCTAAATTAGGATGTTGACATGGTAACATAAATTATATCACCATGTCGACTTCCTAAATTAGGATGTTGACATGGTAAGATAAATTATCTCACCATGTCGACTTCCTAAGCAAAAGATGTCGACATGGTGTCATAAATTATCTCACCATGCCGACTTCCTAAATTAGGATGTCGACATGGTAACATAAATTATCTCACCATGTCGACTTCTGAGGGAAAAGATGACAACTTGGTCAGATAAATTATCTCACCATCATGACATGCAGACTGGCACTTTAGGAGCTCCGTAGTCCACAGTTTAAATTTATTATTTTTATCAATTTCACTCTTATTCTACACGCAACATAGAATTCTTTTTATACTTGTAGTGTACTTTTATTTCGCTTGAGATGTGTTAAGCTTTCACCTTTACGGGTTTTTTCAGTATAGGTCCATAAACTGTCGAGGGAAACTTATTTTTTTTTTCACGTTTTCAGCTACCTAACTATCTACCTCACTGTCCGTCAGTCTCCATGCCCGTTCATTCACTCGTCCGTCCGGCTGTTTGTATGTCTATTTCTTTGATATTCTAGGTACAAATCTCATTGTGCAAATCACAGGCTACTTTGAAACTGGATGCGTCGGTGCTAGGTTGTGAGGCAAAGTACAAGTAAAAAAACTAGCCACAATTCACACCTACCAGTAAATTAATTGAACGAAAAACAAATAGTGCAATTTGCCCACGTTGTTTATAGCTTTCTATTTGCTGCCGCTATCCTGCTGCATATTTTCAGAATGCTTCCAGGCTGCCATAACTTAAAGGGGAAGTTAAGGTAAAATTCATGTTCACATGTGAAAGAAGAAATGAATTTACTCAGTGTGGTGAAATTTCCATTCAGATCGGATATGTATTTCTTGAGAAAGCATCAAATGAAGTTTCTAGATTTTTGTTCCAAAGTGAGATTGAAGGCAGCAAAGATTATATCACCTCCTAACATCGGCAAGGTATTCTGTTGCCCTTTTTTCAGACCGCTACATTGACCTTGAAATTAATCATTAACAGGATCTCAACTGGGGATTGCAAAGTCAGAAAATTTATCATGCTACTTATGCAATCACATTTTGATAATATGGGGAGGTTGAGGAGAAAATAGGATGTAAAGTTTAAAGAAAAACAAAAGAATGTTCTTAAATGTGGGGAAATGATGTTACATGTACTTGTTTCAAGTTCATTATTTGTTGAAAATGTGACAACTTTATTTGTTCATATCTTGAGAATCAAACATCGGATTTCAATTCAGATTTCATCAAACGGCTTACTAGATTAAGTATCCCTTAGGTTTTAACATATCAGAACTTAATAAGACCTTAAACGCTTCTTTTAAGGTGTGATTCAAGTAAAAAATTCAAAAATATATATTAAACAGCATGAAATGTGAATACTTACAGTCCGAGTCCCATCGTCATAGGATATTCTTAAGCCGAAATTTAAAGTGCTGACGTTAATTCACGCAAATGAATATTGTACATCATTGCGCAATAACTTGTGATGTCATTGTTGTACTACTCAAAAAACCCAATATTTGTATTTTATTGTTTTTCTGAAAGTAATTTCACCCTGTACCAATGTGTTGTAGCAAACTAACTCTTTGGTGGTGACGTAATAAATTGAGCCCTCTCTGTGCAACATGCTATTTACCCAAACGGGAAGTGTTAAAGGTAATAAAAACTTTTTAAATTTTAAAGGGAAGCAAAGCTGTCAACGGAGTTTTACAACAAGAAAGTCACAAATTATTGTGCAATGGACTAATTTCTCTTAAGTGAATATATTTCAACTTTTTATATCTCGGCTCAATAATACCCTATGAAGATGAGAGTTGAACTGTTGGAATTCATTTTTCATGCCCTTTAATATATGTTTCTTACTCTTTTGACTTGAGGTACACTTTAATCTCTTGCATGACGAAAAGGAAAGAGAAT
The DNA here is from genome assembly GCA_037179385.1 of Holothuria scabra. Taxonomy (NCBI): domain Eukaryota; kingdom Metazoa; phylum Echinodermata; class Holothuroidea; order Aspidochirotida; family Holothuriidae; genus Holothuria; species Holothuria scabra. Next base: position 28,764,944 of record CM074189.1, read on the forward strand.
CCGTTATCGGCTTCAAATAGCCCGCTTGTCTTCATCCTAGGCTCTTCCTTTCTCGTAACCAAGTTACTTGTGGCCCCGTCCACAACTGTCTTTGTAGCTGACACAAATCTCTCTTATCTCTTAAAGACGTAACCCTCTTACTCCAAACATTTCCAATTCTCCTATCCTACTAGCCCTCCCACGACTGTCTTAAATCTATCCTCATCCAGACTGACTGACATTATGGCTCAAGAAGGAGTATACAAGACCCAATGTACATTCGAAACACTCTCAGTACAGTGCATGCAGTGTAATGTCAACTACTGCCAGCTGCCTTAAAGATAGTGTGACACCAAAATGACAAAGTCAGGTATTTGATGTAAAGAGCATTAAAACCCAAGAAAATTGACGCAATTTCCATCAAAATCGGTTAAAAATCGACCATTTTACAGGTTTATTTTTGATTTGCACTTCATCATGCATAAATATGAGCTCAATATGTAAATTTTGTGATGTCATGGGAGGGACATGCCATTTATGGCTAATGTTATCCTTTGTTTTTGCAATCTTCATTTCAAGGGCAGTTGTAACATTAGTATTTCCTGAAGGGTTCATTTTGAAAGTTTAAATTGTGTCCTTGAAAACCATCAGTATGGATCACCAAGCCATAAACTATCTGATGAGTAATTAAGAGATAATAAATACAGGGTTAACAAAAGAAATGTTAACACTGTGCAACACTCAGCATTACCATTTTTTCATAACCAACAAGTTGCTTCAGAAGCATTTAAACTTTGAAGAGGTATATCTTGAGAACGGTAAAAGATATTGACATAATTCCAACGGATTCTTCCTCAAGAGACCTTGCTCCTTAACTACCAAGTAAATTAAGGGTTTTTACTGACATGTCACAATACCTTTAACTCTGCCAATTGAGAACTTCAGTCTGTGGACTACTATAAAAATTGTAGTTTGGAACGAGGATTGACTACCTTTAAAGCAAGGGGATATCATGCTGAGCACACAAGACAAGGTCTTAAAGGGCAAAAGCAGCCACAACAACTTGAAGTAATGTAGTGCACTGTCCTGTTTCATGATTGGCTTTGAGAGTCATGTGACTACAAAATGTGAAAATTACTAAAAAAGTTGTCTGCTTCTTTTACATTGAATATGAATATACTGAAGTTATTTGATATGATGAAAGATACTTTGAAGAGAAATAAGAGAGAAACTGTGATATTTAGCAGTTGCTTCAAAATCAGATTGAGGGACTGCTCTTGACCTTTAATGTGTCAGTGGTCAGAACGTTCTCTGTCACTTTGTGCATGATTTGTAATGTAAGCTTCTTCGCATCCGAAGGCTACACGACGGTGAGTAAACTTAGCTTTCTATTCCTTGCCGGGCAAGGAATCTATGCGATAGTGATGTTGGGTGTATGTGTGTGTGTGGAAGTGGGTGTGTGTGTGTGACGCTTTGGCTTGTAAATACGGTATCTCAAGAAGGGTACGTGTGACTAATCTAATATATGGTGTGTGGGTTGGCCACATTGAGTAGATCATCCCTATTATTTTTGGTGTAGGTCAAAGGTCATTTGGGGTCACGAGAGGTCAAAAGGTCAAAACATTGTAAACACGATATCTCAAGAACGGTACATGTGACTATGCTCATATTTGGTGTGTGGGTTGGTAATTTTTAATGAATGATCCCTATCGATTTTTGTGGAGGTCAAAGGTCATTTGGGGTCACGAGAGGTCAAAAGGTCAAAACCTTGTAATCACGATATCTCAAGAACGGTTCATGTGACTATGCTCATATTTGGTGTGTGGGTTGTTCATATTAGATAGATGGCCACTATTGATTTTTGTGGAGGTCAAAGTTCACTTAGGGTAAGGAGGGGTCAAAAGTTCACAACCTTGTAAACACGATATCGCAAGAAGAGTAAGTGTGACTAATCTCATATTCGGTGTGAGGGTTAGCCGTATTAAGTAGATAAACCCTATTGTTTTGGTGGAGATCAAATGTCATTTGGGGTTACGAGAGGTCAAAAGGTCAAAACCTTGTAAATATGATATCTCAAGAAAAGTGTAAGTGATTATGTCATCTTTGAGAGTGTAGTTTGGTTGTATTAAGTAGATGATCCCTATTGATTTTCGTGTAAGTCAAAGGTCATCTTGGGTCATGAGAGGGCAAAAGGTCAAAACCTAGTGAACATGGTATCTCAAGAAAAGTGCATGTGACTAAGATCATGTTTAGTGTGTGGGTTGGCCATATTGAGATGGTGATCCCAGTTGATTTTCGTGAAGGTCAAAGGTCATTTGTGGTTAGCAGTGTCAAAGACTTACAAACTTGCTCGCAGAGTATTACTGTACAAGAAATGTTACTTGTAGGGTCCTCATACTTGACGTGTAGATGAATGCATGGTGAAAAAATGGTCCCTATAGTTTGTGGTGGAGATGAAATCTCACTTTGGTTCACAAGGGGTCAAAGTCTCAATAACATATTTACACAAATTCCCCATGGTTGGAGTCTTGGATACTGCAAAATTTCACACAAATTATGTGGATATGATATCATGATCAGAACTTGAGTTCTTGTACATTACGGAGCACTGTCAATTCGAAAATATTACTGAGCATTTGAAAAAAAGGTATGCTTAAATTTCAGTGGAAAGGAATCACTAAGCCCTATGGCTTTCTGGTTTATTGTAGAGAGTCGTGGATACCTGGAATAATATCCAAACAAACATTGTACTACACGCACTAACCATCACCTACAGTACCATTCCGAGGACACCCGTATTGACTGTCATCCCATTAAAATCAGCCTGTGGAGTGTGTTTACTGCAAAGCTGATGACACTGTCTCTGCGTGTGTTCACGTAACCCTTTAGCCGAGTGGTGCAGGTATTTTAGATTAAAATCACCAGATGGTGAAGGGGATGAACTGCTTTTATGGGCACATACAATTACAAATGCAAAGCTTAAAGCTCAAAGCTTAAATGATACATGTAGTCACCCCAATATGGAAGTATGAATTATAGTGTAGTATTGTCCTGTGTCATTATTGGCTCTTGAAAGTCAGGTGACAAATTTCGTTTTTTTTTTTTTTTTTTTTTCTCACTATGTTGTGAATTTTACCAGGAATCACTAGACCTGATAGATAGAATTCAGAAGAAAAGTGTGAAACCTAGCTGTTGTTTCAGAATAGTTTGTTGGTAGCTGCCTTTAAACTTTACCTTAAATTGGAAATTCAGACATTTGAGGTAAAACATTTCAAAAAAGATGTCTGGAGTTTGCATTGCTTTTTATAATTTCTGACGATTACTCTGCAGTATCGGAATGAATGGGACAAGGGGGCCTTCTCAACGCGGACAAGGAGCCCAAACCCAGACCAGGGGTCCAAAATAGACTGAGTTAGACGAAAAGCAGAAAAAGACGAAAAACAGAAAAAAGACATAAAATAGGAATGCAAAGAATGAAAATATAGACAGAAAAGGAAAAAAGGATGTTGAAAGCTTGCCCCGCACTTGATTCTCGACGCTATCAGCCTTCGAGTAGAAAGATTGTGGTATTGTCTGTTTTTTGCTTAATTTTTCGTATCCATTTTCAGCCTTAGTAATTCGAGCAAGTATTTCCCTCGCTATAGTCCTTGTCTTTCATCCGTTTTGATAAAGATGTGAGTTTACGCTAGCTCCGTAGTTGAAAACTTGACCTTTTGGGGTGGTTTTCTATTTCTTGTTTCTTTACCTCAATCTTCTCCTGTGCATTGGGGGCAATTTATGAATAACTATAGTCTACCCAACGGGTATCCAGCCCCTAAAAAGGCGAGGAAAGGGGAGTAGCCTACTTGACAGCTTGGAACCTATTTGCATCGTATTTGTATCCAAGCTTGAAATTGAGCCATATTTGAAACCATCTTTAAATTTCACTTTTTCACCTGGTTGACGTTATCAGGTTATAGAATACCTTTTTGAGTTTGTCGTTTAATTTAACTAACCTAAAGAGGCCATGCACCGAGGTCACTGCTTTGTTCGTCTTTCTATTTTGCCTTCTAGTCGTCCCTCGTACAGCAATTATTACTATACGTGCTGTCGTGCGCGCCCTTTCGGTAATACGTTTACTAGAACTGCCCATGGTCAATGGCATCCAGCATGCCAAACTGGAACGCGCTGACGTCACGAACGCGACCTCTATACACGAATTCGGACAACAAGTTATGGTCTGATTTCAGTCGGCCATAACTGGGGTCCGTCATCTTTAAATCTTTTGATTTCCTTGCTTCTTCTTCTTCTTCAATAAAGGTGACACATCCAAAGGACATTCTTTCACCACGCATGCGTCGAGAGGCTAAATATGCCTAGTAATATAGGTAATAGGGTCCTTATGGACAGAGGCAACCCTCATCACATTCAAGGGGAGACGATTCCAATCCTTAATGGTTCGAGGCAGGAAGCTAAATTTATAACAGTTAGTACTAGTATGTGGGAGACAGACATGAAGGTCATGCATTAAACGGGTTCTACGAGTAGGCCGCTGGAGACAATCAACAGGTAATTGAGCCAGGCCAAACATGCCTTTGGAAAAAAGGATCAATCTAGTCTCCTCCGCCTTTCAGTTAATGGCAGAAGGTTTAGTTCCTTAAGGAGCCTGGTCATTGATCCTGGCTCCCTAGAATAGTCAGAGGCAATGAATCTAGCAGACCATTTTTGTATACTCTCAAGCTTGTCGCGCAGGTAAACCTGGTGGGGGTCCCAAACACTACTGGCGTACTCCAGCACAGGCCGAAGGATTCCTTTATAAGCCATTAACTTGACATCACCAGGGCAGGAAGATAGGTTTCTATACAAAATACCAAGAATCTTATTTCCCTTGTTACAGATGTTTTGGATATGCTTCTCCCAGTTCAGATCTTTAGTGATGGTAATTCCGAGATACTTAATACTATCTACCCTCGGGAGCTCAATCCTATTTAGAACATACCTAAAAAGTATGGGACTTTTTTTCCGAGCAAAGTAATAACGCTACACTTAGTGGGCTGAAATCTCATGCCCCACGTGGAAGCCCACAGTCCCAACTGCTTGATATCATTCTGAAGTTTATGACAATCCTCATCGGACTCAATAATACGGTAACAGACACAATCATCTGCGAAAAGGCGAACCTTGGAAGAAACACCATCGACGATATCATTGATACCTCTATTATGGATGGTTGTACACTAATTTGTATCTTGAATTCTCCAATTTTCCTAAATATGAGGGTTTGAAATTCATGTAAACAATGAAAACAGGCGATTTTAGGCTGATGGACCCCACTAATGGCGGCCTACAGTCACTAAAAATAAGCGCTAATCGGATTCGTCTATACGTTGATCATGGATTATACATGAACTACTTATTCCATTGGTGTTCTTTTCTATGATAAGGAGCCCATAACAGGTGTTTATTATGCTTCTCTCCCTTCCCCCCTCAGTCCCCCCCTTAATTAACCCCCTGAATACCCCCTGAATACCCCTAAAACCCCCTGAATACCCCCTTTTCAAACATTCTGCTTAACTGTAACCTGTCCATACATAGTTAAACCTCTCAAAACAATCAAGTAAAAAACAACTTACTCAAGAACAAAAGAATTCGACCTTTGAAAAAAAGTAATGTACATGTTGCCAAGAAGCGGCAATTTCCAAAAAGGAGGAAATTATATCGATCACTACTTCAGAGTAATTGTACTTAATAGCAAAAGAAATATGTAGTTTCCACAGAAATGTTAAAATTGTGAATGCACCAACAGGTTACTCTAATTGCCAATTGGTACTTGAAGCAGCTTTGACTTTAAATTAATGTTAACCTTGAGGCCTATTTTAAGAGCGCACTAGTTAGTTAATTGTGTTTAAATTGTTCCCCCAATATGTATAAATTTCCCTGGCAGATCGTACAGTTTGGATGCATGTTATTCTCGATTCTATTAGTAAATTAAGCCATCAGTGAGGTAACCTAATTCATATATATAATAAGTGGAAACAGAATATTGCTTAAGGCGACTAATCTTAAGTCGACCTGTTCAACTCCTTTACCTAACGAAAGTCATTTCTCGTTAGCTTCTTAGAAACTCAAAATAGACGATCTGTGTAAGTGCACTCATAAATGCAAATAAATGCAAATTTGAGGCCAGATGCAAAATTTGGATTCAATAATTGATCACCAAAGTCGTGCGATTCCACTTTTTGATGAAGAAGTGTGTATTTTGTGTCCCTCGTATAAAATGCAAAATAAATGCTTGGGTTTTGAATTATACCTCTTTACACTGAACTAAGTGTATAAGCATATAAAAACCTTGATCGGGTCAGGGAAATATGATACTGATTCATGCATGTGTCAGGGGCCGTTTTACTGGTTTTTATTTTCTTTATGAAATTCGAACGACGGAAAAGATACATACACTATCTGTATATATGTATATAACACTCAATTTGTAAATGGTATGGCCTATACTATACGGCCCTCTATCGGAAGTCCTTGTAGTTCAATACATAGGCCGAGCCATACCAAATACTTTTCAAATGGACCTTCTGCCGTTGTTCGTAATGTTCCACATAGGCAACGGAGTTTGAATAGGGATTACAAGCCAGTGCTCCACAACTGGAAAGAGGCCGCGGGCGTCGCAAGTTTAAACCCGAAGGTTATAAACTGAAGCATGAAACCATATATAACACTTTTCCAAGAACCAAGAAAATGTCCTCTCTTCTAAAGGAAAAAGGGGTCTTCAAGAATAGAATGAGCTTACCCCCAACCCCCCTCCCCAACACACACACACACACATACATACACACACACACAGAAAGTGAACTACAAATTTCACTCACAATATTCACAGGAAGGCAATAACAAGTAAATCCTGTTTCAATATTAACATTTGTCATAATATTTTGTCACTTTCAATATGATTTGTTTACTTCTAAAAGAGACCCTTAAAAGCGTGTCAGCACAATACCATTCATTTTACGACTTATTATCTAAGACGTAAACCTCTGGCTAAGTAAAGTGCATACCGTATAGCATAGCTTTTACTTCCATTAAGCTTTATACTGTAGGCTATTAATTTCTAAAATTCTTTCCCCAATAATATTTTGCTTTACAAGAGAAACTAATAATCTTATAACTTGTGAAACACTAGTATTGTGGGGTTACTCAAGGGTTTATATTTTAAGGGAGAGAATTTTATGAAACGCCCAAAGATGCAATTTATCTTTAACAACTCACAAAATGAGAAATGAGTTTTTTTAACGTGTCACCTTAGCTGTAGCGTCTGCCTAGGACATGTTTTAATGGTGTCCTTTCTTGTCATCCTGTTCTGAATGAGATATCTGGCAAGTTGGCCATTCATGTCACTTTCAATTTACCATGTTCATGAAGATTACTAGCTAAAAAGCGTAAACTTTTGTTCACCTTCATGAAGGCTTCGATATATATACGTATAAATGCTTGGTATACGCGCCCCAGTTCCCCCATATTGCCCATTTTTCGTGCTACTGATGGCCTCAAGGCTCATTTAAGCATGGAAGCACTACCTCGAAGGTAGTACTTCCATGATTTAAGCGGTACACTTGAATCAAAGTCATAACCTCCTCAGTTTTCGTTTGTGTGGAAGAATAAATGACACCGTTTTAGTGGGTTACCGTATTTCTGGACTTTGAGCTACCTCATATGCAGTGAAGAAAAAGTCGCCCGAGTTAAAAAAAAAATGGGTGCCGAAGGTTTTGTAGTCGGTATGTATCCTGTCGCGCATTGTGAAATTCTATTGATGACACCTGAAGTAAAGAAGGTATAATGTTTCGCAAATCTCACCAGTTTGTACTAAAACTAGATGGATATCATAGACAATCAACGAGGGCAGAATGAAACTGACGCCCGCGTAATCCAACAAAACGACAAATGTCACCCCCAGGACTTAGGAACGCCCTGGCAACGAAAAAAAATGTGAAATATTCATGTGCATGAAAGTATGAGCTATACTCTGTCAATCCAAAGCATCACTTAATCTACTATCAGCTCAGTGGGACGTGTTTTTAAATTCATGACTACACTAGCAATTCAGAATGAAGATTGTTTTTCATCCAGGGAAATTATATACATACAGGTATATAACTTTGGCGTTGCTGACAAGAAGGGGTTGAACTCGCGATTAATTTATTGTAATTGTACACATACGAAAGCGCATTGGGAGATTAAAGAGACCTTGCTGTCCTATAGTATTCCAGTGTTTACAAAATAAAACCAACCACGTCTTTTACTAGCATCCTTCACCTGTCTTTACAATTTCTGCCCTTTACATGTCCTCCAACACTAGCAGAAGAGATCCTGACTTCGTTACAGAGAAGTGTTGTAAAGGCATATTCCAGTGGCTTTTGACCAGGCTTCTTAAGATCGACAAAAATATTCCACACAACGTCCTCCTAACTCTGTTTCAAGTACCCTTTTCCGAACTCGTGATAGCTCAACATAAAGATTTGCTATTTTTGATTAAATGCTTTCACTTTTCAATAAAGTCACAGGAAGTTGTGCAATGTGGGCAAATTGGGTGATATCACGCTTGTTTTTCTTTATAATTGAATGTCCTCTTTGTCCTATACTGTTGGAATGTATAAATATCACTTCCGGTGGGTTTGTCATTAAACCACACCACGTGTACGGTAGAGCAACGATATCGCTTAGCATTTGATGCAACAGCAGCAAAATAATAAATTGAATGCAATGTCAAATTAATGTGCCGCAATGACGGATTTCCCATAATGCGCTAAATCTCACTAAAAACAATGTGTAGTTCTTTGAAAATTATCTTCCGAACGCTACATGCTATTAAGATGCAGTGTTCTTCTGCTGAAAGGAGGATTTTTTCTGCATTAAGTCAGTAAATATTGCCTCCGGAAACTCCCTTTAAAGAAAGACCCAAAGAACCTTTGTAGATATTGTATAGACGAATCCGATTAGCGCTTGTTTTCAGTGACTGTAGGCCGCCATTAGTGGGGTCCATCAGCCTTAAATCGTCTTTATTTATTGTTTACATGAATTTCAACCCCTAATATTTAGTGAAATTGGAGAATTCAAGATACAAATTTGTGTACAACCATCCATGATAGATGTAAGCAAGAAAATCGAAAGATTTAAAGATGACGGACCCCAGTTATGGCCGACTGAACTCAGACCATCACTTGCTGTCCGGATTCGTGTATACATCTTCAAAACGAGGACGAAACCAATTCGAAACTTCCGGCTGAGTTATGTACTTCAGTGACTTTTCAAAATGGAGTGATACCGATGATCATTTATCATTATTGATCATCATTTTCATCTTCCTCGATTCCTCAAGGCTACGATAGTACAGAGTGAATAGCACATCTACAATGTTAAAGCGTATCATTTCGCTTGTTCGATGATATCAAACTACATTTAATGAAATTTAAAATTCCATTAAATGGCTTTAAATGGTCATATGTGTTTCAGTTTGCCCCACAGATTACATGGAATCCAAATTTCTCCATGAAAATATTTGGACCCCGCTTCTTTAGTGCTTAGCGGTTTTCAAGTAATTTTAGTTTTTATCAAGATCGTGCTACCCAACCTTAGAGAAGCTGTTTGGTACCAAGCGTCAACTGCTTAGTTGACATGAAGAACTAGCAAATCAAAATAACAAAGCTTATACTTTTACATTAACAGAATCGAAGCCGATCTTTAGCTGGCCAATCATACAGGTAGTTCAAAAGATGCTTCAAGTATCGTCTTGGGAGTTCTACTGGTTCTTGAACAGCAAACGCGTAGCCAGGATTGTGTCATGGGGACGGTTTTGCTGTCATGAGGGGGGGGGGGGGGTTCGTCCATTATATGAGGGAAAAGTCTAAGGATAGATAGAAAAACCGCTATTTTACGTGTTTCGTGCAAGGTTGGGTTATGGGGGGTTCTAACCCCCAAACCCTCCCCGTTGCTACCCCACTGTAATAAACAGCAAATATGAAATTTTCGAAATCTGGTTTTTTCCTTCCATTGCTATTTCAATAACAAGATAACGGCATAGAAACAGCTTCCTTTCACCCTATCCAGTACACAAGTAAATTGTTGAAGGAGATAATGGCATATAGTCATACCATTCTGTAATCTTGCTGTCTTGCCAAAGTAGCTGACTAATCCTCTGGCATCATATGTAGGTTAATTTGACAAAATGATGGCAGGAAATTTACGGTTGTAACATTTTTTCCAGTGATGAAACACAACAATGCATTGTTTTGCCACCAATCACTGAGTTTAATAAGTTCAAGTTTTGGTTGTTTTTTTTTTTTTTTTTTTTTTTGTTGTTTGTTTGTTTGTTTGTTTCTGTTTGTTTTGAATTCTTTCTTTTTTCGAAAGTTGCAGGAAATGTAGAATATTACAGTTTACTACCTGCCTCTTCGGATGAGGCAGTTTTCCTTGATTTCATGCTTCCACTTGCTTAACATTCCTAACAAGAAAGCAATGTGCACTTTGTGTTATTCCATTTAATTTCTCTCTGGTGGAAAGTTTAACCACAAATTTTATTCATAAATTATAATGGGACCTGTAGCTGTCGGTCTCATTTTGTGCGTAGCGCCACCACGCACCGACGATTAACTTGACGTTAGGTTCGAGGGATAAGTTGTCGTGCATCATACAGAGATTTCTGACATATTACTTTCTACAGTTATATTTTACCAAAATGTATGTGGGTAAAATGTTTACGTCAGACTCGTAACATTTTCGGTACGGAAAAATGAAAAAAGAAAGAAAATGGGATGAAACGATCTTTGTGTGGCTAATCTATTTGAGTTCATGAAATCTGGCGTCTGATGAGGTATAAGGAAACATGGACACGAGCAAGGACATATCAACTGAATTCAAATGGAGTCTGAACTTGGTGCCAGTCCTTCCCTTTTGTTACCTATTACGATTGGGGGAGACCCCTGCCCACAGGAGAAAAACAAAGGAGCCGTCCCTGTTATTCACAATGATACGGTACCCGTAGTGTTATGAAATAACCCCGAAAACTCTATTTTGGTATGGGTGGCGTGTATTTTCATAAGGAATTAGGTCAGACGAAGTTTTACTGCCTAGTCACCAACCAATTGCTCCAATTCGAGCTGGCCACGGCCATTTTTTCCAGCTGTCGTTCTTTGGCTTGTTTTCCGTACTCTATTGCTTATGGAGATCACCAAACACAACAGCAGTGCGTTCCGTTTTTAAAGTCTTCGATATTACCCGGCCAGGACTCGACCTCCCGACCTCCCAACTTTAGGTATGATGCTCTAACCACTTGACCATATACAGTCGGTTCTACAGAATATGAATTTTAAACTGAACATACGGTTACTTGCTTGGTAGACACGTATTACTACCGTAAACCTTTATTGACTGAGCTGATATTGAAAGACCTTAATTCTTCAAACTAAACTTCAATTGATCTCAATTGGGTTATTAGGTTATTATTAACCTCTAAATGTCTGTTTAGTTACCTTGAGACCCAAATATTTTATGAGTAACTTACAAAATTGACCCAGGATGGCAGTGCATCAAGATGAAAAGTGTACTCGTGGATACTTCTCTTACCTAAACATAAGAGAAAAAAATTCACTCAAAAAGAGTGCGCTGGAAAAAAACACTAAGAGTGGGTTTTTCCCGACGTGGAGTGAAATTTCATTCAATTCCCACTGAATTTCGTTTTTCTGTTGTTAGATTGTAACGAGTTTGATAGTATGACAAAAGTTCATCCCATATGAGCGATATTTTAGTATACAAAAGAGTCTTTATAAGAAATTGGTTAGTAAGTAAATTTACATGAGGTTGTCAGGCACAGTTTCGAAGAAGTAATGGATAGATGGAGACAATCTTTTGTCAAAAATTTCAAATCTCAAGTTTGAGAAATGTCATCAATCAAAAAGTTATTTCTTCTGTTTGAAAAAAAAACTATTTCAATAGCTTGTTTGGATAAAGCTCCTCAATGTTGACTCGATCGTTTTCTGTTTCATTAGCTTATTCCTCAAACTTGATTAAAACATGAAATCTCTACAGGTGCATTTCTTTCTAATAAGAACTTAAAATCTTGTCATTCAAAAGAAGAACCAACAACATTTAATTTCATAAACTCGTCGATCATAAGGAAAATTTGTTATTAAGATTTTTCTTAGAATTGACATATTGAAGCTATCGGCTCAAATGAATGTTTGCTCCTGCAAAGTAGAAAGAATATGAATTTTTGTCGTTTGAAGATGGATTGATGATAGGTCTGTGTTTTTTTACTTACTCTACAATCCGCAGTCAATATAAAGATGCGTGTGGCTTGACTTTTCATAAAAGATATCAAGTATCAAAGTAAAGGATGGCTTTAAGAGACTTGTTCCAAGTCACTTTTCTTAACAAAGGAATACGAAGAAGAACTACAACTATCCTTAAAAATTCTTCTTGCCGCGACAGTTAGCGTAGTTAGCTCAGTGGTGGCTCCGGGGGGGGGGGGGGCGTATGTGCGTATTTCCCCAGTCAGAGGTCACGCCCCTACTCCGATCATTCCAGCACAAAGTGTAACTCTCCTAAAACTTACTTTTTGCCTTTAAGGAATAGTCCACAGCCAAATATATTTTTGATATGTTTAAAAGGATCACATTCTCTAAGCACTTTGGTGAAAATTTCATTTATTTCCCACGTTGGATATTAGCAATTCAAGTTGACACATTTTCTATGAAAAGTGGACTTGAAGCAAACAGGTGTAATGTCATAGACTCACATTATTGGTCAATGTTTAGTTTTGCTTTATTTTCCATTCTTTGCGTTTGACCCTGAATCGATTATCGATTAGGGATACTATTTTGCCCCTATGTCTCTTAAAGGTTTCAAAATTCCATTGCTCATGATGCACCTTTGGTAACAATATATCAAAGTTTAGTTTTATAAAATTGGTGGTTATTTATAAGAAACAAAACCTTGGCTAACAATATGAATCCATCACACCTGTTTGCTTCAAGTTCATTCTATGTAGAAATTTTCCATATTCAATTGCTAATATCTCTAAGATCCGAAAGTGGGAAGTGAATAAAAGTTTCTCCAGAAGATGAGAACATCTTCCTCTTCAACATATCAAAAATAAAATTGACTCTGGACTATTCTTATCAGAAATTCTTACAAGGATAAACCAGTTCCGTCCAAGGTTTCGCTTCCTAGAATCCAACAGAATCCTTTTAGAATCCTAACTGCCTAACACTGTGTCTGCTATGCGACCAGATTATTAACGAAGAGATATGCTAAAACCGTGTTTCATTACCTTCATTTGCCCCACCCCCCTTCTCAAACGCATACAATTTTTACTTCCGCCTGTTACGGTCCGTACCGCTCCTGAGTTAGCTCTGTGCGTGCAGAAAACTGTTTCTTAAACAACGTTAATACTTACTTGTCGAGAAAAGTTCCCCACTTTTTCACAATCACTGGTATTTGTTTTCCCGAGGGAGGTTGTACCGAGTGGGTCGCCATTTTTGCTACGTTGAGTGTGAGACGTTAATTACGTTACTTGGCTCAAGCGGCCGACCTTTGCGGGCCGGCCGCTTTGGCCGGCTCGAGAAATGAGGTATCAATGAGGTTTTTCAGTCGAACAACAACTCCAGCCTCTCGAGCTACTCGAGGTACTGAGTCTCCCAGTCGAACGCAGTTATTGTCTACCGTCCAGACTGACGTTGCGTGACGTCGGGGTACTAAGCCAAAATAGTGGGACGACTTCTTTACTCTTTGCTTTAGGTTTCGTTCGGGATTCAAAATGTCGTACTGAGACTTAGTAACATAATTAAATGAAAATTTCAAGAATTGCAAAGATTTCTAAGATCACCTCCATGTAGTACAGCTACAATTTTTATCTCATGCGTTTCCAGTCTTCGAGTTATGATGATGTATACCACCAGAGAGAGATTTTTTCAATTATTTCGTTAACCCTTGATAAATCAGCTCTTAATTACTTGAAGATAATTTAAAGTATATTTCAAGTGTATCTGAAAAGTATGATTGGTAATAGTACTTTTTAGCACTCAAAAAATAAAGCGTTACGTCAACCATACATTTGCCACATGGGTTCGTGCATAAAAATTGAAAACGTAACTTAAGCCATATTTTTAGTCCATCTTTCTATTTTTACAAACATTGAAATATAAACTAGGCCTAATGTGAAATATTGTCAATGTTTGATGACGTTTGATGAGAGTTGTAACTCAGTCTTTTTCTACTATACTATGTTTCTATAGTGTTTTTTTTTTTCAATTATTCAGCTATGTCGTGTCATGTCCCCCAACCTTTTACAATGAGTGATATACCCGCCTAGAATTCCACTCTATAGTAAATAGTTACGCATTAGAGACTTAATTCCCTTCTCTGCTCAGACGTTTGATAAAATATTACGGGTATTATATTATAACGATTTATCAAAAATATATCCTTTTATTTTCAGTTTTTGATTTTTTATGCTATACGCTACACTGTTCATAATGACGCTGTACTGCTCATACTGGAAGAATGCTGGACGATTGGTAGGCAGCCTTTGATGGATTTGTAAATCGTTGAGAGAAAGATGGAGGGTTCTCACTGGTAACCTCGACTTAAAGCATTTGGAGAATGATTGTCAAAATCTCTCGAATGGAAATTTTTCGGATACTTTATGCAAAAAAGGTTAAAATTCAAGTTCTAATGAAGGAAATATGAACACTTAGTTCGTTATCAAGTTTAAACAAACTTGTTTTTAGTGGCTTATGGAAAACAATTGAAATAGTCTGTTTTGACTTTTCATGAGGCAGAAGTCAACACTCTAAAAAATATTTAAACGATTTTGTTTAAAAATTAGGATACTCACGAAAATGAGTATTTCTACTCGAAATATGTGAGTACTTCAACTCAATTTGTGTAAAATTTTGCACAAATTCAGTTGAAGTACTCACTTATTTCGAGTAGAAATACTCATTTTCGTGAGTATCCTAATTTTTAAACAAAATCGTTTAAATATTTTTTAGAGTGAAGGGTTATGGGACTACTGTATGTCGTCGAAAGACGAAATCGGACCAGGCTTCCCCGAATAGGACCATAGCTTTTACAATATTATCTCTTGTGACCTTACATGACCTTTAGCCTCCAGCAAAAACCATGGGGATTCTTCCTTTTGACATTGCGAATCTAAAAATAAAAATTAAGCCCCCCCCCCGCCATTGCTTTCTTGATGATTCATACTTATAAGCCATTCAGACCTGTAGCCATCCAAGGTACCCAAGCGCAAAGGGTGCAATTTTTTCTGTTTTGGGGAAGAGGAAGAGTTTTTCACGCAGTCCAAAGGTGTTAAAAAGGTTAAAAGTAGATTTCAGACCCTCTAGGGGCGACGGCGACCAATTGAAAATTTCACCCAATCTCAAGGTTTGTAGCAGCATAACCTCTGGTGACCTGAGATGACCTTCGACATCCACCAAGACAAAGAATCCTTGTTTCATCATTACAAACCTATATCGCAAATGAGAAAAGCGTCCGTCATTCCTATTTTGAGATATCGTGTTTACAAGCCATTTTCGAGGTTTTCCTAAATGGTGACCTCCAATGACCTCTAACAACCACTAAAGACGATTGGATTCTGTTGAACATGTCTGATCTTTACATATGTGAAAAGTGTAGGAGTTTCCTACCTTGAGATATCCTGTTTAAGAGGCATTCCGAATTTGGCTTCTGTTTATATCAATTGATCTTCGGCCCCACCAAAAGCAACAGAATCATTCCTGTTTAGATAGTAAATATATACCAAGTATGAAAATTGTCAATCAATACTACCTTGAGATACCGAGTTTACAGACCATTTACGAGGTTTTCTCAATTTTATCGCCGTTGACCTCAAAGTATCTCACCTTCAGAAACATCAAAAACACTAGGGGTTTTCTCAGTTTAAACAAACCTGCATACCAAATCTGTATACCAAGTAAGAAAAGTGTGGGTCTTCTTAACTTGAGAAATTGTGTTTACGAGGTTGTCGAATTTTGACCTCTTGTGATCTCAGATGAACTTTAACCTCCATTCAAAAACGAAAGGATCTCTCCCCTCAGATTGAAAAAAATAAAAAAAACCGAATAAAATTATGAAAAGGTGTCAGACATTCCTATCTTGAAAATTTATGAAAAAACTCACACACACACACACACACACACACGCGCGCGCGCCTACACATATACACTCGATATAACCATTGCATAGATTCCTTGTATGCATTCGGAAAGGAATCAAAATTATTTCAATATCTTTTATGGATCTTGAGGTATAACTCTTCAAAGTTTAAATGTTTCCGAAAGCAATTCATTTTGTATGTAAATAATGATGTGGAATTTTGCGGTGTTGACATTTCTTTTGTTACACTATACTAATTACGGTATTTCTTAATTACTCTTCAGATAGTATATGTTTTGGTTATTGATACTGTTGATTTTCAAGGACACAATTTAAACTTTCAAAATAAAACCTCCATGACAACTAAGTAATGTTACAATTAAATGCACCTCAAAAAAATTGTAAAAAAAAGGATAACACCAAGCCATTAGAGGCATGTCCCTCTCATTAAATCACAAGATTTTCGTATTGAGCTAATGTGAACTAATGATTTAGTGCAAATTAGAAATTGTCCTGTAGAGTGGTCAATTTCTGACGGATTTGGATGGAATTGCGGCAATTTTCTTGATTTTTAGTGCTTTTTAAATCGCATATTTAATTTGTTATTTGCATGTCACATGGCCTTTAAATGAGGAATTCTTGATAATTTAAACCGAACTGCATTCAAGCCAGTGTGCTTTCCAAACCTGCTTAAATGCTTCTTTATCTTCACAGGTGAATTTTTAAATTTAACATTGATTGATTTTCCAGGCAAATATTGCCCCAATTTATACCTGAGTGTGTACCGTAATGCCAATGTGACGAGGGAAGTTCCATTAGATAGATTAATTCAGGGTGGCTATAAATTTTCCCGAGAAAATTGAAAAGTCATCGCTGAGTACTGATAGCTGTAATCATTTCATACCAGTTTCCCCACTTTGACAAGATTTTCTTGCTATGATTGTAAATGTAAGTCTCTTTGCGTGTATATTTCTGCCTATAAGAGTGCGAATAAACAATCTCATTTCATTAATATTTTCAAAGTACCAGTAATAATCACAAACAACAATTTGCAATAATCATTAGTCTCTTCACTATAAAGTTAGGGACACGTTTATTAGTCTAAAAGCACCCCCCCCCCCCCCATTTAATTTAATTGCTGTGTTCATAATTGACCTCGATGAGTTTCAGTTGTACTTAACTCAAGGAAATCCAATCGTGTAAAATAAAAAAAAAATCGCATATAGCTGAATGAATATTTTTTCAATCAATATTTCGTCGTATGAATCAAGTTTTTCCCAATGTAACTGAGGTTGATTGTATGGTGGGTCAAGGAACCCTTTGGTTTACCCTTCTTCCATACAGTTCGAATGAACTGTTGTAATCTTAGTAGCCAATATGCTCCCAAAACACAGAACTTCAAGGCTACCGTACCCTAAAACTGAAATAGAACGAGTCTAAGCTAGTTGCACAGATAACTGTATGACACCTATGCATATGGAGACGTTGATTCTACATTTAACTTATTGTAACAGCCCACTCAAACGGTGATGATTATTTCATTTTGAGTTTCCGGTAGATGACACTTATTAAGCAAATTCTCGTTCAATTTTAAACGCAGAGGCTAAACTGTTCAATCTGATAGCAGGCATTTGGATCTTTCACTGGCTTTTTTTCCAATTTTTGGAGAACTTTTTAATGGATCTTTAAGTGTTCTATACCAGTGTTATCAAGTTTCGGTCAACAAACAGAATTCTTCAATTTCATTGTTAGGAGACATTTGCCAAGGCTCTTACGAGTGTTTACACCTATTGGTTCTCTCATTTTCAGGAACATTGTTTTAATCAACTTCAGCAAAATTTTCAATTTGGATTGTTATATAACAACTAAAAATTTGGTTTTCATAATGAATAGCCTTTCTGTTTGAGGTGGTTGATAGTTGAGGGACGGTTTGTTGGATGAAATCGGTAACGAAATTTAAAACGATAATCATTAAGAAGAAAAGTGCACCAGTACTTTTTCTAATCTTTTGGAAATAATTTGGCATACCCTTACCTTTGGATATAACATGTTAGCGTTTTACGGATTGCCATTTGGAAAAAAAATTGAGACTCGGGTATCTTTTGATTAGATATTGTGAAAGTTTCTGGTCTAGCCGCGAATACAAATAATACTCAAAAATGGTATTGCAAATGAAAAAGTTTGACAAATATCTGTCTGAATCTGAAGATTCAGAGGGACCACCTTGTGAGGAAGATGAAGGTAGGTTTGAAATATAAAAGTCAAAGTTTGCAAAGTTTTGAAACACAGGCTAACACTGACTAGTTTCTTCTGATTTACCTTCAAAGTGTTTTTTCTAAATGATATTTCATGATTAACGCATTGCGTATTCAAGATAAACCATGGTTACTCGGGCTACTAAACAGTTTTTGAGACCGAAAAACATAATTATAACTTAGTTCGTAAGATCCATTCATGGAACACGATAGTCTACAATTATATAAATTCTCTTGGGGGTTACGACATATTCCCTTTAAAGACCAATGCAGTCAATCCCCACCCCACCAAAATACGGATAAATAAAATCAGCCTTCTGTGGGTGATGTCAGATTCATTAAAAGGCTTTTAAATTCAGGCCATAATGATTTTTACAGTCATGCGAACTTTATCATGGGTTTATGAATTTCAATTTCTGGTTGCACCAGGTTTTGTGTGACTAAAGGCCCAAACTCCCCATGGGGAGAATGCATTCACCCCAGTTTTGGATGTAAGTGTGGTAGCCTGTTTGATGATTGGCTCTTGAGAGTCACGTGACAAAATTTTCTCACTGTAATATAAAAGTTAGGAGAGTAACTCATTGGTTTACCTTGAATACGGATTGAGTATTTCCTGAAATGAAATAATAGATTCTTTGAAAGTGCTATAAAAAACTCTGTGGGATCTGGCTATTGTTCCAAAATAAGCTTGGGGAACTGTTTTTGCCCTATAACTAAGCTGACGTTTCGAAAATTTCGGCTCGCTTCGAATGCCAAACATTTGGCTTAGTGCTGAGGAAATGAACTTAAACGTCGAATTGGAAATTTTGGGTTATTAGTGAAAATGATATGCAAAATTAACAATTTTAATCCTTCAGGGAGAATAGGCACAATTTGGTTATTAAAAATTTATTACACAACATACCTTACCATTCTCTGACGAACTTGGAATATTTAACCCATGATGGAGTCATAGATTTCGCAGGGGTCTTAATGACTCCTTGACTACCTGACTCCCCGTATTTTTGATATGACCACCTAACTCCACCCCTTAGAATCTTCCGACGAAATTGGAAAATATAACCTATGATGAAGTTAAGAGATCCCAAAAGGGGTCGAAATGACTCCTTAACTACCTACCACCCCACCCCCCCCCCCCCCCGCCTTTGATATGCATTGATGTACAGGTTTTCTAACAACACATTATAAAACATACTCGTAAGAAAAATAGGAGATCGTGAAAAATGAGCTGATGTTGTAAAATCAATCTGTAGCAATCATAACATTCCTCTAGATCGCACAAGTGATGTATACAAACGAATTATCATACATTCGATTATAGACTAAACAAGCCACTCTTTCCATTGGACCATGGACTAGGGAGCAGTCACTTGCCAACTCTCTGATTGAACAGATAAACATCTTGTGATTGAATGGCAAGATGACCATTTAACCTCCAAATTAGGGCTTGTTCCCCGGTCCAATCAATGGGACAGGTGAAGTTTTGCAACCTGTGATTTGGTGAGTAATCCCCCCCCCCCCCCACCAACACCAATACAGTGTTTGTTATATGGAGGGCTGAGATTTTAGCCAAGGTGACAGGTCATGTGGAAATTAAACTTAGATATTAAACCAAGAGATTCTTCTAGAAAAATTTTCATACTCTTTTCTTCTTCCTTCCATAAAATTAGGCCGGTGTTTTGTTTCAAAAGAGATACCTCACTTTTTACATATTTTAGTTCCTATTCAGAAATCCTTGACTTCCAAATAATCTTTCCTTATAGATGAAAGTACATAGATGACATTATTTCCGACTACATTTTGGAAGACAATATTTTCTGATGAGATGTGTACAGATTTGCAGCGTTTTTCTCTAAATACCATTGACGTCACTCTAACGTCATTTTGAAGGAAAACAATTAAACATGTAGCAGCAAACTTCTCCCCAAGGCAGCAGTGGACAGACTGGCGTACAAATCAGTTATCTACCTCTGTTGGTATAATTTCCTAAAGCTGCGAGTTTTCTGCTAACGTTGGGGCACTTTTTGCATGTGACGTCATATGAGTTAGGTCCATAGAACTTACGCATTGATTTCACACCTACGTTATTTTCGAAGGAAACAGTGAACACGTGGCCGCACTGGTAAACCTTATGCATATTATGCCATGTAAAATACGTCATCGTTTGGAGGAATAACAAAACAATACTTACAAATGCAGACAGTCGATTGGTCAACCGATTGGATATGCGCGTTAGCTTTTAGCCTTCACAGGTCGGAAAATTCGACTGAGCTTTGTCCACCGATCTGTGTAGGGCTTTTCCACTACGTCACCGCGTTGCGCATCTCTCCGTTTTTCCATCCAGGCGTCCATTTTACAACAATTGTTACTAAGGTGCTGTTGTGTGCGCGTTTCGGTAACACAACGACTGCCTTTGATCATTTCCATCCAGTGCAACGCGCTGACGTCACGTGCATAATCTCTATAGTAGACCTTACGATATGCATTGACGACACACTGATGTCACCCTTGCGGGTAAAGCAATGGAACAATGGTCGCACGCATAAGAATTCCCCCTGCACGTGTAACAGACTTCGCGCGTAGACGTTTGTTTGACAGATGAGCTGTCTGCCTGTCTGCAGTTGTCGGTGTTGGTTTGTTTTGCCCCAAAGGAAGGTGTACTTTTTGCTCGGTGGCAAAGATATTATAAAAGTAGGTACCAAACTCCTATCCCTACACTGTTAGACGTGGTGAATCCTCACGGAGGCTCACACGGAAGGCGGAAGTGTTGATTTGATATGCGCACAGTTCTAGTTAGGGATCTGAGCGAATAACTCTAGATGCGTAACAGAAAATTCCATTGTGAAGAAATGTCAGCATGCGTGCTTTTTAAAAATGAGTTCTATACGCGTATCATATTTACCCGTGTATTGTCCACGGTAATTGACGCGCACTTATGCGTCCTTGGAAAACAAACGCAGTAGTACATTTGTAGTTATTAGAGCGAAAGAATGTAAACGCCTCCTACATGCGCGCTTGTAAAGATACCATAGAAACTGACCAATCAGTAAGTCTATGAACTTCAAACCAGTCGTTGTGCGTCTCCTTTCAAGTGTCCTTACGTGGAAAGCCTCGAAGAAGCAAAAAACTGTTCCATGTAAGTGAGCTTTATTGAAGAATGGTGTTTGTAACATTTGCAATGTTTTGAAATCACACGTGTTAATAATACCAGAAGATATCAATTTATCTGTTGGCCCTCAAAACGACCGAACACTTATCAGCACTTCCGCCCCTTCGTTTCGAGGAGTCACTGCGCCATTTAAAGTTTGGTATCTATGCTTGTAATATCTGATCTTTGCTCCGTGATGTCATATGCATAATGTCTATAGTCCTACACAAGGATCAGTGGTGCAACCACGTGTTTGATTGGTTTCCCCAAAAATTACGTCAGTGGTGACTTTAATACATAAAGTTTATTAGTCTTTTCCCCTCGAATGCGCATGTGTAATCGACTTCCTCGCCTATCCGATTGATTGATATGCTCTCTGTATTTGTTAGTGTGATATGTTATGATTCGAGTTTTCCTCCAAACGAGGGCGCACTTTTGTACTCTGGGCAAAGATATTAGTGAGCTTTAGATTTCACAACGCGGACTTCATCTACAACGAAATGACGTCATTTGTACCTATGCCATTCCTAACGCAACGCGAAGTAACGTGCTACACACAGTTGTTAAATGACAAGTACTCGAGTAAACGAGTCGAACGCACCTAAGGGGAATGCTGGTTGTGATGTCATTACGTTGCAGCTGATGTCCGCGTCGTGAAATCTAAAGCTCACTATTAAAAACGTAGATACCAAACTCCTATCCCTACACTGTTAGACGCGCTGACTCCTCATGGAGGCTCGATCGGAGGGGCGGAAGTGTTCATTTGACATGCGCACAGTTCTATTCGGCTATCTGCGTGCATAACTATGGATACATGACAGAAAATTCCACCGTGACGAGATGCGTGCATTTTCAAAACGAGTTGTAAACGCGCAAATTGCTTTTCTCTGTGTATAGTTCGGAGTAAAAGAAACGCGCACGTCTGCGTGCTAAGAAAATGAACGCAGTGGTTG
The DNA here is from genome assembly GCA_037179385.1 of Holothuria scabra. Classification (NCBI taxonomy): domain Eukaryota; kingdom Metazoa; phylum Echinodermata; class Holothuroidea; order Aspidochirotida; family Holothuriidae; genus Holothuria; species Holothuria scabra. Next base: position 28,787,437 of record CM074189.1, read on the forward strand.
GTTTTTCATTGTAAGCGCGTTAGATTGTAAACGCGTGTATAGATGTGCGCTTGTAAGATACCATAGAAACTGACCAATCACTAAGCCAATGAACTTCAAACCAGTCTTTGTGCATTAATGTTTAAATGTTCTTAGGTAGAAAGCCGACGAAGAAGCCTTAGACTGTTTCATGTTAGTGTAATTTATTGAAGAGCTGTGTTTGCAGGAGTTGCAATGTTTTAAAATCACACGTATTTATACTACCGGAAGATATCAACGAACTGTTAGCTTTCAAAACGATATTACAAACATATAGATACCAAACTTAAAATGGCGCGGTGACTCCTCACGGAGGCCGAATCGGAGGGGCGGAAGTGCTGATCACTGATCAGTCGTTTTGGAAGCCACCAGGTAAATTGATATTTTCAAGTGGACTAAATACTTGTGATTTCAAAACATCTCAAATCTTACGGACGCAATTCTTTAATACATTTCATTCACATGGTACAGTTTCTTGCTTTTCGAGGCTTTCCTCTTAAGAACATTTGAACATGAACGCACAACGACTGGTTTGAAGTTCATGGCCTTGCTGACTGGTCAGTTTCTATGGTATCTTTAAAAGCGCACATCTATACACGCGTTTACATTCTTTCGCGCTTACATCACAAAATCAACTACTGTGTTCTTTTCCAAGAACGCTGAAGTACGCGTCTTTTATTCCGGACTTCACACGGAGAAATGCATTGTGGGCGTACAGAACTCGCTTTGAAAATGAACGCACGCTGACATTTCATCACAAAGGAATTTCTGTTATGCATGGGACATTGTGCACGCAGATAACCGAACAGAACTGTGCGCATGTCAAATCAAAGATATTATAAACATAGATACCAAACTTAAAATGGCGCGGTGACTCCTCACGTAGGCCGAATCGGAGGGGCGGAAGTGCTGATCATTGATCAGTCGTTTTGCGGCCAACAGGCAAATTGGTATCTTCCGGTAGTATAAATACGTGTGGTTTTAAAACATTGCAATTTTTGCAAACACCGTCCTTCAAAAAATTCACTTAGTACATGAAACAGTTTTAGGCTTCTTCGAGGCTTTCTTCTGAAGAACATTTGAACATTAACGCACAACGCCTGGTTTGAAGTTCATCGACTTACTGGTTCAATGTGATTGGTCAGTTTCTATGGTATCTTCATAAGCGCACATCTATGCACGCGTTTACATTCTTACGCGCTTACAACACAAAATCAACTAATGCGTTCTTCTTCCAAGCACGCGGAAGTACGCGTAAGTTACACCGGACTCTACACGGAGAAATGCGTTGTGCGCGTACAGAACTTGCTTTGAAAATGCACGCAACGCTGCCATTTCGTCACAATGGAATTTTCTGTTACGCATACGTGATTGTGTACGCAGATAATCGAATAGAAATGTGCGCATGTCAAATCAACACTTCCGCCCCTCCGATTGAGCCTCCATGAGGAGTCAGCGCGTCTAACAGTGTAGGGATAGAAGTTGGTATCTACGTACGTTTATAATATCTTTGACTCTGTGCAAAGATATTATAAACATAGATACCAAACTTAAAATGGCGCGGTGACTCCTCATGGAGGCCGAATCTGAGGGGCGGAAGTGCTGATCACTCTTCAGTTGTTTTGAAAGCTAACAGTTTAATTGATATCTTTCGGTAGTATAAATACGTGTTATTTTAAAACATTGCAATTCTTGAAAACACCGTTCTTCAATAAATTTCACTTACAAGAAACAGTTTTAGGCTTCTTCGAGGCTTTCTACTTATTAATAAGAACATTTGAACATTAACGTACAACGACTGGTTCGAAGTTCATTGACTTACTGATTGGTCGGTTTCTATTGTATCTTCAAAAGCGCACATCTATGCACGCGTTTACATCCGCACGAGCTTACAACACAAAATCACCTACTGCGTTCTTTTTCCAAACAAGCGGAAGTACGCGTCAATTACTCCGGACCGTGCACACGGAAAAATGCATTGTGCGCGTACAAAACTTGCTTTGAAAATGCACGCACGTTGACATTTCGTCACAATGGAATTTTCTGTTACGCGTGCGAGATTGTGCACGCAGATAACCGAATAGAACTGTGCGCATGTCAAATGAACACTTCCGCCCCTCCGATCGAGCCTCCGTGAGTAGTCAGCGCGTCTAACACTGTAGGGATAGGAGTTTGGTATCTACGTTTATAATATCTTTGACGCTGTGCAAAGATCAGAGAAAGGCTAAGATTTAGCTGGAAGGGGCGTCCCATAATAACAAAATGGATGTCGCCCAGGGTCACGTGCCGCGGGAATGTAATTGTGTGGTTCCAGCATTAGTCTTGTACATCCTCCTTGCTGCGTGCCTAACCAACTGTGCGTTTTCGAACGCAATCGTACGAAGGGTTGTTTTTTTTATAAGCACATGGCGACATATTACTACAAATGAAAGCGGGACAAGAGGGAATTCTCTTTGTTTTGGTTTGTGGATTATAGTTTTGGTTAAGGGTAGAGTCATATTAGGTTTAGGGTTAAGTAAGTGCCCCTAACTTTCTTATACCGCCATCAACTTTTTCATGTCAAGTGCGGGTTTTAAAATCTAGATCATCTTTAGCCGTATTTTATTAACAGTAACCAGTCATTTCAACCCACATGATTGCAAACACAAATACAAATTCGGTGGTAAGGCCATCGCAATTTATCTACACGTTATAACTACTTAGAAATATAATTTTTCATAAATGTAGTTGTCCCAAAACGGTCATAAGATCGTTCAAGCAAAGGCCAAATTTGTATCCCGGCTGTACTTTTTAAGGTTCTGCTTGAGCCGCGCTCATTTGCAGTAATACACCCAACTCCACCACACGCTTAAAAAACAGCGCTCGATACGATTGCGTTCGATTCGGGTGCATAAAATTATGACACATTCCATAAAACTACATTCCTGCGGCACGTGGCCCGACAGTTGCGTCCGTTTTGACTCGCGCGTTTTCTTTGGCATGCTCCTTCCAGCTAAAGCTGAGGATTTCTCGGTTTAAAGTGTAGCGCGTGATTAATCCAGTCCTACATGTAGATCAGTGGTTTCGGCCTCCTTGAAGAGTCACCGCACCATTTTAAGTTTGGTATCTATGCTTATATCTTTAGTTCTGTGGCATCATGCCCAAGGTACATTGTAAAAGCAAGGTGTCATAGAAACGCGTGCGAATGTGGAGTAAGTTACAATGCATGACGAGGCATGTGACGAGAAAATCTACGGGTGTGTAAACCCATGGTTATATGTGTGTGATTAGCATTGTGCAAATATTCACAGACACAACTATCTTTGAAGAGATCTCACGGCGATGTTGTGGTTTGTCTTGTTTTCAATTATGGAATTTATGTTCAAAATAATACTGAATACAAACCAAGTAATAAAAGTGATTGCGCGGGTATTTATATAGATAGAGCAAAGCATGTACCATGGTCAAGTGGTTAGAAAATTTGATTAGCGGTCTGGAAGTCTTGAGATCAACTCCTGGCCGTGTCACACCGAAAACTCTAAAAATGGAACCTATACTGTCATTGCGATTGGTGCTCAGCATAAGCAATGGAGTATAGGGGACAATGCGGTGAGCTACTACGTACTGGAAAAAAACAGTGACCGACACAACTTGAACCAATGAGTTAGAAAATGAGCCGAACAACTTCAGTTGACTAACTAACCATATCCAGTGTTTATTTTTCTAAAGATTTAAAGCCCTGGTCACACCACAGCGATATCGGATCGGATTACTATCCGGTTTTTGTGAGTTTTAGTTAAAATATCCTTCATCAATTGTCGAAAAGAACCACAAATTTGCCATATTTTTTAAATATATGATCAGTATGAGAGGACCACGGAAATGAAGCGTAAACTTATTTTTCGTGACGTCACATTGACAAATGCTTTTGTCGGACTACGCGTATCCTGCAATAGCTGTCCGCGGATGTGACGTCACGAAATAAATGGAATAACTTAGAATTTCGTAGTCCTGCGATACAATTCATATATCTACACAAGTTGGCAAATATTTGTTTCTTTTCGACCAAATATGGAGGACATATTAATCGAAACTCACAAAATCGGAGCGAAATCCGATCCGATATCGCTGTAGTGTGACCTGGTCTAAAATTTTTAAAAGCGAAGTAGTTGAGTACCACTTATAAATCAATATTTCAGTACATAATCCTATACGCATAAAGCTCAGCAGGATCGTTGTTATGCCGCACACTATTTTGCTAGTGACGCATCAAAAGGAACAAGACTAAATCTAATTTATATCGCTTGCGCAGCATACACGATTTTTGTAGCAATAGCTTTAAAAACTTATGAAATGCAATAAGCGATTCAGATTTGAGTGCCACTCGTCAGAACATAGCCAGCATGATAGCATGTGGGGGATCCGAACTGGGTGGACAATGTCCCGAGATCCTGGGATCAGAGGCCTAACCCGGATGTGTTGCGTGCAAGGTGTCAATTTTACTCCGTATCTTCCAACTGGAGCTCGAGTGGTCTTATAAGAAAATGGGTTTGTGGTTTAAATGTCCATAATTTGTTCATGAGCCCGAAGATCTTCATACGCCCCTTGACAAAGCACAGACCGTATTGAGATGGGCTGGAAATATTTTGTATACCTGTTTAACAAAAGGAAATACAAACCTACCCCTCTCCGGAGTTGAATATTAAATTTGAGATTTGAAACCAAAAACTTTGCACGTGTGTTTGGTCAAACGCTAGAGCATTAATTCGCCTAACACGCGGGAGGCCCGGGATCGATTTCCAGGTCGAGTCATACTAAAGACTCAAAAAATGGAACCTACTGCCGTTGTGCGTGATGCTCCGCATAAGCAATAGAGTAGGGAAACAAGCCAGTGAGCCTCAACTGTTTGATTCATGAATGGTTCTATACAAAGACCTTATGAAAAAGTCTGTAAGCCAATAAGAGAGGGGTCTGTAAATTTTAGATTTTTCAAAATGAAATTGGGACGACTGTTCTGTTTTGTAAGTCTAGACTGTTTTAATCACCTAGAATTGGATATATATTTCAAAAGGCAATGAATACATCCACCACACCTAGAAAAAACCCAGTCATACTCAGCCTTATTAACCACTGCATAGCTTTAGCAAACTTGCATGATTGATTTCATACATAAATAATGCTGGTTTCTGATAAAATCTTACAATTTAAGCCGTGATTGAATATGCTTCGTGGTTAATTAAACGTTAGCTTAGAAACCAGTAACTTGTATCTGAGAACCAAATAATTCCTTTTGCCACGCACTATTTACACCAATGATTTTAGCTTGATTGCAGTCTTGCTATTTGCAGCACCCTGCTATTACACACAGTATCTCCGCCAATTGTGTCATAAATAGATATAAAATATGCCGTATAGTTTCGGTTACTATGGTAATGACTATTTTCCAGTCGTAACGTATGGCTAGTTACACCTCACGGTAACCGAAGACTATCACCGGGAACCCAGGGTGGCAAGGGGTTAATGCCCCTTTGAGATGGGATGAATACGCGGGTGGAATCCAATTTTGTTCAAAATTTCCCAAACGTTTTTGAAAATTTTATCTACACTTAATTCAGGATATGCGGAGATACAACTTTGTGTTTTGCGGATAGCCAGACCCAAAAGATGAAGGTCAAATTACGTGAATACTTTAAATCACATTTTGCTGTGATGACTCCAAGAGAAAGTAATTTATGTAAAATGATTTTTTCCCTTGTTAGCGAATATCAAGTCCTGCTAAATAAATGTGATAGCCTTGGAAACAACAGTGAGACGAAATGTGGTCAAAGTTTAACAGGAAGTTTTTAACGCATCATTTTAGAACTCAAGTTTGGAGTTACAAGCACGTAATGATCAGAAAGTAAACGTCTGGAACGTATGAAAAACATTAACTAGTGCATGTTTCACTCAAACCGTCATAACATAAAAAAGAGAACTGATCCAATTTGCTTCACTCTTTAATATTCCATCAGGAAAGTGTTAATATCCTGGTTTGATACGTGGAGGTAATAGGCCTATGTTCATAAATACAAGTTTCGTTCAATCATTTCTGAAGAACTTTCAGTGAGTGAGCTTCGACTTAAAGGGGCAATGAATTCACTCCAACTTGAAGTTGTGTAGTAAACTGTCCTGTTTTATGATTGGTTTTAGACAGGCATGTGACAATATTTCCTCAAATGTGAAATTTACGTGGAGTCACTGCTTGGTTTACCTTCAATAATGCAGTATTGAGGTGCCTCAATATTATGAAAGATACTTTGAAGCGAAATAAGGAGAAAATTTTGAGATTTAGCTGTTGTTTCAAAACATGATTGCGGCGATTGAATTTGCCCTTTAAACTGTTGTGTCCACTTTTGCAATTTGTGCTTACCTGTATTTCAGTTCTATTTTTTAATCATTAACATCATTGATTGCAATATGTAGTGGAAAAGCCATATTGTAGGCATGTTTCAAATACTGATTCCCTCTAGACATTCTTCATTGTATATTCCTCCTGCATTGACGCAAGAGGTAACGCATATAACACACTGTCCCAATATTCTTACTAAACTGGAAGAAGCTAACACGATCGACTGGTTTCCAACCAGCGAGTTGTGAATGAAAACTCCCTATTCCAACGCAACTTATTACGCTCACACAGTGCTCAACTTTTCAACAGTATGATAACTCTGCATCTTCACCAACTTAATTAAATTTACGACAGGTATTTTTACTTTTGAAGAGTTCTGTAATTTGTTACCAGCAAACCTTCAAAATTATTTTGCACTGGCAGTAAATGATAGGCATCACCGTGACACCAAACGGATTTTGTATGTGATAAACTCGGTTTATATCGCAACTTTCCGTCAGGTGCACAATTCCATTAAGCAATGAATTAGCAAGCTCCCTTTGCGTAAAGCCAGTCAAATTTCGAAGTTAAAATTGGCTCGAAGCAAAAGTGTTTGCCTCCTTTTTTGAAATCTATTAACCCGGTCTAATGAGAGATTTTAAATAGTATATCCATGAGAATACTATTGCCAGTTGGGGAAAGAGTATAATTTGAGACAAATACCACATGACAGAAAAATAACGGTCATTTGGAAGTGAAATATCACACTTAAAGGGGTTATCCACTCACCCCAAACAACAATTTTAGTAGTCCACAGAAATTCACTATTGGCTCAGCTCTTTGAATGGCAGCTAGTTCAAACAAAACATAGTATAGTCCATGACCGTAAACATCGCGAACCCCCAAAATAGGATACCATACAAATTTCGCTAAATCACACTAGAAACACAAAGGCCTAACCATTTGATGGTTACATACTAAAGGCGTGGCATTTTTCATCAAAATAAATCCATTTTGAGTTCAATTCCACTTTAGGGTCGTTCAGGATTTTGAAATATGTAATCTCATTTTCTACTACGATATTTTTTGAAAAGCTGTGAAAGCAGTGTCACAAATCTGTTGTTTACTTGGTCACGCACGATGTTATCGTGACGGGAAACTTTGATGGTCTGTTTATTTACATGTTGCGCATGTTTACATGTATCAGTTTTGCGAAGCAGAGTGATGTGAAGTCTATTTTAGCTATTATGGCAAGGGGTCAAAACATTTGTCTTAAAATTTGAGGTAGTGTCACCTTGTGCAATCAGCATGCTGTACATTCCAATTATTTATCCCGTCCTCAGGACATCCATAATAATAATGATGTTGATAAATTATTTCTTGGGCATAAACGATGTCTAATACTGTTTTCACTGTTACTTGGTGCTATTTTGGGGGGGGGGGGGGGGTAAACGAAGACAAATGTCACCAGGCCTTTATCTAAAGCCGAATGGAAAATAGTCATCAACTTCGTCATTAAAAACCCAGATTTTATCAGTTTTAACCCATTTAAAGACTGAGAAATTGCCTAAACACAATTTTTGAGCACGTATTATTCTGAAGCACACAAGCAAATGCAGAAAGCTGGGGTACACTTAGCAATTTAGTTTACTACACTGGTCCAAACGAAATCCACGCGCTTCTAATGCTTAGTTTGCATTGTTTTTCAATCTTCAAGATTGAGTATGTAGCTTTCAGCACTGTCATTCCGAACACGTTGTACTTTCTGGTATGGGTTCAATGTGGATACTTTTCTGTCGTACAAAGCGTATCTTTTGAAAATTCACAACCTGACTATACAAATTCTAAAAAAATATCCTTAATTTAAATATGAGTCTGCTGTTTTCCAACCCAATGTTTGTTCACCATCTTGTAAACAAACTAACTAATTTCCAATGCTGCAAATTAATTTTCTAAAAGGTTCTACTATAATGTTCAAAAAACTTGAATTCAGTTACTACGGTACCTTTCTTACTGTAAAAAAAATCACGCTTATATTTTATCAAGGTCCTCATACCTTCGAGTGTCAAACATATGAATTATATCTCTCTTTTCCTATAGAAAGGTTTAATATACTTTTTTAACCAGCTATTTTTCAACTTTGTTACAAAGTCCTTTGCCCTCATGCACATATATGAGGTGTGCTCACATGTAGGCATATACTACCTACTGTATCTTCAGTGCTTGAAGCCGTCTGTGCAATTCGAGCCGACATGCAGCAATGTAACCTACCGTACCGCATGAACAGTCAAGCAGAATTGCATTCACCTAGATATATACGTAAGTTACCATTAACAAAACTACCAAAGTGCACTGGATTTTTATTTAGAAGCATCACAACGATGAAGTGTTGCCAAGGATAAGGTTATATCACACATCTCTTTCAAAGGCAGATATTCGAACCCCAGAGTTCAAATTCTCCTAACCAGCATAAAATACCTCTACCCCTTCTCACAGCTGTCTAAAACTCGTCCTTATTCAGACGCAACCAAAGTTTATTGCTTCAGGGCATGCCCTTGGTAGCATACAAGTCCTTAGTATGTAACCAGAACACTCTTAGTGCAAGTTTTGAAGTATGAACTACTCTGCATTTGTTTTATTTGAAGTCAATCAAAGAACTCCGTTTATTGATAATTTTGGTCGACCCAGCGAAAAATTGTAGCGTGGGTGACGAGTGCCGTCTTTAATTGAACGGGTCTTTACAAGATAACTATGTACTCAATACCAATTTTCGGAAGAGGGTGTTGAATAATTCACGATCAGATTCTTAATGTAGTTAGTTACTTAGTTATTTAGTCAGATGGAGTTTTACGGCCCAGTTTCCAACCTATTGGTTCAAATCGAGTAGGCCACCGCCTTTTTGCCAGTTAGTGTGGCTCACTGACTTGTTTTCCCTCCCCCATTGCTTATTTGGAGCATCATACACAACGGCAGCAGGTTCCATTTTTAGAGTCTTTGATGTGACTCGACCTGGGAATAGAACCCAAGCCTTCCGCGTGAGAGGTGGATGTTCTTACCGTTAGAGCAATCACGCTGTCGGAGGGTTAATGTTAGAGGTGCAAGAAGACACAGCCAAAGTACAACTAGCGATCGTATTAAAGGTTTTGCGGCAGGCGAAATTCATTAACTTCAAAATAGGCAGAATTAGTTCTTTTTTTCAGAAGGTGAACACTACATCTTAGTCTGTCAACTTAGCGTTCAGAAGACATTTCTTTTCGAAGCAATGCATTTTTTACTTGAAAAATAGGAAATCTGTTGCGTTACCACGGCAAAATAATTTGTTATTGCATTTAATTTATTTACAATTTGATTCTGATGCAGATTTTTTATACATTTAATTAATATGTCTTAGGATCAAATTTACAGGAAAATATATTCAAATATTCCAACAACATACTATTTCAAGGACAAAAAGGACGTTTAAAGGCCCAATTCTCTCACCCCAAACAGTACCAATTCTCCTAACCTTGTTACTTAAGCCCCTCCCACAATTGTCTAAAATTCATCCTCACCCAGACATAGGCTAATCTCAGTTTATTGCTTCAGGGTGAGTATAAAAAGGTCAATGTCTATTATAAAAACCCTCTCAGTACAGTTCATGTTGTGCGACAGTGTAATGAAAGCTTTGGTACTCGGCATTGTTTGGATTAGCTGTCAATCAAAGAGCGGAGCCATTAAAGAATTTTGGGTAAACCCTTATAATAATTGTAGAGTGGGTGAGAGGTTTGGTTCTTTAATTAAACAGACACACAAAGGACCCCGGGACGTTCTCCTCTTAACATAATTTGGGGTTGTTAAAAAGGGGAGTATTTTCAACGAAAATAACCAATCGTTAAAGAGTCGGAAAAGGGGTTTTGAGACAGACTTTAGAGGGCATGACCTGGAATATTATGTCTTATTTGCGTGGTGTGACAAAGCCACTACAATAGGCATTTAACTATCGAAAGTGAGTCTATTCCTGTCCAAGGGCAAAGGTCACAGGTTGGTTAACTTTTTTCATTCATACGCATCGATATTTTGATTTGAAAGTGGAAAAGAAGAAGAATTTCTTAAGTAAATAGCCTCATTGAAATACCGCAACCTCGTGTCATATGAAGTAGCCCATATAGACGAAACCGATCAACGCTTGTGTTTAGTAACTGTATGAGGCCATTAGTGGGGTCCATCGGCCTTAAATCGTCTTCATTTATTGTCTACGTGAATTTTAAACCTTTATATTTAGTTCAATTGAGGGAATCAAGATACAATTTAGTTTACTACCATCAATGAAACAGGTAAGCAAGGAAATTGAAAGATGAAGAGGTGATAGATCACATTTATGACCGATTAAAATCAGACCATCACTTGCTGTCCTGACTCGTCTTTACGAGTTTGTTACTTATATAACCGAGAAAGAATTTATGGCGGTCCGGGCAACGCTCGATCTCCTGACCATAACTGACAAATAGGAACTGATGATGATTACTAGGTATGGATGAATATTCAATACTTTTAGGTGACCACCAATTGTGCCTTCGAAGTTACAAAAACCTAAAATTTCTTTCTGTTTTGCAATTAAGTTTCTCTTTTTCATAAAAAATGCTTATAAACTTTGTGGAGAACATTCACTGGTTCATGAAATCTTGCAAATGCTGGTCGCTTTGGCCAATCAAATTTGTCGTTTTAAACTTTTTTATTGGAAGAGTTGAAACAAGTCATGCTTGAGTTATTAATTTTCAAAAGGGAAATTCTCCCCACAGAAAGTATGCAATGACTCCAGCCCACTGCCTCGACTCGAATCACATTTAACCTAGCAAAAGAATAGACTGGACTGCAAAATCAAGTGACTTGTTAGAGTTCGTTTTATTAGTGAAAACTCACAGCTTCTAAGATACATCACAAAAAAGGGTTAAAAGACATTATTGTACTTTCATTACACTGAAAGGTTCAAGTAAATGAGATTATTGCATTGAGCTTCATCGTTAAAATTAACAAGCAATTATGATCACGTCCAAATACGTTTATTTTATATCTTGTTTAATACCCAAGTGTCTTTCGGTCTCCTCGGTCAAGTTAAAGCTTTATACTATACTGAACTTTATTGAGCTTTGGAAATAAATCACGTGACCATTGAGGCGTAACTTGAGCTGAAAAAAGTGTGTGCTGCATTTGAGCGTAGTTTCATTTTCTTTCTTTTTCTCAGTCTGTAAAACTCACATCTACATTTATTCCCATAGTAGTATCCATCGTCCAGGGTTCGAAATAAGCATTGGTTTATCCCTTGTCCGTCGGGCTTCCATTCCTTGCAAGTCACTTGTCCGGACGCATGTTTCGCTAGCCCCTAATATGCAAGTGTGAACGAAGCATTGACCAACACGTTTTTCATGCACAATCCGCAATACACACATCGGCGGTACGTTTACGTAATGTATGCACGTACTGTTCTGTGTTGTACAACAGTTTTGAAGCCACAATGATGTAAATTGCTTCCATCGGAAGTTTATTTCGGCAAAAATATAATATATTCGGGTACAGTCAGGAAACTGGTACGTAATATATCGACAAATTATTATATTAACACTTATTTTGGCCATCTTTTTTAAGAATAAGCAGGATTTGGACTTGCCCGACGGGCTTAGCTGACTAAAATTGCACTTGCCCGCACGAATGTTCAACTAGCCACGGTCTAGCGAGCATACTCTAATTTCGAACCCTGCCATCGTTTGACTTCTTCTCTGAAAGCTTCAGTGTAAACTGTCATCACATTCATTCCTATATTTAACTAAGATATTTTAGACAAAACTTGTATGTAGTGGAAAGAGTCCTTACTGCAAAATGCGGAAGCAACGTAGTATACTATTATCACGTTTGTTAGCAACCAAATGATTTTGGCTAGACATATTTCCAGAGGATGCCCTTTTTGCCAAAAATGTCAATGAAAGGTCATGCTATAAGTCCAAAATTTCAAATATGTGAAGTATAAATAAGCACTGCACGTTTAGTACTTGAAAGCAAGAAAGAACTCAGATCGTTTCAAATTAAATTGCTCCCATTACAATATTACAACAGACTTAAAGATTTATATATTTTACTTGGCAAATGAATTTGTGGCAAATAAGGAAGAGTATTTTGATGATTCTGGAAGACCAGATTATAAGAAATAATAGTCACTTAGTCAGTTAGTCAGTCAGTTAGCTAGATGAGTTTTACGGCCTAGCTTCCAACCTGTTGGTCCAAGTCCAGTCGTCCACGACTTTTTTGCAAGTTGTGGCTCTCTGGTTTGTTTTCCATACTCCATTGCTTATGCGGAGTATCACGCACAACGGCAGTAGGTTCCTTTTTAGAGCCTTCTGTAGGAGTCGACCTGGGAATAGAACCCACGCCTTCCGCGTGACAGGCGAATGTTCTTAACGTTAGACCAAACACGCGGTATGTCAATATAACTTATACTTTACTTGTGGTCTTTGTACACATCAGTGTAGCTTATTATGATGTTGATTTATCCTATACGATCTTATAGGATATTCCATATTTACTTGTGTCTAGTTTTAGTGTAATTTAGTGAAAATACGAAAGAAAACCACATAACCAACCCATCTGTTACGACTGTTAAGTATTTAGTTATAAGCACATACACGCGCAATGCAGTCTGATGTTCCCTTACATAAGGGAACAATCGTGGCCAGTGGCGAAGGTACTGGGAAAAGGAGAGATTGCCGCCTCGCTCTGAAAAATGAAAATTCGACTTGTGACATTAGATCATCAGGTGCCATCGATCAACTACCGTGTAATTTTACCGACAAAACTTATGTCGTTCACTGTAAAAAAATGTTTGTAATGTTACAAAATTTTTGTACAATTATCCTACACAAGAAAAAATAAAGAAATACAAAAAAAATACATAAGAAGTGCTGTCAATAAGTTGACGGCACTTTTTATGTATTGTTTTCCTTTATTTTATTTTCTGTAAATGTACATACTTTTTTAAAGTGTTTCAAAGGAGGGGTGGTCTTTAAGGTCAAATAAAGTGTAGATACAGTATATTAGAGCGGTGCTTACTCTACGCATTATGGAGCCTTGAAATTTGTCTTGAAATCTGATGTGTAGTTCTCAAGATATGAACAGTGAAGTTGTCACATCTTCAACAAAAAGTGAAGTTGAAGCAAGCAAATATGACAACAGATTATCAAATTTATGAACAGTCTTTTGTTTTTCGCTGAACTTAACAATCAATTTTCCCCTTACATTCCCAGTGTCTTCCGATTGCAATTGCAGAAAGGGAATGAAAACATTGCGAAGTCTTTGCCCCACTGGGAGGTGTTCCATATTAACTTCAAGTTCAACAAAACAGATTAAAAAACGATTAGAAACAAAACATTTCTTGTCAATTAGAGGGAGAGACATAATCTTTGCTGTCTTCAAACTCACCTTGGAACACTAATTTAGTAACTTCATTTGCAAATATCTAGACAAATACATGTCCTTTCTGAGTGAAAGTTTCATCAACCCGTGAATACTTTTTTCCTCTTTTACATCATGTAAAATTTATTAAATTAATTTAATTAAATTTTGCTTGAACTTCTCAATAAAATAAAGCAACATCTAAGACGCCCTTCGTACACTACAAGTCCCTAAAGCAGTTAATGCCCGTATTTAGAAATGATCAAAGTTTTGGAAACTTCCCCCGCTCTAGAATTGAAAAATGAAATTAGTGACAACAGATCATCGTGTCACACCGGTCAACCAAAACAGTTTCTTTTTTAATTTTCTGTCATATATTTTCAATGTCACCAATATTAGCTCTAGATTTCCAATTGTTTGTTTGAAAAGGGCAACAGAGTTTTGGAAACTGAAGTTGGAGAGCCTCATTTAACACTTCGAATTAAAAGTATGTGTCAACAATGAACAAAATTTGCTGTCATATGCAATCTCGGATTTGCAAAAAGAATGGACAGAATCTTTAATAATCTCCAAACGGTCCAGATTTTTTACTGAACCATTAACTTGGAACTTGAAGTTGCTATAACGACTCCTTGCGAGGAAGGCATAATTGGCTAAAAGACGGACACCATCACGCAAAACGCATTAATTGGTGCTGGGAATTATTCAGGATAAGTGGGGAATTGGGAATTTCATCCGAATCTCGAGTTCACCACTTCATACGAAACGTTAAAGGGGAAGTGTAGTCACCCTAATTTGAATTAGATTAGTAGACTCTCCTGTTCTTTAACTGGCTCTCGGAGAATCACGTGACTATTTTTCTCCTAAATTTTAAAATTTACGAGTAGTAACTGTTTGGTTTACCTCTGAAAATACAGTACTGAAGTCTTAAAATGGTGTGAAAGTAAGTTTCAGAAGGAATGTGACTGAGAAAACTGAGAGATTTAGCCGTTGCTTCAGATTTAGTTTGGGACGACTGCTATTGACATTTAATGTGATGAGAACAGTTTCTCACTCATACATCGATCGATTGCATTAGGGAATCGGTTACGCATTCGATCGCGTGGAATAAAATCATAAGTATGAAATTTGAGTCAAAGTGAAGTAAAGTGAAATTAAACTTAAGTATATTCATTTAGACACTAAAGAGTTCCTCTGGTCATCTCGCCCGGATTTAAAGGTTTTAAATCGACATATTTTGCGGTTGTTCTTTCAAAGTTTACGTTCCCTGTTGTCCACTTATAAAACTCTTGAATTTAAGGAAGGAAGATTGCTTTATTACTTCATGATATTAAAAACCTGTAGTTTTTTATCACTTTATTGCTCTCTTGGTGATTCCCGGACGGCAAAGCATTAATACAATATTTCAGTCTCTTCCTTTCTCGTAACCTTTTCTTTGTTCTTGCGCATCTAAACCACTGCTTTTTGACTGCCCTTATTTTTGAGTTTCTAAGTTTAATTTATACATTTTATTCATTGCATCTCTTCCAGGGGCAAGACATTTAGTTAGCCTTTCGCTTTTTTGTCTATTTGCCGATAAATGTTGCATTATATGGAAGCCATCATATTGAGTGTTAGGCTTAATAGGCAACTGATTTATTTGACCTACAGCCAAATTTTTTTCAACACTCAATGTTCATGTTGTGCAATATGAGCTACTGTATATCTTTTACATTAAAAATTCACCAGTTGAAAAGTTTGCTACTTCCTAAACCGGTAGCAAAACATGTAGTTGGTTGTGACAAATGTCGAATGTCTGTTATAAACATACTGCTAAATGCTATGACAGTTAAACACTGTTCAGTGGCGAGGTGTGCTTCTCATTGTCCTGAAAGAGAAAGTGAAACACGTGTAGAGATTTTCCACTGACGTCATTGCGTTGCTTGTCTCTCTATTTGAACTACCACGCGTCAAATGCATAACGATTTTTCAGTTTTTGTCCATCATAATTCTCAACTTTCATCAGTCTATTGCTGTCAAGCGACAGTGCGTTATCTCCAGACAAACTCACGATAATAGATAAACGCACTATAACAAAATGCAACTCAATGTTCTGCTTTAATGTGGTCATTAGCAAGCAAGATTTTATAAATGGTATTTTTAATCGAAACTTTGTTGTGTATGAATGAATAAGGTTAGACAACTCTGGACCTGTGGATTAGAACAACATAATGCACGAACGTTGGTCTCTGCAAGCGGTACATGAGGGGGCAGTCTGAGTGTTTCGAGCGAAATCTTTAACGTCGTTCTGTATATCTACGTCTTACTGTTTTAATGCACGGTCCTACGTCGTTTGAACTTGATTTGCCTATGTGTTGTCGTACGCATGCACGTATCGATAACGCACCTACTACGAATGATTAGTGACGCCCAGCAAATCCTTTGTATTTGGAGATTCGATGACGCCACACGAAAAACCTCTTACGGTTCTTCTATTAGCACACTAGAAAAGGTGTTTAGGAGTTGTGAACTTTTTTGCATCCAGTTTGCAATCACTTCTAGATGCTTAAATACACCTGTTAAACTCCCTAACATTTTGCCTTTACACACGTTTAATTTGCTACAAGTTTGGTATTTAATAGGTGCAAATGCTTATAATTTAAATGTTTTTACAATACAAAGTGGCGGCAAAATAGGTGCTTTATTGCTAAATATATATTAGAGTGTGATGCAATTGTCCTTGAAAACTTGGAAGAATGGTCCAGTTTGTTGCCACTAAAAAAGGGCAATTTAGCAATGAACAGTACAAAGGACTACACTATAGCAAATTTGAGACCAAGACTGACGAGGTTTAAAACATTTATGTGAACTACTTTCCAAACTGCGACTTTGTACTTTGTGGACTGAACATCTTCAAATAAACCACTTCATTACACCTCACCCTTTTTATAAGTCTACGTACTGACATATCAGCACTGTCGCCTGCATAAGGGGCTGTGGTGGTATTTTTCAGAAGAAATTATTTGTAGACTATACCCCATCCTACAAGTATTCCTTCACACCCCAATTTCCTCAAATGATTCGTCACCTCCCTCAATACGTCACTGGCCTCATAGAAAGTCTAAAGTGAGCACGAGTATACCATATAAGAGGACTTCGTCGCCATATGGGCCTCTCGTGTCAATGCAAACTCATATACTTTGACAGTTTTTAGCTGTGTGCAATTCCTTTAGAGATCCCGTAGTGTTCAAAGAGGTATTTGGTGATATTAACAATTTATTGATGATCGGATTCCCATTTTGTTGCTTCGTTACTAAGATGTATTACATAGTAATTAACAGGTTTTTTATATTGTCATTTTACATCTCAGTAATTCACCCTTCTTTTTGCTTAAATATTCCTGCTTGTGCATATCCCTTGGGGTTTTCATATCAACAAGACAGCTACTAATATTAACGACATAACATTAAAAAGTATGTGTTTCGTAAGTCAGTCGTAGTCCTTCCTGTTTCTGTCCAGGTTCTTTGACACTTTGATAGCTCTAAGAGCAAATATTACGAACAAAATACTTTGAACGACCATGACCAATCAGAGCATTAGTTATAGGCTCTGCCCGGTTGCTTTTCTTTTCTAGATTTGTCGATAGGCATATTTTTGTTGTATGTCTTGTTACGAGATTCGGTCAATACATGTGTGTATGTATTTACCAGATAGCAGCTAAGGGGATGTTTCGGGGTTGAACTGCAGCCTGAAATATAAAACGATAGCAAAAGTAATTTATAAAAAGATCACAATTTACTTAACGTTTTAGACACAAATATTGCACAATTTCGCATTTGAGGAATCAAAGAACTGCAGCCTTCTCTATATAATGTTGAGAGAGGCCACAACATTATACCCCATGCATCGAACACTCACATTACAAAATAAAAACGACAATAATGAATATACTTTTCTGATAAATGTGAAAGATTGTTTGTACCCATACTGATTTCAAGCCTATGCTATAGCCTACCATGACTCATCATGAAGCTGTTTATTTCACCTTTCTGTATGTTTAGTGCACAACGGAGTATGCAGAACACAGTGATGCATGCATCTATTTTGATAAATGTTGTCAGTAATGTCGACACCTATGGCTGACTATAATCAATTTAATTTGTTCTTTCATTACAATGAACACTTGCCATGTGGGGAAATACTTACAGGGCCAAATTAGGCCAAGCTCAGGGTAAGGGGTGCGTAAGCACATTACGCTGTGTAAACTGATCTGTGGAGAATAGGGTGAACTAGCCGACCTATATATGTGTCAACAAGAATGTCCATAACGTGCAATATATCAACCCAGTTCTACACGCTTTACCAAATGATAATCTAATTTTTCCCCAATTTCATTAGAAAGTGTTTGGCAATGACTTTCAGTTTGGGATGTGTAGCATCCCATGGAAACGTATGACAGTCGAAACCTACATCAGTTTTTTCCATATGAAAAGTTTCATGCGACTTGTTTTTTTTTTAGGTTGTCAAAAAAACTAAGTCCCATGGATACGTATGACAGTCGAAACCTTCATCAATTTTTTTCCATTTGAAAAATTTCATGCGACTACTTTGTTAAGGTTGTCAACAAAAAAAGATAAGTAATGTCCTGAAAGTATTGATAAAGAATTTTATGGTTCTTTCATATTTTTCAGTATGTTTTTAAAATTTATTATACATTAGAATTATAATTTTTCAAAGAACAAAATTTTTTATCGGATTATAATATCATATTAAGTATAAATTTAAAGTCCCAACAAAATCACAAACCTTCCTACGAGATATTCCAAAAATCGGGACAATTGGCGATTTTTCTTTCTTTTTAGAGGTAAGATGCAAAATGTTCCCATGGCCTACCAGGGTTGTTTCGTCAGTTAGACACAAACTCGTTTCACGGTCCAAATTCGTTCTCATTAAAGAGTGACTTGTCCTAATTTGAAAAGTTACAGAATACATTCAATACGGCTTTTCATTTTGCGTTTAATTTTCCTGTTAATCGCCGTCGGTAGTTAATCATAAGAACACGTGACCTAAAGAATTATCGTGGGACGCTTTGAGTTACGCTAGAATGATTATCAAAATCATCATCGTGGGCTTTACGGTTAATATTACTAGCCGTCAAGCATTTCCCCGCTGCTTATATATTCAAATAAAAAAAACGAATAACAAAGTTTGGTGTCAATCGCATCCCACGAGACTCTGTATTTACTAAGAAAAAAAACCTGCTGCATGATCGACACGTTTAATATTCTCACCTCCATCAATATAAGTACAACGTACATTGTGTTGGCACATGTAGGCATTGTCAATAATTATAGCATTAGCGATGAAGACTCAAATATGTTAACCCTGTAATTAAAGTCTTTTAACCCAATAAGACTGATTATAGGATAATACAAGTAAGAAAATGATTTTCTTGTAAAAAGAATTATCCTGTATTATTTTTTAAATAGCAAATTAAAAACACATTTAATTCCTGTTCCGTCATTTTTGTGGGTGGGATGGGAAGGGCGCACATCGCGAAAAAATTTTTATTATTCATGTTTCAGACCGATATGCTCATAAATGCATAGTGGTCAATAATTCTATTCAACCGTTTTTCTCAATGTTTCCGATATGGTCCACTGACATTCGCATTTATCAAAAGGTTCCTGGACTTCCGGACTCTTTTGATCCTTTTGTGTAACTTAATCACTCCCATTTGTTTTATATGTTCTACTACATCTATTTCAACTTACGCATCCCCTTTGTAAAACAATAAAACAACATAAATTACAATTCAGGCTGATATTATCCCCAGCTGTCACGTTATTGTATTTTGTCAAAATTCGTGAATAGACTCGCCGCTAGCTTCAGCAGCATGAAGAAACTGAAGGAAAAGGTGATAAATATTAGACAAATTTATCGTTTGTAAAATGTTATGTAAGTTCACAAATTTGGATCAAAAATAATGAAAATAACTGAATAAGAAAGTAAATTCTTGTGTTCATCCTTCCAGTTTTCAAAGCAAATCATCCCTCATGAGTGGTTACAATGAGAGAGTTTGCAAGTTAACGGGCGGTTCTGTCGTGCGATTCCTTCTCCTTCGTCTTGCTTCTGCTTTTTCTTCATCAAAGAAATTTCTCTGAAAAGCATATGGGAGTTTTACTTTTTTTTCGATCAAGACATTGTGAATGTGATGTGCAGAAACGTAGGATATACTCTGAAGCTCCTCATACATGCAGGTCAATGCTTCCTCTGAAAAAGTGGAATGACCCCTTTTCATCTGTGTGAAGAGCGCAAAGTTGGCATTTCCTAGAGTGACACATGTCCCATAACTCATATGACTAGCGGCATTGAAAAAAGATCGGGAAATGTGCAATATCGATCCACAGCAGATCATACAAGTTGAACGCGATTTAATTCGTCTAGATGTCTCATGTAATTAATGTTCTATGAGAATCTTGGTGTAATGGAATGGTCTTTAGTCCTCGGTATGAACTACTACGACTTTCCATATCGATGAGCTACAGACGCTTAAGTAAATTAAACCAAGATGTGGTACTTGGAAGAAATAAAAATGTATATAGTAGACCAATCTCTAATCAGAGTTGCGCGTCGTTGATCATGTTTGTTGCTATTTAGTTAAGTGTATTAAATATTTACAGAAAGATCTGCTGTCACAAATTTCACAGTAATGATTTCAAGGTTACGAGATTTCCGTTTGTCTTTTTCAAAAGTAAATTACACTTTATATCTCTCATAACTGTATCATTTGGTGAATGTTTCTCATTGCAAACAGGTTTTTTGGTGACTACCTTTAATTTTGATTCATGTTGTTGTAGGTAAAGTTTCTTATGACGGGATGGGGTAGAAGTAACATTTACATCAAGACACGTTTACAGCCATTAGATAGTCGAAAATGAAAAATTTGTAAGTGACGTGAATTTTTTGTTGATCGTTCATAGAATTTACCGAAATCGCGTAAATAGTACTGCAGTACATCCACAGAAAAGATCGTACATGTGTGCCAACTATCATTGGACATCTTTACATATTCATACATATTACGTTTTGAGCTTTCACTTTTGCCAAATAAACGTATTATCGGTTTTGGCTATTTCTTCTTATAAAGATAATTTATAGTGAAAGGTTTTTCCCATTATCTGGAAATAACCAATGACAATTCATTAAATACATTTTATATATGGAATGAATGACTAGGTAAACTTTCCGCAGTGATCAGTGCTGAAGTCGAGTACGGAGGGTACGAGACACGAGTGCTGCAATTTTCAACTTCCAAGGACTCGAGTCCGGATTTGGACTTGAGTCCTTGTTTTTTTTTTTTTCTCACTGGGAAAAAACCAACTTCTCTGGCAGAGTCCATCAAATTCTGAAATCACGATTCCGAGTCAGTACTCGACTACAGCCCTGCTGATGATTGATTCCGAGTATACGAAGGGTACCAAAGAGCTACTTTTGTGTCTTGAGCAGAACATACTCTGTCTTTTTCGTTTTACACACTGTCTTACATTTTTTCACATACTTTTCAAGGACAAAATTTGTACATTGCCGATACACCCCATTACTTCTTGCTCCCATCTCTCTTAAAGAAAACGTCAAAAGAGTGAATTCAGACACTCTCTGATAGAGTGAAAAGTGTGAATTCACTCCAAGAATAATGAAATTCCTTCTAAACAAGCAAAGTTCCACTCTTAATGGAGTGCCTACAGTGATCACTCTGAAAAAAGTGATCCGCATTGCAGGCACTCTTGGAAGAGTGAATTTTCCCTCATCCTGTAGTGAATTATCACTCTAATATTGGGAATTCCCACTTTCACTATATCAAAGAGTGACTACGTTAACTCTGTTAATTTGAGAGCGTATTGCACCGTAGTTGACACCAAAGGTGAACTTGAACCGTGTTTGAATATGTAAACTTTACCTTTTCATCAAATCTGACACATTCGTGTTGGCGTGGCTTTAAAATTTTATATAATTTAATTTGCGTGATTCACATTCCATCAACCTCCCATTTGATTTGTTGAAGTTTTACTGCTCACTCATAGCCTTCTGCATTGATCCAGTGGCGCCCACTCCCTTCACAAATATGGATCAATGAGTTTTTCTCCCGAATCCATCGCTTCCACGGAACATCACAATTATCATAAAATAGTTCCAGATAACCACTTAGTAAGGTTAGAAATAATGTACCAGCAGCTACAAGATTATATAGATTCAATAAATCGTCAATCCGTTTAAAGTACGGATTTTATTATAGTAAAACGCAATTGTTTAAAAGTTCTGAGAAACATATGAATATTCAAACACTAGATCTCACTGTGAGGGTGATGATACTAAAACAGTTAAAGGGTGAGTACCCTTTGTTAGTTTCATTTTGAAGCGAACGGTCCAATTGGCGTCTATTTTTTAAAGGATGGAGGTATAGCCGAGTTTTTATTCCCTCCAACACCTCTTCCTTGTGCACAATTAAACAAAAGGTGGCATCACGCACAATATCTTCGTGTCACCTACAATCTTGGACAAAACTGATGGAACATCTTCCGACCAGGGAGGTGTGATTAGTTACACCTCCCTGTTTCGACATTATGTCATGTGCAAGACACGCGCGCACTAGAGACTATTTGTTCCATTCTCCGTTCACAAGCCACCGCCCGTCCCTTCCCTTGTCACCTTTGAACAACGTTGACTCCCAACAAAAGGGCTGGGTCGTGAATTGACCTTACCATATCGTCAATATTGTGAAAGGAAATGGGGATGAAGAGGGTGTCC
Source organism: Holothuria scabra (assembly GCA_037179385.1). Lineage (NCBI taxonomy): Eukaryota > Metazoa > Echinodermata > Holothuroidea > Aspidochirotida > Holothuriidae > Holothuria > Holothuria scabra. The sequence continues at coordinate 28,810,007 of CM074189.1, forward strand.
CAATGAGTTTTGTCAAAGATTCTAGCATATCAGGTATATTAAATTCTACCACTGAATGCGTTCAGACGTACACTCCAAAAGTAAAAGAAAGGGAAATCGAATTCAGTTTTAGCAATTGAAAAACACTGTACAAAAAATTCAATTCAAATTGAGCAAAGATATTCCCTTTAAGCATGGTTTGATACCGATCCTCATATGCCGGTAGCTATACATAAAAATTGATTTATGTATCCAATTCGTACTATTTGTCTTTTCTCCACAACAATATACTGACATAAAGTTCTGGCTAATACCTCCTGTATTACTCTGAAAGACCGTTTATCGCGATGACCGTCACAGGCACAAAGTTTACAATGATTAATGCCTCAATCACCATGTTATCGAGGACATTTTGTCATTTCCTTAGTAGATCTATGAACGATTCATCTGAAAGGGGGAATATTTTACTTATTTTAATCATACTTGTGAAACAGTTTTATTGATGTGGAATGAACTGCAATCTTAAATAACAAATTTATTGCACCATTTCTCATTAATAACTGGTTCAAACATACTTCAAAGTTTCCGAATAATGAAAAATCCGGTACTCTTTAATTGCAACTTTTAAAAAAGCTAAAGACTGGACATTTCAAGAATGATAAAAATTGTTTTCTTTCCCTCGATATTGATTCAATTTTTCGCTGCATGGGTCAAGTAATTTCAGCCTCCTCTTGCTCCCTCCCATCCCTAACCCCAGCCAGTGAGCCACACCTGGAAAAAAGGCCGTGGCCGGCTCGACTTGAACCAATAGGTTGGAAATTGGGCCGTACAACTCTATCTAACCTATCTAACCTAAACCATCCCTAACCCCCAATTCAAGAACAATTAATCCGTCTGTGGTAGTTACTCCCTGACTAATCGACGGTTTTATAATTACATTGCTTGGGCAAAATTCAGTTGTCATACAGTACATGGCATTAAAGATTTCCCACAATGCATTTTTCCTCTAAAAAAAGGCTCAATTTTGAAAAGTGACATTTTCAAACGGTTTATGCCATCGAGGTAATTTTTTCACCTCCAAAAGTGGAAACTTATCTTGAAGACATTGAATTTAGTCCCTTACAAACCCTTTAATTTGCCTGGAGTGGTGCCGAAGCAACCCATTTCAGCAAAATGTTTTCAACGATATTTTCACTTCATTTTGAATTTTCTTCCGCAGATGAAATGGAAATCGCGACCTTACCTGTCCAGGAGCAGATGTTCCATTATGTATCCAATGGCAACATCACCAAGCTCACATATCTCCTTGACCAAAGGGAAGAAACAGGGCTGGACATTGACCTAAAGAATCCGGATGGACTAACACCACTCGGCATCGCCATCAGAGAAGGATTTCTAAGTGAGTGTAAAAGTTAATGTATAACTTAGATACAGTGCTGTAATGCCAGTTAAAGGTAGGGTGACACAAAAATGAAAAAGTCGGGTATTTGATGGAAAAATCATTAAAAACCAAGAAAACTGCCGCAATTCCTATCGATTACAAACTGACCATTTTACAGGTTTACTTCTGATTCGCACTTAATTATGCATAAATATGAGCTCAATATGTAAATCTTGTGATGTCATGGGAGGGACATACCATATATGGCCAATGTTATCCTTTGTTTTTGCAATCTTCATTTCAAGGTCAGTTGTAGCATGAGTGTTTCCTGAAGGGTTTGTTTTGAAAGTTGAAATTATGTCCCTGAAAGTCATCAGTATCAATCACTAAACTATAAACTATCTGATGAGCAATTAAGAGATTATTAAAGTAGGTTTAACAAAAGAAATGTCAACACTGTCAACAATGTCAACAACAAATTTTGAGGAAAGGCAAACGGAGGACAAAATACATTGTTTGGGGCAAACAATTTCTGACCAAGTCCGAAATCGAGTCGAAAGCCCCGGTTCCTTGGAATGGGGGTCCGGGGCAGGAAAGCCGCCGAAGGCCCGAGGTTTAAGCATATCTCTGGATGAAAAATTAAGTTAGAGCATTTGACTAACAGTCTGGAAGTCTAGAGATCAACTCCTGGTCGGGTCATACCGAAGACATTAAAAATAACACGTAAAGGGATTGTTCTTGGTGCCCCGCATAAACAATTGAGTAGGGAAGACGAGCCAGTGGTCCGACTTGAACCAGTTGGTTAGAAACTGAGCCGTTAAACCTCATCTTACTAACTGTTCCATCCACAACAAACTATCCCTTAACACCCTACCCTTACACGCACACAACGTGACCACACACCGTGACCACACACCGTGACCCCTACGTTAAAAAGAAAACTGTGGCGAAGTCCCCAGCTTGTAACATCCTGGTTAAATCATGGTACCCGTGGCCTTTTTCAGTTGTAGGCACTGGAATGTTATCACTACTCAAATTGTTTATCATCACGAGCAACGGCAATAGGCTCTATTAAAAAATCTTTGATTTTACCAGGCCTTCGAAGCCCGTACCTACCGAGTGAGAATTGTAAATGAGAGTCCGGAAATTAAATGTACCATTTTGCAATGGGGCTTTTTTACGGCACATTTAGTAAAAACTTACCAAAAAGTAACAAAGTTGGTCCAAAATGTAACAACTTTTTGCCCCAAAATGTAGCAACGTTACATTTTGATAGAAATATTTTATAATCATTTTATTATTCACTGATGATATTGAAAAAAATCCAAGATGAACGCCATATATTTTTAAAATGTCACAACCTAACCGGAACATGAGACAAAAAAAACTGGGTGTCTTCTCTGTCAGTACGTGGTTATGAAAATCAAAATGACCACTATGATGTAGAATAGTGCTACGACTCGCCCGTTGTTCTCAACGTGGTCAAAAACATCTGAAAAAAAGGCTGTTGCCTAGTCATGTGGGTACTTTAGGTGACTTCATAAAAATCCAAAATGACCGACAAAATATTTCATGGGTCCCAACAGGACTTAAAATGTGTCACAAGTGCTGACTGAAAAGAATATCTATGTTTTTGATGTTCAGCAGATAATGGTTAGAGACTATTCCTTAAAACAATAACTTAACAAACAGAATCACATTTAAAACTATGGTAGTATGGGAGATTTCATCTCGAGAAATAAGATTTATACGGCAACTGTATGGTCAAGTGGATAGAGCATCAAAAGTTGCAATCGGGAGATCGAGAGTTCGAGTCGTGGTCGGATCACACGGAAGACTTTGCAAGCGGAACCTACTACCATTGTGCTTGATGCTCAGGTCAAGGAGCTGTTACTCTCTTAAATCGTAAGATTCAAAATATTGCAGTTTAGATCTAAAAGAATGGACTTAGTGACCAATCGGACGTTCGATTTTTTACTAATTCCATTCTTTTAGATTTATTGTAACTTTATTAGACTACTTTTAAATCTATTGATTTAAGAGAGTACGGCCGTAACAGAACCCTGCTCAGCATAAACAATGTAGGAGGGAAAACAAGTCAGTGAGCCACAACTGGAAAAAGGACCGAGGCCGGTTTGACTTGAACCAATTGGAAACTGGGCCGTAAAACTATTAACCAACACTAGGCCTACATAGTAAGAAATTGAGTCATATGTTGCCAAGATTTATTTGTTGCCCAAAATTTTAAACATTAAAGTCAGTAAACTATCATCACAATCATGGTAGTAGTCTGTACAGAAATCATCAAATGTCACTGTTCTTTGATTGACGACAAGTTCAAAAATTACAAAGCACTCTTTACCCCATATTACAGGGCATGCCATGCACTGCACAGAGAGTGTTTTTGATTACACATTAGAGTCTTGTATACGCACCCGGAAGCAAAAAGCTGGGTTTGTGTTTGGATGTGGATGAATTTAAGACTGTCTCTTTACTACAACTACTAGTTCAATCATCTTTTTTACCTGTTTGTCCAAGTCGTTGTTTACAGGTTACTAGATCATGGAGCCCGGATTGGTGACGCCCTCCTAAGAGCAGTAGACGTGGACTTTCAGCAGGGAGTTACGGTTTTGCTCGAGCATGCCGTTGAACAGGTGCATAATTAATCATGTGTTAGTAAAAGTTATAAATGATACGCTAAATGTTGAATAAGTATTTTAATTCTTGTGGCAGTAAACGTTGGTTAGTCACCTGTGGACGACATCATTCGATTGTTGCGATGTTTTTGCACACTTTATAGTCATTGCAAACATCACTATCGTCAAATATAGTCGGGTGCACCACCAGGATATTTCCAAGGGAGTGGATTTCGGAAAGTGGCATGGGCGTCTAATGAGAGGTTACCCGCCCTCCCTCTTTGGGAGAATAAATCGTTTTTTTTGGTCCCAAGATAAGAAATGATACAAAATTAATGACTCAAACGTAGTATACATGTTTACAGAGATCTCTCTTTTTTAATTTTGTCATTATGTTTTTAAGTTTAGGTGTAGGTTTACCCCTCCCTTACCCCTACGGGTTTGAGTGTAATTACCTTGGAAAATGGGATTGTGGTGTTGATCCTTGTTGCAATTACCGCCGTACATTTCATGGCAGGCATCGAACTGAACGAAAAACGGAAAATTGTGAAAATTAGCCCACGGAAACTGGCTCAAATGATAAGAAAATGCATCATGTGACAGTGGTAGACCCTCACGACAACCACGAGGCTTTTGTAACAACGATAGCCGACAAAACCTGTCTTCATCTCGAAACAGTTTCTTAAACATTTCAGTGTTGAGTTGGAAACGTGGTTTTGACTGGAAATAAGTAACTGACGAAATTAGTCCTTCCATCACTTCACCCTTGATGGAATACTGAACTTAATGAAATCTTAAGAGCAGCTGGTATTTTTCCCAAAGTGAATATTGAAAACGGCTGATTTTATCTACGAATTCAAAAAGCCAACCGGTGTTTTTCTTCTCTTAATTGAAACGTCTGGGATTTACCATAAACAGAAAGTTACCTAAAGGAGATGTAACGTCTGTAAAATATAGATCCATCAACACTTATGTTTATTTCCCCTTTGGTCCCATCAGTGAAATTAATGTTTTTTTTTTCTTAGTTCAGTTTTCGTTTCTTTCATTTATCTAACCATACTATCGCAAAGTAAAGGGCAAAACATCTGTTTCATAGAATTATATATCTCAATTTATCTACTTGACTATGATGAGACGTATTTAATGCTCGGTTCCGTGATACTTTGAGTTGTTGGGGGATTTTGAAAGAGATAGCCTTTATTTTGAAGTGCCAGTTGACATCGTCAAGGGTAACGTAAGATTACTGAGCATTGCTATTGGGCGAATTCAAAGCTTTGGAATTGATGAGAGTTGAATTTTTTAATCACATGTTCTGTCCATTGCGGCAGCTTCGTAAGTTCGTTCTCGTCAATTTCAGTTCATCGATGATAATTTGACATTGTTTGTTGCATTAAGACCAACGTCAAGTCCAGCCAAGAACCATCCGTATTAATGGACGGAGTACGCTTTACTCAATGTCTAGGCGTAGATGGTCACCACCGTATGGAGTAGTCCGGGGACGTTTCCTTATCAACAAAGAACGCACACGGCAACTCTACCACAATTACCTCATTAATACCCACCGGCAAATTGTGACAAAATTTTACCCATATTTCGATTTATGATCAATTTCCCATCGACTGCAATGATTTCTTAAAGAATACTTCCTTTTCTAAGCTAAATAACCCAGCTATACTTGAATTTGTCTCATCTTCTTTTATCAATAAATCATGGATTGATGGGTACAAAAAATTTGGAGGAATATATTGTAACAAATTGCTATCTACACATTTGGAGAAATGAGACGAGCTTTATCAAATGAATGGGAATTTATTGGTCCCTGAGGAATTGTGCAAGTTGTAAATTTGTGTATACTTTAATCCCATATAGTTGTTGTACTGTGGCGACTTTCTGCTAGCAGCAACTATTCTTTCAGTGACAACTGAGAACGTTTAACAACATCGAGTAAACTAATATGGAATTACAGGTCCAATTTCCTCCAGTTTTAGAAGGTTCGATTTCTAGTTTGCAGTCGACGGTTACTAAAGAAGTCACGTGACTACAAACTTACTTTGCGACCAGTAAGCAGTTTCCATACCGACAAATATCGGTGGACTGGGTATTGAGGAACCCCTCCCCAGTCAATTTTAGAATAAAGAACGTTGCTTCACTTTTAATAGGTCACTCACTTCCGTGGAACAAAAGTGTACTAGAGACAAAGGAGTAAAATTCACCACAAAATGTCAGTGCTGAAGGACATTCTTTCTCAAAATTAATTTTACCCGGTGTGTAAGGAGTGGTTCCCCCCTCACATCCTTTCAAGTGAATTTAATAGTTTTTGTTTTCAGAAAAATCATTCCTTACCACATTCTGAATATCCGAATATAGATGTGCACTGTTTAACAAGGTGTTTCTTGATTGACTGCTGTAATTGCATTGCATCGACTGTATTCTTTATTAGGATTAGAGATTAGGTTAGGGATTAGAGATTAAATTAGGGATTGGGGCTATCATAGCAAGTTAGGAAATTTCTTGTTTAACAGAGCGCACCGCCCCGAAATCTTAAATATTGTACACGTTATTGTTGTTTACTTTTTACAGCCCCCTGAAGTTCGTGATATGATCCTGAAATGTCAATGTGAAACGAATGATATGCACCCTGATGTTACACCTGTAGTGAGAGCAGCACAGAAAAATAATTTTACATTAGTCAAGGTAGGATCGGTTTCTATACAAGTTGATAAAATGTATAGTAGGGAAGAGCTTTATTCTTTATTTAAACTTTCACGAAGTTTTGGTTTATTAAAGCCTTCATTCCGGTATTGAAAATGCAATTGAGCAACTGTGAAAAAAGGGTCGTCGAGTATTAGAGTAATCTATTCCAGCCTGCCAGCTGTTTGCATACAGAATAAAATAAGGTCTGTCTTAAACGATAAGAATAAGTAGCTGTTTATAGTAACTACGAGTATTTTACGAAATGGGGAACACGCTGGAAAACCCTTTTGACTTTATAGCTTGTCCTTTCCTCTTTCAATAGTTCGTCGTCCTCATGGTATTAGTAATTGGATTTTGTTTGTTTGTTTGTTTGTTTTTTGTTTTGTTTTTTCCTCTCTTTTACTTGCAAACGTTTATAAATCCAACTAGAGAACAGGGAAGCTGCAATTTTGTTACGACTCAGAGTATTATTGGGAAAATGTCTTTGTCAAAACATTTCAATGGACACCACTGAACAGATTGGAAGCCAGCAGGAACACATTAACTGAGCTTTTCTTTTCAAGCTCATTCCACTTCTAATTTCTAAGATTATATCACTTCGAAGGATGAGATCAGGGGGTAACTATAACGCATCATACCATCATTTTCTTCACACTGCATGGTAAGGGGCTGTGCCATATGAACTGATGTGCCTGAAGTAGTCAGATTTATTGTAAATATATGTTCGTTTCATGCTGAAGTTCGTTATTCGGTTCAATTATCTGTTTTGTGAAATCCTTAGAATAGAGTCAATTCCTTTGCAAAAATGACCCAATTCGGATGAATTATGGGGGACATTACACCATTGAAATGTCACATTACTACTTTTGCAATCCAGCATGTACTTACTTACCCATAACTATTTCGAGTAACTAACTTTCAACTGTTAACTGGAATCTCTTTGCTTCCAACAAGGAAACCACCCTCGTATAGTTCTGGGAAATGTTTCTCCTTGAAATGACACACTGAATGATACGAGTGACTCCTTTCGGGTAATTTTAAAAGTTAGGACGGAATGTAATCACCACAAATGTCGTGACTTAGTTTTAATCTAATACGTTAAAACTTGTCAACTTGTAGAAATAAGGGAGGTGCAAACACTCATTTCATGCTCCACTTCGTGACGTCATGGGGGAACGATTTAAATGTGACGCGAACAGCTGTGCTTGCGTAAAAAATATTAGACATATCTTTTATAGATTTATTATTTTAATAAGAAATTTTTGTGGTTTGAGAAAAAAATTGATGTGAATATTCTTCTGGCGTATGGTCACATTATTTTAGAATGTGGGAAGGAATGACACCGTCAAAAGATTAATGATCTTAACGGTTCGGGTTCCACTGATATATAGGGGAGAAATAGACTTACTCAAGCAGATATATATTGTTGGTGTTTTCCCAGATTCATGTACGAAAAACTATGTTGTTATCCTCCAAGAAGTGAACCGTTCAGTTTTAGTTAAAATGAACCAAGACTGCTAAGGATTTCCAAGTTATTACCTACTTCATCCCCTTTCCACCGGAAGCCGTGAAGTGCGGTGGGTATAGACGAATCCGGACAGATTGGGATGGTCTGAATTTAGTCGGCCATTACTGGGGTCCATCACCTTTAATCTTTAAATTTCCTTCCTTCCTTCCTTCCTTCCTTACCTGTTCCATGGATGGTATCTTAATTTTTTCAGCTTCACTGAATATGACGATTTGAAATTGACGTAGACAATAAATAAAGACGATTAAAGGCTGATAGACCCCACCAATGGCTGCCTACAGTCACTAAAAACAAGCGCTAATCGGATTCGTCTATTAAAACGAGCATCGCTATTTGTGTCCTCTTCTTTAACTACCAGTGGTGTGAACAAACAAAGAATAATAAAAGTAGCGTACATGAAGAGCTGTTCATTAGAGAAGGCGTCGTCCACCCTGTGTTAAATCGACAACTCCAAATTGTGAGTCCAAATTAAAGTAAAGAGCAGAATGTTCGGGGGAAAATAATGCATTCGGCGCTCTTTATTCCAACTTTATTACACTAGAGAGTTACAAAAAACTAATTACACTCCAAAGCATCTGGTCACGTATGCCACCTGACAATCTCTTGCCAGCAAAACACAGGACAGGTTGGCCAATTTTCACCCAACGTGACAGTACTTTTTTACCAACTTTTGTACGATTTCTCTCCACTGTAGTTTTTCAGGATAATGTCATATTATGCCCAAGTAACTTTAGAGTGTAGAAAGAACATAGAAACAAACTATAGGAATAAAACGCAAATCAGAAAATTAATATAAATTTTTGTTTCGCCAGATACATATGAACTCAATGTTCTGGGTATTCCAATTCTGATTATATAAACCTGCCGCTCCCCAGTTTCTCGTTAAGGCGCCGTCGCCTGGAAAATAATGTTCTTGTTCTCTTCTCAGTGATATATATTTATACTCCTCTAGATCCAACCCATTTCACTGGAATTCAGTAGTGTGTGACTGTAGATAAAACCCAAATGTTCAGGTGACAGTTTATCCATCTGTCTGTCAAGACAGAATTCTATAAAAACTGTTTTTGATTTGCGTGACATTTCAAGACGGGTTGCCAAATGTTGATAATTAATGTTCATTTAAGTACTTCAACAGTTTTTCAAAGGTAGTCACACTTCACTGATTTACTTGCATCAGATGTATGATTTTCGAGAATTCCTAAAAAACCTCTGCCAAAAATAGGGAAAACCCGTCAGCGAAGTTATGCACCTTTGGGATTCAATTGCTCCCTTTCATCGGATTTTAAAATAGGCCGAGAAATTGGGTTGGACTGCCAGCAGTTCAGGTGATTACCACTTTCTTGGAAACTCAATTCATATTGCCATGGGTGGCGTAATTTTCAAATATCTCCCATGATGGATTGCGATCCTACTGAACAAATTCAGCGAAGATAACGTTTAAAACAACTTTGCGATTTTTATCGATTTTGGGAAAGAGAAATTCGGTCATATTTAAAATCTCTGTTGATAGGGAAGTAAAAAAGCCTTGTCCTCTTTGGCCGTTCATCGCGCCGATTTTGAGATAAAGAATGATTTTGCCAAGTTCTTTGTCCTAAGCTTAATTTACAGACTCAACACAACACAAAGATTTTAGCGCTATTTCCCGTATAAAGGTGTGCAAGTGAAACGAGCCAGCATTTTTATTTTATAAATAAGTTGTTCAAAGGTCCCTTGTGCATCCGCCCTTTGAGTCTTAACCACGGTATCACATTTGATTACATAAACATCTGTTAACCAAATAGACGACTGTGGGGAATTATTCATAAATATTTATACGTACTGTTGAGACAGGAAGTTTTCTCCCAATCGGGGGAAACCTCAATTTCCCCCGAAAAACGGGTTTTCCCCGAATTGGTCCGTAGCAATGAGCACCTTCTCATTTATCTGGCGTCATAGCAGTCTAACTGTTAAACAACCCTTGCCAATAAACCATACTCACAAAGACGGGACAGAAAAACAGCAACACGCCAATTTTCCAAAGTCCCATACTTACCACTCCCGGCGACGCCATATCACGTGATGTTATATTTCTATTTTTACCCCAAATGTCACATACGTATCAATCTGTCCTGACTGTTGCGATTTCCTCGTGGAGTCATATTCCGGAGTCTTTAAAGGGCCAAACCTCTCATCTCAAACTATAATTTTGGTACCCGGGTACCAAAATTTCTAATTGGCTCAGCTCTTTGATTGATAGCTAATTTAAACAATGCAGAGTTCTGAAGCATATATTACATAGCATGAATTGTACTGAGAGTGTTTTGGTTAATAAGTTGAGTTTTTCTATACTCACACTGAGGCAATAAACTGAGATTGTGTCTGGATGAGGATGAATTTCAGAAAATTGTGGGAGGGGCTTCAGTAGGAAGATTAGGAGAATTGGTACTGTTTGGGTTGAGAGAACTGGACCTTTAAGGCGGGTCGAGCAGGCAGATCCTTGGGCGGAACAAATGAGTCGGATCCGTTGTCTACACCGAATGTATCGAAGAAAAGTTTTAATTTGGATTTAGACCTAGTAATAGTACTAAGTCATGGATGTACGGTAGAAAAATTGGGGACTGGCAAAATGTGGGAATGATATCAGTTATAGACAAAGCTCAATTTTTTTTATCTCATGTAAACCCATGCGGTTTACGAATAACAGAACTCACCAATAACAGTAGTTCAGGTTACTGTAAGCCTGTTAGGCAGGGGTGTTTTGAGCGTATACAGATGTTGGTATAAATCTATAGTAATAATTAGTACCCTTTAATTTATATTAGTATGTGTATGCCAACCACATCTGCAAAGGAGATCCTCTCTGAAGCAAAATAAACAAGCCATGGGACATTAAGAAATTGTTTAATGCTCATGAAGAGCGTGGACAGCTGGTTGAATGACTTTAATCCAAAAATAGAATCTTCTGATTTCAAGGTAGTTAATGAAGAACCACCTAAGGAAAATCGATTTGGTAAAATTACGCAAAGGCTGCTCAAGGAACGTATGTATAGTTAGTGCGATAATATTGGTTTGTTGCCCCCGGCAAGGACGTAGTTTATCGTTGATGCTTAAGAATTTTTTTCTCGTAAGGACTCACGACGAAAATAGTCTTCACGCTAAGGTACAATTAAAAAAAGATGCATAAAAAATGTGAGGTTACCTGAATAAAAAGTGACGGCACATTTAGATGAAAATTTTGGAAATGGAAAGGAAAAATATATGGTTTAAGTAATGGATTGTCCTTCTCATCATTGATCGCTGTTAAAATGAATATTAAACGCATGATAGTGACATTGAGTAAAGACGTGAAATAAAACGAAAATTCAATACACGACCTTCAAACAATGTGTAACAGTACAAGATATGTTATTCTAGAGATTTGGTTATTTTTGTCAAACAATACGTCCAGTGCTTTTTTTTTTCAAAATCACAGAATGCAATGTGAAGCGACCTTTTTACCTCACATTTCTAAGATTCTACTTTATGACTGGATGTCCTATTTTTCCTTGCAATATGATACTGCCCAATGTCGGAACAGATGCTTATTTCACTCTAAAAACACAATTTCTCTTTGAAAACTTTGCACAATAAAGGAAGGTTACTGGATGCACCTTCTAATTTCAGTCGGTCTAAAAAAGACTTCAAATTTCAGACCATGTGCATTGACATCACCAATTACGTCATTTTGGAGGAATAACAATATACACGTTGCTGCCCCACTGATCTTTGCGTAGGACATAGTACTAGAATTCCCCCCCAGGTGTACACAAAGTTATAATGCGCATGTCGGATTGGTTGACCAATCAGCTGTCTACTTTTGTTGGTGTTGGTTTGTTTTCCCTCCAAGGGAGGGAGTACTTTTTGCACTGTGACAAAATAGTGTATGCCCTATATGTAGAGAGAAACTGTGAAGTAAGCTTAACTTGAGAGTTTCGTGCAGCAAGTTACCTTAACAAGTGAAATACAGTATGTAAAGGGTGAAAGCAGTCGACCAAGTGTATTTTGAAGCGACAGCTATACCTCACATTTTTTTCTTATTCCTCTTCAAAGTATCCTATAATAATGAAGGACTTCAGTACACCATATTCAGGTTAAACTAAGCAGTTTCTCAGTCAGTAAATTACAAATTTGAGGAGACAAATTTTGTCACATGACTATGTTCAAGACCAATCATGACACAGATCAGTGTACTACCCAACTTCAGTTTGGATTGGTAAAATTGTACGATCAAGGTCTCAAAGTGTGGAAAGAAAATAGATATATTTATTATTAAACCATTTAGTCCTGCGAATAAACAACAACAATAGTTTCATTTATTCAAAATATTCTGCTTAAATTCCAATAGTAACAGAAGCTTCATCACTTGAGTGTTTGAAAGTTTAGCTAAACAAGTTGTTGAAAAACAAACAACGGCATTTCCGTCCGAGAGTAATTTAATTTGGGGAAAAGGAGGCTACCATAATACATTCCTATTCTAAATAGTCTATCATTTTGTGTCCACAGATATAAGTTTAAAAACTACGAAAGCTTTCTGCAAAAATACGCTCTATGTCTCTTTAATTTTGCTCAGTTATTATCACAACATATTGGGCTTTACAGTGAAGATCTATGGCATTATTAGAATCAAATATAAATTCCATGGCAAACACAGTTCTACGGTACTCTACACTTGCATAGTTCTTATGTGCTTTGATGACATTTCACACATTTCCCATAATGCATTGTAACTATACAGGAAAATACTTTCTTAAAAATTAGTTTCTTCCGAACGTTGTAAGCCTACACCGAGATTCAGTATTTATGTTCTGCAGCATAGACACACCCATGTGTGTCAATAAATTTACTTACTAGCTAACTCTTTAAAAAGCTCCCGATTTGTGACTTACCTTGAACGCATATGGCAAGGCAGATTCTTGTGGCTTATACATAAAAGCCATACAATTTACAATAATGTAATTTTATAGGTGCAACATTATTTGACATTAAAGCATACGTTATAGCGTATGCTAGGATTCGATCACGGTTGAGCAGTTTAAAGTTTTCACTTCCTCCTGACATGTGCTGTATTTACTGACGCAGGACAGTGACGTAAGCGCTCCTCGAAAGGTCACGCGCACTACTGTAGATGTAGGGTACGTAGTAATGGGTCTACAGTCGCCCAGAGCATACCTAGACTAAGCTCGTATAAGCGCTGTATATATTGCCCAAAATGCATCCCTTTCCTTCGCTTCTTAGAAGGACAATAAAAGTAGATTGCTCAAAGATATGCTACGGTTTAATCACTTCTTAGTAATTACTTTTCGATAGGGGGAGATCAAGAACAAATGGCCAAAATAAACAAAAGTTGGTTGTATATAGAGGAGAATGGAGGGAAGTAATTTTCCTCGTCTGATTTTTTACATCTTCGTGCAAAGGAGACAAACCCCATAAGGCCTGAGAATCTGATTGAACCACTCAACAGAAAACAAATCCTTAATGCCCCAGTAAACTTTGATGACATATCCCTAAAAAATAGATTAAACTTGTGAAGCTACTGGAACGTTTGAATCCTAAATCACTAAGAAGCGGATATGAAATGTTGCACAAGACACTCGGATTTCAGATAGCATCGCCATTTCCTCCAATATATCTTACGAAATCGTCTTAAATTTAAATTATGTTTACTTATAACTGACCCAAAGGAAAAGACCGTCATCCTCAACACTAATTTGAAACATCATCTTAAATTTGTAAATGTCATCCTCTTGTCTCGGTCCCCTATATCCTCTTTTCAGGGAGTTATCACTGACAACTTCCTGCTCTTTTCAGGTGAACAAGTCTATGACAATTCCTGAAGATTGTTAAAAATGAATGGATAGTAATTCAGTGAGCTATAAAACCAGATAACCTAAATAACCCACCAACAAAGCACGTGAATAAAAAGAGCCTTACACGAAATAAGATGTGGGGGTAGGCCTAATTGCATATCCTGTTAATCATACGAAACCCTGATTGGTGTATTTAGAAAACTTTGAAGGCTATACGCTGCATAATACGAGCTACTGGTCTGCACTTCTTTTTTTATTTCATATCATTCAAAGAGCAATAACCTGTTGAAATTTGCTTTTTCCTAATCGAGAAAGGAATTTGGGTGATATCAGTAGGTCTTTAAGGTGGAACCCCCAGTTGTGGCAATTGTACCAAACAAGGGGACCCCCTTTTACCAGCTAAGCTGATCTTCAAAAATTGCTTATCTCAAATTCATACCATCATTTTTAATTCCAAACCATCCTTAATAAACTTGTGCAATCCCTGTATTTTTCTGGAGGAAATGAAAGAAAATGGCTCTTGAGGATCATGTGACAACATTTTTCACTCAATTGGCAAAGATTCCTTGTAAGCCTCAATATCTCCAAAATCCCCCGCGAAAGATATTTGGAAGAGATATAGGAAGAAGTTCGTGGGATTTTTAAACTTTTGCATAATTATGTAATAATAAATGAGAGCATATGTGATTCATCTCTTTTTCCCACTTGATTGTTGACCCTAGACTATAGACACCACGTCACAAAATGGTTTCCGTGTGGCGTCGTTTAGACATTTTCAATATGATCAGGTATTCCTCTGAGAGTCTTCTCTGCTAGATTTTTTCTATTTTTCATGTTCACTGGTTTCATTTGGTCCAGGAGATTTCCATTATAAAAATTTTTACCTGCCACCGATAACATTTACTACCAGTTTAATATATAAACCTTTTATAATGTGAATCATCCATCTGATCCGTTAATTATATATCATATCACCGTCTAATTCTCTATTGAAATTGAGGATTTCCAAATTCAGTAATTGCTATACTGGTGTTCCCCAAAAATGCAACTTCACGTTTCCAGATTAATGTAAGATGTCGGGTCCAATCATACGTCTCCCCTACGAAATTTGGTGGTAAAAAAGACATTGTCCACTTACTGCATAACATAAAAATGTCGCAAACGCTTTTAGAAGACTCTGGCAGACACCTGTTCGGCATGTACCATTGATTTCATATTCAAATTCACCAATGGACTGTACACCTCCTTCCTTCAACAGTTATATCAAATAGTCTTGGCAGAAACTCATACTCCAGATGGACCATTTCCTGCAATGTGATAGTTGTTTGTAGCCACACTTTTCCTTTCCGTTTCGCGCTAACGTATAGTGGAGCTTCGCTTAGATAACGTCATTACCCCATGCTCCATCATGAAAACCTTCCCCGCCCCACCTTGAACCTCTTGGTTACTCCACTGGGTTCCTTTTTGGGGGAAGGTAGGGGGAGTATTTGCACGGGAAATATCTTTAATTCTTACTTAAATTTCATGTGTGTGAATAACACATGCATTCGAGTAGTCCTACTGGACTTAGCGATCATGAGGCTGGGGGAGGCCGCACCATACCAATGTCTGAAATGTCTGACATGCTGAATCATTCGGACGAGCCCTTGAATCGTTGAAGACGGAAGTCTGGAGTCGGACAAAAATCACAACAGGTCCTCTATGAAATAAACAGTCCCATTGGGTGATGGTTTATTGTTGGTCCAAATCTTGGATACCCAACCATTTGTCAAGTCTGTAAATTTTGTAATCCTGTAAAACAATTGAGCGAGACTAACTTTACACCAAGTCAGAAATAGTCCAGTCAATATGTGACTTGAACTGGAAAAAATTGCAACAGAAATGATTTCAACTGTAATGGGTTCATGAAACACCCCTTAATAACATATTAAAAATCCGCAAAAATCTTAATAGGGGAAAACTGTCAAATTTGCATAATTATGCAAATTATGATCCGCCATTAGCCAAATAGTATTGAAAATTAAGAATAACTTTGCATCAAATGGAGCTATTGAATCACAAGGGGTGTCTATACCCATATTTTGATGGTCAGGGAGTTCAATGATGATGATACAAACTTACCATGGGTATTACGAAACACGGATTATGCAAATTAGTATCCGCCATAAGCTAAAAATAGAAAATTAAGGATAACTTTGCATCGAATTGGGGTATTGTGTCAAAAATTATATCCATATCTATGTTTTGATGGTCAAGGAATTCACTGATGATAACAGCACCTCACCATGGGTATTACGTAACACAGATAATGCAAATTGGTATCCGCCGTAAGCCAAAAATTGAAAACAATGGATAACTTTGCATTAAATTGTGTGGTCTTATTAAAAGTGTTACCTACACCCATGCTTTGGTTGTCATGGAATTCAGTAATGATGAAAAAAATTACCATGAGTATTACTTAACTCAGACAGAGATGTAGTCAAGTCGCTCTTTCCTCAGCAAGTCAAATCAACTGCAGCTATTTTAGTGAATCGAGTCAAGTAATCGACGTGAGTCCCTGTTATTTCAATAGGAAAAATTTACCCCAAAATTTTCAATTCACGCAGAGTCAGAGGGTTGGGACTCGAGTAGCCACATGACTACATATCTGAACACAGATGCTGATAAGCATACACCGTTGCCTTTTGGTCAAAACAATTTCTTTACTTAATTGGTAACCAAGTGAAGTTAATGTTGGTTCCCATGTTTTGAAAGTCAAGGAATTCAATTTTCACAGTATATTCACATTCCCTAGCTAACTCAAGTATGAGAACTTTATACTAAATTGGCCAATATATAACCAGGTGGATGAAAGGTGGATGAACCACTTACAACAGTCTTGTTCATCAAGGGACTAAAAGGCACTTAAAAGAATTATTGCAGTTTAGTCATTTGCAGCCACCACAAACAGCAGCATGTCTTTATTACACTGGCATCGCTTTGAAATGTCCATGTCGTACAACTGTCACCAACTGACCTAAGATAACATGAACAAACAACATTTTTAGTTGAAGAAAGTCTCCCTATCCGACAAACTGTTTGAAGATGAAGTCAATTGGGTTTCCCTTGTCCACGACATGCTCTGCAAAAGTGTTCCTTCATCAGGAACGCATAGTACAATTTCTGCCGGTGCGAGTTTTTGTCTGTAGGTAGCATCATGTAAAACCGACGATGACTGGAGCATTCACTTCTAAGAAGGGCAGTTTGAAAGAAAAACTGTGCAAATTTGCCCCAATACAAGATGATGGAGATTTTGAGGAAATCCACCAAACAGAGAGAATGGGAGACAGGAAACTGCGCCTTTAATTTGTTCGTTGTACCAAGTTACCATGTTTTGCTGAAGGACACAGTCTGCATGCAAAATCCACTTACATTTAGGCTACTTCAAATGATTCAGTTTCCTGAAATAAATCTGGAAGTATCTAAAGAACTGTTTAGCAGCACATCATGTCATTAGTCAAAGGTTTTACCAGTGGGAAGAACTTTCTTCCGACTTAGTGATCAAAAATACTGATGGGGGAGCGTTATAAAAACTAAATAAAAGAAAGGTTTTTAGTCAGTGGATTTTAGATTCCCTTGTTGGCAAGATAATAACAGACACACAGTATATTTTCAACAGGAAGTACAAGCTGCAATTCAGAGTTTTTTCAGTTGTGGCACACTGGCTTTTTCACTAGGTAACTAGAACTTTATTGCTCAGGCTGAACACAGTAGCAATAGGCTTCTTCGTTAAAGTCTTCGGAATGATGAGACCAGTAGTCAGTTTCTAGACCTCTTGGCTACCAGGTGGATGCTTTAACCACTTGGCCATGCAGTCAAATCAGGCTGTAACTTGTGCGTCATCTGTCAGTCTATCACAGTTTACAGGGATGAAAAGATTCACATGGACCATCAATTCCTAGTCCTAGTCACAAATGTTTCAAAGGATAACTCTTGTAAGTACTTGTATACAATCTGCCTGTACTCCTCTACAGAACATAACTACCTAAGAGAGATGGAAAACCCACACTGGTAGATACATTGTGTAAGATTGCTGGAAAAGAAATATAAGATTCTTTCTGGCTCTGTGCTTTGCGTTCCTGATAACGGAACACCTTTGTAGCGCATTCAGTCGATCATGGTAGCCCATGCCAGGACCAACCCAGCGGGCAATTCCCTTTGAGACCCCTCGTCCATATTCCACTAACCAAAAAGGTTTTAAGTGGTTTTAGTAAGTTCTAAAGGGGTTTCAAAGGGTTTGGTTTTACCAAAAAGGGGTAATTTTGTAATTCCCTTTGTGGTGTGTCCAATTTCTATAGAAACAACCAAAGGAAACCCTTTTAACGCAAATGGTTTTCCCATAGGGCTCCATTTGAATCCTTTTGGATTCAAAGCGTTGTAACCCAACGGTTCTAATGGGAATTTTTAGCTGGGAAGGGAAACGCCATTGATTCTGTTTTCAAAACGTTTGTTGGATATGTTAACAATAATTACAGTTAGGCTGCTTATGCCTATATTCATGGTGGGCCAATGAAAACATTTTTACTTTAAAGAAAGAGCTCAGCTTCCTGTGCAAGAATTAGGACAATAAATACCAATAGATATTTTTCATCATCATCCTCGGTGACCACAGCACTTTGAGAATGTTGGATGTTCCTCTGTCAAGTAACTCGTTCAAACTGCCACTGAATCTCCCCAGTCTTGTGAGGTATTATTTCTCATTGGTGATGACACAGATCTGATATTTTTGAACCCTCATTATGCAGACACAAAGGCCAAAGACTACATTTTAGACTGGAACTGAAACAAATTTCTAGGAAGAAACGTGTTTGGAATATCCTTTAGATATCAACTGAAAAACTTGACAAAGAGACTTGCTCTAACCGTTTGTTTGCAATCGTCATCATAGGTTGTGACAACAGGAAGCTGCCATTGGTGACAATATGCCTGGGATATGGGCCTACGGCATGCCAGGCAAACCACCGGGCCTTTCAAAGATTCGTGATAAAAGCCTCTGTGTTCTGGAAATGCATCCAATGTCTTCATGCAAAATAATGCTAACAAATATGATATCATTACATGCTGACATACTGTTAAAGAGGCTCTAATCTTTATAATGGAGAGTCAAACAGTGATCTTGGTAAGCTACTGTGCAACCGATCCACAGAAAGTCTCATTTGAAGCTCTAAACCTGTGGAAGCATTGAACATACCCTTCATCTTTACCATAGATTAACATTCTGCATGTTTACTATCAAATGTACAGGTGCATCAAAAAGGTACAACGGTTTTTGCATTTTAAACAGGATCATCGTAGTGAGAACGGTCATGTCAGGGGCTCATTATGATTCATTCTGCCTATTTCAAAGACACAAATCAATGAGATACTCATTCTAGAAACATGGACTTGATTGCAATGAGTTGCTGTAACAGTAAAGGACTGAGCTGCAGTTATTCACCTCCCTTCATGGACTAACTTGTCAGGAGTGGATTGGCCTAATGAGGCAATATGTGCTCAGTGTAACCTTTTCAGGCTTGGGTGATATGAGTGATATGTAGTGGGCATTGAATTCCTTGACTTTCAATACATAGAGCAAGATAAACATTAAGTCCACTTGGGTATATACCACGTCCAAGTTATGAAAACATTTTAACTTACAGGCAATGGCGTATGCTAATCGGCATAATTTGTTTTACATTATACCAATGGCAGGTTCACATCATCTCATTGGATGACCACTTGATATGGCAACACAATTTGACTCGACGTTATCCTTACATTTTCTATTTTTGGCTTATGGCGGATACTAATTTGCATAAATCCATTACATTACATTACATATTTGGTACAAACAAAGTGAAGGTACCAGGTAAGTGGGTATAAACCAGAGATCTGAAACACTCACTGAGAAGTAAGTGCACCCCTTACCCTAGCTAAGGAAGACCTAGTAAGTTGATATATAATGATCGGACAGTCTTTTACGAAAGCTATTAACAGATGGAATTTCCTGCAATTCCAAAGGAAGATCATTCCAAAGTCTTGCAAAGTGAACATAAGGGGAATTAAAGAAAGCTTGAGTCTTAGCAGTCCAATGAAGAAGCCTTCCAGGTGCATGAATGCTAGGTCTAATAAACTCATTAAAATCAGCTGGACTATGCCCATGAACAACTTTATGACCAACAGCAAGACTCTGTAAAGCAAGGTTGTGCTTGATACTGATAATATTAAAATACTTTAGTCTGTTTTCGTAAGACACCAAGTGATTTGGAAATTTCCTTCGATACAAAATTCTGGTTGCCCTCCTTTGGACAGCCTCAATACGATCTAAATGACAAACATGAAGAGGATGCCAAATAGAACCACAATACAGTAGCACAGGTAAGACAAGAGTTTTATATAAAAGTAAGAAAGAGTGATGTGGCATCCCGTTTGTACAACGAGAAACAAATCCTACCAGTCTAGAGGCAGATTTACAAATATGATCAATATGATTGCTGAAAGAAATATTGCTGCTAAATCGAACTCCTAGGAGTTGATAATTTTCAGTAGCAGTAAGAGGATTGCTTCCCAGAAAATAACCGTGAAAGACAATGTTTGTTAGGTTTACACCTAGAGATATACATGATGGCACATTTAGAAGCATTTAAAGGAAGTTCATTATCAACAGACCACTGAAAAAACAGTGTTCAAGTCATTCTGTAAAATATCCTTGTCCCCTTGGCAGGTGATAGGTCTGATAATAGTGTGGTCATCTGCAAATTGAAATATTGTTGAGGACAGGCCGCAGGAAATGTCACTAACAAAAGTAAGAAACAGTATGGGGTCTAAAACGGATCCGTGTGGCACTCCACTAAAGTTTTTTGTCCAATCAGAAGATTCCCCTTGAAAGACCACTCTTTGCTGGAGCATCTAAAGGAAGTCCTGTATCCAGAAGAGTATGTTACCTCTAATCCCCAACTTGTGAAGCTTTGAAATAAGTTTATTATGAGAAACTCTGTCAAATGCAGAGCTGAAGTCAAGAAAAACAGCATCCACAAGGTTACAAGAAGAAGAATCCAGTGAAGAAGAAATAAGATGGTGAACTTTGGATAGCATTAGCTCACAGTTTCTTCCAGGGCGAAAACCAAATTGGTTCGTGCCAAGAATATTATTTTCATTAAAGAAATTCAAGAGTCTAAAACAAATAAGTTTCTCCATAATTTTACTAACAATTGGAGTTAGAGAAATGGGTATATAGCTAGAAGCAACAGCTACTGGTTTAGGTGATCCTTTTGTAGACTGGCACAACATTTGCCATTTTCCATTCCAAAGTACTATTCTACTAGAAATAGAAAAGTTAAAAAATTGACATAGAACTTGAGAGAGCACCCCTCTTCCAAGCTTCAGAAAGATTGGCAAAACCCCATCAGGACCAGTTGATTTGCTTGTGTTCAAGTGTAATAAAATATTATTGACCTCTTTCACAGTAAAACTTGAGAAATTGATAGACACATTGGATGAGTCATAAGACGTGTCAAGGTTTGAAATATCCACTGTTATGTACGGCTGCGAACCATAGGAGGCAAAGAGGTGCACAAAATTTTGAGCAATCAGATTTGCAGAAGTAAAAAGGGTTTCACCAAAGTAGAGGGATTTCACATCTGATGTCCTTTTTTGAGAGCTAATAAATTTTCAGAATTTCGTCATGTTATGATTGGAGTCCTTTGCAATGCCCAGTACAAATGCCCTATGAACTTTTCGAATCTCCCTCTTGCATAGTGTACTGGATAGTTTGTAAGATTCCCAGGATTCAGATGTACCAAGCTTTTTAGCTTTCAAATATAGATTTATTTTCTTTCGGCAAAGTTTCTTTGTTTCTTTTGATATCCATGGTTGAGAGGTGCCACCTCTTACACATACTTTCTTTAACGGGATTGTTTTAGTAATGGATCCTTTCAATTTGTTTGAAATGTTCTGCCATGTAGAGTAGACATTACCATCAAAGCAATCCGTCCAATCAATATTGGAAAGATCCGAAGTCAAAGTTAGCATCATTTAAGTTGTAAATTTCCTTAGAATCACGTTTTGCTGATTGTGAGGTGATACGGATTGAAACTTCAACTGCCTTAAGGTCACAGCCATGTAAATTGTCTGTTGTAATACAATAGTCCACAATAAAAGGGTTGTTAGTGAATACAAGGTCCAAAAAGTGACATTCACCTGAACGAGTTGTATAGCTTGGCTCACACAAAATTTGTGTCAGACCAATCGTATCAAAAGTGTCAAAAATAATGTCTCCAGTTGTCGAAGACGGCCTTTCAGGTAGTGTCCAATCAATGTGAACATTGAAGTCCCTATACACTGAAATAAAATCATAATGTTTTTTTTTTAAAGATGCTATCTTCAGCAAACAGTTACTTAACTGTTACATAATACCCTTTGTCATCATAATATCATCATTGAATTTTTGAATGTCTTGACAATCAAAACAAGGGTATTGACACCATTTTAGATACAATAACACAATTCAATGCAAAGTTATCCTTTATTTTCTACAGTATTTTTCGCTAATGGCGGATACAAATTTGCATAATCCATGTTACATAACACCCATGGTGAGGTCATATTATCATCATTGAGCTCCTTGACCATCAAAGCATGGGTATGGACATCACGTTTGACACAACAGGACAATTCCATGCAAAGTTATCCTTAATTTTCTATTTTTAGCTTATGGCGGATACTAATTTGCATAATCTGTGTTACGTAGTAGCCGTGGTAAGTTCGTATCATCATCATTCGATTTCCTGACCATCAAAACATGGGTTTAGACACCACCTTTGATACAATAGCACCATGTGATACAAAGGTATCCTTAATTTTCAGTTTTTGGCTAATTGCAGATACTAATTTGCATAATTATGCAAATTTGACAATTTTCCTCTACTACGATTTCTGCGGATTTTGAATATGTTATGAAGAGGTTTTTTTTCTGAACCCAGTGCAGTTGAAATCATTTCTGTTGCAATTTTTTCCAGGCTCAACAGAATATTCATCTAGATTGACTGTACTAAAAAATTTTTCATAATTGCAAGAGACTCAAAAATTTTAAGGGACCATTTCACCGCATTAATGATAATGCATCAATATTTCACTTTACCACCTTCATTGATTCGTTATTTACAATCCTGACCGGCTATTCTTAAACATACTTCCAGTTTTACGATAAGCTAGCTACGCAAAAATTATCGGCCATTCTCTGAAAAATTGTTAAGCAAGTAAACACCTATTTCACCTAACACTTTTAAAGCCTTAACATGCTTACCAATTAAACACTAAATGTTTAGCAATTAAACGCGTTTTAAAAGTAAAATATTTCTGAATAAGTCACATGTATTTAGTACCTAAAAGCGTCTCAAAATAGGGGCAAAAAGTGTTAATAAGAAACATATAGTGGACATCTAGTGAAAACTTTTTGGAGTAAACTAGTAGCAAGCAGAAGTGTTGAACACCTGACGCCTTTAGTTTTGCCAGCCGTGCATGTTATGACGGCATACCCGCTTGTGCACTTTTGCAGGAGCACTCGTGCGCAGATTTTCAAACAGTTAAACCACACGTCGGAGTCCATTACTTTTTCGAAATTAATAGTCGAGAGGATAGATTCATCAGCAATAATCCTCCAAAATGCAGTTCATACAGAAAGCAAAGATACCGACTGAAATAATTACAATGAAGCTACATTTATAACTATTTAGTCTGGTTATCATTCAAACGAAATGACTATACCCAGATCAGTCTGTCATGTGACAGATATGTAATGTAAACATTCAATTTACTAATGGATATACTTGGTACTGTCTTAGGAACGGTAAATAATAATGTTAATTATTAACCTGAAAGAACACTTGCAAAAGAACAATTTACTTCAATTATTTGTTTTTAATAAAGTAGAAATGAAATTCTGAAACCGATGGCTAAAATAAATCCGAAATTGAATAAAAACAGAACCATGATACATATAATAAGAATAGAGAACAGTTATTAAAATTTAATGACATGAAACAGACGCAAAAGCTCGCAATAAGTGCACGTGACCACCGGCCTATGTCAAGTAATGGAAATCATCACTCCGGTCGCTAAACATTTCTTGTTTGTGGCATTTTCCTTAAAGGAAAGTTGGTGATTTTGAGCGAGACAACGAACTCCTTTTGTACTTGTCTTCATTTACTTAGGCAGTTCGGGAGATAACCGCTTCCGGGGGAAAAATGAGTTTTTCCCAAGTCGGGGAATATTTTACTGTGTCAACGGTATAAATATTTATGAGCACTTAGTGTCTACCTCTTCACATGCGTCGATTTTTTTTAATAAATGTGGGTTTATTTAAATGTGACATCAATTCAATTCAATTTCAATTTCAATTCAATGCAATTTCAATTTCATAGAACTTTATTTCAGTCTTTCATATAGAGAATTATATAATGAATTATTTGTATGTACAGGGTACTGAAGAGAATGAGGTGTGACAACAAGAAGCTCCATGGAGTTTATGTACGTTGACACCCCTTTACAGAGACTTAAATTAACAAAAAAAAAAAACAATTACCACAATACACATATATAATACAGAAAAAAGAAACACAAAAAACACACGTTAATGGAACAGATAGCAAAGAGTTAAAATTATTCAAAGGACATAATTTTTTAGACACAAAGGGTGAAACTGCAAGGAACCTTCAACAACGAACCTACAAACACAAATGCGAGCACAATCCACTTGTACACTTGTACACCTTCATTCGAAAAAATGAACAAACCTTACGGCTGTGTCGAGTCTATAAAATAGGCTTACAATGGCTTACATAGGCAATGAAAACGTTGTCCGACTAGATAATAGAGTTACACAGGGTCGAGGAACGCCTATAAGAAACAGGACTGCAATTACCCAGACAGTTTGCAAGAAATTCAACCACGATTCTGAAATATTTGTGGAACTTTAATTCAGTCTATCGTTGATTTACTCATAGGATTCAAACACTTTTGCAAAATCATAACATTAATATTCCGTACATTTTGCTTTCTTCCACCAGGTTCTATACGATATTGGTTTACGCATTCCGGAAATCAAAATGTCCGCTTTTGAATATTCAGCGGATGACAGTCTGCAGCGATCTGTTGGCACCCTAGAAATATACAGAGGATTAGCTAGTCCTGCATACGTGTGTTTTTCCACGTACGATCCCATTGGAAGAGCTTTCAAACTGTGTGCAACGTTGCATAAATTCGGTCTCATGGAAGTGGAGTTTAATCACAGTTACGTAGAGCTGGCAGACGGAATGGAACAATTTGCTGCCGATCTGGTTTCCTACGCAAGGAACACAGAAGAAGTAAGGGCGCCTCCTATTGTTTAACTTCGTTATCCATCACCCTAAATAATTCTCCCATCTTACTTACTTCTAGCTCCTGCCATAGCTATGTTAAACACATTCTCAGGCACAATCCCAACTTATTGCTTAAAGACCCAGTTCTCTCACCCCAAGAAGTACCAATTCTTTTTACCTCCTTACTTGAGACCCTCCCACAATTGACTGAAATTCATCCTCATCCAGACACAATCTCAGGTTATTCCTTCGGGGTGAGTATAGAAAAGCACAATGTGTATAATCGACACCCTCTCAGTAAAGTTCATGAAATGAAAAAAAGTAATAAAAGCTTTGTACTCTGCATTGTTTGAATTAACTGCCAATCAAAGAGCTCGGCCAATAAAGAATTTTAAATTGGTAAACCCCTTCAAAAATGGTAGTTTGGGGTGAGAGGATTGGCCCTTTGAGGGTTTATCATACAAGGCCCTAATCTGTAATCGAAACACTGTTAATGAATGCTGTGTAATACGAGTTGCTCTCACTGCATTTTTCTAATTTAATGTCAATCAATGACTTGCACCATTTGAGGATTTTGGTATTCCCAGCGAGAAGGGTAAAATCTTAGTCTGGGTGATGAACGATTACCTTTAAATTCGATTGAACGGTCCTGAAAACGAAAATATGCCATAGCGTTTCGGGTCATGGGGCACAATTGTTTTTATTACAAGTTCTTTACATTTCAAGAACATTAGTTACGTACAGGTTGATCTTGATACGGTTCATTCGCTGTACTTAATACAGTGACAGGCTTGAGCAAACATTAGCTGTTGCAGATGGTTAAATGCCCATCTGTAAAATTGCTAGCAAAATCCAGGAATAATAAAATGGGACAAGACTGCCAGTCACGACGATTTCATTTTAATAACCAGTAGGTTACAAAAATAGTTGTGATAAGAATGATCATTTCACGGAGTTGCCTCCCTATTTTTTTAATTTAACAAAGAAATAAAATATGTAATGATTTTTAATATTGAGCAATAAAATAGTTTTCACCTTCGATTCACGGGACGTTCTCATTTTTATGTCAAGTGAAAGAATTAATGTAGTTTATTTCGCCAACTTCAGGTCAGAAAAAGTTGTTTTGCCCTTATCAGTTTTATATTTAGCACGATATGTTCAATGAGACATAATTCTTGTTTCGTGAGCAAGACTTTTTAAAATTCTACTCTGTACAGTCTGAAAAAATTGATGTCATTATTACTCACTGGTTACTCACAACTCATCCGATTATCGTTCTATCACGTATTTCTGTTTCCATTTTCCTTTGCAGATAATGACAATCCTCACATACAACGCGAACGGAAATGACAATAACCGGTCTTTTGGTTTACTCCCAACCATTAACCGTGCAATTGCTTACGAACAGAAAAAGGTTGGTTACACCATTAAATTAAATTTGTTACTACACAAATGTCTTCATTTCCACAGAGAATTGAACCCTCTTAGACGGTAAGGGGAGTCACACTTTCTTGAAGTGGTGGTGCAGACTGTTCTATTTCATGATAGGTTTTTGAGAGTCACTTGACTATTTTTTTTTCCTTTCAAATGTGGAATTAACGATTAGTAACTGCTTGGTTTACCTTCAATTTACAATATAAACTTCCTAAAATATTGTGAAAGATACTGTGAGGAAAGATAAGAGGAAAACCGTGAAATTAAGCTGTTTTTTTTTTTCATAAAAGTTTGGGGGAGTGCGGCCTGTCCTTTCAGTATTGCAAATGAAGATCAATTGTTTGTTATGGAGGAAGAGACTTTAAACATCCGTTCGAACGTTTTTGTCATTCAAATGAAAAAAAAACAAAGTACTTTAATTCTATTTGGATAGACGTCGTTTAAGTAGAGTCTTTTTTATTTAAATGTTATCGATTGTGATAATAAAGCAGCATTGACACCATTTTATCATCATAACGAGAGAGAAATAAAGCAGGCAAACAGACCAGACCACAGCAACATGAAGAAGCATAAAATGCATCTACCGACATTAATTTCCAAAATTACAAAATCGAATGGATAAAGTTATATATTGTACATTGAAAGGTTCAGAAATATAACATATGTTTGCAAAACCTTACTGGCAGTTGCGAGGATTGTTTAGACCACACCAGTTGCGACTAGATGTGCCAGCAAGTACCGTCATGATCGCTAGTTTCTCCAGATTTACAGACAGATTGTGGGTTGCAAACAGTGCACAAGCTCTTTGCTCGGCGAATCCTTATCTGATGTACTGAATTGTGGACGATCCATTTGCCAAGGGGGATCTTTCACAGGGCCAAATGTTAGCCACTTAGGATTCTTTTGCTAAGCAGTGCCGCATTGGCCTGCCTGATGTGTAAGAATGTATTTATTTAATTACAAACTTCAAACCCACTTGGGGTGTAAAAATTTTATACGGACTTTGCCCCCAGCTTCTTGCCAATTTTTCATTTCCCCTTTTCCCTTTCCCCCTTGCCCCATCTTGGACATGCGTTAGAATCAGAGTAAGATAGTTCCAGTTTCCAACCTATTGGTTCAAGTCGAGGTGGCCACGGCCCTTTTTCCAGTTGTGGCTCACTGGATTGTTGTGGACATGGGACTGTCTTTCATGAAAAAAAAGTTAGTACCATGACTTGATAATTGAACTACCTCTTCTTGACGCATTTTGCTCAAAAAATAAAAAAAGAATGATATAAATGAAGCGAAATTACTTCATGAGGCATATTTAACCCCGACCCAGTAAGTTAAATATTAGGAAATCAGACAATCATTTTTGTATAACAACTAAAGTAGTGATATGACGTCACTCGGTGAATTAGATTTTGAAATAATACTGTTACAAATATCTTTTTATTTTGAAAATTCACTTTTCTTACTAGCAGTAAAAAAACAAATTTTCACTATTTTATCATAACATTAACTGTCCTTCTTTCCTGGAAGTTTTCATTTTCCTCACGACAGCTGGTGTTGGTGTCGTGAAATCTTTATATATGTGTGACAGATAAGGAATGTCTGTTATGAATGTTGTTTTTAATGTTGCATGAGTGACAGTGCATCGTTGCAGAACTGTTTGAAAGTTTTATTGAAGATATAAAACGCTTGATATTTTTTTTTACTTCGACTTGGTTAATAAGCACAAAGTGTTCTATACTCTCAAGTCAATTTTAGGGTCACTTCTAGCAGTTTAGGGTAAAATGAATGTAAGCCTGAGTTAAATCTGAAGCAAATCTGGGTAATAATTAATTTTCATTGTGAAGCTTTGTATGGTCTTATAGACTTTATTTCATGAATTGCATGTTTACAGCTATCAGCTGTTTCGGCTGTGTATATATTTGGAATTAATTCGTAATACATTATTGAAGGCAGTCAACTTTGAACTCAACTGCCCAAACTTGAATTGTTGTGGTAGTCTGCAGGAATTCTCAATTTGATTGACAGCAAGTTGAAAAAAGGCAGAGTATATGGATGTGTACGTCATCATTTAACACAACTTAATTTAAAAAAAAAAATGCACCGCAAAGGATTAATCCTCTTATATTTGAGGATTCATGCGCTGATAAATTAACACACAATGTTCCTTCAAGGTACAATGTTTAACCGTCGTTAAAACTTTAAAGTGTTAATTAAGAGCTGTTTTGCATTTAGTAGGGTTAAGTGTAAACAACAATATAGTTTTCTAAATATAACGAAATTTGCAAATGATAGAGTTGGAAAAAAACACTATTGGACTAGAAAAATGATTTTATACCTTAATGCCCCCCCCCCCCCAACCAACCTCCTAACGCTTTACTAATCGAATTGACTAAATCCTCTCTTATGATGAACAAGCTAGTCAAAATAAATCACATTTTTATGTTTCTAATGCCTGTTTATTTCCAAGAATGAAAAAAAGGCATTTGAGCAAGTACAAGTTATAGAGATGCAAACAATTTGCAAACAACAAACAATTTTTTAGCCTAATCATCGAGTACGGTACTACAAAAACAATATTTTTTGAAAGTTAACTAATCCACCTTTTTCGCTTGTTTTCAGTTCGTGTCCCAACCAAATTGTCAACAGGCGGTTAGAGCTGCTTTTTACCAACGACTCCAGTGGCTAAACGATAAATCGGTACCGACGCGGTTATTCATTCAATTTCTCATCATATTCTTGTATCCCGTGTTATCAGTAGTCTACAAACTCGGTATATCGGAGTGGTGCGACAATTTTGTCAAAATACCGTAAGTTATAAGTTTGCACTGTGTTTTTGTGGACAAGCGCAGCCTACGAGGAAGAACACCTGGATATTTTCGTAGCAGGTGCATGAAACTAATCTTACACCATACTGCCATACATGACTAACAGATCATCAAAATTGTCAATTTGCCAATTTTGCCAAAGTGTTACCAATAACAGAGTTCGTTCGTTGCCATGTGGAATTGCGGTGATTTTCCAGGATGCATAAATCGAGCTCAACACAAAGTACAGGCACATGATCTATCAAAAATTTGGATTCTAAGATTGTCCATCTTGTTCCCAGGTATAAAAAAAAAGAGTTTCAATGCTGAGAAAAGCATGCATTCAAAAGGTAGTTCAACCTTTTTTCCACAAACCGTCATCGTTTGAGAGTAGAAAGAGATATGATAAAAAATCCCTTTTCTTCAACGCATTTACGTGTATGAATTATACAAATGAGGGTATAACAATGTCGAGTGAAAAACAGATTGATTTGTAAACAAAGAGTATCTTACTGCTGTACAGAAATAATATTCGTTTGCTTGAAGTCAAAGAGTGAAAAAACTGGGGAAATTGTATGGCAGGATGATTTGTTCACAAACAGCAACGAATAAGTGATAGATAATGATTATGTTTTTTTTTTTTTTTTTTTTTTTTTTTTGCCTGGAGACGGAGACTAAGTTTAAGGGACCATTTCTCTCACTCCAAACTACAATTCTTGTACGGGAGTACCAAAATTCTCAATTGGCTCAGCTCTTTGATTGACAGTTTATTCAAATAATGCAGATAAGCAAAGGTTACATTACACAGTGTACTGAGAGTGTTTTGATTATACACATTGAGCCTTTTATACTCACCCTGAAGCAATTAACCTGGAATGTGTCTGGATGAGGATGAATTTCAGACAAATGTGGTAGGGGGGAAGAACGCTAGTAGAATTGGACCTGTTTGGGATGAGAGAATTGGGCCTCTAAAGTCCGGCGACCATAGCGACCTAAATTCAGAGTTTTTGAAATTGCTTCGAATCTCCTGAAACGTGAAGCAAGTCGTCTAGTGGAACAACGTTTGCTCGCAACTGGTCGCCAGAGCTCGCAAGGTTTAAAGCAATTTCAAACTGTGATCTCTTGGGAGTTCTTGAGACCGAATTGGGAGGATTTCCTTCAACAGACCCACCATCATGAGGTTTTAGGAGGTTTCAGTAAATGACAAGATCGTGAGTAGAAAAATGCCTTGCCATAAACTTGCTGAATTTTTAATGTCCCGGTGAAATAGAGAGGGCGCTCTTTCTCTTCCGTCTGTCCGGTCTTCTCGCCACTTCACACAAAGTGACCTGCTATGAGGTGAAATACATATACTTTTTTATGTGCTGTGTCAGGACAAGCAAGGCATTAGATTTCAAAGACATCAAACAAATACGTTGAAATGTTAAAGTTCCTTTATCAATGTTTGAACTTGTTTGACTCGTGTCTTTGGTTGTAAGTAATCTCTTCTAAATCCCCGTATACCGATAAAGTCATGTAATAAAGTCTTACGTGACAAGCATGGCCAATATTGCTTGCCTGTAAGTGACGGATGCCCTTGAAACGGTATCTCCCTGAAGGTTTCTTGCTCTCAGAGATATGTAAACGCGGTTATGATATACGTGCGTCATCATACACAAAACCGCATTAAAAGGTCTTGTGTGTTGATTTCAGTCAGCCGGCGCGTCGAGAAATGCTTGATAGCATTTATGAGGGTAATTGTTTTACAATGTGAGTAAATAGAACCGCTTACATATTGAATATTGAGGACTCGATCAGACTGTCAAAATATGAACCGTTTAGCGGATAGACAGGAAAGGGTTTATTGATGACTTGAATGTTATGGCTTCAGTAAAAATATAAACGTCAAATAAAATACCTTGTAATTTTTACTGAGGTTTCGTTTGACAACGTTATTAGTTTTTGTGTATTTTCGAAATGATAGATCGGTATATTGAACAGCTTAGAAACTGAAATTAAAATAGAAGCTGATATAGTAGTTACAGGATTTCATAAGATGATCTGTGTAATAAGGTTTTATACAAAGATTCCCCAAGTTGAAGCATAAATTGAATAGAGTGCTGAGGAAGCCTGCAGGACTAATTAACCCTTCACCGTCTTCTAAAGTTAAACCCAAATTCTCTCACCCCAAACAGTACCAATTCTCCTAACCCTCTTTCTTAAGCCCCTTCCACAATTATCTGAAATTCATCCTCATCCAAACACAGTCTCAGTTTAAAGCTTCAGGGCGAGTATAAAAGGGCTCAATGTGTATTTTCAAAACACTCCCAGTACAATTATTCCTGCAGTGTAATACAAGCTGTGGTCTTTTGCATTGTTTGAATTAGCTGTCAATGAAAAGGATGAGTCAATTTAGAATTTCGGTACACCCCTAACAAAACTGCAGTGTGGGGTAAGAGCATTGTTCCTTTAAAATTGTAATTGCACTAGTGTACAGTGAGAGTGCGGGGTGTCTCAATTCAAAGGAACTGCTTTACTCCCCCACCTAAAACTAATCCCTCCTTCTAAAGGCCATGCCTCTCTTGGAAACATTTTTCATTTCTCCCCCCTCCCCCCTCCCCCCCCCACACCTTTTTCTCCTTTTCTAAACACTGCTACAGAAAAAAAACTTCTCTAAGAACACGCCCAAACTACAGAGGTGGTGTGGGCGGTGCACGATGAGGATTAAGTTAACAAAGACTCTTAAAAGGGCTCATTGAGTTGAAATCGATAACTTAATGAAAGTGTTTAAGGGTACTATCTCATGGAAATGCTTATAATTAGCATGGTTAGTCAAGTTTGATATCGAATATTCATCGAAAATTTTAAATTTTTGAATTTTGTTGTTTCTTGACTTGTAACATAATTTACATGATATGTTGATTCCACAGAACGCACAGTCGTACAGTCTAAGTATCTGTAGTCATAAATCTAATTCAACAGGTCGCAGGTATTGTGATTTATGTCTACTTTTCCCCTTCCAGTTAAAATGTTTATTAAACCCGAACTTGACAAAATTTACATCAAGGAAGGTGTAAATTTTTCATAGATCTGAATTTATTGATAAAGTTATTACTAAATGCATCGTTTTGAAGAAAATAATGTATCAAAAAAACCCAGTACATGCAATCTTGAGAAGTCCATAAAATAAACTGGCAGTGAGGGACAAATCTCCCGAGTCGTTGCCAGAATTTCCCAATTCATTGCCAATTCAGACGACCGTCAGTTCTGTGGAAGCATCATGGCAAGTGTCTGGTCAATAATTTTTGAAAACGGAAATTAGCCATTAAATACTCACTCACAAAAAAGAAATTGGTATGTATGATATGGGGTAAAAGTTCGACCATTTGTCATTGAGAAAAAAAACTTATCAGGTTTGGACAAATTTGTTCAAATTCATAAACTGACTCCATGAGCCACTTCAATATAAACTCGATGTTTCGAAATTTTTAAGAAAAATAACCAGAATAGTACATGCATGATTGCATCAACCTGCGTAAGGAATCGGGAAAATACGGCGAAACATCGAAGGGGTTTATTTTAAATATAATCTTTATTTTAATTATTTTCCCTGACAGTTATGGTCCTTAATTTAATTCGTATGCCTGTATGTTGCATGTTGCGTTGGGGAAACGAGCGGGCCACCCTACGTCCCACCACGGAGTCGCAACTCCCTGGTCCCACCGTGAAGACTTTCCGTATTTAGTCTACGTAATGCTCAATAATGAGGAAGACTAGCATGGGCGACTACAGTTCACTTTATTTTTTAACGAATTGCAATTCAGAACGCGTCTTTGTTACCTAAATTGCATTTATCTTGTAAAATTTTATAAATTATAGTAATTAATTATATTATGGGGCATCATTCCGTTCAAGGCTGGTTGTTTTTCCTCCCTTTTTGGCAAATCATTTACATCTAAACAATAAACTTAGAGAAATGTAGATGAATGTAGCTGACATCAATTTAGAATCAGATGAAACACAAAGATTATGCATATTGTCTCACGTTATCTCAAGAAAAGTAGAAATAAGTATGGTCGTATTTCGTGTGTGGGTTGGTCGTATTAACTGAATGATTCCTAATTTTCGTGGAGGTCAAAGGTCATATGAGTCACGAGAGGTCAAATGGTAAATCTTAAGAAATTGCTTGTACGCATGGCATCTCAAGATGGGTAAAGGTGTCTAATTGGTGTGTGTGATTTGGCCATGTTATGTAGATCATCCCACCTATTATTTTTGTTGGAGATCAAAGGTCATTTTAAATCACGAGAGGTCAAATGGTAAATTCCTCAGAAATTGATTGTAACATGGTATCTCATGGAGGGTGGGTGTGACTAATCTTATTTTTGTTGTGTGGATTCTCCGTATGAAGCAAATGACACCTATCGTTTTTTGTGGACGCATGATGAAACGTTCCTTTTTACTTTTTGTTACATTCTCCTTCTCTGCCTGATTACCTCTTATCGCCTCAGGGAGGAAATGAAGCTCACTACACCCACACTTGATAAAGTCACATTTCACGTCTGATTAATCGATTGGCAGTAACAGGTATATTAAAATACACAAAAAGTTACGTAACATTTGAGGTTAGCTAACAGGTCAATCAAGCATGTGTTAATTGCTTTTCAAGCAGTGTGAACATAATGAAAGCTTAGCTCATTTTAGGGCACAGTTCATGTGACAAACTCAGATATCACTTACACCCAACACCGCCTGTGATGTACTAAGGTGTCTATGTTGCTTTCTCAAGAAGAGACGTCACGGCATGGGAGGTCAAAAGTCATTTGGGGTCACTTTCTCATAAAAGGCAACTTTTACGGTCCTCATACTTGGCATGTAGATGATGTTTATTGATTAAATGATCTCTATATGTTTGGTGGAGGTCATAGGTCATGTGAGATCACCAGTCTTTTAAGTCTGAAAACGTTGTTTTCACGATATATGAAGGTAGGAAACTTGGAACAGATTTCTTACTTGATATCTGGGTGAGTTACACTTGGGGGGGGGGGGAGAAGCCTGTTGTTTTGGTGGAGGTCAAAGGTCATCTGGAGTCACCAGCCTTCAAAGTCTAAAATTCCTGTTTACATGATATCTAAAGGGTGAGATATTTGTGTAGATTTCTTAAATGTTATGTAAATGCATTTTGGTGAGGAGCAGAATTCTCCCGTTTTGGTGGAGGTCAAATGTCATTTGGGATCACAAGGGGTCAAAGAGTTAGTACCATGTTCACATTACTTCTCATCGTTGGAGTTTTTGGTACTTTAAAATTTCACACATATTATGTGGATTCGATATAGTGAGCAAACCCGAGATCCAGGAGGTCAAAGGTCATCACGGGTGTCGCAGGGGTCCCAATCTCTGAATCTGATTTACATAAAATCTCAATCTAGGAAGCTTGTATACTTTGTAGGAACCGTTAATATGAAGAACTGTCAATTTGAAAAAAGAAAAACAGCTTTACATTCCAGTGGCAAGGAATCACTAAGCCTTTTGGCTTCCTAGTTCCCTACCCCCTTTCGGGTCACTTCGGGACCCGAAAACATTTTTACAGTGTAAGTTGGTAAGGTACAACCAGTGAATAGACTTTCTTTCTTACCCTTCCTCATTGTAGTGCTGTCCGATACTTGATGCAGCTTGGCTCTGATGTCACGTTACTGACGATAGTGTTGGGGGAGGTCCTCGGAAAGTCTGGTCAAAGCGAGGACAATCTTCGTTATTCAGTACGACCACTCTACTTCTTTGCATTTACTTATGCCTTGGGTAAGTATTAAAGCTATTCCGATAACTAATCACATGTAGGCAAATGCTATCTGACATTTTTAAAGGGGATGTAAAGTGTGACGTCATGTGAGGACTCGAGTCTGGACTCGACCTCGAATACGGAAGTAGACCCAGCTGCATAAACTGATAAATACAAAAGCACACTCTGGCGGGTTCGAGAAGCTTTGATGTATTGCATTTTAATAGTGCCCCCACCCAGAATGTCAAAGAG
Source organism: Holothuria scabra (assembly GCA_037179385.1). Lineage (NCBI taxonomy): Eukaryota > Metazoa > Echinodermata > Holothuroidea > Aspidochirotida > Holothuriidae > Holothuria > Holothuria scabra. Next base: position 28,845,667 of record CM074189.1, read on the forward strand.
GAGGGGGAAAATAAAATAAAAATGTTCTATTTTTACATATTCAATACTATAATTTGGAATAATTCCAGTTTTAATTTTTTGTTACTTTTTTGTTGTTTTGATTATTCTATTTGGTTTTTGTATCTAGATTTTTCTAAGTTTGTTTTACATTTTTAGGCGACTCTGATTTAGACTCGAGAACACTGGACTCGGACTTGGGCTCGAGATTGTTGGACTCGAAAACAGCACTGTTTACACTTAGTTAGCCAATCACATTATGACATCCCCAGTAAGTTTGAGTCTAGACTCTAAGGTTAAGTGGACTCACCTTAGTGGCAAAATGAAAAGGGAGCCCCATAACAAAATATAGCCCAAATTCCCCCATGCAGCGTCTTTGCGGTCGATCAAGTAAAGTGACCACACTACCCATTGACTGACTGACTGTGCTGAGATAACAGTCCAAATCTCTAATACGTAGTTACACTCTATCTTCATAGAGAAGACTCTTCTGGTAGAGTAGTACACTTTCTGCAATTTCATGGTCTACTAGAAAAGGGAGTCTTTATCCTCATGCGGAATTAATGAAGGAGAAATACCATGAAAAGGCTTCAAAATCAGGGTTGTTTGAAGTATCGGGGAAGTTAGCCTATTGATTTGAAACTATGTTCATGGGTTACGCTTTTTTAAATGACAATAATACCCGTAGCAAATAATTCAACATCTTTCTTCTGTGGGTTCCTTTCATGCACAGGAAAAAAATTCCTGTTGCGACCTGTTGAAATTCCAATAGTCACTATCAGGTACTGTATGAACAGGTGATGTTCCAATTACCTTTTTGGAGTGATGAAAGTCAACAGGTGTCAACAGGTTTCACCGAAGAAGCTAACACGTTCCTGTTAAAACCAGTAAAAACCCAATCGAAACCTATTCTGTTGATCCTGTTTCCAATTACATTTAACAGTTTTTTTTTTCTTTTTTTTTTCTTTTTTTTTTTATTTTTTTTTTTTTTTATTTTGTAGGAATGATCTGGAGGGAGATTTTGTACGTGAGAAAAAAAGGAACGTCAAACCTGAAATCAGTTCTACACATGGCCAACTTGGTTATTGCGCTGCTCCTTTTTGCTGTCTTTTTTGTCCACGTCATCACCTACTTCGTAAGTATATAAAGTCCTGATGGCCTGGTATGTTTGTGCATATATTATGCCGAATACCCAACAAACTATTACCTTTCACAATCACGCTCTAGTGAGGAGGGCAACAAAAGTAGCCAAATGACTCCTGCAATTGCAAACAAGAAAAGCTGCCCAGTCTCCAGCAAATTTAATACCCCCTCCCCTTTTTTACACCAGACAACAGATTCTACCGCAAAGAGGGTAGAGGTTATGCACCGACGTTACTGCGTCGCGCGTCTTTTTTCATACAGGCCACCATTTTCCAACATTTCTCAGGGATCACCTTTTTTTTCACCGTGAATTGGCGGATTTCAGTAATAATTTTTCCTGCCTAGGTGTTTTGCCTTCTCCGATTTCCTTGGTTTTATGAGCGTTGGTTTTCAGTGAACCATCGAGCTTGCACTGTAACTCGCGGGTACTATTAATCGCGTTACTGCTACAAGCTCTTACATTGCCTATCCATTAATGATTTCTACTGCAGTATTCACAGTGCGGGGGAGTTGTTATACTGTCTATATTTATATACCGGTATTGTTTTATACGAGAACGTCATAATCGTGCTCATCTGCGTTTTTGTTACATTCCTTCAGTTGCACTTTTATTTCAAAGACAATGACTTATGCCAGATGCATATTGATACTTATACCACTCTTCTTTTATCAACAATGACCTAGCTTAAGTGCACTCTAGAAGCTTAGCACATGTAGAGTCCTCTCAGAGAACACTGTAGACGAATCTGACCCTTATAGTTAGGTCATTCATACTTCGGACCGTAGGTGTTTATTTTATTGTCTACCAGTAAACTTGTAATTCTCAACCATGGTTTTCAGTGGATCAAGTAGACAATCAGATTCTGTTTCCAAAATTTTTGCACGATGACTCAAGTACCATCATTGTTCATCGAGTAATATCCCAACTAACAAAAATTACTTGTCTTCTCGGTTTAATTCTTTGGTCTGTCACCGTATGGAGGAGGCTGCCTTGTTGCCAATAAAATGTTAAATTTATTCAACTAAAAATATTTTGAAATTATCTTTAACAGTAACGCTATTAACACAATAACTTGCGGTATCTCCTATTTAGAAGATATCTTCTATTTTGTCTTTATTGTCTACCAACCATTGTAAAAGGGCAAGTCGGGGTGGGGCGATGCTTCACCCCCACCCCCAACCCTCTGAAGACTTTAAGGTATCTAAATCTGCAAGTTGCTAATTTTGTTAGGACACTCTTATTGAAATAGTTCAATTGTCAATCATTCGCCTCATATTTTGTCTATGTGTGTCTATTTCATCTGTGTAATTTTGGTGTTATCTGCAGCAAAAAAAAAGAATTAGTCGATAGTAAAATTTATTTTCAATGTGCTAGGTTGACACATTTACTGTGAAAGGAGCTTGAAAGTAACAAGTGTGATATAATGGATTCACACTGTTCGTCAACGCTTTTTTTTTTCAAACTTTATCTTTCATCCTGAAAGTTTGAACTTGAATTGATGGGATGCTACCTAAGGTTTTTGAAAATTCCATTGCTCAGGATTTATCTCAGGATGCACCTATATCAGAGTTGAGTGGCATAAAATTGGACCGCGGTACATTATAAATAGAGACAAAATATTGACCAACAATTTGAACCCATCACATCACCCCTGCTTGCCTCTAGATCATTCTGTATAGAAAATTTGCAACATGCAATTGCTTATATCTCGAAAACCAAAATGGATTCTGAATAAAAAAAAATCACCAGAATGCTTTGTGCGCCATTATGTATTTTAACGAAATATGATGAGGGGTACCCACGGTAACTGCCCACTTTAATTTTGGTGCACTGAATCCTCAAATTTTGATTTGTGAGGTTCCGCATACAGGTCTCCAGAATTCTGATTTTACATGAAGTACTACGAGGATTGGGTGTTGTCATAATTACATTCTCATGCGTAGGCATGAAATATTCTCGCATGCAAATTCTATCAGGAAAATACATGGTATAGTTTCGCTAAGGCCGACCTACAGGAAAAAATTGAGCAGTCCAGTTATAGGAAGGAGGCTTAGACAAAAGTTTGGTGGAAAAAAGTTAGTGAAACTTCCACTAATGGGATATGTATTCCCAGAAATATCAACAAATGAAGTTACTAGATCTTCGGGCAGCAGATTTTATACCACATCCTCACATTTACAATTGAAGGCCTACAATGCTGTCACCCGAAACAGATCTAATTCTCCAAACCTAATTACTTGCGTACTTATTCCCCTTACCTGACCACTACAACAACTATCTTACATTCATCCTCGTCCTGATACAATCTGAGTTTGTTGCTTTAGAGTAAAGTAGTTCATAGTGTTTTATGTGAGCTAACTTGAAATCAATCAAAGAGCTGGACCAATTGATGCTGATGTGGGCCGTGCTACGTCCGCTTTCCCGCCCACTCCCGAGGCGCGCAAATATGCCCGATTGGAGCACAACGGTAAAGGGTTAAAGATCACATTTGTCATAGCCAACGTCAATGAAGCTTTATCATTCACCTCTTGTGTCTGCCTAAAATATGATGCAGAGGTCCTGCATGTAATGCCTGCCCCTTTCAATCTGACATGGTGGATGGAACTGATCATGCGCAGTAGATATGTTACCGGCTTTGTAACAAGTGTTGCACAAAGGACTCTTGGATGGCAAAATAGAAAATGTTTACGCAGTGACGTCGGGGCATGACCTCTTTACACACAAAACATGTCTATGAACTCGTTACAGTTTGACGCAAGTCTAAAATTTCGAAAATATATAAAGCGCGAAATATCTAAAAACAGTGCAACCTACAGTTTCATAGGACATTCCTGGTTTGAGATATATAATGTTGAAGTTTATTCTGTCAATTGAATGGTGCATTGAGCAATAATTTGTGATGTCATTGTTGTACTACTCAAATTACATTTGCTGTATTTTTTTTTTTTTTTTTTTTTTTTTTGAAAGGTACTGTACCTTCACCTTGTGTCAATATGTGATACTACTGTTATTAATTTCTTATGGAGAGATGTAATTAATTAAGCCCGTTCTGTAAAACATGCTAGGCAAGCAAACAGGAAGCGTCCCAGATCATAAAATACTTTTGGTTTCAAAGGGACACATCAGCAGCGTATGTTGGTTTTACAACAAGAAAGTTACAAATTACTGTTGTTTAAAAGCAAAATGTTATTTTGCTTTTAAAGTGAAGAGATTTCAGCATCTAATTTCGCAACAATGGGAATAGATATGACAATGAGAGTTTGATGAATAAAATTCATTTGCAAACTCTAAAAAATGTTTTTAGAATAAGACTTGAGGCGCACTGACCGCCTATACTCAAAAGCGGCTGTCACATTGTAACCATTTAGGATCGTAATCCGATTTGAGTTAGTTGTAGTGTGACAGCGTCTTAGTCTCCCCCGTCCTTTCACCTTCATTATTATCCCAGGTTCTCAAACCAGAGAACGTTAGGACATTATCAAGCCATAGAATATGTTTACAAATTATCAGTGTTATCTTAATCATTATTATGTTTTTGTTGCAGAAATATAAAGGAGCTGAACCGCAGATTCCTAAGAGTGAACCGACGGTATTCACGACGCCAAATCCAACAAAAGCTACCACGCCAAAAAACTTTGTAGTCAATTTGGATCCGTCTTTGAATAAGACTTTGATACAAGGCTTCGTGGAAGACTTCTTCGCTGATGTATATCGAGAATTAGACGCTCTTGAGGTTGAGCTTGATCAATGGACAAGGGAAGCCGTCGATGACATAATAGTCAACTTGCTCAAACCGTCGTTCGAACAGCAAGGTGAATTCAAAAGTAATACAAGCAAGCAAAATAGCGACGATAGTGTAATTTCCAGGGAAGAGATTTTAGACTTCGAATGGCACCGGGCGCTTTTGATGTCCCGTGCCTTTATGGCCCTGGTGGCTGTAATAAGTTTTACAAGAATTCAGCCGTATTTTGTGACAAACGACAACGTCGGACCACTTCAAATCTCGCTTAAGAGCATGCTTATAACAACCAGTCGTTTCTGCTTCGTCGTTATCGCTGTTTTAATCGCATTCGCCTGTGGATTGACGTTTATATACGCCGATACCTACAAACTAGGCACAACCAAACCTGAATGCGAGAACGCTGCAGGATTAAAGAGAGGTGGTTCCTGCTCTGATGAAAATTATTTCGAAAGGTGAGTAGTAAAGTAAAAGATGACAGACCTTACAAAGAGTGATATCTGAAATGAGAACGAAAAATATTCTGAAGCTAAAACTAACTTGATGTTACGCCCTTACCAAAGCTGAGTTGGCAGATAAAAAGGCACGTATGTAATCCTCTTCCCCAACACTTTGCAGTAAGAAAGTTACAAGGAAAGACAAAAAAATACATTTTAGCTCCAAAAAACCGCACCGACAATTTTAACTAAGTGGAAAATCTCGTGCCATTTCTCATCGACTGTCCTTAAAGAACACAAGTCGAGGAAAGGCGGTGAGAGACAAATTAACGAATCCGCTTAGACACGTACCCAAGATTGTGGAATCCTTTATTGATGAAACCCATCTCCAAACTTTGTAGTCTAGATACTGACTTGCTGATAAAGAGACAATAGCCTAATCTTAAATCATCGGAGTGTTTAGACAGTAGGGACTTTTTGATTTCAGGATGGTAGGAAAATAAGCTTGAGCAGAGGAGAACATCATCGCTTTATGAACATCGTCGGTCTATGAACAAGACGGTACATTGGTTGCAACGGTAATTTGCATCGTACCGTGTTCCTCAAAACCGAAACACCTTAAAAGTCAGGAAGGAACGGCGCTTGCGCGTGCGGGTTAAACTCACCGTCCTGTTGCTCTACCGACCTGAATCGAAAAGTCGCCATTGACACGTTCATACTCTTCTTTTTTTTTTTTTTTTTTTTTTGCAATTCTTTGGATGCAAAAAAACCAAACGAAACTGTACTCTCCTTCTAGATGGTCATGATTTACTTAAATTTTCACTTCTCAGATTTATATAGTACTGGTGTTTGCTACCTTAACTGTGAAATATCGTTCTTGGTGACCAACAATATTTAATCGGATATTATAATGAGGGCGCGTGGTAGGTAACATGTTCTAAAACGAATTTCGAACAACTAATTGGTTGTTACAAGGTCAGATTTACGTTTCCCGTTAAAAAAGGGACATAAATAACACACACAAGATAAGCTACATTCCTCTACAAAAAATACATGGGACAAACCCCGCTCCTCGCATCAATGATGAAGTTTCAAATCTTCATATATTTTCAGGGAATCGAAAACGAGTTTCACTTATTTTTAACAGAAATGAGACAAAATTGCTGAGGTTCGCTGAAAAAATGTTCAAATTCCTCACCGCGAAAAGACAGTCTGTAAGTCGCATCGCAAAGTGTGGGGGCTTAAGTCTTGAAACTGCTGAGTAGCAGTCGTAGACTCACGCACACTACACTACTATTAGCAACACGACGGTCGAGTTGAGGTACGTCGCCCAAGGTCATTTACAGAACGACCAGCTTGCAGTTAAGGAATGAGCTAAGAAAGATCATTTGGAATTATTGTCTGAGTACTATTAACGGTTCTCACGATAAAACTCTTTAAAATTTTAAGTCTGTTGCTTATGCTTAAAAAGAATGATGTGGAGTAGTGTTGCACAGTGATATCATTTATTTTGTTAACCTTATATTAATTATTTTTAAAGCCGTTTTCTAGAGACCAAATTCTTTCCCTTCAAAATGGGCAGAAATATGTTTCTCTTCAGGACTTGAATACTGCATCTCGATAGCATATTGTATTCAGAAGATAGCAATTTTCCGAGTAATGCAATTTTCTCGGAATTAATTGCGTTAGAGAAATCTTTAATGTCATTGCGGCACACAATTTAACATTGCACTCCATTTCGTTATAATTTTGACGCCGCTGCAGGGAATATTAAAGACCCAGTTCTCTCACCCCAAACAGTATCAATGCCCCTAACCTTGTTAGTTAAGTCCCTCCCACAATTGTCTGAAATTCATCCTCATCCAGATACAATCTCAGTTTATTACGTCAAGATGAGTATAGAAAAACTCAATTTATTTAATCAAAACACTCTCAGTACCGTTCATACTGTGCAGTATAAGTTTTGGTACGCTGCATTGTTTGAATTAGCTGTCGATCAAAGAGCTGAGCAAATTGAGAATTTCAGTTCCCCCCTACCAAAACTGTAGTTTGGGGTGGGAGGTTTGGCCCGTTAAGCAAAATTGTTTGCAATGCTCCACATATGATGTAGGGTAATGTTAGATCTACAAGAAAAGGTATTCAAACATTCCAACGGCATAAAATTTTAAGGACAAACAGGACATTCAATTATGACGAAAAGCAAGAGGTATGCCACACAATGTGCCCACATTACATAACTCCCTGTGGCTTTAATGAAAAGTGGAGGTAATTTTTAACAAAAACAAGCAATCTTTACAAAAACAAGCAATCTTTAAAGTGATATATCTCGAGTTAAGAAAAAGGATATTGCGACAGGATTTGAAGAACAAGGTCAGGAACATTTTTCTTTCTTCTAAGACCTTCATAAAACTCACTGATATATGCCATTAATTACTCATCAAAAATATAGATATTTTATGGTTTGGTCATTGGTACTGATGTTTTTGAGGATACAGTTTAGACTTTCGAAATAAAAAGTGACACCCTCGGAGCATACTCATGTTACATCTGTTCTTGAAATGAAGATTGCAAAAACAAAGGATAACCTTAGCCACATATGCTATATGTCATAAGCCATACCTCTTCATATATTTCCTACACAAAGTTTAATGGTGTAAACAAGTGCTTCTTTTTATTCCTCCAAAATGACGTCAGTGTGTCGTCAATGCACAGGGTCTATGGAGTGCATTATCGTGAGGTCAAAATCGGTCAACCACGCCCCCGTCACTTCCGGGCAAAAATCAACAGTGCTTCAAGTTCAGCAGTCACATGTGGGTCTCCGTCCAAATGCTCCCCAGCTAGCCAGCTAGCTAGCTAGCCCAGAAGCATTTTTTTGCCCATCAAAAGGGCCAGTACTTGTGACGTTAATGAAAGCACGCTATAGAATTTCTTGGCGTTATCCGGTAGCAACTTTTTTCCCCGTGTGGGAAGATGATGCCAATGAACAAATCAGCTTCTTGGAAATAGGCTACACCTTAATCCAAAGAACAGCTTTTTTTCAACGTAGTTGTTTTACCTTAAGATACCTTAGGAACCTATGGACGCAGGTTTTAGTTGTTTTGTGACGCCAAAACCGTTTTTTAAATGACAATGTCATACTGCCTTAATTTTAAAACATAACCCTAACAGTGATTTTAAAACAAAATTTGATGTTTTTCATCATCCCAGACGGTCTCAATTCTCCTAACCGACTTTCTTCTAGCCCCTCGTGCAATTGTCTGAAACTCGTCCTTATCCACACAATTCCTGTTTATTGTTCAGGGCATACCCTGGACTGAGTATACAAGACCCTAATGTGTAATTTAAACACTCTCAGTGCATGATGTGTTATATGAACTACTCTTATTTTTCTTTAATTTGATGTCGGTCTGTTGGTTAACAACGTTTAATTAATATTTGCTGTCTTCCTTTGCTTATACTCTGCATTTGTTAACTACACAGCATCATACAGTCCATGTTTTCACTGTACTGGTCTCTGTTCGGACTGATGCCACGAGAAGCCGTGCAGTCAAATGCCATCCCAAGAGTGTTGGAAACAGCCGGCACATTGCTCTACGCATCGTTCTATATCTTTTGCGTGGTCGTTCTACTGAATGCTCTCATTGCTGTTATGAGTAATGTCTACAATACAGTTGAGGTAATAATTTCAATTAATTCATGTAATTTCTCCATTCAGTTCAGTTTTTCAATGATTTGTCTCTTAACTCACAATTGAAATCGGTGACGTAGTTAAGACTTCTTCGACTATGGTTTCAATATAGTTAGTTCTTTCTCCGAGTTACACTACACCTCGGAATTACATGAGATTGCACAATTGACCAAGCCTCAGTGCGCAAGTTGATCTCGAGAGGGAAAGGACATATCTGGCACTCTCTCTTGTCGGGTCACCCATTCACCGGAGATGAGCTTTCGTTGTGGAAAGTCTCCAGTGACTACAGCTTCAAAAACACTTGCTCCCCTTTCGCATATAAGTCTGCCAGAAAGATTATACAAGCAATGCGCCATCATTTGGTTGGCTGGGAGCACAGACTATTCTGAAACATAGCGACCCCACTGAAAGCCAAAAATGTCATTTCCAAGGTTTTTAAGTGGAAGATAGACAGATATTTTTTCCAATTTTCCTTTTCAATAAAAAACCTCCATACTGAAATTAGAAAATTCATAAGAAAATAACCAGACAAAATGTATTACTATTCCATTTTCGAGTAAAACGTTGGACACCTTATAAAGATAGGTACCCTCTCGTCTGCCTCGTGTGATCTTTCAATTTCCCCCCTCCAATTTTCACAACAGTGCAAATTTTTAGCTCTTTCCACTATAGCTTTGTAAAGCACCGCTTTGCGCAGTTAATCATGTAATTGCTTAAGGCTATCACATTAAGGAACTATCTCTTAATCTTTTAAATTTTCAAATTTTCATGTCAAACACAGATTATTAACAAATTGAGAATTTTCATACCCTACCCTAAAAATGTAGTTTTGGGTGATGTTAAAGCCTCTGTCACTAGACGGCGAATTCGGATCGGCATAGGCGTTCGGGCCGTTTCAGTTTGGGGGCAGGAGGTTTTTGTCCGAAAAATGTTATTTTGCCCGAGGCGACGATTAAAGCGGAGAGCCACTTTTACCGAAAATTTTGAAAAACTGGACCCCTCAAACGGCCGGAAATGTCATTTCACTAGCTCAAAAGTGATATAAGTAGTGGTTATTTTGAGTTTCCGTTTCCAAAAATGTCAGTACCTTTTACTCTTCTCCAGATATACCTCTACAAAATTTTAATGTTTTTGGAGCAACCTTTTGCTTATGACAAACTAATGATGTGAAGTGTTAAACAGTGTAAATATTTCTTTTGTTAACCCAATATCTTAATTATCTCTTAATTACGCACTCTCTCTTAATTATGCTCCACATAAGCAATGGAGTAGGGAAAATAAGCCAGTGAGCCACAACTGGGAAAAGGGCCGTGACCGGCTCGACTTGAACCATTAGGTTGGAAACTGGGCTGTAAAACTCTATCTTACTAACTGCAGAGAGAAGTAATGTTAATAGATATGCAAGTTGGGAAGTTTGGCACTTCCGCCTAGGTCGAAAGGTCAACTGTACCTTTATGCTATTGGTGCATATCGATATACAAACGATCTATGCTTGAACTTTGCAGGAAAACGCCGACAGCGAATGGAAATTCAACCGAACTTCTTTGTGGATGACCTTTTTGGACGAGTCCTTTCATGTTCCTCCGCCATTTAACCTCATACCGCGCATGAGCAGTCTTGGTATGTTCATCCGAAAGAAGAGCATCAATTTCTGTCCTGAGAATGTTATTACTCTGCCTGACTGTCGATGTTGTCAGAAAAAGAAAAAGGGCAAGAAGAAACTCAGGGTGCCTTTGGCTGATGAAGTGGTAGGTCTAGTAGTTTTATGCATTCGATAACTTAAAAAGGCTCATTGAGTTGATAATGATAACTTAATGAGAGTATCAAACAGTCACTATCACATAACAGTACTTATAGTTAGCATTGTATATCAAGTTTCAAGTTCAAAAGTCACAGAAACGCTAAAATTTTCAATTTTCTTGTGTCCTGATTTGTAATGGTTTTGTACACAATTTGAAAAAGTGTCTGGTCACGAATTTTTGAAAACCGACATGAACCGTTAAGCACTCACTCATACAACAGTTGTTTGTATGAAGGGTGCAGGAATTGTCTAAGATTGATCATTTGTCATTGGTTTGTGAAGGAAACTCAAAAGGTTTGGAAAAATTTGTTGAATCTCATGAACCAACTCAATGGGCCGCTTTAAAAAAATCATAGTTTGGAGGTCATGCTCGTGACGTCAGCACTCTTCAGTTAAGTTTGGAACACGATGATACGTAGATTTGTTACCGATACGCGTGCCCCCTTATGGAATTCTGTTTTAACATTTATTCACGAATTTCAGGTATCTCTAATTAATTTCAGATATCTCTTATTATGCACTATTTAAGTTATCTAAAATTGAATAAGAGATATTTGAAATTGAATAAGCGATATCTGAAATTGAATTAGAGATATCTGAAATTGAATTAGAGATATCTGGAATAGAATTAGAGATATCTGAAATAGAATTAGAGATGTCTGAAATTGAATTAGAGATATCTGAAATAGAATTAGAGATATCTGAAGTAGAATTAGAGATATCTGAAATTGAATTAGAGATATCTGAAATAGAACTAGAGATATCTGAAATTGAATTAGAGATATCTGAAATTGATTTAGAGATACCTGAAACTGAATTAGAGATATCTGAAATTGAATTAGAGATATCTGAAATTGAATTATAGGTATCTTAAATAGAATTAGAGATATCTGAAATTGAATTAGAGGTATCTAAAATTGAATTAGAGATATCTGAAATAGAATTAGAGATTTCTGAAATTGAATTCGAGATATCTGAAATTGAATTAGAGATATCTGAAATTGAATTAGAGATATCTGAAATAGAACTAGGGATATCTGAAATTGAGTTAGAGATATCTGAAATTGATTTAGAGATACCTGAAATTGAATTAGAGATATCTGAAATTGAATTAGAGATATCTGAAACTGAATTATAGGTATCTTAAATAGAATTAGAGATATCTGAAATACTTCGTTATTTAAAGATATCTGCAATTATTTAGAGATATCTGATATTGAATTAGAGACATCTGCAATTATTTGAAGATATCTGCAATTATTTAGAGATATCTGAAATTCCCGAATAAATGTTAAAACGGTATTCCATACGCACGGCAGCACCTTAGTAAAACTGTTGTGAATGGATCCCGGTGTGGAAAAATAGAAAGCCTCGCAATAATGTCAGTGAATGGCCTCTGTATTGAAATACTTCATTTGAAAGTTCGTAAGTACAAAGTATAGTCATATGCGGAATCTCCTTTTTGTCAGGAAGAAGAATAATTTTTAGAAACATAAGGAATAAAATTTATTTGCCAAACTTTGACCATAAACCAGAAAAACAATCTTTCAACTCATAACACTAGCCATACCTAACCACTTTCGAATATACTATCGAACACAAGGATATGAACAACGTCACTTTTCAAATTTTCTAACGTGTTCCCTTTGACTTAAATTATATATGATCTTCGGTTCTGTTCGGCAAGTTTCGTAGTCACGTTTAACTGTCTTTTGTTACAAGGAACTTGATGGAATAATTACTCAAGCAGAAGTGAACCAAAATGAACAAGATCACTACCAGGTAACTCATTGTTTAACATGATTTGGTAAGTCGTGCATGTCATGGAATATAACCTAATATTTAAATGTTCATCAATTTAAAATATTGCAAAATATGCATTTAACAGCCTGAAAAATGAAGTCTAACAGTCCAACTCCCATCTTCATAGGACATTCTTGGGTCAAGATATAAAATGTTAAAATTTATTCACATAAATCAAATTAGTCCTTTCCGCAATAATTTGTGACTTTCTTGTTGTACAACTCACATTACCTGCTTCGTTTTCCTTTAAAATTAAATTTAATTATATGAGTGAATAAACTTCAACATTTTATCTCTCGGCTCAGGGATGTCCTTTGAATATGAGAGGTGGACTGTTAGACTTCATTTTTCATGCTGTGTAATATACTTTTTGTGATTTTTTGACTTGGAAGTACACTTTAAGTTCTGATACTTTGTGTTGTGCGATGTTTTTCATTGCTGTGTGACGCTGCCATACACTGCGCTGCGTAGTTGTGTATCGTGTCGGGTCATGCCGGGTTGGGTTACGCTCAGAGATGGCGTCGGGGGGGGGGCAGTATTGCCAAGAAAATGCAAAAGAAGAATGAAAAGTAGGGAAAAGAAGAAATTAAAGTGGCACTCATCTCAAGAATTTACCCCTCTGCCCATCGAAACACCTTGGCGCCGTCCATGGTAATGTTCTGTTTCATTATTTTATGTATTATTTAAATTTGTATTGTTACATTGCTGCACATTGTTATAGGTATATTAATGAGGTATTTGTGGTCATCTGCTCCTTCCAAGCCTTTCCTGCGTAATGAAAAGAACTACAGTTACCAAGAACTTTTTTATGGGTAAAGCTGAGGGAGGGCTGCATACTTTTGTGGAGTTGTTGTATCTCTGACGCAACCGTTCCACTATCTAAGCGGAGCACCACCACTGGTTGGCACGAAGCGTGTGGAAATCTTTGAAAATTTGCTACCGGAAATGGAACTTCCCAAGGCTTGTAAGAAGAATCTAAGCGGTCATTACTGCCATTTCGTTGCAATAAATTTCCTCTTCAAAAAAAAACTTTTAGCAAATTGCAAAATGCTAAAAACTACCATATTAAATGTACCACTGTACAATTTTCCGGGCAAATTTGGGAACTTTGTCCTCCTGTGGCTCCTTCTGTCTGCCCGTCTTATCTGGCAATTGAAAACATCCCAAAACCTTTTGCAACATTTTTTCTGTCTTGTACTGATGAAGCATATCACAATGCTGCATGGTCACAGTGACTTCGCTAAACTTTTTTCCAGTAGGCAGGTGGGACAAGCTCTCAAATGTTTCGACTCCCTTTAAAAGAACCAATTTTTTCACCCCAAGCTTCAGTTCTGGTAGGGATTTACCGAAATTCTCAATTGGTTCATCTCTTTGATTGGAATCTAATTCAAACAATTCAGGGCACAAAAAGCTTGTATAACCCAGAATTTACTGTAGTGAGAGTGTTTTGGTTATACACATTGAGTTTTTTTATACTCACCCTGAAGAAATAAACCGAGATTGTGTCTGGATGAGGATGAATTTCAGTCAATTGTCGGAGGGGCTTAAGTAAGAAGGTAAGGAGAATTGATACTTTTTAAGTACTGAGGGAATTCTGCCTATAAGTGTGAACGTTAGACCTACTGTATTGGGAACACTATTTGCATCAGGCGATGCGCGACAAAATTTTTGCCTTTTTCAAACAAATTTGTGAAAATATGGCGCACGTGTTGCACAAAATATTACATTCTAGTTTCCCTCTATAGACAAATCCGGACAGATTGTGATGGTCTGATTTTAGTCGGCCATTACTGGGGTCCATCACCTTTAATCTTTAAATTTCCTTCCTTACCTGTTCCATGGATGGTTGTACACTGAAGTGTATCTTGATTTTCTCAACTTCACTGAAAATGAGGATTTGAAATTCACGTAGGCAATAAATGAAGACGATTAAAGGCTGATGGAACCCACTAATGGCTACCTACAGTCATTAAAAACAAGCGCTAATCGGATTCGTCTATAAGGAAACTGAATTTTGGGGACTACCGAAGAATCTGCCCATCAACAGTAAGTCCGAAATTGCATGGCGAATGAAGATTATTGTTGTTACATAACTTAATCATCCAACCGGCTTCCATTGCGCTTGGTGATCAGCTTATGAGCGAAACACAAGCAAGTGAGTCACAACTGGAAGAAACGTCCTACCGCCCCAACTTTATTCCATTGGTTAGAGGAACAGTCTTAAAACTCCATCTAAGTAACTAACTGTTATCTAAGGCATGCGGGTTGAGGATTTCGAACGAAATTTAACAAATTCCCGAAAGCTTGTTGCCCTTTAAAACAAACATTTAAAAATCAATAGTTTATGTATTGACAAATTTGGCATTTAATGAAAAGAAAGAAAAAGCAGTGCCGTAGTTGACAGGTGTTACTTGATATTCTGGTGCAGTCTAAAAAATTATTACCCAACCCAGGCAATAAATTTTCCAACCGTTGGTTACGTATGCCTCCTGACCGGTTGGGTAAAAAACTGCCCAACTCAGTTGGTTAAGTGTTTTACTCATTAGTTGGGTAATAGAAATTACCCAACCATTTCACCCAACAAATGGTGAAAATTTGTACCTTTGCCTAACAGCTGTACTTTTTGTGCTTGTTTGAATTTCAATATAACCTGTTTTATAATTTTATGATTTGGGTAAGAAGGAGATTTAACAATGTACCCTAAAACTTACCACCGTTTGCCCTCCAAGAGTGGTTGGGGGTACCAGCGATAATGCACTTGGTTAACAGAGAGTGAAGCGTGTGATTTAAATTAACAAACTCAATCGTGAACTTTGTATTTCTTCTCCCGTGATTACGTTGTAATGAAAACTTTTTTTTCTATACGACCATTGCTCTTTAAGTAATTTCGTCCAGATTTTTACTGCTATCCTACCGCTAGCATTTTATTTACCGAATCCAATCGTATTCAACCATTAGATCTCAATTAACTATTTTTATTAGTTATTAAAATAACTATCTGTAAAACTTAACGGATCTTTCATTAATCATCTGATTGGTTAGATACATTTTGCCCAAATGTTGGGTACTTTAAAACTTGCCCAACACCTCTTGCGTCTTGGCAACACTTGAATTTTACCCAACCTTAATTTACCCAACAAATATGGGTAGATTGTTTACCCATTTGTTGGGCAATACATTGCCCATGTTGAGCACTTTGGATTTTGCCCAACAGTTTTAGAGTGTGTCACATAGGTCAGATTTGTTCTATATTTTGTGTTAACAGAGCCAGTAAAAGTTTCCCAAACTTTGATTTTTTAAGTGTGTGCATTACTTCACTTCAATTGAAATTTGCAACGCGCAAAGTGCGCTGAAATCTTTGATTCCTTTCTTCCATCTGCTAACAAATTGCAGAGAGGTGAAGGCTTCTAATTCCGATTTTGATGTTTCATACACTTTAAAAACAAAAGAATGAGCTCACTCTTTTATCGAGTAAAAAGTGTGAATTTACTACATATTTGTGTTAATTCACTCCGAGAACAGCCAAACTGACTACACAAAGAATTAAATTCCCTCCTAAAAGAATGAAAATTCACTCTTTAACAAGTTCCTGCAAAAATTGGTCAGCCAAGTGGTGGGTTTCCCAAGGAAGTGGTATCTACCCACATAAACCGCCTGTAAATTCAACAATATTGGACAAGTTTTAAGTCAATATCAGCATTGCCACATACGTAACCAGTTTTGGGTGAATATTTTACCTAAATATTTTAGAGTGTTTGTAATTGTTATTTGGGAAAGGGTGGTTTACAGTGGTACAAGATTGTAAATTTATTTTCTTATGTCACATTTTTTCTAATTTTTTCGATGCCATATTTTTATGTTTTGGAGAACTGGAGAACTGCTGGGAGTCACGCCAAATTCATCGCTCCCAACCCTCAACCCGCCCCCCCCCCCCCCCGTATAGTTATCCCATTGAGCAAAATTTTAAGCATCCTTCAAACAAATTTAAAAAAGTCCTTTGCTAGAGTTTATTCTTTTTTCTTTTTTCTTTTTACTTTTTTTGACAATCCTTGCGTTCATCCAACCGGCCGTTCACTGTCCTCAATGTTGACCCTCAGTCAGCGACTTGCTGAAAATACTCCGTTACAAGTTGAAATTAAATTAACCACAGATTGTCACCACCTCTCTCCTATACCTCACATGTATTACGTTTTACAATTACCCAAGACATTTACGATGCCTCATTACATTCAATTTTACGATGAGTTTTCTTTACATTTTTTTTTTTCTTTCATTTCTCCTTAATGTACTCAACAGCACGTCATGTCCCGCATCGTTGACAGATACATAGCTGACAGAACGTCACATGAGCGTAATTTAGAGGGAGACATATCAATAGCAGATTTGAGGAACTTGAAAAACGACGTTGTTGGTTTGCGGTAAGTGTTTATCACATTCAACTTTAAACGTAAAGACGGTGGACACGAGACCCAGAGGGTCTCCGCAGCTAAAACGGGTTAAAACCTTTTAAGAGGTTACACCCATTTGCTTTCCGACTTAAAGGCCCAATTCTCACACCCCAAACAGTACCAATTCTCCTAACCTTCTTACTTAGGTCACTCCCATAATTGTCTGAAATTCATCCTCACCTAGACACAATCTCAGGTTATATTGCTTCAGGGTGAGCATAGAAAAGCTCAATGTGTATAGTCAAAACACTCTCAGCATAGTTCATGCTGTGAAATATACGCTTCGACACTGCATTGTTTGAATTGGCAGTCAATCAAAAAGCTGAGCCAATTGAAAGTTTCTGTTACCCCCTACAAGAAGTATAGTTTGGGGTGAGAGGATTGGCCCTTTAAACTCGGATTTTTTTTTTTTTTTTCAAAAAATGAAGCTATAATATAGAAACAGCTAATAATGAAGTTGCCCGTTATGTTTTAAATTGTAACTGAGACGTGTTGATTATTTCTTCTGAAACTTACTACTGTTTTGCTCAGATCACTAAATAATCTAGAATTTGGTGAAATTCAAATGCAATTGAATCGTATTATTCCTCAAATCATGGGCAACTCGATTCCACAGCACTAAGGATTGTCCAACCTGCCAATCGCCCTCGGCAGGCGATTGACTGAAAATCGGCATTCCATTGATTTATAGGCACTCCACTGATTTAAAATAGGCCGTCGATTGATTCAAAATCGGCATTCCATTGATTTCAATTCGGCCGTCATTTGACTTAATTTATTAGTCCATTACTTTTCGGTAGTCTATTGGCAGATTGGTGTACAATATGCATTCCATTGACTTAAAATTGACAGTTCATAGATTTCAAATCATATCTCACAAAAACATCACATTTGACTGAATGAAATTACTTACCTTTTTTGACATGGGATCTCTAAATGGGAAGTTCCCATGGAAACTTGCCAAGTCTAATAACTAGCATTTGAAAAAGGCAATTGAAGATATTTAAATGATTCACCCTTTGTAAGTAGTATGCAATCGTATGCCGTCGAATAAATCTTGGCAAACTGAAAATTGTAGCTTTGATGAAGCAACAAAAAGAAAGCCAATTTATCATCACTTCAAAATACATCACTTTTAGTACAAGGGTATGGAAATTCCCAGATGATTGGTGCTCTTTGATGGAAATCAAATTTTGAATATCTAAAACATTTGGATGATGCAGAGTAGCTTTCATATCTGAAAAAACAGATTTTGATTGTATACAGATTGAACATTGTGTGCTCACTTTAGGAGGACATGATATTGTTTGTGTCGGTACAAGCAGGCGTTTTATACAGTTACTTATATAGATGGGATATAGAGACACAATAACAAGAATGTGCTATTAAATGTCAGTCAACTAGATTAAATAGTTCAAAGTTTAAATTTATTTGAAAAGTATGCTTCAAGTTCAAGTTTGATTTTCCTTTTGTCGCCTCTTACGACAGGCGGGAAATACCCTGGGTATATTCAACCCCCCAGCCCACAGGGGGCAGTTAGGGGAGCTACAAATTGTACAGTTAAAGATCAAATTCTCTCACCCCCAAACAGTACCAATTCTCATATTCTCCTAACTGAAGCCCCTCCCACAATTGTCTGAAATTCATCCTCATCCAGACACAATCCCAGTTTATTGCTTCAAGGTGAGTAAAAAAAAACTCAATTTATATAATCAAACACTCTCAGTACCATTCATGCTGTGTAATATATGTTTTGGTACTCTGCATTGTTTGAATTAGCTGCCAGTCAAAGAGCTGAGCCAATTGAGAATTTTGGTACCCCGTACCAAAATTGTAATTTGGAGTGAGAGGTTTGGCCCTTTAAGAGAATTGTAAGTGTCTGGGATGACAACCATTGCCCTGTAAGATCCCTGAGTGTCTAGTTTCATGACTTGACGATTTCAATATTCCCTTATGTTAAAGAGAAATATAGCGTTTGTTTTACGAGGAAATTTCATCCTTTTAAAACCAATATTTATTGGCAAAGAGTGATAAATAATTACCAATGAGGAAGTATGGTAGCTTTCTTTTCAAGGAAGAAGATTCCCTCAGATAGAAATTCAGTTGTTTGTTGCTCAAACTAATTTGTTCACTCAAACTTCCAACATTTCAAAAGATGCAACCTCCATAACTCTTCTAGTGCATAATATTTTGAGGCGATGAAGGTATTGTTCTGGTTTATTGTTGAGATCGAATGATTTGAAAATGACTAGAAGCTATTTCCCTTTAATGATATGTTGGAGCATTTTACACGCAATATTTCCATTGAAATGGGGACCATCTGTATTCAAAAGAGATTACTAATTTGAGTGTGCAAATTCGATCATAACTGATGTTCGAAGAGTAACATGTGTTCCAGTGTACAAACAGTTTACTGTGTCCAGTGTGCCTTTAAAAATCCTGCAAACGCAATGAATGACTCCATTTTTCAAAGGTTAGATCTCAGTCATATTCAAATGTTGTAAAAATTAAAAAAAAAAAATAACTTCTGGCTGCGAAGATGCGAATTTAAAGAAGAAGTTTTAGCAAAACTTAGTTTTGACATGTGAGAGAAGAACTAAATCTACACAGTGTGATGTGATTTTCATTAACATGGGACATGTATTTCTCGCAACATCACCAAACGAAGTTGCTAGATTTGTGTTTCAAAGTGAGATTGAATGCAGCATAAATTATATAACTTCCTTACATTGACAAGGAATGCTTTGTTGCCCTATGTTTTTTCAGACTGTTGTGTTGACCATGACGTTAAATGGAGTAGGACCTCCCCACGAGGATCGCAAAGTTACCAAGTTTTTATGCCACTTAATATAATCACATTTTGATAATATGGGACTATTAGAGAGAAACCGGGCTGTAAAGTTTAAAAAAAGACTGTCCATAAATGTGGGGATATGATGTCAAATGTGCTTGCTTCAAGTTCACCGCTGAAAGTGTAACAAATTTACTTGCTCATATTTTGAAAACCACACATCGGATTTCAATGCAAATTCCACCAAAATGCTTAAAATAACCCTTCAAATATGTTAAGAACACCTTGGGTGA
This sequence comes from Holothuria scabra, assembly GCA_037179385.1. Lineage (NCBI taxonomy): Eukaryota > Metazoa > Echinodermata > Holothuroidea > Aspidochirotida > Holothuriidae > Holothuria > Holothuria scabra. Next base: position 28,865,808 of record CM074189.1, read on the forward strand.
TATTGTCATGATTTGCTTATGAGTATGGTGGGAAGTTGTCAACCTCAAGGTGTACAGGGTACCATCAGATTTGAAACTCCGTGGGTTGCACTCTTAGTATAGGCCATTTACAGACACATTAGACATCTAGGGCGCCATATTACAACTATCCCGTTTTACCCCTCAATAAATAACATTCGAACCTTTCAAAATATTCATCTGCGCAGAGACTGAAGCTTTTTGTCATTTTCTAAGTAGATTAGATTTTGTTTTGCTTTGACTTAATGCCTTTACATCGGTTTATCCAAAGGGACGGACCGGTAGGTACCCCGCGGAGCGGACTCGGTTTGTTCACTCCCCCTTCACAAACCACCGTCCGCCAAAAGGAAGAGGCCTGCGTCCAATTCTAGACGCAAACTTCATTACCATAATATGACTTATTAATGTCCTGCCTCATTTTTTATGTCATTGTTTTGAGCGAGTGTGTATATTCTTGTTATTGTAAACTGAACTAAGGACTAGGTTGAAACCTGGTCGGATCACTGCTGCGTTGCATAACCACTTGTCCAGTGGGTTCTACCGGGAAGTTAGCCTGCGTAGCGCCTTTGTGGATGCATCCCCCTTTAGGCTGCCGCCCATCAGAGCCTGCCGGCGATGGTCAGAAGTTTCGTTCAATGGGCCCAAAAGTTGATTGTCTTAATATTCATGAGCACTCACCACAATTGGTCTATTCCTGAGGTAGGCGGTGCTCAACGACTAAATCTAGGTAATGCTATGTTGAACACAAAGACGTTTAAACCAAACAAAAACATAGGCTTATTACGTCCGTTAAAGCTTTTACTTTAGATTTAAGTCTTGGTCATGGACAGCCCTTTTCAAACAAGAACAACTTTCATTTAATTAAGCGCTGTTCTGTGTGTGTGTGTTTCCTGGTTTGTACGTACTTGCACGGTACCACACCATACCAGTATCGAATAACATCGATCGCCGTGACTCCGTGTACTGTTGTACAATGGTCAAGTGTTTGCCTGTTAAATAAACATTAACAGCTTAGCTTCAACCAATCCACGTAGAGTTATGTAAATGAAGTTTCCGTAAGTTTTCCACGCAGTTGAACAGATTTGGTGTCCAACGCCGGCGGACGTTGATTTTTTCGTAGCGATGAGCTGGACGAAAAAAATTCGTCCGCTCGCGGGCTACCGGGAAGTTTGCTCTACGATGTCATATAAACTCTGTGGTTGGCATGGGCTACTGCATGATTTAAACGGGACCAAATATTGCCCTCTTGTGAATATTCACGAACATTCATCCATTCTCGAGGCCACATATCAATATTCTGAGACTATCTATGAATATCCAAAGAATCTGTTTGGTGTTCACTTTGGCAGACTTGGTGGGGATATGACTGAACAAGGAATTGCCCTACAGTCTGCTACGCAGGCAACCCGGGAGGAACAAACGAACTCTGAAAAATACTTTGCAATAGAGAAAAAATAATGACTTCAAATTATGCTACAGTTGTTGCAGAAGATTGCATCTGAGGGTACTTAAATGCTCAAAATTTCTCAGAGGGGTGGGGAAACACCAGCTCACCCTTCCCCCCCCCCCCCACCGGCGATCAAGCCCTGTAATTGGCCATCCCCAATGAAAAAATCATTGCTTAATCTAGCAATGTACACTAATAGGTTTGGTTCCCTTCAGAATTAGATATGGGCTTTACCAAACTATGTTATGACCTTTACGGGGTTCCCTTTAAAATTTACCTCCGAGTCCTTACCCGTCCTATATTTTCAAAAGTGAAACTATTGCGTAGCCAGAGTTCATAGAGGAATAGACCATTCCTATAAAACACGGGGGAAAATGAGAAGGGGTAAGACAGTAGAAATGTACCAAGCATCTATCTAATATGCCGCCATTTAACAAACCCTCCGTACACCGCAATTAGCCAAAGCTGGAGGAGACAACCCTCCTCCTCAGACTCTTCCTAGGATGGTGATCGGTCATCATTTCAATCGCTGTCTTTATTAAGCACCCTTTGTTTTTGTCTTGCAGGTACGAACTTTTCAAAAAACTATGGAACGTGAACGAGAAGTTGGAGCAACATTCTTCTGAGTCTGGAGAAATCCGTAAGGAAATGAACCACGTGAGCGGTGTGTTTGATACACTGGCGAAGAACAAGAATGAGATCGAAACGTACCGTGAGGAGTCAAACCGTCTACAAGAAATGCTCAAAATTGGAATGGAGAAACTGCCAGACATTCCTGAACTTCCGCAAGAGGTTGTTACCCTGAATAAACCGCTGTCACGGTCTAATACCACCGTTAATGAGATAGTGGACTTCTTTGAAACACTGGATGAGGATTTTCTGAACGAAAGCCACAGGAGTCTCCCACTACCGGGTAGATCTACAACCGGTAGGAAGAAAAGAAAATCGCGATTACCGAGGAGGATTCAAACGTCCCCCACAACGGGGAATTCCAAAGATTCTCTAGACTCCGAAGGAAGCATGGAATCAAAGGAAAGCGTCCAGTCTGAGATAACGGGGAGACATACGGTTCCGCCCAGGCCGAAGAGGAAAACATCCCTCGACCCTCCAAAAACAGCGAATGACCCATCGGTATCGAGTCTAAGTGATGATTCCAAAGAAAGTAATAAATCCCGGGTAAGTGCCAAGAGGACAGGTGTTCCCAAAAGGAGAGGATCCGTACAAACAGACACTAAAGCTGATTCACAAGTTAGGCCTTCTAAGTTGACAGCAAAGAGCAATCGCAGTCGGAGCAAATCTCCAAAATCTCCAAAAGATATACGCCTAGAGAAAGAGCAAGCTGCAACTTTGGAAACTTTCGAGCCAAACGTAAAAGTAAAGAGCGCCACAAAGAAGAAGCGTGATGGGGGCGCCGTGCAAACTGAGCATCCCGAAAGAAATGCTGATAGCGCTACTGGAACAAACAATTTGGATGAAGTTTCGGAAACACAAAAACAGCAAGAATTAGAAGGTTCGTCTAAGACAACAAATGATTCAGATGAAAGAGATAAGAAGTCCAGCAAACCCACCGATAAAGACAAAAAGCCAGTCACAAGAACTAAAAAATCAAAGAAAGCAGACGGAAAACCAGAGACACAAGCTAAATCAAAACTTCCCAGGCAATCGTCTATACCAACTAGGAAATAGTAATGACTATAAGATTAGAAGCCACTGTGCCTCTATTACCAGACTTTGTACAGTATATGCACGCGTCTAACCAATGGTGGATGTTCAACGCCCATTTGTTTGAACGACCAAGAACTACACGATCTAGCATCCAGTTCTATCCGGTTGAATTATCTGTGTGGGATTATCATTTACAAGGAAATCGCTATTCGTTTTGAAAGACCCATCCCGTAAGACCTAGCGCCTAAATGTGTACAAGATAATCTTGTTGAAGCAACTGAAAATATTTCCCAACTCTACATAATGAGCTAGTGCGTTTATCGGAAGGTCTGAGAAAGATTACCTTTTCCATGCTCGCTGTTCGGGTTGATGCTCGCCCCCTCCCTCGTTGATGAGCTTGGCACTGTTCCAGGCAAATGGTGGTACCCCCTACATTTCACTTTCTTCTTCTAAAGATTCATTTAAACCAATTGATATGTTCGAGTTTATACAAACGCATCCTGGAATATGTTCATTGTTAAACAATGGCATTGCCCTCTTGCCGGATGTGTAATACACATGCACCTGTAAGCGAATCAGAGCAGCCAGTGATGGCGGCGTTTAGTGGGGACTATCAAAATTAATTTTTCTCATTACTATTAAATTGTTTTGTTTACGTGGGATTCTAAACCCTCATATTTAGTGAAATCGGGGAACTCAAGGGTATTTTAGTGCACAACCATCCATGAGCATAGCAAGTACACAAAGAATTCGAAAGATAAAAACCGGTGTACCCAAGTTATAGACTACGACTAAAACAGACCATCACTTGTCTTTTCGATATCTTCTATATTTGTCTAGTGAAGTAAAGAGAGAGTTAGCAGCAATGAAGATATTTCATTTGCAAACTTACATACACTCCCTACATTCGAACAGATCTATACAAACCAGGAAGCATTTTAAGATGCCTCCTCACTCTATCGAGAATTACGATCATATTGAGGACGTAAACTGTTTTAAATATTGTCGGAACGTTTTGTAAGCCCGGCGTCACTCGGAATTATGACAAAAAAATCCCAGAATTTTTTCTTTGATTTAAAATGCAATATATTAAAAGAAGTAATTGGATGAATACCATACTAAGAATACAAATATTTCAAATGCCATTTTAAAGAGGCTCATTGAGTTGATATCGATAACTTATTGAGAGTCTCAAAGGGATACTACCACATAACAATGCTTATAGTTAGCATAACAAGTCAAGTTTCAAGTCCAAAAGTCACAAAAAAGCTTAAATTTTGAATTTTCTGGTGTCCTGACTTGTAACGGTTTTGTACATAATATGAAAAAGTGTCTGGTCTTGAATTTTTAAAAACTCATTTCAACCGTTAATTACTCACTCACGAAACGGTTATCTGTATGTAGGGTATGGGGATTGTCTAAGATTGACCATTTGTCATTGCTATGTGAAGAAAACTTAACAGGTTTGGAAAAATTTGTGGAATTTCATGAACCACTCAATGAGCCGCTTTAAGGGAAATAATGGACAATGAAACCAAAATATAGCATATTATCTGCATAAACTATGCAAAAGTGCCATGGCCAAACATGCGTCCAGAAAATTCAAATACTTCCAGAAATTCTTTTAGGGAGTGACATCTTAGATTGAAAACCAATTTCTCAACGTGCTGGGTGGTTGCCATATGGCGTCAACTGAAAAAATATACATCCGTTCCTGTGATACACGGTTTTACAGAAATAATCATTTACCAACAGTGTAGAGGCTGTTGTAAATTTCCAACCATAGCCTACAGAAGATTTGCATTTTACATAGTATAGCAGATAGCAAGGTCCTCATTTCGCTGCAGGTTACTGTTTGACACATCCCCCACATAACGATATCCCTCGGGTGCCCCGTGAAAAGTGTGGAAGGAAAATTTCAGAAGAGTCGTTCCCTCTGTGTCCCCTGCTCAACAAATCTTGACTTGCCCCACTACCCAGCCGTCTGACAGTACGACACTTTTAAGAGCTATTTAAGCTGGAAGCAGGGGGTGAATGTAAGACAATTAATCATCCACTCCTTTTTTTCACAAAAGAGACTTACGATTTGCAGTTTGTTCTAGCATTATCCATTCTTTACATTAACTTTGCCTATAAATTGGCTGCACGGGTATTAGTTTACTCGACTCTTGCTATGACGGTTAACGTAAACGACTGTATTTTGTACCTGCAACAAAACCCAAAACATCATAATTCATTTTGGAAGACAGATAGCCCGTGGAACGGACGAAGTCTTATCGTTCAGCTTATCGCCACGAAAAACCTGAGGAGACGATAGCAACAAAGAAGATACGCATGCTAGAAGACAAACTGACCAAACAGGTCGCCTTGAAAGGATACGGAAGTTCAAAACTTTTAATTTGTATTCGTGTCGTGAACAAGGTGCCCACCCCGGTTTAGCCTAAAATACCCCATCGTATGTCATATCCTCACGGCCATCCAGGAACCATTGAAAGCTCAAGATTGGGCAAGAACTCTGACCAGCCTACAGAAAACCAACGGTTTCCGTTGGCTAGACACAGTATTGCATGATAGGTAAAACATTGTTAACCAATCAGAACCACGCTCGTCAGATCAGGATTTCCTTAAATTTTATTTCAAATTCCCCGAAGTTTGATCATTATTAATAGGAAAACCTTCTTTCTACATGATATTTTTTATCAATCATGTATGGGGGACATATACAAGAGAAGGTCAAAAAGATGCACACCATACATTTTCCAAATAAAGTTGCCAGCTTCCTCGAATATTGCACATGGATGCCGGAAAGAGTGGAAACATATTTCAGGTGTCTCCGTCAGCTGGTCAGCCCGTGTACGTGAGCCTAACTTGTTGAGTTGTACTGGGCTAACCGCGTACAAGTGCTCAAATAACTTTTTATCCAGCACTTGACTTCAAGAGGCTTCGATGTGTACATGCCTGCGAGTGCAGTTTGTCTACTGTACTGTAGGAAGAAGGAAGCACTCGTCTCATAAACTGCGGTTGCCGACCTGAACCTGACCTGAACAGGAAATTGTGTCACACTATCAATTTGAATTCTGACGTCAAAGAAGTAAGATGACATTTTTTTCATGGTCTGCACATACTACCAATTTTTTCAAATCATAATACAGAACTGCAATTTTTTCAGCCCATATGACGGGAGTATCAGGCTTATTTTTTTAAAAAATGTACCTTAAGTTAAAAGTTTTAAACGTATAATTTTAAAGGTTCCAGCATGAATGAGTCTTACTCATACAACTCCTATTGTTATAGATATTAAGTGCTGAAGTGTATTCAATTAATTAAAAAATAATCCGTTGTAGAATAGTTTATGAATTTCTTTGTCTCATGATCAAATGAGGATCAAAATGCATTGGGGCTTAAAGTGTAACATACTTTGAATGAAAACATAGCCGTGTGAAACGGGGGAAAGGTTGCAAGCCCAAACCCCTCTTTTTTGTTTTCCTTTCAAATTTTACAACCAATTTTCTCCCCAGCAATCTCATTTTTGGAATGTGATTTTATAAGAGGCATTTGAATTTGCTAAATCCCTTTGGGGTCGTGAAGCTTGAATTAGCTCGAGTCAGTTTTCCAGTTTTATTGCTACCTCATACCGACTTATCGAAATGGTGTTCACATGGTACCAAATGAGGGAATGATTTACACCAGATAATAGGAAAGAATTTTATATCAAATATTGGGATCATATTGGTAACGAAATATTGGCTAGATATTTATTACTCATTGAATATATACATACAACATACAACATGTGAAAATAATTGCGTATCGGAGGTTTCCTCAATTCAAAACTGATATATAGGATATGATATTTATATGTCTATCAGACTGATAGTTACACAAAATGTATCATCACTGCTGGTGTTCGTACATACTAAATAAACTTTTGATGTATTGTTCAAATGTTGACTCAATATTTACAAAGGAATACCGACTTAACCGGAATTGCTTAAATATATCGAATATGAGGACGGTAGAGTTGACGGTAAAACTATTTAAACAGACATTGAAATGAACACTCACTTATTCTTATAAAGTGCAAATATAAAAAAAAAGAAGGATGCAGTCATAATGATAACACATGACAATTTTTCAGTTATAATGTTTCTGTTCCTGTAATAATGTCAACACATGTGTTTCTTACAGACAAAATGTATTTATGGACTTACGTTTACCCTCATGTGTTATTTCAAATACAACCCAACGGTCGGTAATTGTTTATTTAAATTTGGCATTTTTTAATCATTTCGCATGATTTTTTGATTTTAACGTCTTGATATAAATCAAGACGTTCCTTTGGTAATTTGTTCTATATTGACTTCATTTTCACACCATTGTGTATCAGCCAACGCTTCTTTCATGAGACAACTACAAAATGATCACTACTAAGTTCGTAAAAGTATAACAAAAGAGTTGTTATGTCTATAATATCCGAGAATAAGTATGTTTCTAACTGATAATTTTACAATAGACCTTATGCATTTGATGTCACAATACAGTACGCCCTCTATTGGAGGAACAACAAAACGTGCGTGGTGTCCACCGATTTATATATGACCTGCACCGTGATCAGTAGTGCAGCCCCAATTAACCAAAACCTTGCTGAATCGGGCAGACTTCGACGGCTTAGTCGGGAATAAATTATGCCCTAGAGTGGGATATGTAGTCGGGCAAAAGGTCACCGCCTCCTGAGAGAGAGCTCTGTATGACCATGGCCACGGCCAGTGACGTCAGTGGAGACGTTACTAATTCATAAGTCGTGATCGACTATTGCAAAAAAGATGTAAAAGAAAGTCAAAACTCAAAATCATTCAGGGACCTTGCACAAACAACGTATGGAAAACATTCATTAAGCACAGGTGAGCAGAAGCTGAAGTTCTCCTCAAAGTACTACAAATTTATGTATCACACTGTGTTTTGACGTTACGGTAGCAAGCGAGAACCATGAACACTATTTTATTATGGTTCTCGTTGCATACTTAATTGAAAAAAATATCATAAATTGTTTTTTAAGTGTATTACAATGCTTTTATAGTTAAATCATATTCATTCAACTCCGTTTTCATACCTGTTTTCCATTTCTCTGGCATTTTAAATGCTGAAGATGATTCAGATAGTTTGAATTAGTGGGTTGTGCATTGACTTCAAGTTGTTGATTTTCGCTCGGAAAATCTGTCTTTGTTTCCTTTTGAAACAAAAAATGTTGTTATATGGAATTAACTAACCTCCCTAGATTTTTTTCAGCATATTACAGATGAATAACCACATTAGGTCCCTGAGCTGTCAGGGCTCACACAATCTGATTGCTTACCGTTGGCACAAAGTCCCTTTCTAGAGTTCACCGAATATGTGGATCTCTGAGGAAGAGAGTTTTGTCAAAACTAAATACTTATGGAGGAGTTCTGTTTTCTTGGAAGCTGCGTCCTCAAAAGACAAGCTATAAAATGGTCAACCAACCTCTCAGTCTCTAGACAGACTTCTCATTATGTATATATCATCAGTGACTGAATTAATCTGAATGAAATGAACAGATAGACATTTCTTCAAATGATCTTAGCCAAAACATCGGATTAATAAGCATTGTTGACAAACAAGGTATTCCTTGATTGCCTGTTGCCACTGTATTCTATCGACTGTAGTCTTTGTTGGTGTAAGGGATATCCCGGATTAGATTAGGAATTAGGGCTATCAGTAACCAGTTAAGAAATTTCTTGTAAAGCAGTGCTCATAACACTGAAAGGTCGAGAGGAACGGCGAAAATGCATGCAGTGGCTTAAATAGAAATGAAAATAAAAGAAACTCAGTTATTGAAATTGTACAAGAATGACGTCACAAAATGTTGCGCACTTTACCATTGTTAAATTGAACGAATATACTTCAGCATTCTTTAATTCAACTTAAGACTGCCCTTGATCATTCGGACTCATTTTTCACGAGTTATAAAAGTGTTTTGAAATTGTAAGTGGGATCACTCTTGCACTTCAAAATGCCTTAAGTTTTTAGATCTTGTTTAGACCTAGTGACTTTTGTATAAGACATGTACCGTGTAGTAAGTAGATGGAATTTTACGGCCCAGTTTTTAACCAACAGTTTCAAGTCGAGCCGGCCAGGGCCTTTTTTCCAGTCGTTGCTAACTGGCTTGTTTTCCCTACTCCATTGCTTATGCTGAGAACCAAGCATAAAAGGCAGTAGGTTACGTTTTTAAGGTCTTCATTATGCCCGACCGGGACTCGAACTCCCGACCTCCTGATTGCAAGTCTCATGCTCTAACCACTTGACCATGCAGTCGGTCGGTACCTTGTGAGACAATTGTATTAAGGCATCCAGATTATAATTAGCATTATACGAATCTCTATCGCAGGACATACATGTATTTTCTAAAGAAATCCTGACTAAAAGAAATCAGAATATTTGTTACAGACACAAGTGTGATGGACATAATGAAACTAGGTTAAATTTTCACCAGTATCTCTGTAGCATGGCTCCTGGCAGTAAAAGGAATTCTTACGAAACTAAGCCAAGAAATAGGCGACAGATACAAGTAAAACTATAACAAAGGACAGTGCGGAGTCCTCTGAAAACCGCTGGGGACAGTTCCAACTCTGCAAAGCGTCAACATCATTTACCATGTGGTGAATGTATGATTTGGACCCAGCACCCCCCCCCCACCCCACCAACCCCCCCCCACACACACACACACACACAGACTGCAGACCTGAAAGTTTCTGGTTATAGCAAAAATGGTCACAATATTAGGGTTTTTTTCATGTAAATCTCCTTGTTAAGTTAACAGATAGATCAATGTTAAGGTTTTTTTGATTAATCAATGATTATAAATCCTGGATAAAAATGTTGGAACACCCCCATCCCTCACTGACTGCAAAATGTTGGAAAATGATAAAATCAACAATCAATTTTAAGAGTACTACTTTATCGAACGAAACACTGTTCTTGAGGAATGGGTAGGGGACGAGGCTTTCCTTAATAGTACAAGAAAACATCGTGGATACTAAAATGGAGACAAAGGGTTCCAACAGTTTTGTCAAATGCCGTTGTTGAGTTTAACCCAATATCCTATACCTGCGATCATGCATGCAGTAATGCATCCAGCTTGTGCTGTTAAAGTGTATACTGCAAGTCAAACGATTCAAAACTATATGCTAAACAGCATGAAAAATGAAGTCAATAAAAGTGAATAAATTTCAACATTTTATATCTTGGCTCAAGAATGCCCTGTGGGCATGGAAGTTCGACTGGTAGAGTTTATTTTTCATGCTGTTTAACGTATATTTTTAAAATGTTTGACTTGAGGTACACCTTAAGATGCGCGTCCAAAAGTCCGTCCACACTTCGCGACGCGACTTATTGCAGCAAGACTGTCTTGTCGTGGTGAGCGGCTGACGACTAATTTTAAGAGCATAGTGTCTACATTATGCAAAAGGTGGCCGGCCCAAGAAGCTATTCAAGCAAAAATCCAAACTTTTAACGTAGTTACTCTTTACTTATTACGTTGAAGAGACAGAAGTGTGTTTTATCTATTTCATTTAACTGATCTTCGCGGACTTCATTCCAGAAGTTTGTCACTGTTGTCAGTTGCACGTTTCATTTTCATGCGACCGAACACAGTCGGTCACATGAAACTGGGTCTGCGTGCAACTAGTTGCGAAGCATTCCACACTTTGTCTGTTTGTAACGAGCCTGAACAATCTCTTTGAAATGAGTTGCGTCGCATCGAGTCGCATAGTATGTACGGGGCTTAATTCTTCACTAAATGATCCAAAAAGTGAAAAACCATCGCAGATTATGTGTAACGCTTAAGTAATACAGAGAGAAGGGTTATTCTACAGAGATAAATTTTTGTTTTGAAGTTATTGATACCTTTGCAATACTCAAAGTGTAAGATGTGGAATGATTTGAAAAAGGCTTTGTTATATTTTGGGGACATGCAGTCTTTGCAAGGTATTGCTGACGAGAATATTTTCACATTGGTAGCAACTATACTCCTTCCTCATCATGATAATGCAATGTAAATACGACATGGTCCTCTGCTTATACGTTGTTATTGAGAGTTTTAACTTATAATAGACGGAGTATCCACAGAAACAATAAAAGTGCATGAATTGCCGAGGGAAAATATAAAATTCAATTGCAAAATTTATTTTCCATACTTGTCTCAATATCTGGCTTTTTTTAAATATTTTAGACTCTAGTTGTTGTTCCTCCACATATTTAACATCGCAACTCATTTCATGTTTTGTGACTTTCCTGAAAGAGCTGTTTTCAACCCCATCAGTAAATGATCTTAGTGGGGTGTGTCTTAGTACTGAAACCCTTTGACCATTTGTGCAGGAAATGACGTTTGCGAACTTCAAGATGCGTAATAGAGATATATCATGGAAGTACTACCTCATATATATTAGACGTGCATCCACTGAGATCCTAAGGATGGTTTCCTAATGGTCCAGCAAAGCAAAGCAAAATAAACATATACCCCAAACTGAGACTCTAATTAGTGCAGTCGCACGCGGTGTAATAGCTGTGACCGTTTGACAGTAATTTTCACCGATGTATTCGATTCGCTTTGCGTTGCTTTGCTGGAGTTGTGAAGGTTTAGACAGTGACTACAAAAAATGGGTTGATGCGCACTGTTTAACAAGGTGTTTCTTGATTGGCTGTTGCCATTGTATTGTATCGATTGTATTCTTTGTTCGGGTTAGGTATTAGGTTAGGGATTTGGGCTATCGTTAGCCAGTAAGGAAAATTTTTGTTAAACAGTGCCCATCGGCCCCCAAAAATGGGTAGATGCGCGCTGTTTAACAAATTTTTTCTTGATTGGCTGTTGCCATTGTATTGTATCGATTGTATTCGTCGTTCGGGTTAGGGATTGGGTTAGGGATTAGGGCTATCGTTAGCCAGTAAGGAAAATTTCTTGTTAAACAGTGCTCATCTCCCTCCCCCCCCCCCCCACCCCGCAAATATAAAAAAATAGGGTGACAATTCCACATTTTTGCACTGTTAAAAATCCCTGTAAATTTACGGAACAAGTAAGGAAAGATGGTTGAAAAGTTTTGCAACAATGTGCCATTGCTTTCCGTAATCTTTCTTTCGTTAATTAACACCGATTTTTAACAGTGTAGCTTGACCGAGGTTAATAGACCTGACATTTTGTTAAAACAAACGCGTGCAATTATTTGGGAAGTAAGCCCGTAGACAGCAGGGGGCGGAACGTTCGAACGACCCACCCCAACTTTAGGGAGGTCCATTTTTCCAGATAACAGATATTGTATGGTTTCTTTCCCAAAAAGTGGTGTTCTGTGTGGAATTCCTGGGGGAAAAGGACTTCTGTTGTGTTCAAAAGTCCTCTAAAATGCTCCAGATTGCAGAATTTCAAACTTTTCCGGTTAAGCATGCCCCGTATCGCTAGAAAATGCATGCTTACGGCACGCGCCAGGGGCCTCCGTACTTGGAAAAAGGTCCACATCTTGTAAAAAGGTCCACACCTTGGAAAAAAGACCCACCCCTCCACACGGGCTGGCTACGGGCCTGGGAAGACGATATGAACTTGCATAAATCCAGTGTACCTTTCACAAGAAACTATAGAATTGAATAGGCATGATGTTGCAAAAATCCGGTTTAAACATTATTAGGGATCCTCCGAGACAAAAACAAATTTTGAAGCATCGGTACAACCTTTTATAATTCAACCTGAAAAGGACGTGACAATACACGGGTCTTAGTGTAGTGATGAGCTGTGTACCGTACATTTCGTGCTTACGCTGGGAAAGCTATGCGCGTGTTGTTCCCTGGAAGACCGCGTGTTTGGTCTAACGGTAGAGCATTCGCCTTTCAAGCGGAAGGCTGAGATTCGATTCCCAGGTCGAATCATACCAAACGCTCTAAAAATGGAACCTACTGCCGTTGTGCGTGATGCTCCTCATAAGCAATGGAGTAAGGAAAACAAGCCAGCGAGCCACAACTGGAAAAAGTCCGTGGCCGGCTCGACTGGAACCAATAGGCTGGAAACTGGGCCGTAAAACTCCATCTAACTCCCTGGAAGAAATTTTCCTTTAGGAGTAGAAATAAATGCCCCGTGGAGCGAACAAGATTATTTTCCGTTCAACATATCGCTACGAAAACGAACTAAAAGGGGACATCAGTCAATGCAGCTAAACCACTTCAGGAATAAAGCACGGCTTTGGCTTTCGGTTCTCCACAGGATTCTTAGAAGTGGTCTTTGTACAATAGAAAGTACGTCCTACTGTAGTCCCGACTCTTTCGTTGTGTGGATCACCTTAAAAAGTCGTTGCTTGTTCAGCTAAGGCTTAATCCTCAGCTTACCTTTTCAGCGACTCGAAGCTGCAGTCCCTAAGAAACTGTATGTATGGGCGGCTCGGTGATGTAGCCCATATAATGAACATTTAGGGTGGCTTCGGTAACAGAAAGTTATGTAACGAATTAATCATGTGATTATGGAAAAATACATGATATGAATCTTGTGTGCACTATGGATGAAGAGAATCCTGCCTCTCATTGGGGTAAGTAATTTGTAAAATGTGTTATTTGCACTAACAGTTTAATTAGAGAGACCTTACAGTCGAATTGGAAAGCTTCCTAATCATAGACGTGTGAGGTAAGCGACATGGGAAGATTACCCCCCCCCCCCCTCCCACACACACACACAACAGAGCACCTCGTAATTATTTAGGCAAATACATGCAGGGAAAATACCGCAGCCACGGTCACATTTTCATGAAATTATCCGAACGAGATTACTCTACTACACATTCGGGCAGCCCATGAAAAGTTATTATTCGTGAGTTACACTTGTTCGTAGTCTTGAGCAATAATTGCCCGAAGTGGTAGAATTATTAACTAAGATTTGTCACACATTTGCTCGAAAATGAAAAGCATAAAAGTCAGGGTAACATTACCATGAACGATAAAAAAAATATATGTATATAAAAAATTGAGCCACGTTTGGGAGCTTGGTTTGAAGACTCTTAAAAAATGTGGGTAAATTTTGGACCAACTTTTAACCAACACTGTGGCAATACATGTCCCACCAACTGTTGGTCAAATATTAACCAATCTCGTTTGGTTAATTGCTTTACCTGTTGTTGGGCAATTTGTTTTACCCAATATGTAGTGTCAGATAATGGGCCAATCGTATAACGAAGGCTTGGGTAGGGGATCTAGCTGATAGTTGTGTAGCTCCGCACAAGAAAAAAAGTTCACAGAACTCATAAAGTTGATTAATTCTTCTTGATTATTATTGATTCCATTTCTTCTTCCTTCAAAAATTATCGTTAATCAGAAGCCGGCAAAAAGGTGACAATTACTATTTACAGGTGAGTTAGTGCATCGTCTTAGAGGTCTGCAGCACAACTGACTAGCTGCGGGCTGCGGGGTTTCCTAATGCGTTCGAGCCATGAGGGCCATGCGAGATGACAGAACTAAAAGCTGTAACCCGATTGGATAAAAGTTGTGACGCACACCTAAAATGAATATTATAAATATGATGAAATCATATCAACCAATGAGGAGGCTGCAAGTGAGTGAAATTGGCCACACCTCAAAAATATGGGTTACAGCGTGCACGTGGAACTACGGCAATGTCAGATGTGATATGTCACGTCCACTGGTAACACGTGACGGGAAACTGGAAGGGCCCTGGGAATCTACAACAAAAGGAAGGGAGCGTTGCTCGTAAACAACAAGATGGCGTCTGCTAAAGGTCATGAAGAGTGCACCATACTACATAACAGTAGAAGTGTGAAAAATATTCAACTGGCCAGTTGGGCAAAATATTGCCAATTATTAGTAAAACTATCAATTTCTCCTTACCCAGAAGGTGGGTGTTTTTTCATTGTTTCACCTTTTATTGTAAAACGCACACTGGAATATTTCTGGGAAGGTACCCTCTACAAGTCCTAAAAGTTACGGGCATTGATACTTTTTCTTAAAGGGGAAACCCTCTCACCCCAAACTACACTTCTGGTATAGGGGAGTACATGAACACTCCATTGGTCTAGCTTTATGATTGACTGTTAGTTGAAACAATGCAGATTACCAAAGCTTATATTACACAGAATGAACTGTACTGAGAGTATTTTGAAATGTAAATAGAGCTTTTCTATACTCACCCTGAAGCAATAAACTGAGATTATGACTGGATAAGGATGAATTTCAGAGGGACTTAATTTGTGGGAGGGACTTAAAGGGCCAGACCTCTCACCCCAAACTACAATTTTCCTACGGGGGTACCAAAATTCTCAATTGGCTCAGCTCTTTGATTGACAGCTAATTCAAACAATGCAGAGTACCGAAGCTTATATTAAACAGCATGGACGGTACTGAGAGTGTTTTGGTTATATAAATTGAGTTTTTCTATACTCACCCAGACGCAATAACTTGAGACTATATCTAGATGGGCATCAGCTTCATATAATTGTGGGAGGGGCTTAAATAAGAAGTTTAGGAGAATTGGTACTGTTTGGGGTGAGAGAACTGGGCCTTTAAGTCCTCCCGACCCTCTGGCAAAGGGCGGTTCGGCGAAACCAAACTTTAAACCGCTTTCAAAGGAGCTATTACGTCCACTGGAGGACAATACGTACGTGACCAACCCCACGGCCCTCCGACCATTTACATCATTGGTCTATTATGTATGGCTCCTTTCTAAACAGGATGAAAAGAACACGGACATTGATAATGCTAGCAACTTTAAAGAGTAGTAGGTTTCAATTGGGAATCCATGTTAGGCTGTTATGTACTTTCAGGGACATTTATTTATTATTATGAACTCAGACTAAACATGCACGTTTCTTCATAACATTCATGTTATCCCTCTTTGTGCTGTATTGTACAACTGTGAAGCATGATTTTCTACAGGAATTTACCTACGGCAGCTTCCATTTATTTCAATAAGACCTCCATTAGGTAATGAACACCAATTCCATTTAAGAAAATCAGTATGCTCTTTTCGAATGGAAGGTATATTAACACGGTGGTCCAATAAATTTCATAGCATTTATACATCGACTTTCCTCTTATTGTCTTAGAATAATTGCCACAATGTACGTAAACGTTCTCCAAAGATATTTACTGTGAATGTTAATAATTAGAAATAGCAGTTACATTAACCAGAATGCAAAAATGCATTGAGGTTTCGATGATACATACATGCTCTTTTCAATAAAATGCTACATTTCTTGTAACAACTGGTGACCCAAAATAACCTTTGTCTCCACCTGTAAGTAACTGGTTTTTCTTTTAACCAAAACATTTCTATATTCAAAAAGCCAAATTTCATACTGTGCCTTAAGATATTCTGCAAACAAGGTTTTCAGAGTCTGATGTCAGGTGATATCAGATAACCATTGACCTCCACCAAAAACAACAGGTACTATACAGCACTTTCAACTCACCATAACACATCCACATGCTAATTTGGAAATCCATCCAAGTTTCCTACCTTGAGATATCCCATTTTGACAAGTTTTTCAAAGTTTGACCGATCATGACCCCAGATGTCCTTTCACCTCCACCAAAAAAACCTTATACAGACCATCTTCTCACCATAATTCATTCACACACTAATTGTGAAATCCATCCACCTTTTGTACCTTGAGCTATCCTAAACAAGTTTTTCTGAGTTTGACCCCTATGACCCCAAAATGACCTTTGACCTCTACCAAAATCAATAGGGTTCTTCCTTACATCATAACGCATCAACATATCAAGTTTGAAATCGATCCAAGCTTCCTACCTTGAGATATTGTGTTTAAAAAAATTTCAGGATTTGTCCCCTTCTGACCCCAAATGATCTTTGACCTTCACAAAAATAAAAAGGATTCTTCTTTACATCATGACGCATCACCATATCAAGTTTGAAATGAATCAAAGTTTCCTACCTTGAGATAAAGTGTACACCAGGATTTCGGGATTTGACCCCATGTGACCCCAAATGACCTTTGACCTCCATGAAAATAAATCGGGTTCTTTCTTACATCATAACGCATCAACCTATCAAGATTGAAATGAATCCAAGTTTCCTACCATGATGTATCATGTCAACAAGGATTTCAGGGTTTGACCCCATGTGACCCCAAATGACCTTTGACCTCCACCAAAATATGTCGGATTCTTTCTTACATCATAACGCATCAACATATCAAGTTTGAAATTGATCCAAGTTTTCTACCATGAGATATCATGTAAACAAGGATTTCAGGGTTTGACCCCACGTGACCCCAAATGACCTTTGACCTCCACCAAAATCAGTAGGGTTCTTCCTTACATCATAATGCATCAACATATCAAGTTTGAAATTAATCCAAGTTTTCTACCATGAGATATCATGTAAACAAGGATTTCAGGGTTTGACCCCACGTGACCCCAAATGACCTTTGACCTCCACCAAAATCAATAGGGTTCTTCCTTACATCATAGCGCATCAACATATCAAGTTTGAAATTAATCCAAGTTTTCTACCATGAGATATCGTGTAAACAAGGATTTCGGGGTTTGACCCCACGTGACCCCAAATGACCTTTGACCTCCACCAAAATCAATAGGATTCTTTCTTACATCATAACGCATCAATATATTAAGTTTGAAATTAATCCAAGTTTCCTGTCTTGAGATATTGTGTAAACAAGGATTTTGGTTTTTGACTCCCTGTGACCCCAGATGACCTTTGACCTCAACCAAAATAAATAGGGTTCTTCCTCTTAATATGGGGTATCTGTGTACCAAGTTTGAGAACTGTCAGATCTTCCCTTCTTAAGATATCGTGTAAACAAGCAAATTGTCACAAACACACACACATACGCACACACACACATACACACTCACACCCACACGCACATACACACCTACATACACACACACACCATCATGAATGCAAAGGTTTCTCTTTTCATCGAAACCAAAAACCATTAATTGGCGGCTCGTCGTTTGGTACAAGAAATTCACATAATCATTCAACCAACGGTGGTCAATAAGTTTCTCCAGTTATTTTGCCCAATATTGGGCAAATCTTAAACCACCCTCTACATTGCCCAGAAGATTTTACCCAACTTTTTTAAGAGTGTAAGTAAGAATCAATCCCGTGCCTGTTTCTAAGTTGTTGTTGTTTTTTTTTTTTTTTTTATGAAAACGTTGCCCGAAAAGTACAGAAAACGTCATATTCAATGTAATATTTCCATGAAAAACCAAAACGATTAAAAAGGTTTGCGAAACACTCGTACAGGTATGGAAAAACATTAATTTCCCCTGCACCACTTCGTAACGTACTCTTGAAATACCTTTGCCTTAAATATGGAATGTGCGGGTAAGGGCTGAACCTAAAAGGGCCGGCGTTGTTTTCAATTGTCGATACCGGGACAGACTGGATGGTGCTCAGGTTAACGCGGAACAGTAGTTCGTCGATTCTAGGGCCCCGATTGTCGGATTCGCACAACCAGTGCAACAAATCGGGTAGGTTGTTTTTTATAAATTACACATAATGATACAATGTTCGCCCTCCAGAAACTTTAATTTTGAAACAAATCGGAGGGAAATGCTCCTGGTATGGTATTTTATCCCTCTCCTGACTTTATCCGTATGTAAGATACGGTATCATGAGTGTTTTATCGCTAAACGACGTCGGACGAAGAACTAGATAAACGACTCCATTTTCTACGAGCCGACGTAACCGACGTCGATATGTAAGGCTGAATGGCGTTCTTTACTGTATCCATGCTCCCCATTGCATATAGTGATCAAGCAAAGAACGTTCCGTAGCGTATGCTACGAAGAGGTGCAAACGATAAAACAAGTTATATAATTGGTTAATGTCTAAAACAACCGTAGATTTGTCAAACAGCCCACGCGATTGGCCCTTTTTAAGGTATGTTTCGATCTTAGGAATTTGGATGTTAAAATCATCTGTGCTAAATAACGTAGCCTACCCGAGTTGTGTGTGTGTAAAAACAAGACAAGGTTTACTCTTTTTAACTTTTAAAATACATACTGTTTTTGGCCCTGTTTGTGTTCTCCGTTGTCCTGCCTGTCAGTAGTTGTATTGAGTTGGGATAAGGCATTAAATAAAGTTTATATTGTTCAACTCTACCTTGTTGTACTGTTGTGTTGTGTAGCATAGCGTAGGTTTTCTTACAATCGTGTCCGGAACTGACGTTTTATTCTATAACTAAAGATGAACGGTAAGAGTTAAAGCGTACCTCAAGTCAAAGAATTTGAAAATATATATTAAAAAGCATGAAAAATGAATTGTAACAGTTCAACTCCGATCTTGATAGGACATTCTTGAGCCGAGAAATAAAATGTTGAAATTTATTCACTCAGATTAAAATGGTAAATTGCGCAATTATATTTTGTGATGCCATTGTTGTACTATTAAATTACAATCTTTATATTTCTTTGTTTTTCTGAAAGTTACTACACTATGCTCAAGGTGTGATAGCACACATACTCTTATGGGGTGGTATCACGGTAATTTACTAAGTCCTCTCTGTGTAAAACGCTATGCAAGCAAAGGAAGTGCTTAAAGACATAAACACGTTTTTAATTTCAATGGAAAACAAGGCAGTTAATGTGAGTTGTACAACAAGAAAATCACAAATCATTGCGCAATGGACTAATATATTTTTAGTGAATAAATTTCAGCACTTTAAATCTCGGCTCAAGAATGTCCAAGAAGATGGGAATTGGACTGTTTGAATTCATTTTCGTGCTGTTTATTTGCATTTTTATCATTTTCTGACTTGAGGTACACTTTAAGGCCATATTCCAGGTCTTACAAGAACGGAAAAAAAATATTCCTTACGGTGTCCTCCAAATACCTTTGTAATATATGAAACGTTATTTGGTGCATGCGCCGGAATGTAATGCCCAAACACAGTACCAAGTATTTCCACACTCACTGTAAAAATGTCTGTACCTTTACGTAAGATAAAGAAAAACAAAAGAATGCATAAAAAGTGCTGTCGACTCCTTGCCAGCAATTTTAAGGTGTGTCTTTTTTGCTTTTCTGAATTATTTTCTTCTGGAATTTTACAAATTGTTGCAATATAGCAGACATTTTTACAGTGATACTTCTTCAAAAGAAAGACAGTGCTGTATCTGTCTTTCCCTTGAAGTTCTAATTACTAACAAGTTCCAATTTCAAAATGGAATTTCTGAAATCCATATCTTCTCACCAGTTTTATCAATATGTCTGTTTTTATTGGATTCTTGACGACAAGTGCCACTTTCGGCAACAACCCCTAACCTATTTTCCCACACATGCGACAAATAGTTATTCCGTTCATCCCTGGGCCAACAACTTGAGGATTTGTCGCACAGTCGCACCTGCGACAAAGAGTCAGTTCTTGTCTAAGGGAATACCATTCTGAAAAACAATCCCAGACTCTCATTGCAGGCACTCGTGGAAGAGTGAATTTTCCCTCTTCTTCTAGTGAATTTCACTCTTTTTGGAGTGAGTTTTACTCCTCTTGGAGTTAGTTATCACTCTAATGTAGTGAATTTACACTTTTCACTCTATCAAAGAGTAACTAAGTTCACTCTTTTGATTTTAGAGTGTAATGGTCTCGTATTTTGCTGTAATTTTGTCAAAAAAGCAACAAGTCATACACAACCAGCTGTTCATATAGAGATTGACAATCCGTTTTGAAAATGTGGAACTTATTAACTGATATTAATACAAAATAACTTCACAGTTGAGTTTTGTCAACTCAAAACTTCGGTGCTACGTATTACATTCAAAACTCGATGGATACTAAATTTAAACCTCTGGGAGTTTTGATTTTTTTTCCTCAAAGAAAGACTTCATACGTACGCTCTTGTCTGGAACGAAATTTACTTTAAACAGGCATGTGTGGTTAGGGAGGTGTAATTACACCTTTAAACGAGTGGGCTTAGTGATCACTGCTAATAAGTAGCATAGCCAGGATTGTGTAATAAGGGGTTTTGGATCACGACATGAGGGAAAAGTCTAAGGGGAGGGGGAAAATTGCCCCTTATTGTAGGTGTTTTTTGCATTGCAAGGTTGGGTCATGGGGGTTGAGCCCCCCCCCCCCCCAAAAAAAAAAACCACCCCTGTGGCCTCGCCGCTGCTGCTAAAGAGAGGGGCGTTCACCAGGAGTACGTCTAGTCAAAATTCACTCCAAACGGGGAGATGTCTCACTTATTGTATGTGTGTTTATGTATCTTGAGGAAATATTCACTTTCATAAAAAGTGTTCATTCTAATGAATTTCTCTGTTTTGTCTCTGTAATTTAATCTTTGATACAGTCTATGCAGATATGACTACCTGTAAATGTCTGACACACACCTTTCTAACGCGATATGGCATTCTTGCTATCAAAGTATTTTTTCGTAAAATGCTGGTCGCTTCATCTCACATTGAAGCAACCGTGGACCGTACACTACGATACGCAAAGTAAATTAAAACATTATATTATACTGCCTGCTTGCCTTGAGCTGCTCTAGTATCCTTTGTTTGGAAAAATATCCACCGAACCTGTACAGTTACGAGCAAGGTCTAGAAGAATTGGGAGAAGAACTGAGAATTGGTATGCGGGTTGACCAAAGCTGCAATCGCTGATACTGTATCAGTGTATATTGGCCAAAAAGTAGGTTAAAGTAATAGAGCACGCAAAGCTTTTATCTACGAAAACTCTGGTCTTTGTTTACTTGTGAGGCACTACTGATTATTCCTTTTTCCAGTTACCCATGCAGGCTCATAGTGAATGGGAGGGGCGGCAACCAGGAATATTTGGCCACATAATCTGGTGTCAGAATTACAAAAAGGTGTCGAAAAGTTGCTATTTTAAAATTAGGGGTGTGACCAATTTTCAAGTCCTGTGCCAAATTGGTGTATAGAGGCTTTCCATATGACGTCATAATACTATCTCGGTGACTACGTTGGAGTACACACTGAACTATATGCTGGGAAGGAGCATTCCACAACAATGTCGTGAAGCCGATTGAAGGTCACGTGATGTAGGTTAGATTCACTTAGCCTACAATATTAATATCATACAAAAAGCTGTCATTCAAGATTTCAAGAGTCAGGCCTTTTTTGAGAAGGACTGTGTCCAATTTCGAAGCAGTTTTTTCGTGAAATAGCATGATTTGACCTTACTCACCACAGTAAAAAGAAAAAGAAAAAATCTTCCTAATAACAGTCGTGAAGTTAAACGACTTGAAGTAAACTGACCTATATCACGTGACCCCCATGTCGGCTTCAATTTCAATGCGTATTCCGCATAATTGACGTGCATCTTCCAGTTATATAGCTCAGTGGGAGCACATGTACCTAAAATAGACCACGCTCGGACCATGCTTTAGCGCACACTGCAGACATATTTGAAATTCCCGACGTAAAGGGAAAATGAAGTAATTTAAACTTGAAGTAGGGAGCACAATCCTTTGTCATGATTGGCTCTTAACAGTCATGTGACAGTATTTTTCTATTCAATTGTACAATCTACTCGGAGTAACTATGTGGTTTACTTTGAATTATGCAATATTGTAGTCTTAAAATATTATGAAAGATACTTTGAAGAGAAATAACAATAAATTGAGGGATTCAGTCGTTGCTTCAAAATAAGTTTGGGGTGATTGCTCTTGCCTTTAAAGAATAGTTGTAGGAAGCGTGGGGGGGGGGGGCTTGGGCGATAGCCCTCAATGAAAAATGAACATGCCTTCAAGGTACACTTTAGGGTATCAAGAAATTATTCGAAGAGACTGCCGCCCTCGTCAAACGTTGAGAAAAGTCGCTGAAGTTGTGTTTGTTGAATCGGACCATGATACATTCAGAGAGAGTTCCTGGTTACTAATTCATTGATAGGTGATAGTTCAGCATGCTTCATGGTTTATCACCAGAAAGTTGAAAAAGGTGAAAGTGTCGGTGCCATTACATTTGTAGGGAAACGCATACAACGTATCCTCATGTCAAAGAATGTTTCAGTGCATGACATAATTGTTACAAGTTACTTAAGTCAGTAATTACACGGGATTACCATTCTCTTAAAGAAGGGGTGGAACTTTTTCCTTACTTTTTTTTGTTCTTATAAATCGATGTTACCTATAACATATTAACAGCATGTAAATTGCAAGAGAACATAAATGATATGCATATGTTTTTGTTATTGTTTCCATCAAAATGCAACTTTTCAGGGTTGTTTATTTTAAATCTTTTTTATTTTTGTTGAAAAAATCATGATTTAATAAAAAAAAAAACCTGATTTAAATCTATTTATTTGGTTTAAATCAATGATTGAAATCATGATTATTAAAAAAAAAATAAATCAACAACCCTGCAACTTTTACAGTGCAACTTTTCTAGTCTTGGAGGAATTTTGCATAGCTCCATCATTTCATTGTGGCATCAGCTATGAAAAACCGTTTTCTGTTACCATTTCTTGAATCTTCCTGTTATGACTTATGGGTGAAAAAGACGTATGCGGTTGGTCCCCCAGCCCCATGCCTCCCTGTTTTATCCTTGATTTACTGCACACTCTCATCTGTGCGGTGTTAGCCAGTAAACTGGAAAATTCATCTTAATACCTGGTAATTTTTCTAGTTTTAAATTAGCTTCTTTGTTGATTTCCTAGTTAAAATAAACAGGATTGTGTAGGTGGCGCACGACATAAACACGGGATTTGGTAAAAATTACTTCAGGCAGTTATATAGAATGCACCTTCCATACCAGCATCGGCCATTGGACAAACTTCCCTCCCTCTTTGGAAACATGTATACTCCTTTAAATGTTAAGTAGTGAAACATTAAGAGAATTTAAAAATAACATGGTACAGCTTCACTGTTTTAGTTTTCATTTGATTGCTTATGTCATCAGAAGTTAACCTGCTCCATATGATAGGCAAATCATTCATGGTCTAATCGGCGTTCCGTATTTTATCCATGTCAACTTAGTACATTAGGAGGGCATTCTAATCCTGATCTTCGCGATTTGTACAACCTGTCTTTAATGTAAGTTAGTTGTGGTTTTACGGCTGAATTTTCCTCCAACTGGACGGTCAAGCCGGACACGAATTTGATTTAAGACACATGAAGTACAATAACATGCATTTCGTCTATTATGAATTAAAAAAATGGTGCGCGCAGCATAAACAATGGAGGGAACACAAGCCAGCTGGAAAAATGGCTGTGGCCGGATCGACTCTAACCAATTGGTTGAAAACTGGGCCATAAAACTGCGCCTACCTTACTAATAATTATGAATGATGATAGCGATAAGCACGAAGAACGTAAGTCTTTTAAAGAGACTTTCCTATTGGCGTGTCGTTAAACTTTTGGACTAGCTATAACTTACCCCTTCGGCGGGGGGGGGGGGGAGAGATTGCATCCGGGATCGACGTCAAAATTTTGGCAGCTAAGTTTACTGGGGCATACTGACCCCCCCCCCCCGAGATACGGTTTCACTGACCCCCTGACCACATCCTTTTGAAAATTTCGTGTATTCTGTCTTCTCCATTGGTCTTATACTTCATGCAATGCACATTTTCCACCATCTTTGCCCTGCCCTCGTTCCCCAACCCCACCCCTCCATTTCATTCCCTGTCCAGTTTGATCAGCGTTTATGAGCTAGCAGTCCCTTGGAATAGCATTTTGTTTGTTTTAAGGCAATAGTTGTTTAATTTTGTAGAGGAGAATAATTTTACTATGGAGTAGTTGGCTCTGCTCTTATACCACCTTTCCTCTCCTTTGATAGCACACCTTCATTGGTGACATTCTTGTTAACGTTTTAAAAGTTAAAGCGGGCATGACACGGCAAAAGTAAGTTTCTTGGTAAATATTCTCTCCGTAAACCAATTGACATTAAGTGAATGTTTTCCCTACTAAATTGTGTCCATAAATACCGAAATACGACGTTGTGAACTCCCAATTCCAGGCCAGGTTCAGCCCATTTGAAATCCGAAAGCGAAAAAACGTATGTGAGCGCGTCTCAAGATGGTGACGTCATTGGAGGCACGGTCAGTGAGCTATATAGTTCACTAGGCACGGTTAGCAGCATTCAGCCAGTCCCCACAGCCACCAAAAGTCGCTTCTTTTCTAATTTGAGTATGCATGACGTCACAGCCTTTACATATAAAATTAGCAAAAACTAACTGTTTTCAAATCCAAATTTTGAAATGAAAAACACATAATCTTACAAAATCATCATTAATATTAATAGAGAACACATTTTCCGATAGTTTCGCAACATTTTTGAAGTATTTTATACACAAAGCAATGAATTTGAGACGATTTTTTGAACTCGTAAAAACCAGTTTTCATTCTGTTCGGAAAATCTGGTTTTTTCTCAAAAACAAGTTTTTTGGCACGGTATGCCAGAAAGAGGGTACATCAGAAATTTCCTCATCCACCTAAAAAATCTAACATTACCATGAAATATTTCTGAATACGGTCAGGTATTCGCAAAGTTTAGAGCAGGTATTGACACTGCCTTGCACCGTACGTAAAAAGCCCAATTTCCCGTACTGAGGTGTTTGCATTAGTTGCGCGAAAATGAAACTACACCGAGCGAGAAAATATCCTCCACATAAGTATTAATCATGTTAACCTCGTCGAGTCTTCCTTTACGTTTGATTTACATATAGATAGCAGGAAAATTACATTGAGAGTCATTTTTTGAAAACCTTGTAACGATTAAGTGGCTACCGATGCAAGGGTTATAGTGATTGTATCTTAAGTACGTCAGTACCTTGAGTCGATCACCACAGTGTAATACAACGTACGGCACGATGTACAACACCTATTAATTGACCGACTCATGGTAACCTTTTGACATACATGGCCATACACTTTGCACGTTACCACATTATACAATCAGTAAATCACAGTTATTGTACTAGACTCATAAATTATTGCAAACAATAACATGACAGAAAAATTGTGGCATTAAACTAGACAATTAAGAGGTAAAATGGAGGGATATTGGAATGTATAGTTCTCTTGCAAGGCTTGTTAGTGAACTCTGGGGTAATTAACGCTATACAGTCAGTCCTTATCCTTAGGTGGTGAGGTCGAAGAAATGAAGACTCGGATCAGAAACACTTTGTTTAGTAATATAAGTTGTGAACAGCATGTGGAACTGGGTGGGTCTTAAGTTTTTTTAGGGAACTGGGTACTCAGTACACAACCCCCACCCCCATGCACAACTGGAGGCATATCAACTGAGAGTCCAAGGTGACAACAGGCCATCAAGTTAATTCAAGTTAGTGACAAAAACTTTGACTGTAATATGCCATTACTATATGGGGCAATTGCTACATTATTCATCTCTCCTCTGCTCAGTTAGTGGTGTAAAGTGACAACAGTTTATACTTCAAATGAGAAGGCAGTCTCAGAAGAACATATGAGATTTCATCCATCAGAATTAACAGCTGATGATACAGGACACAAGTGCACAACCAATAAATTGGCATTTTGCTTGTGTGGAGAAAAATTGTCCTGTAGGATACACTGACTCAGAATCCCATTTGTGCCATTATACAAGAAAAGGGTATATAGCAATGCAAGCTCTAATCTTAACCTTAACCCCCAAATGGGCCTAGAGCACTAGTAGGTGTAGGCTATAACTAGCAATTACATTTCAACAGGAACAGGCTGAGAAGTAAGGCACAATTGATTCATTTGTGTAGAAATATGATTCAGCACAACAGTACAAAAATACAGTAAGTAAGAAAACTGAGAACAATGGTCCAGGCAAAATAATAAACAAAAAAATCCTGAAACTGATGGAGCTCTCATAGGTGCGCATTCCATATACTCTACAAGTATATTCCTCAAGATCTTTCTCCTTTTGAAAATTCTTGACTTTGTCTGGTAAAACCATATGAAAGAACCGAAAGGCTGGTAAAGGGTATGTGTAAATAAATGGCTATTTATCAATTGTTTCATGTAGCCTGCAATACCTGTAAGTGCAACACTAATTTGCTTATTTTGGTTCTTCATCTTCATTGTTGGTACTGTACATTGCTCCGATTCAACTCACAAGGTGCATATGACACAATAATTTTGTGCTACAGGCCTCTTAAAATTTTTTACAAATACAAGCTTTTTTCTGGAATGGAAACTCACTCATACAGCAAGCAAGGACTAGTAAAGTAGTATCTGTGTGATGATCACAGATCATCAGTACACATTAATACATTCACTATGTACAGAGTGTGCAGTTTTTGCATGCATAGGCCAAGGCCTAGTATAGACTAGGCCTGTCTGTAAAATTTTAATGTTATTTGTTAGTGGTTTAAAACCTTGAAAGGGCCTACAATATGTTAGTCTTATTTAAATTCCCTTAATTTCTTGGCATAATGACTAAAATAGTATCCTAGTTAGTAGCCTAGAATCAAAAGACAATGACAATAGTTTACCATATGTTAACCATAACGCTACCGTCTTGTGCGATGCTCTACGTGGCCAAAAAGTGCAAAATTCCAACTTGCAAAAACGTTCATTGCGACTATTTTGTTGTTTTGCTCGTAGTGTAATAGGTATCAGTAGTTAGCTTTATGTCTCAAACACTCGATTTTTGAAGTTTTACACCCCAATGATCCTGAATACGGTCAGGTATTCGCAAAATTTGAGGCCAGTCAAAAAACCCCACCAAAAGTTGACCTGTTTTTGATGGAAAAATTCTCTGTGAAATTGCGAAAGAAACAATACCTCACGATATTTTTAGTAAAGAAAAGACTTAAAGATTTCAAATGACCAAGGATACAGCAACAAGGAACGCCTTTTTATGCATTCTTCAGAAGCTTGAAGTTCGCCCAGCATGTTAGGTACCTATTCTGCGAAACTCATGATTTTCTCTTGTGGGCGGACTTTCCATTTTAGAGGATGACGTCACAAGCCTCATTAACGCTTACAGCGAGGCTTGACTGCATTGTACCAGGAAGTTCACAATCATCGAATCATGTGCATGGTAACCCGTGTTAGCGAGCACATCATTGCAACACCGATGCTATGATAGCAGTGAGCGTGGCCACTGACCACAATGTGAATTGTGCATTGCGCGGTGATTGATTAGTATGCGCAATATGATAGCACCTTCACCATTGAACAGATCATACAGTAAAGACGCACTCGTAGTGAGGACACTATGGATTGTCCATACATGTTCATAGCTGATCTGTATAGCGCTCGAACTGCGTCTTTCTGGCACAAAAAACAGAACTGTTTTTACACGCGCTCATATGTACGGGAACATATTGGCCAATGATTTGCTCCGAATCTCGACATTCGCTCTGTATGTTTGACGAGTATTGTGATGTAATTGTTTTCATGAAGTTGCTAAGATAAGATAACTTCATCGAGCGTTACATAGTTCCAAATCTAGATGCGCGTTCTTAAATAGGGCTGGGTTTGTGCCGCAAATTGCGTCATAAAAGTCAGGTGATCTGTTGCCGAGCATTTTGAGGCAATTTGATTTTGAATGTTTTCCTTTAAATGTCATTTATGCCGAATTGTATAGGTTTTTAATGGGATGTGAGAGGATATTTGTAAAATACTGTATGTAATCTTGCAATGCACAAAAGTTTTTGTGGCCGTGTCATGCCTACTTTTAGAAGAGTATGTCCTATTAAAGTTCACTGTTTAGCCCTTTATACTGCTTTACAATATGTTCAGAACAACATTGAAGCTCATGATGTATCATCTTATTCTCAAAGGGATCATACACTCAATTAAACCATTTCAAATTATCCTACTTGTTAACCAGGACTTCTCCCCGGCTCTCTCCGTCTCCAAGCCCTTCTCCTACCATGCCCTGTCTAAACACTAAACTGCATGGGCTAAATCTGTCAGTAATGCAGACTCCTTTCTAATGATAAGTTTTCATGGATTTAGATTACAATAAATGAATTGAATTGCAAGGATTCCAAGAGATGATCTAAAATCGTCATAAAGACAACCTTTTTCTTTCTCCCTTTTAAAAAGTTGCAGGTTGGCAATCTCTTATCGATTGAATATTATTTTTCCGAAGTGGGTTCAAATTGAAAAAAGACACAATCAGCCTCATCGAGATGAGATTAAGTAGTATGCTCTTTTAGAAAGCAGTCCGAATATCAATGATTTTGCGGGTATTGCATGGGCTTGTTTTTTCTTATCACAATGAACGTGAAAACAAAAAACCGCAAGGGCTTGTTTGCTGGTGAAATGTCAAGTCGATGCTTGCAAAATATATACATTCAGCTAACAGAACTCTTGGCTGACATTGTGGTTGAGGCTTTACTTAGAACTAGGGCATAACAACCTTACCTTCTGCCAAAAGTCACGCCCATTTCACCCTCCACACATTTACAATACACTCAAACAATTTTTCGGACGCCACCTTTGTACACACAATAATAAATTGAATTGAGTATCTATGCCGATGTAATTGACTCCTTTGCTTCATACTTTTATCAACCAGCTCCCTTAATAATCATGCCACTATGGTGAAGAACATCTCCAATCACCCGCGTTACAACTTGAACAGATGTAGGGCAAAGTTAATGAACATACTACAGCTTGCAGCTGTGTCTGTGGTAATATGTGTCATGCCAATATATGCATGACACCTCACTTTTTAGCAAAGTGCAAATTACATCCGACACTCCTATTTTTTCATTTTCTTTTTTGAAAAGTGCAAATTACTTTAATTTGGGACAATATTTGAATGCATTCTGACTTGGAAGGCTGTTTTTAGTTTCTGAAGGAGAAATTTGGTGTCCATCAAAAGGCCAAAGTACTTTCTGCATCCAGTAATAGAGAATCGGACGTGGAATTTTTTCATCTCAATTTTGCCACTAATGTGATTATAACTCTTTTTGTCCTATTTAAGTTTAAACACATCTTCTGATATACTTGATATACAGTTAGGAAACTTGCAGAGGTTATGACTTCTCCAAGAATTTTACCTGCCTATTGCTTTTAAGTGAAAAATTTTCCTACTCTATGTGGGATTATGAAGGTCACTGACAATCTAGTTTGTTAGAAGAGGCTTTCGGCTCAGTTTCTAACCTATACATGAATCCGGACAACAAGTGATGGTCTGATTTCAGTCGGCCTTTAAATCTTTCTATTTCCTTGCTTACCTCTGTCATGGATGGTTGAACACTAACTTGTATCTTAAACTCTCCAAGTTCACTAAATATGAGGGTTTGAAATTCATGTAAACAATAAATCAAGACGGTTTTAGGCTGATGGACCCAACTATTGGCCGCCTACAGTCACCAAAAACAAGCTCTAATCGGATTCGTCTATTCGTTAAAGTTAAGCAAGCGTTTTCCAGCTGTGGTCCACAGGCTTGGTTTCCCTACTCATTTTCTTACGATAAGCACCAGGCAAAATGACATCAGGTTCAATTTAAAGGGAAATATTGCGTTTAAAATGCACCAATATGGCATACAATGCAAATACTTAAAATCACTACTAAACCATTCAGTCTCACCAATAAACTGCATCAATAGATTTATCTCCTCAAAACTGTATCCATTTCAAGAGTAACGGAAGTTGCATCATTTGAATTTTGCGAAAGCTTTGTTGAACAAATTACTTTTTTGACACAAATAATCGAATTACTTCCTGCAAGATCTTTATTCCTTGAAACGAAAATACCATTCTGGCTTATTCTGAACTGTCTATCATTATGTATCTATTACTATTGGATTAAGAAATAAAATAAACGCAATAATACCCTTTAAAGTCTTCGGTAGATGACCTCGCCGAGAGTAGGGCTTTCAAACCTACTTTACTTTACGATAAAGGTGAACAATTGCATGAGGCAAAATCTGAATCATGAAAGTGATCAGTCAAAAGTGGGTCATAATCACCCGAATTTCGACGCAGGGGCTTGTAAATGCTCAACTAATGCGCCAAAGCAACCTAATAGGTGCGGCATATAGGTGGGTCAAGGTATTGGAAACGTGTGTCAAATTTTGTAAAATGCTAAGTCAATTGCATGACGGAGGGGTGCATCAATGTACAAATATATTTGACCCTTCTAAAAATCGTCGATCAACTTCAGTCTGGAATCAGAGACTGGTGCTTTCAATAGACGAGTTCGAAGTTTATATTTGCGAGTTTATATTTGCAAATTTTGTAAAATGCTAAGTCAATTGCATGACGGAGGGGTGCATCAATGTACAAATATATTTGAACCTTCTAAAAATCGTCGATCAACTTCAGTCTGGAATCAGAGACTGGTGCTTTCAATAGACGAGTTCGAAGTTTATATTTGCGAATGCGTGACCTTTCTGTTCAAGTTAACTGGTAACGATGCATCTGAGCGCTGCGCCTGCCGCCCATAGCATACTGTTTTACTCGTGCTATTAACACCCCTTATCAGCTTTAAGCACACTTAAAATAACATTTGAGGAATTGCACGATACTGTGCAGGCTTCAAGAAGAAATTTTGAACAGGTTTATCAGTGCATGATTGGTTAAAACTCGGTTGGGTAGTTAGTTAGATGGAGTTTTCAAGTTACAGCCTTTTTCCAGTTGTGGCGCACTGTTTTGTTTTGCCTACGCCACTGCATATGCTGAGCATCAAGTACAAGGGCAGTAGGTTCCATTTTTAATATCTTCGATACGGGTCGTCGGATTCGAACTCTCGACCTCCCGATTGCAAGTCGGATCAGTGCTCTAACCATATGCAGTCAGGGAAAATCCTGGTGCCACCCAATCATATATACCTTACTACCAGTATCAAAAATTGACAGATTTTGTACAGGATAACCATATGAACTGCAAAAGGTACCCAGATAATTCTTTCCTTTTGTTATCAGGTCTTATCCAAATTTGTTGTGGGTTCGTTCACAGTTCAAAATGGACAATGTAATCACGCCCATATCTTCCCCTCCCCCTCCACAAACTCTTCAAATTTCTATTTTGTTCTTACAATGAAAACATTAATATTCTTCTTTTAGTATACATACCTCAGGCGCGGGTCCAAGGGGGTGGGGCTATGGCCGCCTCAGCCATCCCTTTTCCGCCAGATCAACAATAAAACATACAGGTGTTCGATGTATATCTTAAATCGGCCCCCTTTTGGAATGTCTCGATCCGCGCCTGTACCTAGGCGCATTTCAAACTGCTCAACTGTTCACCTGCGCCCTCTTTTCCCGCCCCTATATACTCATCCTTGATCTCCCACCGACATTTCCCGGCCAACTTTCAGTCGGGCCTTTCAAGAACGCCTGCGCCGTCAACTTCCTCATATAAATGACACATTAACAGATTTTTTTCGAAATTTTCCCTATTTTCTTCTTTTGCTACTTAATTATTGATTCACTGCTTTCGTCTGCGCCTCAACAAGTGGCACGGGCGATGTGACGATAATTTATGGTAGTGCTGCCGCCATAAAACTTACCGCATTGTACCATCACTTCTGTGTACATCGTCAAACCGTGGCAGACTGCAGCGAGTAACGCGCTTAGTAAACGTATACTGAATTCACGTACTTCTTTTGGAAATAAAACATTTTGGTTTTGATAACATAACTAGCCATCTAAACCGGACGAAAAGATTTCGGTAGGACCCTCGTTTCGGATTTATAACAGAAAGACTTCTATGCGGATAACCGATTTTTAATTTGTGCAGTACACACGACTTGTTTCACCAGAGGTAAGATAGTATTTATTCGCTGGGTATGTGTATGGGCAGATATGTTTGGTATTAACCCAGGTAATCTCTTCAAATAGAAGTTCTATATTCTTTTAACATTTTCATGGTAATTATTCTAATCATGAACTGCATGTACATCCCCGTTTTAACGGAAATACTGAAAATTGTTGAAATATGAATGTAAAGCTATTAATAAGGGTATAAAACGCACTTTCCTCTTTTACAAGTTTCCTTTTCTCTAAGCCTTGTACGCAGCACCTAAGGAGCACTGGTAGTCTGGCATGTTAACAAATTCGAGTAATGACATTGTCGGCAGGGGCCAAATACATCCATGGGGAGGGGCGAATCCGACTCATTGCCTTCATTCTGGGCAACCGTCACGAGGAGGTGAAATGGGTGTCCCCTCCCCCTGGAATCCTTTTTGTTTTGTGTTGTCTCGAAGGGTTTAGATGCATAATCGTACTATAGACCTACTTTGCTTCTTTTTGTACTATTTCATATGGGGAAAATGTCCTGCTTTCCATTCTATCAATTTAATAGTTCATAATTTTGAAGAAAAACTATGTGCTAGTATGCATGTTCATAATACATGTGTCGGATAATAGGACATTGTATAGGCCTATACTGGTGATTGTTGGGGGTTGCGCCAGGATTTGCTCGACAGAGAGCTATCCCCCGCGGGGGAACAACTCTTAGCTCCCAAAACTGAATGAGTGTAATACTGTCATTCTTATTACTAGCAAAATCTGAGATGACGGGGACTGTAGATCAATGGGGATTTACATGCTATCTTGGACCTACGGAATAAGACTCGAAATTAAACAAAAATGTTATTTTATATTATTAAAAAATTACCCACCGTTTTCTCAAAATCCACTTGCCCCTCTCCCCTCTCTGGCCACCGCTGCCAAATTGATAAGGAAGCGACTGTAATTCCCCTCCCGTGGCCACCCTCGAAAGTTAACGTCCTTTTAAAATATGCACCTTACAAATATTTTGTCCTCATGTTCAGAGGTTTCTCATGTATACGGGTTAGACATTTGCCTGCGTAGCGCCTCTTTGGCTGCAACCTTATAAGCTGCCGGCACACTCAGGCTGGTTCATCGTAGCGTTGTTCTGAACGAAAAGACTTTGTCCGCTCCGCCAGCTACCTGGACGGTACTTGTTCTAACAGTCTAAAGTCACTGCAGTTGGTACATGACCGAGGTGAGCTTCATTTTGATAGACTCCAGTAAAAAGTGCAAACTCTAAGTGTCAGTTAATTTTGATGTATATGTAAGGGTGATCATTAGCCATGGGATACGTCTCGCCTGTTTGAAAAGACTAAAACGTAACGAAGATATCCAAAATTACGAGGGACGGTTTTAGAAACGGACAATAAAAAATGCACGGTAGTAAAAATAGAAAGACCACTAAGAATTAAATAGACAAAAGTCACATGCAGGTAGGCTATGTACACAAATGCTATCAAAAACATCAGTTGAAGGCAACATATTTACATTTGGTACGTTTTATGGCGCTTGGCTTGAACTCCATTCATTTAAAGCTTCGCTATATGAAGACAGCCAATCTAATCTTTAAAAGTAGATCAAAGTTTTAATAGCATAAAGTAGTGGGGATTTCCAAATAACTTCACCTTAACCCCAAGACTTAAGTAGCCTTCAAACGATGTTCATATTCGTACAGTGTTTTCATCACTGCATCTTTTAATTACACCAACCCATTAAACTTGCCGAAGATTTTGACTATATTTGGCAGATCCATTGGTGAAATTTAACTTATATATTTTTTTCTCCCTAACCCTCCTTCTCTTAGCGAGCTTAACCCCCACCTGTATGAAAATACTTGGGTATCATACACTTAGCCAATATAATTATCTTTAGAACGACGTGCCGGCACGCAAAACTACTTTGTATAGAAGTATATAGTAGGCTAAGTACAAGAGCTCAACAATCTCATTTCATATTCGTGTTATACAAGGTCGTTGTAAAATCTTTAAGGTAAGCATGTAAGTTTTATACCAGTCTTTCTTGCAATTATTCATTCAAATGTTAAGGATGTATAGACAATACATAACATCATTAGTAATATTGTTACTGATTCCACAAATCATACAAAATTATCAAATATTTTTTTCGTTTGTGGTGTAGTTGAACGCCCTCTGAAACGAAGACCTGTTGTTTTGTAAGAAAGACACTAATTTTTTAAATTTAATCAGCTCTTTCAAAATTCCAGTAAATGTGTGAAATTAAGGATGACTCAAGAATTAAGACTGAATATCTGCTTTAAATGTGTGAAAATGACTCTTGGCGTATGCGGTTTTTTTTTTTTTTTCACTCCAAATTTATAGTTTGGTCCCTAGTTTCACTCTAAGGGATTAAGTTTGTACTCAAGACTGGGTTTAATGTTTTAAAAGATACCTTCCTCCCTTTTCCGTTGTTCCATGCAAAACCCCTTGCTGTATTTACAACCGTAACGATCGTTATACATTTATATACTGTTAAGCAGCAGACGACAAACATTTTGGATTGCAAGTTGCCCCAATTTTTTAATCAACATTCTTCGTGGTTCTCATTGAAAGTTTGGTAAGAACAGCATTCTGAGCTAAATTTGTCAAGTATAACCATGGTATAACGAAACCTGCACGTGGACACGTTGTCTTATAGCTAGCGGCACCACGCTTAGGTAACAGCATACAGAAAGTTTTGGTTGAAGCGTCTCCAAAATCGCTGGAAACGGCTCATCCCAGACTTATTCCTGCTGGTTTTCTGCATAAAAAACAGAGAAAGTAGCAAAAGAGCATTGTGATTAAATGCAGACTTAAACAGTATTTTCCCCGTCATCAATAGTCCGTAAAATAACAAAGCAACGAGTTTCACTGCAACTGAAAAAGTCCTGTTTGTAGAGGTCATGCATGTGACGTCAGCTCGTCTCCGTTTGGCATACTTACTGGAATTGATCACGCGTAGTATGTGTGCTACCAATAAGTGCGCACTACAGCACCTTAGTAACATTCTCATTGTGCGCTTGGATGGAAGAAGTAGCAAGACACGCAACTCAATGAACTCGGTGCCTAATCTCTGTTAAAAGAGACCTCTCGTCTCATGAAAATGCAATAAAATCTATAACAGATTATGGATGACTTCACAGATTACATTTGTCTTAACTTCGATTATGCAGTGATTCGATGCACTGTTGATAATGCGAACGGGTTACCGGTCGTTTCGCCCCCTTGCCAGTTCGCCCCGTAGTGGAAGTCGTTTCGCCCCCAAAGAGGAGGTCGTTTCGCCCCCAAATACTTATGAGTATGACATCGAATAAACTGATCTTTAAATGCGGTTTTTTGTTTTTTTTTTTGTAGTTGTCATTACAGAAATTTTAAAAAAGTTACGACAGTTGGCCAGAATGTGAAAAAACCAAGTCAGGTAAGGGTGGGTGGTGCGTTATCTGACGCACCAACCAGTCATATGTTAAGTTGACCTGGTATTCTCTTGCACGGTCCAGAATTAAGTTTCACCAGCAAGTTTAGCATTTTTTGTAAAATCATTTTCAGTTTTTGCGCCATTTATTGGAAATTTTAAATGGAACTAAACAAAACAACCACAAAATATGATGTGCGAACGTTTACACAAAGAAGCACACGAACGATGTAGCAAAGATTACGCAGATAGAAAGCGTACATCAGTACTAGGCCTATCAATCATAATCAACACAATTAACACTCAACAATTGCGCACGAGCGTACGGTGACGTTATGAGTTGGTACAAATGAACAACTTGTTTCACCTTTAAAAATGAACTCCATTTCATCTGAAAAAGAGAATTGAATGAGAAACTGCACTTCGTGGACATCGTTTGTTCTAAAACATTCACTTATTGTAAAGGGACCTGCTTCAGAAAGATTAGGGGGCGAACCGGTAGGTCTTTGGGGGCGAACTGGCAGGTCTTAGGGGGCGAACTGGTTTATTCTTGGGGGCGAACTGGTATTTAGGGGGCGAACTGGTTGGGGGCGAACTGGCAAGGGGGCGAAACGACCGGCTACCTGCGAACGTTTTCGTTACGCTATTGCTGATGGGACAATAGCGATCTATCGAGATTGTGCAAGTGACGTCATTGCGTTCTACGGCAATTGTTCTGTAACCGAAACGCGGGCACAACAGCACCTTAGTTACAATTGTTGTAAAATGGACGCCTGGATGGAAAAACAGAGAGATGCGCAACGCACGTAGGTGTATAACCCCTATAGATTTCACGACAAGGATGTTAGCTACAAAGTGATGACGTCAGCTTTTGCCTTACCCCTCTCATTTACCAACTT
Organism: Holothuria scabra; assembly: GCA_037179385.1. Lineage (NCBI taxonomy): Eukaryota > Metazoa > Echinodermata > Holothuroidea > Aspidochirotida > Holothuriidae > Holothuria > Holothuria scabra. The sequence continues at coordinate 28,902,932 of CM074189.1, forward strand.
GGTGTAGCGTTTCGTATTTCGCTCGAAACAACATAAACACAAATAATGTCATTTCGTTGCAGACGAGGTCCGCGTCATAAAATCTTAAGTTAGGCCTAACTGTTATCGATGGCGTATCGAATCGGTTCGTATGCGAAATCAAGACATGGATATGCTGTGAAGTCATCGAAAGTCCAGCATACGTTTTTGGTTTCCCGAAAGGGAAAACTTATGGACTCATGCAGATAAGACTTTTGCAAAACATGTGTAGGATCGTGCATTTTAGTGTTGGCGTTACTATGGCTCATTGACTTTCTTAACATTGGTGCACAAGTACTACGCCAGTGCATAATTGTTCACTTTCTGAAGCCAAAGACCGGCTTTATCGAAAATTGGTTTTGATGACGCAGCCAGACGAGATCATTTACAACGTGGGCAATTGTGTGCTCTGTTTTTAGAAAAATAGTATTGTTGGCAATTGAAGAAAAAATCCGAACACTTTTTATTCCATGTTATTCGTTTAATGCATATTATGATAACAGATTTTCAATTTATAGTTTAAACTTTGAGGAACGGCAACTTTTGACGAGAGAAATATATTTACCTCCTTTGAAATGTTTCAAACCTTCACTGGGCTTTGAGTTACGTAATAGGTATCTATCGAGTTTCAAATAAGATTTAGAACGTATGGAAGCGGAAGGAAAGCTTACAGAAAAAAGGCGTATGCGTTTGAACTTAACCCTGTCGCAATTTCTTTTCCTAACTCAACATATCTCATTTTAAAGATTGGTTACTTTTGATAAATAATACCGCTGCTCTTCAACAAAGCCACAAAACGTTATGTAATGTGGGCACATTGTCTCTCATTCATTTTGTCTTTCTATATAAGTTACAGTTTTTTTTTTTTTTTTTTTTTTGTTCTTGAAATTTTATACTGTGGTAATGTTTAAATATCTTTGCCTGTAGATCAAGCATTACTCTTCACCATACGTAGAGTACAACTACCACTGTTGGTTTACATTTCCTACAGTAGCATCAAAATTATAAATAAATTGAATATAATGTCAAATTAATGAGCCGCGATTACATCACAGATTTACATGATGCACCAAATCAAAAGAAAAAGTTGCATTAATCTATAAATTTGTATCTCAGTCCGAACGCTACATGCTATTGAGAAGAAGTTTTCGCCTCCTAAAAAAGAAAACTTTCTGCATATCTTGAAGTCAATGAATTTTGTGTCCGGAAATATATGCCTTAAATTATCCCGGCCTTTCGGGAAACGTTTCACAATGAAGTTTTGATTAATGCATTTTTTTTGGGGGGGGGGGGATGACAGAGTGTGTTTAAAGCACTGCAACTAAAGCTGTATGTTAAACAGATTAAATGTGGTAAAACCACACACTGAAGGTGCGAGACCATGCAAAGGAGAGATAACGTGACGTTTCAGGCAGCCAATGCAGCGTAAGCGTTCTGCGTGAAAACTTCAAAATTCAGTCTGTAAACCATGGCACGCGATCATGTGCCGTGATCATAGGGAGGGGGGCCGGAACGTTTCCAAAAATATTTTAGAGGGGTTCATCACATCAAATCCCCCCCCCCCCCAAAAAAAAAAAAAAAAAAAAATTGAGACATGAAGAAAATTGTGTGTTATCGAGTCACATTTTTGTTATAACTAGCAGAATAGTGCAGGCCTACATATTGTAAATTTGTGTCGTGTAGTCTTTTAAATTCTAACTGCTAAAAATTATTTCTTTGCGCTCACTTCATCAGCAAAAATATTTCCTTGAAACTTTGTATGGCCAGTTTCAGAGTGTTTTTTTAATATAAAGTGGTAGTCTGAAGGTTTCCCAATTATCCTATTGGTTTTCCATTGGATTTTATTCTACCAGAACACGATTTTGAACTTATAAAAGAATCTCTCCTCTTTTACAGCTATTTGGGAGACGCAATGCCATGTTGTGTTAAAATTTAGTGTCTCAATGTTAACTTCATAGTAGTGAAAGGGGGTAATCCTACCCGATCCGGTGTCTTGCATTGATTTCCGCTGAAAATAGTAAGATGAAATTTTACGCCACACAAACGGCAATGTGTTTTCAAGTGTTAACTAGATAAAAAAATTACAGGTTCTCCCCTCTGCTTCTAATTCAGAAGAAGAAAGACAATATTGTTTATTGACCTAATGTGAATAAATAAGTGGTTTTCCAGGGTCGGTGAGCGACGGACGGAACGTTGGTACGTCTTAAGCTATCCGCACACGTACACGACGTTGCACACGGCAAATCAACTCAATCGTCGGATCTCCAACAGCCGTGTAATATGCGTGAGTTTACGACCGCGATTGACGGTTGCAAGACCAGTTTAAAGTCGCGCCGACTTCAGTTGGGACGAACCAACAGGTTGCTTCTTCCCGTCTGAAGTCGGTGCGACTTAAAACTGGTGTTAACATTGACAAACACAGTTGTAGCGACGATCGAGTTGAGTTGCGGCGTGCAAAGTCGTGTAGTGCGCGGCTGGCTTAACCCCTACTATAGTGGTACGGCTAGTACGGTAGTTTTTGTTTTAACGTTGTCCTGACACAACAGGGTCTAATCTCTGGATGACAATTTAAGTGTCAGGAGAGTTGTACTTGTACTATTCATTTGTTCGCTTAACTCCTAACCGATCTAACAGGGGTCGGTTTGGGACAAGGCCGAAATCTGAGGGAAAATTCCTCTTCCCGTGCCCCTCCCCTATCCCTCCTGTATAGTCGCCAATGGTTATTAGAGTATATAAACAACATGCATCTTTATGCTTCGTGTAAGTTATGCACACCTGATCTGCTCAATAGTAACAATATACACGGTACTAAACCAACGCGTACTGAAGCCAAATTTATACCCGTATAATGTTTCAAGCGTCCCTGAAGAGTATGGAGCACATATCAGTAAAAATACAACAACATTTATACAAAGTAACGAAATAAATGCGAAAATAAGTGGGAAAGCATTGCACAGGTCTGATACATAAAAGTTGTGTATGTTATGCCTATTTATGACGGTATGCCGATATTTAATACAGCAACGTAAATTTTATTTCGCTCCTTGCTTAGGTTATGATATAAGGCTTATGTAACCGTAGTACTGGTGGGATCAAATCTTTCTTTGAATATATTACAGGTAGCTGTTGACGAGGCAAAAAAGCCGCCATCCGATAATTGGAAACGTAGAAATTGCATGGAGAGGAGTAAAGGAGATATGTAAATATTGAAGTCAAGTTATGTTAGTACTCAAGCTCTATCTGGAACCCCCCTCCTTAGGGAGCTGATACTTGACTCGTCAAAGTATGACCATTTAAGTGCATTCCCAAGCCTTACAAGAGAGCTATACTACACCCTCAACTTCCTTCCTTTTGGATTTTGTACTAATAGTAAATCACCCAGATCTATACCTCACAAAGGTATGCAAGACCGCGTGTTTGGTCTAGCGGTAGAGCATCCGCCTCTCACGCGGAGCGCCCGGGTAGTTCGATTCCTTGGTCGAGTCATACCAACGACTCTTAAAGTGGAACCTACTTCCGTTGTGCGTGATGCTCCGCATAAGCAATGAGTAGGGAAAACAACCCAGTGAGCCACTAGTCGAAAAAGGCCTTGGCCGGCTCGACTTGAACCAGTAGGTTTGAAACTGGGCCGTAAAATTCCATGTAACTAACTAACATTGCAAAGGTATGCCCACCCCTACACATACCCGAAAGTTTCGACCAGAGGGAGACAAATCATTCTATGTAAGCAAAATCTAGAAGCCTTTCAGCCGATAATACATCCGCATAAGCAATACAAGGAAAACAAACCAGTCGTCTACAACATGAAACAGCATGCGGTCGCCTCAATTTTTTTTTTTTTTTTTTTTAAATCAGAACACTCTGAAATCAAACGAGTTGACTAAGTACCTCTCTAAAAGAGTAAAAGGTGTGAATGCACTCCTTTTGAGTAATAATTCACTCCATGCAAGGAAAGTGCAGTTCACTCCAAGAGGGGTTAAAGTTACTCCAGAAAGAATGAAAATTCACTCTACCAAAAGTGTCTGCATGGTCATTCTTTTTTTGAAGTGACCACTTAAAAACTTTTTGGAGTGAGTTTCACCCTTCTTGGAGTGAATTCTAGTGTTCTTGGAGGGAATTAACACTCTGATGGAGGAAATTCACACTTTCCACTCTTTTAGGAAGTGAATTAGTTAGATGATTTGACCAGGGACGTGTTATTAGTAACACCTCCCTGATTTGAAGTTTAGACTTGAAATTTCATCGAACTAAACCTAACTGATACGTCAGTCTTTGTGCCAAAAGCCCAGACGGTCATACCAGGGAGGCTCTTGTCTTACAAAATTTTCCATATCCTTTTCCAACTACATAACTGTTTGATCTCGTTAGCAGTTTTACATTTTGAGTCTAGCGTTACTTAATAAGTACGTATGCGAGAGAATTTCGTATGAAACAATGTGTTTAAAGGAGAATAAACACTGACCTTTTCAGTTAAAACTTCGGTTTGGTCAATACATACGTTTGAGCAATGGTTTTCCCTTAGAGCCACCATGACTGATAAAAGGACAAAAACAGACTTTCAGGGATTTTTTGCGAAGAAAATTTAACAATTCTCTTTTTTCTCTTCTTTGTATCTATCAAATTATTTCAGCCTAGAAATTTAATATTGCATATTCAAGGTAAATTTCACAATTTAGTGAACAAAGGCACGTGACTCTCAAGAGTCGGTCGTGGCACGTGACAGACTGGTTTGGGGTACATGATCACGCTCAATTCCGGACTCGGAATTACCTTCTGACTATTGTCCTTTCTTTGCTAGATTCAGTATACAACGAGACCCCGAAATCGAAATTTAAACTATAGGTATCGAGTGCTGTCAATGACGTCACAATTGTAAGTCAAGTCAACTGCCAGTCAGCCAGAAATACAATTGACTTCCAGTGCCACAGTCGAATGTGGGCCGTTAGCTGCTTGCCAGCTAACTATATATACTAGCTGGCGTATTTTGCCCGTCAAAAGGGGAGGGACCCGTGGCGTCAGTGAGAGCACTCTACACGTTGTTTGCTAGACTTGACTTGTATTCGATTCCATGCAGCCGAGCCCACTGAAGTGATTTTTTGTTCGTATTCTTTCATTACTAGAAGGTTAATGCACAGCTGTATAGTTAACAGCTACACACAACCGCTACCCAGGAAGGTGTTAGGAGGTGTTAGAGAGGTGTCCTAACACCTCCCAGGTGTACTTAAATTGTGAGATCGTGAATATCCTTTCAGTCAAATACTACAACGTTGTAGTAAAAACTCAAGTATACCACATGCTTGTTGGTTAAATTTCAAGCGGCCAGAGTGGAGTTAGGAGGACTGGTTTATCAGAATTGACTCGGGATGAGGGTGGTTGGGTCGTTGACCATGAACTGGCTCGATATGTTGAATAATGAACTAATGTGAATTGACTCGAAATATGTTAGGTGGAATGGGACCTGAGCCCTTAAGAGACAGTTTTGAGAAATTTCAACGTATCGTTCTCTTGTAAGCAATTTTTCGGGCCCAATTGAGGCAATCATGGGCAATTTTCGTTTAAGTAAAGTCTTATCCACGGACACCAAGGCAGAAAGTCATCTATATATTGTCTATTAACCTCTGAAACAAGGTGATCATGTTTGGTTCATACTAACAGTCGTCCAAACTTAACATTGAAAATGTTATAATTAGATCCACCTCAATAAAAGTGTAATCGTTTGTATAGTATTTGCCTGCACTCTTAAAATGAAGAAGAGTAAAATTTAACTCGTTAGAAGAATGAAAACAAAAATGTTACTCCAAAAGAGCGACGATTCACTCTTGATGGAGTGCCTACAAGGACCACCCTTAAAAAAGTGATCCCTGTAGGCACTCTTTGAAGATTGAATTTTTCACACTTTTCCCATTAAGAGTGACTTGGTTCACTATTTTGGTTAAAGAGTATGGGAGCCTGAATAGACCAGGATCTCTTTATGTCTGTTCATGTCAACATAAAAGTGTAGAAATCTTTTTTTTTACCATCTATATGATGCAGTGCACCGATTCTTAAGCAAGACCTCCCTCTTTGCTCTTGTGAATGAACTTGTTTAAAGCATTAGCCTAACGATTACTGCTATATTTTACTTACTGGTTTTCCACAATACATGGGATACCAGATACACCATGTCCAAAATTATGCCGCTTAAAAAATGCTAAGGCAGGTTCTCCTCATCACTGGGTTTGCTGAAGAAGTAATGGTTGTATTGACTTTTAGCAATTTACAGAAATCAGCATCATTTTATTTCTGGAGTAGAGAGCTCCACACAGCATGGTCAGAGCATCAGACTTGCAGTGGGAAGGCCGGGAGTTCGAGTCCTAGGGGCCGTTCCACAAAGAGTTACGCACAATCTTAAGTTTGATTCACCATACCTAAGCCAACAGTAAATCATACTCAAGATCCTGCGTAACTCTTTGTGGAACGGGCCCCTGGCCGGGTCATCCGAAGACCTTAAAAACAAAACCTTCTACGATTGTGCTTGGTTCTCGGCACAAGCAATAGTGTAGGGAAAACAAGCCGGTGAGCCAAAATGGAAAAGTCCGTGGTCGGCTAGACTTTACCCAATTGGTTGGAAACTGTTCCGTAAAACCCCATCTAACTTAACTTACACAGTATGTCATCCCTTATACCCCTCTCAAACCAATCCATTTCGTGGTCACTTCAAGGTGTCCGTGAGAGCAAAAGTTCAAGAATCGAAGTAATCACGAAATGGAACCGGATCTCACGGATTGCCACGATTTAACCACGAGTTGACCACGTGTCGATTCCCCCCGTGGGCCATTTCTCACAGATGCTCCACGGATCACCAAAAAAATTTTGGACGTGTTGAAAAACTGAAACGTGGGCACTTCAGAAATTTACTGCCGATATGGAAACGTTTTCAATACGGTTTTGTCGAAGTACTCTCGAAGTGTTCTCGAAGTTGGGTCGAAGTAACATCGGGTTGCACGGATGTAAGAATGAGCCTCCGCCGCCTACGAAGTGTCCACGAGTTGCTATGAACTGCTTACGCACTCTACGTGGTACTCTCGAGCTAACGCCGTGGTTACAACTGACACCACGTTGTATTCTTGGGATGGTGTCGAAGTCATTACGGGATTCGATTGGGAAGGCCACGAGATGGCGCCGGCGTACAATTTGTGAATTTCACGGGAAACTGACATGTGGACGGGTTTGCCCCGATTTGTTTCCGGCCTGGCCAAGGATTACGCACGGAGTGAAAACGAATGACCACGAAATTAAAACGTGGTGACATAACAAAAAGACTACGGATGCTGTTGCAAAAAAATCATTTCCGAAGTGACCTCATACTGGTTTCGAATTGGTGTGAGAGGGGTATTAACTCCTGACTCCCTGATTTATACTTTCTTTTGAAATGAACAATAGCATATTACTTTTAAATACTGCGTAATATAAATTTATTGAACTTGAATATTTTAGTGAGTCTAAATTAGCATGCAATTCGGTAATTCAAATTCGGCCTATACTGCACTGTGTTCCCTTGTTTGCGTGCATTACGTGCATAGGAGACTCAGCATAAATTTAAGTGTTTCACCTAACCGAACAAAAGGAATGTACCTTATGCATATTGCATCACTGATCGGAACATACGCCCTCCTTTGGAGGCAAAGCAGACCAACACTAAAAAATGCAGACAGCGGATTATCAACCATTTAAATACGCGCACAGTCTACTACACGTGCAGGACGAATCCTCATGGTCACATTGCTTTGCCTCCAGGGATGACGTCAGTGTGTCGTCAATGCTTAAGGTCTATGCAACATTACCAAACGGTTCATAAAAATGTAATTAGGAAAAACACATTACAAAAATATGCAATTTAGATACAGTAAGTACTGCGCAAAACCACAATTTAAGTCACTCCGTATATTATGAATGAATTAAAATAAAAGAAGAATGATTTGAAAGGGTAAACTCAAATCTTGACGTATGCGTTGGAGGATGTGCATATGCTCATAGCCCCAATTATCGAACGCGCTTTGTACAAGACTTAATGAGCGACATTGCACTACAGCGCAACCCCACCTCCCTCCCCTTCCTCCCAAGAAAGAAGTTGCTATCACAACTCTGTCCAAATGTTGACCCAAATGCACATTCTATAGACCTATTTCCAAATAGCAATTACAATGAATTGTGGGATAGAGTTTTGGGTGTACGTCAATTTTCACCATAGTAAAATGCCATTGACAAAAATGACAAACACCAAAACTCTATCCCACAATCCTTTGTAATTGCTATTTGGAAAAAGGTCTATTGCAAAGAATTTTAACCGTCTTCAAGTTCCTTTTACTTTAATTGCGAACATGTAACTATTCAATCATCTCTCCACGAGCATCATTACGAAGCCCTACATGCTCCGAACAGGATTAGCAGGCAAACTTTTCATCATCTTGATGGTGACTCCTTATCCGAACAAAAAATAGCTGAGGTAAAACATCAATTTCAAGTAAACTTGTTTTGAATACAAGATGATTAAAATTACATCATCTGAAAGTGTTACGAACGATGCGAACCTCCTCATGATATATTTAGATTCATTGGTTCGCCCAGATAGCCTCTTAAAATATAAATAACCGATCATACCATACTGAAAGGGATAATCATTAATTTTGAAGTTGAAATGATCAGTCAAAACTACTTAATAAGGAATTCCACGTCGTGTTTGACAAATTACCAAAGTGTGAATGATAACAGAGCTTCGGCATGTCTTTCCGGCACACTAGGACGCCTTTGGAAATTACCTTCCAGAGGCTCATAACACGATAACTCTGTATTCGTTACTCGAGAAAGAACGAATTTATGAGCATTAACAGGGTATTACGGCGACAAAAGATAGTTACGTTTTAAAGTTATCCAAATAAATCGATAAATATGTCACTCATAATAGCTAGAACGCAGTGGCTCGTAAACTGTCGCCGTACAAATAGCACTATAGTCTTTGAACCATGCAAGCATATTTGAACACAATAGAATCAGATACATTTGAAATTTTCCGTCGCTGTCCATGCAATGACTTGAAACTCGGACACTTTAATCTACGCAGCGGTGTCGTCAATCTTAACTCAAATGTGGGGGAGAGGGCATGGCCACTTCCGTCAAAAATTTACTGTGTAAAAATCTTAAGTCAAAAGGTGTTTTTCCACAACTCTGTAAACCTGATATTACTAATCTGACTACGGTCACTGTGAGAACGTACTTGGAAGTCACATAAGAATTTTTCAAATTCCAAAGCGTCACGGATTGCATTTTACCCCTGACCAGGGTAACCAGACGACTGGTGCTGGGAGGTAAGATAGATTTCACAGGGCTATATATTTCTTAGGGGATAAAACAGAGCAAAATACATCAATGCAGGGGCAACTATTAACTTTGAGAGCTGCATATTTTGTGGGCTCCGGCATCCCGACCCCTGCCGTTCTCACTTGTGCCACTCTTGTTTGCCGAATTAATACATGTTGGCTGAGCATATATATTGAATGATCTCACTCATGTCACAAGCCCCACAAGACGACCAATTTTTGACTGTTGAACTAAAACACTATTGACTGTTACCCGGCAATGGGCGTGTCTTACCAAGTGTGACATTACATGAAAGCTGGGAAAGCGGGGAGGACGAATTTTTTCGTCCAGGTCATCGCTACGATAAAATCTGAGGGGAGGCAACCTAAATGGGGCTGCAGCCACAGGGGCGCTACGCAGGCTACATGAAAGCACTCTTTTGAGGTAAAACTAATATACACCCACACACACATTAGAAAGTGGCATCGATGTGAAATGGACAACCGCTCGAAAGGTGGTAGTTTTAAGAAAGAAAATACCTCTTCCCCATTGGTTTAATTGCGATAATTATTTGTGATCATTTTGCATCTAACCCATTCCCTAGCAAAGTTAAGAGGTTGATAAATACCTTATGGGAAGAAGGTAGTCGTGTCAAGTTTATTATGTTTACAGGTTTATTAAATTTCCGTTATGCGTGTATTATATCATTGATTATTGAAAACATTCAAACCAATGACTCATTCTGCACAAATTAAAACAAATAAGTAATAAACAAATAAGTAACAAGTGTGTAGTCACATAATAAAAGGGGCCATTACTGAATTGCCTGGATGGTACGGTATACTCAATCAAATTGAGGGAAATGAATTTTTACACTCTAAAAATGTTGTTGTTAAATTTGATTGGAATCTTATCAATTGGTGCACGAATCGAAATCTCGTCAAAACTTTGACTAGATTCGATTCGTACATGAAACAAATAGTGTCATTTTTAGCTATTTCTTGTCAATTTTGACGCCAACGTTGTCCAATATTTGTCAAGATGCCGGTTGGTGCCCCATTTGACTGGATGTTTTTAGAGCGTAGCAACCTTTCTGTAAACGAGCAGACGGGATCAAAAGAACTAATTACATTGAAAGAGTGACTAAAATTTCAAAACGGTATATTTCTTTTATCTTATAGAGTGACTTGACTATGAAAACCCAATCTGTACAATAATCTGTCCATCAAAAGAGGCTATTTGATCATTTTCATTTCAAAGATAACAAAGGCAGATATTGCGAGTTGGTACAACGAAAATGTTGGAAACTTGTTGTCAAATGGAATATTTCGATTTGTGAATGAATTTTAATGTTAAACATCTAAGCAATGGATGTTATGACGTTGAAGTTTGGTTGCATAAAATTCATTTTGCTACTTCTAAAATATAAATTTTAAAATTTCTAGACTTCAGGTCTGTCTAAACTTAAACACTTTTATACTAGTGTGAGGATTGCCACTTTTTGTGTATATCCGGTGATCATTTTCCATTTTGCAGTTTGGGAATACGGATGATTTTACATGCTGTGAAATCGGTGCGTGAAGGATTTTTTTCTCAAAATTTCTAAGTTTAATAAATGCAAAAAAAAAAATCATTTCATAAAACCTGACAGTTTGGGGGCTCTTTAAATCTTCTTGGATTATGCTATCATTTCTCACAAAATAAACACCAAGAACTATCAGATCATACCAAAGACTTGAATGGGAAGTTTAAGCAAATATTTAATTTTCATATGTGAAAAGGAACAAAATCTACACAGTGTGGTGAAAGTTCCATTCCAATCGGACATGCATTTCTTGAGATATCAGTAAATAAAGTTTGTAGATTTGTATTCAAAGGTGAGTTTGAGGGCAGCAGAGCTTATATCACTTCCTCACATTGACAAGGAATGCTTTGTTGTTTTATCAGACAATTGTGTTGACCTTGAAGTTAATAGGAGTTTGAACTCCCTGTGGGGGCTGCCAAATTTGTAATATTCTCATTCCACTTATGCAATCACATTTAATAACATGGGATTGTTGAGGAGAAAATCCAGTACAGAGTTTAAAGAAAAACAAAAGACTGCCCATTAATGTGGGGATGTGATGTCATATGTGCTTGCTTCAAGTTCACTTTTTGTTGAAAATGTGAAAAATTTACATGCTCATATCTTGGGAACCACACATAGGATTTCAATGCAAATTTCACCGAAATGCTCAGAAGAAGTACCCTTCTGACATACCAAATCCTGTTGTGACCTTAAACCCTTCTTTTAAAAAGTGGAACCAACTGCCATTGTGTTTGGCAGCATAAGCATTGGAGTAGGGAAAACAAGCTAGGGAGACACACCTGGAAAAAGGCCGTGGATGGTTCGGCCCTAACCTAGTTAATAAATATTGAATTATAATTTTGCTAGTATATTGTTTCGAGTTTATGTAGTTTAAACTACTTTTAAATAAATTTAATATTACAATTTGGGGGAGAGGGGAAGGCTCAATCATAGTTACCCCATAAGTCTATGGCTCTCAGCAAGCACCTCAGTAATTTTGGACACATAGGATAAATCATAGTGCTCAAGAGCTTCATTCTTCTCGGGACACCAATACGCAGATCTCAACCGAGTTTTAATATGCAAGGGCAGTAAACATCTGCAGCATATTTAAGGACAAAAGTTGATATTCGTCAATTCTGCTTTTTTGCTAATTTACTTCAATTTAACGTTTTAAATGCCTCTTCTTGGTACAGAAGTGCAGTGACGCGTTACAAAATTGCTGACCATGGCAATAACGAAAGCGTTTCACGTAAGATATAGAACGGACATGATGTTTTTTCGATCAGCACAAAACTTCCCGAAGCATGAAACAAGATATCAACTGCCTACCTATAATAACAGTGATCAATGAGACTCGCAAGGGGGTTTGATGTATAATTGTACAACACGGAAATATATGAAGAGAGAGTGACAGTCCCATTCACAACTCTGTTAGAAGAAACTATTTTCGAGTCTGATATCGTTGTTCTTTTGGCAAAATTATATAGAACTAGGCCTATACTAAAAATTTTAAATGTTCAAACACTGAAAGAATTACATTTTCTTTTCGTCGAGTTGACTGACACTTTATAAAATATTCGTGTTGATATGTCGTTAAATGTCATCTAACTAACAAGAAAGATCTATTGGATAACTCTTGTATGGCACTTACAAGCTATGGTTATGTTAGCTACTCGAGAACCATACTTTCTAGTTCTTTGCGATTTATATTTTCGGAAAGAATTGAAATTCACCAGCAACGGCCAAAGAGGCAGCAAAACATAGGGAACCTCTGATGGACTATAATGTGTCGTATGGACACTGGTGGACAAGCGGTTCATTTTTTGTGAATGTGTGGGTGTGTGTGCGTACGTGTGTTTATAAACCAAGCTGACTGGAAACTGTGGTCAAGTTTAATGTTCACTTTGCGAAACGTTGTATTGACGGATGCTCACACGGTAGTTTATTGGAGAAACGATTTCACAAATTGGGTATTGATATTGAATTTTTCCAATAACTTCTAGAAAAAAATTATCTACCACCATACAACTATGAGTTGTTTACAAAGTGAAAGTTGTTTACTGGTAGAAAGTCGCTGACGTGTAACTTCTGGTTTTCGTTTTAAGGTAAAAAGGGCACAGCATAGTCTAACGACTGCAGAACAACATGGCCGAACCAGACACTGAACTTGAATCGGGACAGGAATCTGAACGAGAACTGGAACCTGGACCGGCACCTAAATCACAGCAGGACACTGGTATCCTAGATGGTGAGTGTAAGAATGTCATATCAGTATGGTGGGTTGGTACCTTCATTTGTGCTTTATAGACCATGGATGTCCTCAGAAATAAATTTAGGGAGTGGTTAAACTTTCCGGCGATTGATGGAATTATCATGGAGAATTCTTTACTCCCACGAGAAAATGGACAAGGGTGGTGCCAGGGTTTGCCAGATAGGTGCCACGATATCCAACGGGAGCAATAATCTGAGGTCCAACAGTGGGCAAGGACATACTTTCCCCTCGCCAAGTTTCTGCTTGAAAACTGAAAATTTGAGAGTTTTATGGAGTAAAATGGCGAAAGTCGTGATTTATTTGGAAGAAAATCTGACACATCGCGGTCTTTAAAGAACATTGTGGTTTTTTTTTTTTTTTTTTTTTTTGTTTTTTTGGTTTTTTTTTTTGTTTTTTTTTTTGTTTTTTTTTTTGTTTTTTTTGTTTTTTTGCCTGAGCAACCTTAATTTGGCATACCGTCTGGAATACTTCAAATTGTTGTGATTAAATATACGTACCTGTAGATTATCCTACTGATTAAGGCTCCCTGTCGAAATTGGAAAATTTCCCTGATGGGGGCAGTCTACCCCGAAGGGGCCAGAAACTTGGTAGGGTGGAAGAGTTAGTCAAATTATCTAAGTGTATGGTGCCACCAAAGAAAATTTTAGTCGAAATGCTACTAGATCGCTAACATGGCACTTCCAAGTCTTATAAGTTGCATCTAATTACTTTATATTTTGAAGTCTTGTGCTCTGGAAATTTTCTAGCACAACAATATCCCTATAAAAATGCAGGTGTGTGGGTTTTTTTTTTTTCTTCAAATTTCCTCAAGTTGAATTTATTTTAAATTAGCCAAATTCCCGTTGCACCTACCTGCGGGCGTTCATGTCACCCCAATGCGAAAGTTAGTGGCAACTGTAAAGGTTAGTGTGAACGTTCCAACAAGTAAACACCGTCATTTGATATAACGTAATTGCTGACCAAGTCTCTATAGCAAGTTACCTACATGCATATAATACATCAATGCCCACTTAAAGTGGTTCGTCGTACATGTACTACGCCCACTTCCAGGCGCTCTTCGTACCCCTCTCCCCTCTCTGAATTCTCACCGAAATTATGCCGAGATTACGTGAAACGGTATTAAAATTCATCGTACCCAAAGTAAGGGGTTTCATCAGACATTGGTGTGACCCAATTTTCTGGTATTCTCACCCAAGATAGCCTCCATACCTTCTGGTGGACGAAAGTGTGGGCTAAGCACTTCAGTTAAGTCACAAGCGTAGGTGGGGTGGTCAAATAGATGCTTAATGAAATCTGTTTCTTAAGGAAGAGCTGCTAATCTAACAGAACCAGTGATCCCCATCTTTACAAAACACCAAAATTTTAGACAAGGAAAAGTGTTTAAGCTGGCACTAGAAAGATAACATAATTATGGCCCAAACCTGGTTAATAAAAGTTCCTGAATTGCTTTATTAAAATTCCTTAGTATTTTCTATTTAGTTGTCATTTAGTTGTAGGAGTCATTTCAGTGCATGGGCACTCTTGTGGAAAAGTGGGAAGTTGGAAAGACTATGCCCTACGTGTGCACTAGCCATTTAAGTACATGCCTGCTTCTCCTATACCAGATAGTTACGACGAACATATCTAGCTCGATGAATACTTACATTTTAAGTCTTCGATGTTTTTTTTCTTTCTACACATGCAACGGTGGACTCTTGAAGGAATGTATCATAAACACTGTACAGCCTTTTAACCTAATATAACACTAGGTTTTTGCTGAACAACTAAAAACATGGTTAATGCACCACCACGGAGGGACATGTGGAGAACATAATCAGATAACCGTTGATATCTTTGTTTTCCCGGCTACTTTGTTTCTGATTTAGTTTATGTGTGTATGTGTGTGTGTGTGTGTCTTTGTTGTGTGTATTTGTTGTCGTTTTCGTCTGCTACCTTCTGGGCTTCTCGACGACTTGCATATACCATTTTCTGAATAACAATTACAAAGGCTTGTGGGATAGCATTTTGGTGCACGTCGTTTTAGGCCACGGTAAAATGACGTGGGCAAAGATGTCTATTACCAAAAATCTACCCCATAATCCATTGTTATCGCTGTTTGGAAAAAGGTCATCACACTTCACCCCTCTGAAAATTGTGAGACCTGATATCATTCTCTCGTGCTTGTATTTCTTATTATTGTTAATATTACAAAACATAGTTTTAATTTTCACTAAAAGTTGAATTTCAAAGTTTTGGGTGTTGCTCATGAAAATCAGTTGCATATACACTTTACTATAAAAAAAAAATATAAACTTTGCCACTCATAGAGTGACACTGTGTATTCACTCGGTAAGAGTGTTAATTCACTCCAAGAAGAGTGAAATTCAATCCAGAGTCATTGGAATTCCCTCCAAAAGCGCCAAGTTTCACTCTTTATGAAATGCCTACAGTGATACTCTTACAAAAGAGTAAATTTTCACTCTTCCTGTGGGAGTTTCGATCTTCTTGGAGTGAATTGCTCGCTTCTTGGAGTAAATTAACACATATATGGAGTGAATTCACAATTTTCATGCTATTAGAGAGTGGTTGAGTTCCTTTTTGAATTCAGAGTGCATTCTCACCCACATTAAAATACTTTTATATCTTTGCAAAATTTAAGTAATATATGTTCTCTTTGCAGAAAAGGACGAGGTTGCGAGAATGTCCACGCAGGAGAAGTTGTTTTTCTGTTGTGCTAATGGCAATACTAAGCTCCTGAGTGAAATACTAAGCAAAGCTGACCAGTATGATCTCAACCTCAACGCAACGAATTCAGAGGGTTTATCGGCGATGAATGTGGCCGTCAAGAATGGATTTTTAAGTAAGATAACAAATAGATCTTACACTCTAAAACCATCCTGGTTAACTCCTGGTTAATTTAACCAGGGTGGGGTCAATAATTAACCATACATTTTCTGGTTAGAAAAGAAAAAAAGAAATTTAACCAGGAAAATGTTAACTTCTTATCAAGATTTCTAACCAGTCATTAATTTAACAAGGGAAATGTCAATTTTGACCAGGATTTCCCCGTTATTTTAACCAGGAAATGTATGGAAAATTACTGCCCCCGATCCTGGTTAAATTTAACCAGGATGTTTTTAGAGCGTATGTAAATGACCTCACATAACAGAAAGTGCACCCTCCAACAGGATTGTGGGGTGTCGGTGTATGAATGATTTTTGCCAGATTAAAATGCTATCGACAAACAAAACGTATACCAGACACTATCCCATAGTCCTTTGAAATTGCTTTTTGATAAAGGGTATATGATACGCTGTTACCATCTCAGGGCGCACTCTCTGTTCTGTTGCGTTAAATCCATAAGCTTTAAGAAGGGGATTTCTCCTTTAAAGTTGGGGTGGAACCCCTCCAAGGATAAAACCCCGAATTATGGGAAAGAGCGAATCTTACAAATTGATCCCAAACAGTTTCTCTTACAAATGGTAACAGTTACACTTGTTTTTCCAATTATTGCTCAAATATTAAACCAATTTGAATCAGTCTACAAGGACTCTCGACAGTCTCTATTAGTTCATGCAAGGGTGCAAAACTGCGAATAGAGTACAATTTCATTCTCAAAAGTAAGACTTATCGAGTATGTGTGCTATATCGTAAAAACAAATTTAGAGTCTCACCTACGACTGCATGCAAGTGCGAAAAAATGTGAATAAGTACAAATCGATTCTCAAAAGCCTAAGACTGTTTCTACGTCTGCAAAATTGTGCATTCAAAATTATTTTTACGAGAAAGACTACATGCAAATGTATAAACCAATTTTAAAAGAGTATAGATCCATTCTGAAAAACAAGAGAAATACAAAATGTACATGGTAATAGGGTACCTTTTCATCCTCAAAATTGCCGGAATATGTAAGTGTGCAAAGTTTTGAACATGAGTATCATTTCTGTCGCACAATTACGAGTACATGAAAGTATGCAAAAACAGCGTTCCCTACCAAACCATTCTTAAAATTACTGCTTGAAACAATTCTGAACAGTACCGGTATCAAAAAACATGTGCATGCATAACTGTGAAAAGGGTGCAAATACATTTTCAGAAGTGAAAAACTGGGAATAGGAGTACCAGTCTCTTCTGACGAGTTCGAGAACATGCAAGGGAGCTACGCCGGGGTACGGGCATGTATTTACTACAACTCTAGAACAAATAATAATCAAGTTAACTACACTTTAAAATAAAAACAATGAACTTAATTGGCCACTCTCTTGTAAAGTGAAAAGAGGGAATTCACTCAATTAGAGTGTTAATTCCCTTCCAGAAGAACAAGATCCGCTCCAAGAAGAGTGAAATTCACTACAGGACGAGAGAAAACTCTTTCTTCCACGGGTGCCTGCATGATCACTCTTTTTAAGAGTGATCACTACAGGAACTCCATCAAGAGTGAAACTTCGCTCGTTTGGACTGAATTTTACTCTTTTTGGAGTGAATTCATACTTTTCACTCTATCAAAGAGTGACTAAGTTCACTCTTTTGATTTTTGAGTGTATTTATTGATGTATCCTAACGTCTTATCATAACTACATGTTTGCATGGTCAGTAATATTTGAGACTTAATTAGCAATTCAATCTAGAAGTTAAGAAATAAATAAAGTATGACAGGATCGCGTAATACTTTAATAAAAAA
Source organism: Holothuria scabra (assembly GCA_037179385.1). Lineage (NCBI taxonomy): Eukaryota > Metazoa > Echinodermata > Holothuroidea > Aspidochirotida > Holothuriidae > Holothuria > Holothuria scabra. The sequence goes on from CM074189.1 coordinate 28,920,788, forward strand.
AAATTATAAATGAGCTTATAGAGCGCTAAAATCTACAGAGTATTCAAAAGCGCTGTATAACCTTAACAAAAAGCCAGAAGAAAAACTAGTCTTTAAACGAGACTTAAACACTGTGAGGAAGGAAGAACTTCGGATAGAATAGGGCAGACAATTCAAGAGTTTGGGCCCAGCTGACGGAAAGGCACGATCACCGTAGGTTTTTAAATTAGTTCTTCGAAAAGTGAGGTTAAGTGTATTGCTAGAACTCAAGGTTTAACGAGTTTTGATCTGAAAAGTCAGATTATCAGACAAAAAGGGTGTCATACCATGAATGCATTTATATACAATGAGTATATTTTAAAATTAATTCAGAATTCAACTGGCAACCAGTGCAGAGAATGAATGATACTTAATGATCGGGTGTTGAAATCATAACAGCCAACAACAAGAAGACTTCGAAAGATTAGGCAGCAAGAATAGGCAAAATTGGAAATTTCAAAATAAATATCAAAAATAATTTCAATTTCCAAGACGTTTATGTATACGATACAATGCATTCATGTTGGTTAATTATCATGGTGAAATACGATATTTTCAATGCCAAGTTTCCACTCTAAAATCGAAATCGTTTTTGGCAATTAAACATTTATCCCCGACCCCTCTTTGTAGACACGTTTAAATTTCAAACATGTTCATCAATTTTAAAACTAAACGTTTAGAAGTTATATGTGTCTAAAAGCGAAATATTCAGAAATCAGAGGCATGTATTAAGCATCTAAACGTGTATACAAAGTTGAGGCAAAAAATTGTTTATATAAAAACGTTTAAATCCTAAACACAATTGGAAGAGTGTACAGAATACATTATTTTTTCAAAATTTTTTATGGCCGCAAAAACAAGCCAGTGAGACATAACTGGACGTTGCCGACTCGACTGGAACCAATTGATTGGAACTGGGCAGCACTAACTAGTAACTAACTTACTAACCAACTAACTAGCTAACTAACTAACTAACCAACCAACTAACTAACTAACTAGCTAACTAACTAACTAGCTAACTGAGTAACTAAGTAGCTAACTAACTAACTAACTCAACATGTTTGATCTTTCCAAACCAATGTGCTGTCTCTTTTGCTTCGAAGACTTTATCCCATCTTGAGTTGTTTTCCTCCCTACAGTTTGTTCAAGATATTTATTGTTCAAGACATTTATTTCAACTTTTTATCAAAGTTATATGGGCATGTCCCGTATTGTTTTCCATGGTTTCCTACAGGATTGCAAAAAACGCATACCCATTTTACGATAGCTCAAACGTGCCACCTTTAAAATTATACCGTGTTGTGTAAATACACATGATGGGTAGTCATGATATGCAAATATATGTCTGTATATAGCTATGCAGAGTAACGCCCCCTGTGGGCTGTGGGTTGAGGAATATATCCACGTTATTTCCCGCCAGTCGTAAGAGGCTACTTAACTTGGGGGAAACCAAACGGAACCTGAACAATACTTGACAATAAATTTGAACTTTGAATTTGTTACCGAGTTGACTAACTAACTGTGCAGAGTAACCGCCAAAAAACAGAAACTGATCGCTTCATAATTTCCTTTGTTTCAAGTGACGTAAAATTGGATGAGATGTTATACCTCCATCCGTCATACCTGTAGAAAATGTCTCCTATTACCTTATTTCACCTTTTCTTTAAAATCTAATGCAAGTTATAAGGACATGTCTCGTATTGTTCTCCATGGTTCCCATGGTAACAGGATTCTAAGAAAACACATACCCATTTTACTATAGCTCAAACGTACCACCTGTAAAATTATACCGTTTTGTGAACACACATGATGGGTATAGTCATGATATGCAAACACATATATCTGCATATAGCTGTGCATAGTACCCGCCGAAATTAATTGATCTCTTCTGAATTTCCTTTGTTCCAAGTGACGTAGAATTTGATTAGATGTCATACCTACTCCGTCATACTAGTAGAAAATGTCTCATGTTATTGAATTGTTAATGTTTATTGGCAACTTGTCAGTTTTCGCTGTTTTAAACTTGCAAGTCTACGACTGACATACATCCATTGCCGATCTAAAATAAGACGGTCTTTCTTTGACTACAAAACTTCACAAATGGACGGACCATTTTCGTAAGGGTGGTTAGTATCTCTATTTTGATACAAGTGACAATCTAACGCGTTACCATACGGCTAACCAAATAAAACAATGTCTTGTCTCGTTTCATGGAGGTAGTGTACACCGTGTTCATGACCTCAGTGGAATGCGAAATAACGCTGTGAACGCTTTCGGTCGCAATAGAGGCTTTGCAATTGCGTCACGGAGCCGCCATGCTGGAGGACATTCACGCCAAATACACGTGGTTTTGTGCCGAACGCACTGCAAAGTGTGCACTGTGATATGCACGGTGTGTACAAATTCAACGAGCAAGCGCGTCCCGTATGGTTTACTACGTAGTTACATGTACTCCAACATGGCCGCCGGAGAGTATTATGACGTCATGTGAAAAGCCTCTATAGAAACGGAAGCCTCGGAATCAACATCAACGTTACCCTTCATAGAGCTTTCTACAAGCGTTCACTGGTCGACTTACTATATACGCACTGTGCGCATTCGTGGAGTGCACTAGGTGTGTATTTTATACGGTGAAATATTCAAAATGCGGTAGCAATGAAGAAGCAAAGAAGATGAAGAACAATATGCAAAATTACTGCATATTGAGCTAAGCAATCAGTCACTCAAAACTCACTCTTGGCCTAAGCATAAGATGATATTTACATGTTAGTTTTCTCAATAGAGGTTACAATTGCAGTTACAAAAGATTAAAGAAAAAAATTATGGTTGGTCGTTTTTAACCACGTTTACATTCCATTGACGCACACCAAATCTCCATCTCACAATACTTGTAATGTTGTTCAATTTAGATCCATCTTAGATGAATGCATGGACCTCAGGCTGATGAAGCTCCTTATTTCGTTCAAAGTAGCAGATACCAGTTATTATACTGTAAACTGTATAGGATACCATTCACAGTAACAACTGCGCATATTATAGGAAGACAAATGCAACTACTTAATACGGTAATCGCGATATAAAGTTACAAAAAAAAACCTGATGATAGGATGATAAATAGACAAATCGTTTTTAGTAAATCGGCCTCAGAAATTACGGTATATATCTATCGCATTATAGTAGAAAACACAAACATGTACATGAACGTAAAGGCAACAGCTAACGACATGAACTGATCTAAACTAACCAATAATAAGACTGCATGGAGTAACACAACGCAGAGAATAACTAACATTTACAGTAGTGTTGAACCCGATTATATAATCAGTACATTGCAAAAGGCCAGCATATGCCTCCTATCTTTGAAAGTTGTGAGATGGTATGACCTAGGCCTATCATCAATGAATGGCAATAACTTTTTATGGGGTGCTTTCACTGATGTCACAAACCCCTCCTCTTTTGACGAGCAAAATTTAGTGTAATACGCATTTCGTGAGCTAGCCGAGAAGCAGATAATGACCCACGTGCGACTGTTGCACTAAAACACTATTGATTTTTGTCCCGCAGTGGGCGTGGTTTATAATTGTGACGTCACGCGAAAACATTATAAAAAGAGTGTTCTTTCTTTCAATAATTTAAGCATAAATTTTTAAAGTAAGAATAACTTGAATCTTCGGCCACTCTTACAAACCTTTCTTTCCCAGACACTTGACATGGCTACAATTGATTCATGCAGATCATTCTTGTCTTATCGTGGATTTTCGACTACTCGTGTGAACATCTTGAACAGCTGGGAGGGGAGGGGGAACAAACACATAGGCTATGTCTTACATTCAACACATGAACAAAAACCAGCAGCATTTATTTTTCTTTTTTATAAATCTAAAATAGTAAAATTTGCGATTAAAAATTCATACTTAATAAACGAGTGAGAACCTAAACGAGTTAGTATGACTCCTTTTTATTTCAAATTTTTACAACAAATTTAGATCAGACCTTTATGTCATCACAGTACGTGCATCATTACGCATGTTTTCAAAGAAATTTGTCCAGAAAACCAAGTTTGCAGTGGCGTAGCTATGATTTTGTTCGAGGGGCTATGGGGGACTAGACACTTTGGTAGGGGGGCTGGAGTTTACTATCTAAGCGTAGCGCCACCATCAGTTGGCACGGAGCGTGCAAAGAAAGATTTTGATTTTAACACCTCCCAGATGGCTGGAAGTGGCATTTGCCAGGTTAAATTACTCTTAATTCTCTTAATTCTTAATTAATTCTTTTAATAATGTTAATTCTGGGGAGAAAAATTTGTGATTTTTCTAAGATTCAAAGGCACTTTTGAGAAACTGATTAGCCCAGTTCATTACTTCACTGGACTGTGTCTATCCTTGAATTGCAAACCCGGAATTCTGCTGTATGTTGCAAGCAGCTGTTCCAGTGCACGCCTGAGCAAAATATTTCCATAGGCTTAAAGAGGAGCATTTCAGTTTGGGGGCAGAAGATTTTTGCACGAAAAATGTTATTTTGCCCGTAAGACAGTCAACGCGGAGCGCCGCCACTGGTTGGCGCTGAGCGTCCCAAAAATTTGAAAATTCGTACCTTTCAGACAGTAGAAGATGACTTTTCCCAGGCTTATAAAGGGGATCCAAACAGTCGATATTTTAAGTTTCAATTGCAGATAAACGTCCACTCCAAACTAATTCAGCCAGAAAGACTAAGCGGAGCGCCGCCATTGGTTGGCTCGAAGCCTACAGAAAATTTTAAAATATCCGACCCCTCAGACAATTGAAAATGGGATTTCCCAGGATTATAGGGGCATCTAAGCAGTCGTTATTTTCAGTTCCCTTTTGCAAAAATGTGCACTTAAAACTTCAATTCTGCTATGAAGCGGTCTAAGTAGTTGCACTGGCCAGTGACTGGCAGCAATGGCCGTGCAAAGTGCAAATGCCTTCCAACCATATTTAAATCAAATATTCTAACCCACCACACGGGGTATAATTTTGGAACAAATTTGTGAATCTCCAGGAATCGAAAAAAAAACCCCTACATGAGATAGAAACAGACCAGATGCTAGGAGCGGACTGTAAACCACACCAAGGTAGGCAAGTTCAGCGACTCTAAATCTGCTGGAAAATTATCGATCCAGAAACACGCCGAGTAAAAAGTCAAGAGTTTCCGAAGATATGAAGCTCGTCACAGTCTTCCTGTATTTATTCTAAAATTTACAGTGCTGCACAATTGCAGAATACCCTGCAACTGCGTGGATCTATCGCAAGTGTACCTATGTCATAGTAGCCGGGTAACCCGGATTGAATATTATCATCGGTCAGCATGAATATCATTTTTTGCCCAGGTCGCCAGTGGGGGAGGTGGGTCTCCAGCCCTCCACCCCCACCCGTAGCTACGCCACTGCAAAATTGGCTTAGCAAGGTGGAAAAAGAGAATGAAGGTATATACTGCATGGACACGTTTTTCAATGAGACTATATGTTCCCGAACTGTTGACCAAAATTACAAGTGGAAATTTCATTTGCATGAGTTACTCCAAAGGTCTTCAATCAGAAAATGTGAAAGACCCCCTAGACAAAATCTTGCATTGATATAAAAATGACACATTGCAATTCCCACCAGCCACCCGAGCAGGGATTTGTTTGTTCAAGTCTCTCTGATTTCTCCATGTCAGTGCTAAAATTGATCATTAGAATATCCACTGCCGACTAGACAAGGCCGATTTTCTACAGCAATCGTTTCGCATGAACGATCAACTAACAACATATCCATCATACGAGTTTTCAGTCCAGTTCCCAGGTGTTACGAACTGCAAAAAATAGAGATTTATTACACCTGGACTGATATTTGTTCTGTTTAAAAAATGCTCCGTTGAAGGTAAAATGAGAGCCATATGGAGGTATTTTACAGACTTTATGATTCAATATTCATGTATATTTTTTATGTCAAAGCTGACGGTATTCATGTCGCGCACTAATGTAAGCGGGTGGATTAAGTGTCATTCTTTCATATAGGACATCATCTCGTATTTCACAACAAGAACTTAACCAGTCAGTTTCAATCCTCGAAGTTCGAAGTTTCTTTGAAGAGCAGTATTGCGCAATAGTTCAAAGGTCAAAGGGTAACACTTTTGTGTGTGTACGACTGATGGCGAAATGAAAACAAAGTTGATGCGCACATAAATAAGGAGGCGCGCAAACGAAAATTCCTTTGTGAGGAGCGGTCAGTGTGCACGCATTTTTGAAACGCGTTCCATACGCGCGTCATTATATTTCTCTCTGTATCCTCTGTTTATTCTCTGTGTATATACCGGCTTAATTGACAGGCACTTCTTCGTGTTCCTATTCGTTGGTTTTCCATTGTGCGAGCGTAAGAATGTGACAGCGTGTATAAATCGGAGCTTGTGGAAATACCATACATAGAAACTGACCAGTTAGTAAGTTCATTAAACTTCAAACCAGTTGTTCAATTTTTTACCAATTGGCCTTAAACGAAAGGTCACTAACGTATTCGCATATATAAACTTCGAACTCGTTTATTAGATCGTAACTGTTTGACGAACATGCTCACTGATCTATGTGTAGGCCTACACTAAATTAAGATGTTATAAACGTAGATACCAAACTCCTATCCCTACACTGATAGACGTGCTGACTCCTCACGGAGGCTCAATCGGAGGGCGGAAGTGTTTGTTTGACATACGCACAGTTATTTGCATGCACAATTACGGATGCGTAATAGAAAATTCCATTATGACGAGATGTTAGGTGCCTGCATTTTCAAAGCGATTTCTGTAGGCGCACAATCATGCATTTCCCCGTGTGAAGTCCGGAATAATTGAAGAGCACTTCCGCGTGCCATGTTGGAGTACATGTAACTACGTTGTAAACCACACTGGACGCGCTTGCTCGTTGAATGTGTACACACCGTGCATACCACAATGCTGCGTTCCTCTGAGGTTGTGAAGTGGAGAAGTGGTGCATTTGCACCAGTTCACAACTTGTGAGAAGCGTTCCATTGGTAAAACGGATGGCTATACACTATTGAACAGTAGCAATTATACGTAGCGAGGTATGCGGAAAATGAGACTGTTCGACGAACAGGCAAATGTATCACCGAAATTTGCGGTAAACCGTCTTTATGAGTATTATGTAGCAGTATAAGTCACCGATTTATAATTTCCTTGATCACGTCTACAACTTTCACCAACTGGATATAGTTTTGCAGGTTTAGTGGTCAAATACGAAGGTCCCTTGATTTTTTTATCGTCCTTAGCTACGGCCGCCATTTTGATCTCGAGATGCTCCAAAAATTCCCAGTTCCCTGCACCAGTTCACCAGTTTACCACTTCACGAGTTGCAATGGAACGCTTCTCACCGCTTCATCACTTCACGTGCTCAATGGAACGCAGTATAAGAATTTGCCCTGCACGTGTAGCAGACTATGGGCATATTTTCGACTAGTTTACAAATCAGCTCTCTGCATTTGTCGGTATTGGGTATGGGTATGTGTATGTGTGTGTTTGCCCCAAAGGAGGGCGTACTTCATGCCATTTTGACATCATATGCACAAGGTCGATTCTTGTCCAACTCAACCGCGTGTTTGATCTAACTACACTGATAGACGTGCTGACTCCTCACGGAGGCTCAATCGGAGGGCGGAAGTGTTTGTTTGACATACGCACAGTTATTTGCATGCACAATTACGGATGCGTAATAGAAAATTCCATTATGACGAGATGTTAGGTGCCTGCATTTTCAAAGCGATTTCTGTAGGCGCACAATCATGCATTTCCCCGTGTGAAGTCCGGAATAATTGAAGAGCACTTCCGCGTGCTTGGAAAAAGAACGCGGTAGTTGATTTTAAGCTGTAAGCGCGTAAGAATGTAAAGGCGTGCATAGATGTGCGCTTGTGAAGATACCATAGAAACTTACCAATCTTTAAGCCAATGAACTTCAAACCAGTCGTTGTGCGTTAATGTTCAAATGTTCTTTAGTAGAAAGCTGGTGAAGAAGCCTAAAACTGTTTCATATAAGTGAAATTTATTGAAGAACGGTGTTTAAAAGAATTGCAATGTTTTAAAATCACACGTATTTATACTACCGGAAGATCTCAATTAACTGTTGGCTTTCAAAACGACTGAACAGTGATTAGCACTTCCGCCCTTCGACTTGGCCGCCGTGAGGAGTTACCGCTCCATTTGAACTTTGGTTGGCCTACACTGACAACTGTTGGGCAATGAATGCTCATATACACGAATCTACAGAAAGTGATGGTCTGATTTCAGTCGGCCATAACTGTGGTCCCTCACCTTTAAACCTTTCGATTTCCTTGCTTGCCTTTATCATGGATGGTTGTGCACTAATTTTTTTCTTGATTTCTCCAATTTCACTAAATATGGAGGTTTGAAATTCATGAAAACAAAAAATTTTAGGCGATTTTAGGCTGATGGACCCCACTAATGACGGCCTACAGTCAGTAAAAACAAGCGCTTATCGGATTCGTCTAAAGACCTAGTGCACTGACAACACATTGACGTCATCCTTGGTTGTCAAACAATGGAACACGTGGCCGCACGCATAATGCTGCGTTCCTCTGAGGTTGTGAAGTGGAGAAGTGGTGCATTTGCACCAGTTCACAACTTGTGAGAAGCGTTCCATTGGTAAAACGGATGGCTATACACTATTGAACAGTAGCAATTATACGTAGCGAGGTATGCGGAAATGAGACTGTTCGACGAACAGGCAAATGTATCACCGAAATTTGCGGTAAACCGTCTTTATGAGTATTATGTAGCAGTATAAGTCACCGATTTATAATTTCCTTGATCACGTCTACAACTTTCACCAACTGGATATCATTTTGCAGGTTTAGTGGTCAAATACGAAGGTACCTTGATTTTTTTATCGTCCTTCGCTACGTCCGCCATTTTGATCTCGAGATGCTCCAAAAATTCCCAGTTCCCTGCACCAGTTTACCACTTCACGAGTTGCAATGGAACGCTTCTCACCGCTTCACCACTTCACGTGCTCAATGGAACGCAGTATAAGAATATGCCCTGCACGTGTAGCAGACTATGGGCATATTTTCGACTAGTTTACAAATCAGCTCTCTGCATTTGTTGGTATTGGGTATGGGTATGTGTGTGTGTGTTTTTGCCCCAAAGGAGGGCGTACTTCATGCCATTTTGACATCATATGCACAAGGTCGATTCTTGTCCAACTCAACCGCGTGTTTGATCTAACTGCAAAGAGTCCGCCTCTCACGCGGAAGGGTTCTAATCCCAGGCCGAGTCATGCCAAAAACAAAAAATTGGAACCTAAACTGCCGTTGTGCGTGCATGATGCTCCCCATAAGCAGTATAGTAGGGAAAAGAGTCAGTGAGCCATAACTGGAAAAAAGGCTGTGGCCGGCTCGACTTGAAACCAATAGGTCGGAAAATGGGCCCTAACCACCTCCCCCCCCCCCCCAACCGTTAGGTACGTACGCCAACTGACTGATTCTGTGCAGAAAAATGCCCGAAGTTGTTGGGTAATAATGGTTGCCCAAGAAGTGGTTATTTTGGGGCCAACACTGTACCAGCCATGCAACAGCCTTATTCAACACAGTGCTGGATGTTTGTTTGAATTTCCACAATTAGATATTGAACTTAAAATATTAAAACAAAGGCGCACATTGAACGAGTTACATTACAACATACAACGTTTTTCCTCCAAGAGTAGATGGAGCACCAGTAACTATGCACTTGTTAATAAACAGTGACGTTTGAAATAACAATCCCAATTGTGCAGTTTAAATTTCCTGTCCCATTGGTTGTGCAGTAGGGATAACTTGATTTTCTGTAAGACCATTGCTTTTATAATGAGGGTAATTTCGTCCAGATATCATTTCATGTAACAATTTCACTTTTATTCAGCCAAGAGACCTTAATTAATCATTTTCATTAAAGCTCTTTTTCTAAACGTTTACATCCACTGAAGGACAACACTTTACGGATTAAAGCAGTTACCTTAAAAACTGTACTAATTATCTGATTGATCAATTACAATTTTTCTTGCCTAGCAATATTTTACAAAAATTTCGGTACTTTCAGTCTTGCCCAACACCTTCCCGCAAAACTTTTTATCCAACCTAAATTTCCCAACAATATTGGTACATTGTTTGCCCATTTGTTGGACTATAATTTGCCAATGTTGATCACTTTGGATCTTGCTGAAAGTTTTGAACTCAGCTGTTTTTAAAACGCAGCTGGTGTGATTATGATATTGGATGGCTGGTGGGGATAAGCTACTGCAATGAGTGAGTTCGGCAGTAATTCATTTTGACGGCTTTGTACATGCGCACATTCTTCAAATCGGAGAAATAAAAAACCATCCTGCACCTGCAAAACGTGTTCCAAAATTGAACTTAGCTTCCATGAAAATTTGGTGACGTCATTCTTTCTTAATCCAACCATAACATAGGGAGGAATCATAAGTTTGGTTCTGTGCAGTGAACTGTGCCTAAATTGCCTTCCTGGTGTAAAAGTACGGTACACATGCATTTTAATCTGTCGTAAGGGCCGAGTCCGTACTTTCGTTCGTGTTGGCTATACAGATTTATGCTTTGTGTTTTACCTACGTACTACATGAAAGCAAGGGAACGTCGTACACTTTATTCTGAGCTCGGTTTGTGTATCCCACGCCATGCCACACAATTACAGGGACCAACGAACTGCCGAACTAGTTTATTCAGTAAGGCAAATATAGTGACATGTTTTTGCAAGAGACATTCATGAAATAGGATATAGACCATAGGCGTCCGCAGGCATGGGCAAGGGGGCACTTGCCCCCCCCCCCTCCTCCGGAAAACAAAAATTTGAAAAAAACGTATAAAAATCAAAGGAAAAAACAAACAAACGTGTTTTCTAAGCTTTTATGGGGAAAATAGGCTTTAGAAATGCCATTTTCAGCGATCTGGGAGACATTTTGGGCCTAAATTTTCCCTGGCTTTGTGTCAATTATGTTGACTCGGTGGTTTCTCCGTCCCCCCCCCCCCTGATTTTTTTCTGCGGACGCCCACAATATAGACTACAGAAAAAATGAAACTTGTTTGACTGCATTTTCCCGTTCCATTTCCATAACCCACATCTATTTAGTCTGTGTTACCTATCTGCTTGGTATCAGCCTGGAGCTACTGGTATCAGTATCTCCTTAGTTTAAGGGTTGTTTTATGCATGCATCTTCATGCCCGGACATGGTCTAACTCGACATACAGCCTTGGAAATTGCTAGCAACAAGTGTTGTATTGTGCGATTATTTTGAAAGAGTTTCCGTAATATTTTAAAGAGCCCATGAAATGACTTAGTAACAACGATATGGGGTCATTCTCTGACACTATCTATTAACAAAAATAGCATTTGTTTTTAAAAAAATCCCACCCCACGAAAGAGAAATGCTCAAGTGAAATGGTATCCCTTCCAGCACAACAGCTGAAAAATGTAGAAGTGCATTGAACCAAGAATGACATCATCACAGGAACCCAACTTCACATTCTGTGTACTTTAGTGTACTTGGAGTATACCCTGCTCTGTAGATGTTGTAGAATCTTATCATGTGTAGATGGCCTAAAATGATAGGTGTATTCAACAAATTATCATTACGAAACCTAAACCCATGTTTGCTAAACTAGTGAAAAGGGGGGGGGGGGGTTTCAAGACCTAGGAATACCCCTGTTCAGCAGATGGAGTTTTGTGACTTCTCAATATTCCTTGAGCCAACTTGCAGAGAAAATTGTTTGGTATACATCATACAAGTGTTTGGAAGTTCCCTGGCAAGAGGTTATACACACAGAAAAATGCCTCAGGCTCCTGGGGGATGTAATTGCATCCATTTTACTCCAGTGTTATGTAACTGTTATTTTTATTGGGGAGGAAGCAGTGATTCTCTCATTAAACAGGCCCATATGCAATACTGTATACCATTCTACACAGTGGCTTAAATACTACCAACAAGTTCTGTGTTGTTTTGGATGCATGTGCTAATGCTGCAATTTGACTTGGTTCAAAGAAAAGGAACAGTGATTATAGTGGGAAAGGAGACTAGCTGATATTTTGGTTATTTAAGGAAGTATTCTATATTTTTATCAAAAGTTGGCATGAAGTTACTATTTCAACTCCATGCATTTCGAAGTCTATGCTAGTACAAGATCCATTGTATGATTTCCACATTAATGTTTGTGACAAATTTACTTGGAAGGGATGTCTTTCAAAGGAATCCGGGTGAGATATCAGTCTTCTTATTCAACAATCTGACTAAATGTGAGTTGAAATATTTTCTCTTTTCTGGTTGAAAGAATTGCTGTCTAGTCATAGATCGACTAGATTGCTGGAACCAAAAATTCAAACTGATAGGCCTAACATGATGGAATGGGGCATGCAGCTTGAGTGAATAATGACAAAATTCCTCTTTTGCGGAATTGGGAGTGAGAATTTCAAATTTTGATTGATATATTTTAGGCTCTATACTGGGACATTCTTCAGATATAATTTAGAAATTATTTGGCCAGTCTCATGCTACGAAATCTGTGAGCAAAATGTTACTTAAACATAGCATTATAATACACACACTGGTAAGTTTGGTTCCTGTGATGATATCATTCTTGGTTCAATGCACTTTTAAATCTTTTTCATTTTTCAACTGTTGGGCTGAAAGGGGTACCATTTCACTTGAGCATTTCTCTTTTGTGGGGCAGAATTTTGGACATGCATCCAAAACAACACAGAACTTGTAGGGAGTATTATTAGTATTAAAGCCACTGTGCAGAATGGTATACTGTATTGCGTATGGGCCTGTGTAATGAGAGAATCACCTCTTCCTCCCCAATAAAAATAATAGTTACATAACCCTGGAGGAAAAATGGATGCAATTGCATCCCCCAGGAGCCTGAGGTATTTTTCTGTGTGTATAACCTCTTACCAGGGAACTTTCAAACACTTGTATGATGTATACCAAACAAAGTTTCCCTAGTTTCTTGACCTTGAATATTGAGAAGTTGCAAAACTCCATCTGTTGAACAGGGGTATTTCTAGGTGTTGAAACCCCCTTTTTCAGTAGTTTTGTGAAGCAAACTTAGGATTAGGTTTTGTAATGATAATTTTTTTATTATATCAATCATTTTAGGCCATCTATACATGCAAGATCATGTAACATCAACAGAGCAGGGTATACTCCAAGTGCACTTAAGTACACACACTGTGAAGTTGGGTTCCTGTGATGTCATTCATGGTTCAACGCACCTTCACATTTTTCAGCTGTTGTGCTGGAAGGGATACCATTTCACTTGAGCATACCATTCTGCATTCTGTATACCATTCTGCACAGTGGCTTAAATACTCCCAACAAGTTCTGTGTTGTTTTGGATGCATGTGCTAATGCTGCAATTTGACTTGGTTCAAAGGAAAGGAACAGTGATTATAGTGGGAAAAAGACTAGCTGATATTTTGTTTATTTCAGGAAGTATTCCTTTTTTATCAAAAGTTAGCATGAATTTACAGTACTGTTTTACCTTCATGCATTTTGAAGTCTATGCTAGTATAAGATCCATTGTATGATTTTTTTTTTTTTTTTTTTTTTTTTTTTTTTTTGTGATAAATTTACTTGGAAGGGATGTCTTTCAAGGGAATCCGGGTGAGATATCAACAACCTGATTGAATGTGAGTTAAAATGTTTTCTTTTCTGGTTGAAAGACATGTCAAGTCATAGATCGACTAGACTGCTGGAACCAAAATTTCAAACTGATAGGCCTAACATGAATGGGACAGCTTGAATGAATAATGATAAAATTCCTCTTTTGAGGAATTGGGAGTGATAATGTCAAATTTTGATTGATATATTTTTGGTTTTATACTTGGACATTCTTCAGATATATTTGAGAAATTATTTGGCCAGTACCAGTCTCATGCTACCCAATCTGTGTGCAAAATGTCACTTAAACATAGCATTATAATACACACACTGTGAAATTGGGTTCCTGTGATGATGTCATTCTTGGTTCAATGCACTTTTAAATCTTTTTTCATTTTTCAACTGTTGGGCTGAAAGGGGTACCATTTCACATGAGCATTTCTCTTTTGTGGGGCAGATTTTTTTAAAATAAATGCTTTTCTGATGATAGATAGTGTCAGAGAAGGACTCCAAATCGTTGTCATTGAGTCATTTCATGGGCTCTTTAACGTAGAGCTTAGAGGTCGTGTGACTCAAAATGACAAAAATGAGCATTTAATATAAACACCATTAAAATCCAAGAAAATTACCGCATTTCCCATTAAATTCCGTCAAAACTTGACCATTTTACGGCGGTATTTTCAAATTTTCAATAAGTCGTGCGTAAACATGAGCTCAATCTGCAAATCTTGTGGTTTCTATGATGGAGGGACATGCTATATATGGCTAATTGTATCATTCTTTCACCATTTGTTTGAAGGACAATTGAAACATAAGAATGTCGTGAGGATATGATTTTTGAAAGTGTAAATTGTGTACTTGAAAATGATCAGCACAAATCATCAAATCATAATCTGATGAGTTATAAAGAGATAATTAATGTAGGGTTAACAAAAGAAATGTTAGCACTGTGCAACACTTCCCGTAATTATTTAGGCATAAGCAACAAGTTGCTTCAGAAACATTTATTTACACTTTCAAGAGGTATGTATGTCTTGCGAACTGTTAAAGATGCTGACATAATTCGAAATAATTTTCCTCAGGAAAGCTTACTCCTTAACTACCAAGTAAAGTCAGGGACATTTTTCTAACATGTCACACTAGCTATTAGTTAATCTATTGTTGTATGTAAATAGTCCTATTACCTGTCTAGCAGTCGATCAGAGCAGAGAGCTGTTATTTGAACAAATAACAGCTCCCTGATCAGACTGCATATTCAATATTCCAATCAATTGTGATTCACTCCACTGTGGTTATAGGTACTACGGTCATTAAAAGAATAGTCCGGACCAATCTTTACACGTGATATGTTAAAAAGATGAGTATATATTCTAAGCATTCTGGTGAAAGTTTATCTCATTTCCCACGTGCGGTTCTCGAGATATCGGCATAGATTCACATTGTGAGCAAAAGTTTTGTTTTGTTTCGTTTTTTTTTTTTTTTTTTGGTTTCATTCTATTATTTTGACCTTGTATTGAATAGGGATGCCGTAGCCCTTAAATCATGTAAAGTTTTTAAAACTCCATTGCGCAGGATGAACTTAGGGCATCAATATTTCAGAACTGAGTTGCATAAAATGTGGTGGTAATTTATACAGATAACCAAAACAATTGCCAACAGCGCGAATCCATGGCATCAAACAACCTTACTTCAAGTGAACTTTATTCGATGTAGAAAATTTGTCATATTCACTCGCTAATATCTCGAGAACCAAATATGGAAAATGAATAAAAAAATCATCAGAATGCTTAGAACATGTTCCTCTTTAACACATCAAAACTAAATTTTGCTAGACTACTCTTTTAGAGGGACATATTGCGTTTGTTTTGCAAGAAATATTCATCCTTTTAAAACTAATATTTATTGATAGATTATCACAAATAAGGCAGTATGGTAGCCTTCTTTTCAAGAAATAAGTTTCCCACGGATATGAATTGAGATAAAATTTTCACCCAAACTTTCAAAATTTCAAATGATGCAAAGTCCATGTCTCTTCTTGCGCATAGTGTTTTGCAGGGGTTTATGATAAAGGCTGAATGGTTGGATAGGGTCTGAGCAATTTTCTTTGTACTCTTTGATGGAGCATTTCAAACATAATACTTCCCTCTATATGGGGAATGTCTGAGCATACTTCCGTAGTTTCCAAGCACAGACACGTTGAAAGGGTGAAGGAAGGCGAATGAAAATTAAACAAGCTTTAATGTTCAGGTTAGTATAGTATATGCGTGAACTGTTCTGGGTCCTGCTCTTAGGACTCCACATTTATTTTCTGCTTTTAGGAGGATGGGCTGTCCACTCCATAAGCTGTAAACTTGCAAAATACTTTTCGCGGGTCATTACAATTTACGCAGCGTGTCACACTTAACGATTGTGTCACCGTCAAGTTTTTCCTACTTTACGGTGACCAAGTGGGCAGAACGTTATCCTACTTATTATCTCATCGCTCCGTGAGGAGGATGAGATATTGTAGTCACTTTGCCTATGGGGCTATATATGGCAATGCCAGCTTAAATCGCAATGGTTACCATGGTAACGGTAAATTTTCCCAGGTTACTAGTCTCGAGGTCTAACCCATGGTGAGGTACCCCGGGGTGACTGAAGGTCCATGGCTGAGAGAGGGGTCAAAACCTGTCCGTGTGTGTGTGTGTGTGTTGGTGGGTGAGTGTGTGTGTGTGTGTGTGTGTGTCCAATTTTGTTTTCCTAATATCTTGTAAACGGCTGGGCCGATTTTCTTCAAACTTGGTAAGATAGTACCTCATGTGGAACAATTGCATTTTTGATACACAACCGGAAGTGAAAGTCAAAGGTTACAGGTCAAAGGTCAAATTTAGTGAAATCACATTTTCTGCTATATTTCCAAAAGGAAACGTTCTCCTGACACGAAACTTTACTCATATGATGATTGCATCTAGACCTACCAAAATATGTGGTTGCCATAGCAACAGAGGTCAAAGATCAAGTGGTAGAGTGGAACAAAAAATTCCAAGTGATAATTTGTTCGTAAAACAACATTTTTGTCCCTCAAACTCCTCCTAGTGGGCTGGACCGATTCTTTTCAAAATTGGTAGGTGGGTACCCCAGGGTGGGAACTTGTGTCTCCCAGACCCTGGGAAGAAAAGGTCAAAGGTCAGAGTTCAAAGGTCACATTTTGCAGAAAAACACTATTTTGTACTAAAACTTCAAAAGAAAACCTTCATTTTACATGAAACTTCACAAGTATAATAGGGTAGACTAGTTCTACCAAAATATGTACTTTCCATGGCAACCAAGGTCAAAGGTCACGTGACAGGGGGTCAAATAATTTTTTTTTTTTGTATTCACTTTAACTCTTAACGGACGCATCCCACAAATCTGAAAGTTTAAGTGTAATAGCCTAGGCATGATACTGTAAGTTGTACCGATATGTGCGGTTGTCATGGCAACCAAGGACATAGTTCACGTTACAGATTGTCAAAGGTTAAAGTGGGCATGACACGGCCACAAAAAACTTTTGTGTAGGCTACTGCAAGATTAGATACAGTATTTTACAAATATCATCTCACACCCCATTAAAAACCCGTACAATTCGGCATAAATGATATTCGAAGGAAAACTGCGTTCGAAATCCAATTTCGAAAAATGCCGCAACAGCTCGCCTAACTTTTATGACGCAATTTGCGGCACAAACCCATCCCTACGGCGCGCATCTAGATGTGGAACTAATGTAACGCTCGGTAAAGTTATCTTATCTTAGCAACCTCATGAAAACGATTACATCACAACACAGAGTACAACATACAGAGCGAAAAGCGCCGACCATGGTGGGGATTCGGAGCAAATCATTGGCCAATGTGTTCGCGTGTGCATGCGCGCGGGTAAAAATAGTTCTGTTTTTGTGCAAGGAAGACGCGGTTCGGTTGCTATAAAGAACAGCTATGAATATGTATGAGCAGACCACACTTAAGCGCGTCCCCACTACGAGCGCGTCTTTAGTGTATGAGCTCTTTCATGAAGATGCTATTGCGAATACTAAGCGGTCACCGCGCAATGCACAATTCACAATGTACGCTCACTGCTATTGGAGCACCGGTGTTTGCAATTATGTTTGCGCTAACACGCTTTAGCATGCACATGATTCGATGATTGTGAGCTCTCTGGTACAGTGTTGCTAACCGTGCCTCCAATGACGTCACCATTTTGAGACGCGTTCACATATGTTTTTTCGCTTTCGAATTTCAAATGGTCTGAGTCTGGCCTGTAATTGGGAATTCAAAACGTCGTATTTCGGTATTAATGGACATAATTTATTAGGGAAATCATTCACTTTATGTCAAGGTGTACCCAAAGAACAGTTACCTAGGAACTTACTTTGGCCGTGTCATCCCCACTTTTATGTTTTGTAACTAGCCTATTTTTCATCAATTAATATAAATAAGCTAGACTCCTAGGTTAGTACTTCGTAGTAACAGTCTCAAATTCTTTTTTTACTAGCTTGTATGCTGCAGTGAGATTTTTAAGTTCCTACTCGCACTTCACTCTGATGGCCCTTATATCTAGAGTGTTCTCATATGGTGCATGCAGACAGTTGTTTTCTTTCCTAAGTTGCTGTAACTGTTAGGCCTAGTAGTATGAAAGTTGAAGTCAAACCTAGGGCTAGACTTGAAATCTCAAGCTGGTTAACAGTATGTAGGCTAGGTCTGGGGCTAAACGTACGCCATTCATACGCTTGAGTTATAACCCAAGATATGAAACTGTGGGTGACTAACATTAGGTTAGGCATAGGGCCTCTATCTTACATATTGGTGCCCTTAAAACTTGGCGGTTCTGGAGCATCGCCAAAAAAAAAAAAAAAACGTACGTGACAATTTCCTTGCCACGGGCAATCCTTGCTTGGATTGGTCACAGGCCAGTACGCAGAAAAGGTTTGTGCGTCGCCCGGAAATCTTCTAACGCCACACGTTCAACATCGCGCACACGCCCAGTTTTTTAATTGAGACGCACTTGATGTGCATATCAGCTCGACACACATGAAGTTTGCCGTCGCGTCAAAATGGAGAATACGCCCAGCTAGCGAGTGAATAATAACAATTACGCACTTGTCTAAAGCGTCCCCAAAAGCATCTTACTTTTATTATCGTTGCCATATCTAATCGTATCAGTTTAGTGTAAAAGCCAACCTCGTTGTTTTTTTTTTTTTTTTTTTCATAGTTTTGCAAGGGGATAACAGCATCTTAAAAAATAAATTTGTTCCAAAATCTTAGATAGGCCTACTGGATTAAAAGGGCAAGCATTACAAAGATTGGGTAGCCTATCTCTCCAGTTCTTATATAATCCGGTGTCAGAATTTAAATATCCAAATGATGTTTTTTGAATAAGGTGCGCCTGTTCAAGAACTTGATTTGTCTGTGCCATATTCTTTCCCGTCGCTATCTTACGAAAAAAAACTTCCGTCCCCTGGAACGAAAAAAAATCGCTTCCCTTGGACTTCAAGATTGTGGCATGGAGTTTTAGTAGGTAATATTTGTCAATGACATTCTACTGTAGCATAAAATTCAAACTTCTAGCTCATACATAGTTCAAGTTCTGTAACCAACTTGCGCACATGTTAGCGATGAGATATGCAACTCCGTGGATTGCCCTCTTGTTTTTGTTGTGCCCGCAGTTCCTGTTTTGACACTATTGGATCACGGTGCAGATGTGAAAGATACACTTCTGAGGGCGGTAGACGCCGACTTCCAGGAGGCGGTCGTTCTGCTCGTTGACCACGCCCTTAAGTTGGTAAGTTCCTTGGTTTTTCGCAAAAAATTGCCTTTTAAACTCCCATCTGTAAAATTTGTCGTGACATTTTTTTTGATGTAAATAAATTTTTAGCTAGCGGAAAGTATAAAAGGTACTATTCTAAAGTCCTCGCGAACCTCTGACAAGGGGCCATTCGGCGAAACCAAACTTAATTTAAACTGCTATTAAGCTATTATGTCCATTGAAGGACAAAACGTGACAAACCTCAAGGCCCCCAGCCCTTATACATTATTGGTTTGTCATGTATGGCTCCATTGCACAATGGATAAAAAGAACAGATATCAGTGATATAAGGTCTGTAACGAAATTGCACTGTGGCTGTTTGAAGCCCCGTGTGGTAGATCCGACTGTTACCAATACTGGAAGCCACGGCACTCACATCCCTGACGAACAGCTGGTAAAGCCTCTTTCCCTGACCTCATTGGTTCCTTTCCTTCACGGATAGGCGGTCCGTAGCACCCATTGAAGCACACGGTGAACACGAAAATAGGGGTGGAGTTTTAGGTTTCCCGCTCACTGATTGGGTAAGTCTGCTAGCGCAGCGCACGTGGGACTCAGATGATGTTCGGATATAAAACTACCACGAGGAGGGAAAGAGGGGCTGGCAGACGGAAGATCTCACTGAAGACGTCCACCCGCACGCTGTTCAATAATAATTAAAGTATCAGAATTGAGGCCGAATAACAGCTAATATTTGTGGGAACAAGGCGAGAGGCGACTGTTACGATTTGGTAAGAAAAATTGAAGGGCGGGACTATTAGTAAGGAAGAGCAAAAGTTAAGTTACCGGTACTCCGCTAACTGTGTTAGAAATTATATAGGCATCAGTAGAAATCATAGCTAAGAGTCGGGGTGGTTATAATTCACGCCTTACGAAGGCCGGTAAGGCGTGAAATTATTAGGAACACTGGAATTACGAAACCGTGTTTTTATGATCTGGGAGGTTAACTAGGAGGGATGTACGTTATACTCCAGGCAGGGAGTTGTAACTAGGCTGGGTTATATCACTGAAGAGATGCCATATGTGTTCTACCGTTGGGTCAACCCCGTATGTGTTATATCATTGAAGAGATGCCCTATGTGTTCTATCGTTAGACCAACCCCGTATGTGTTATATCATTGAAGAGATGCCCTATGTGTTCTATCGTTAGCTCAACCCCGTATGTGTTATATCATTGAAGAGATGCCCTATGTGTTCTATCGTTAGCTCAACCCCGTACGTGTTATATCATTGAAGAGATGCCCTATGTGTTCTACCGTTGGGTCAACCCCGTATGTGTTATATCATTGAAGAGATGCCCTATGTGTTCTATCGTTAGCTCAACCCTGTATGTGTTTTATCATTGAAGAGATGTCCTATGTGTTCTATCGTTAGACCAACCCCGTATGTGTTACATCACTGAAGAGGTGCCCAATGTGTTCTATCGTTGGGTCAACCCCGTATGTGTTAAATCATTGAAGAGGTGCTCTATGTGTTCTATCGTTGGCTCCACCTCGTATGCGTTATATCATTAAAGAGGTGCCCTATGTGTTCTATCGTTGGGTCAACCCCGTATGTGTTATACCAGTGGAGAGCCGGTGTATGTGTTTTTTTTTTCTTAGAGGCTTTCCTGTATGTGTTGTATCCTTGAAGACAGACAGGTATGCTATATCGTAGGGCGTGCCCGCCTGTGCTATACAACCTGGAGCTAGCTTAGGTACGTGGTATGTCGACGCAGAGCTGGGTCGCAGGTGTCCATGTGATTTAAAGGCGAGGTCGAACTGTGGATTAGTGCAGTGAGTTGTTTATTTCGTATTGAGGGCGTTCTGGAAGGCAGAGGCGCACAGACGTACAAGGCACCGGGAGAGAAGCAACCCTCTTAGACGCTGGACCTTCTGCTAGAGAAAGGGGGAAGCCGTAGGGACCAAGGGACGAGTGCCCCCGTCAAAGACGTATACAGTGGGATATTGGAGCCAGGAGGGGAAATTAGGACACTCCGACGTCTTGAGGGCCGGGACCACATCGCTTTTTGAGACAACGGGGAGTCGGCTGGTACAAGGCCCACGTGCTGATCTCTCTTAAAATTGTATCATTTTACCGCTTCTAAGTGTAAACACCATTATCCTATATTAGGATTTGCCTGTAATTCAATTGTCAGAGTTCATGAATTATTATTTGATTAACTTTAGAAATTTGTGTTCTGTCCATCTTTACGTGTGTGTGTTAACAATATCTATTCTATAGCCTATCCCCGGACCGCACTTTAATTTTAAGCGGCGCGTTACAAGTCAATAAAGATTGAAGTGGTTACTTCCTAAAAGACTAGGGTTGGTCAGCGTTTAACCTCTTTGGGGCTCAAAAGTAGTGAAATCTAGTCAGGCAGTATTTAATATGCCGTCCAAATTTTGTGAAAAGGAATTTGATCTACTGACGATACCTATAAAACACAACATACTTTTTCCAAAGTCCTCCCGATCCTCTGGCAAAGGGCCGTTGGGTGAAACCAAACTTTAAACTGCTCCCCGAAGAAGCTATACAAAACCATTTTAAAGTGGATTTATTTGACAGTAACCGTTTCGTTATACTTGCAGAAAAACTAAAAGAGTTTATGCATGCGATCACGAGTCCCGGAAAGTACGCCCTCTTGAAAGTTCACATATATAAACATCGCCCACATATGTTATTAACAGATTTGTACGGAAGCGTAGAAGGGACATTCGAAAGAAAAAAAGCTCTCTCAGCAAAATGAAAATTTTCGTAGAATTGACATTATGAGTGTTCATTGTCATTTTGAGGACTAAAATTATGTCTTCAAAATGACAAAAATCCGTAATTTGGTGTTTTAATTAACTTGTCAAAACGTTAAAATTCCGAAAGTTGTCATTTTGCCGACTTAAAAATCTCGTCAAAATGACAAAATTCAGAAAACTGTCACTTTGCTGAGTTAGAAAATCTCGTCAAAATAGCAAAATTCAGACAATTGTCATTTTTCCGAAATAGATCATCTCGTCTAAATACCAAAATTAAGAAGAATGTCATTTTGGCGAGTTTGAACATCTCGTCAAAATGGCAAAATTCAGAAAAATGACATTTTTGACGAGTTAAAACATTTCGTCAAAATCGTAAAATTCAGTAAAATGTCATATTGGCGAATTACAACTTCTCATCAAAATGGCAAAATTCGAAAAATTATCATCTTGCCGAGTTAGATCATCTTGTTTAAACGGCGAAATTCTATGGAAGCATTAAGGTGCCATCAAGTTAAGAACTTAGTCACAAAATGATGAAATGTTTACTTATTTTCCAAGCATTTTGCAGAAAATGATGAAATGCAAACTTACAATATATCAACGATTCAAAATTTCACAGAAAATTGAAGAATTACGCATTCAACGAATGTTAC
Source organism: Holothuria scabra (assembly GCA_037179385.1). Taxonomy (NCBI): domain Eukaryota; kingdom Metazoa; phylum Echinodermata; class Holothuroidea; order Aspidochirotida; family Holothuriidae; genus Holothuria; species Holothuria scabra. The sequence goes on from CM074189.1 coordinate 28,943,671, forward strand.
TTATTCCTCGTTTTGCAGAAAAACAATGAATTACTCATGTATACCAAATTTTTTGTATCATAGTTATGTTCTGTCCCCAATTTGGTGAGTTTATATCGATCATGAGTGAAGGCGCTTTACGAACAAGAAGAAGAAATATGTAAACCGTGAAATCATTAGGTAATAAAATTATGCTAAAAAGTATTCAAAATTTTGGACAGTTCATTTTTCAATGCAATATGTACATTCGGTCTCAGTCTCAGTCTCGGTCTTGGACTTTGTCGGTCTCTGTCTCGAATTCTGCCCTGGTCTCGGTCTCGACACGTTTTGGGCTCGGTCTTGGATATGCTGGTCTCGACTAAAACACTGGTTCAGGTACCCTGCTTCTATAAGGGTAATTAATTCCCAGTTGTTGCTTTTGTCTTAAACCAAGCCCGGACTTGTATAAAATTCAGGTAGAAATTATGACAAACTTAGCTGTTGTGTCCATTTTTAAGGGCGTTTAGACTTTGTTGATATTAACGTCCCAATAACAACGAAAAAAAGCTATTATATGGGTCCTTTTGAGAAGGTAGCAGTGAATAGAAAGGAAGTGATTTAATTGTAGGGTCTAATATGTTGCTACACCTTGTACACATATCACACTAGAAGCATAGCAAGAGTGAAAGGGGCAAAGTGCCCCCGGAAAAAAGTAAAAGGTAAAATTGTTAAGACAGTAAAATGAAAGAAAGAGATTGCCCCGACCCCAAATTCGAATTTGAGGGGCTCTCTGAAGTCTGGAAGTTTTATCCCGCTGCCTGCCTCAAGAGGTCAGATTGCCCCAAACAGATAAACAGAAATGTTTCGTTATGAAAACATGTGTATTAGTTTTAATGACGGCGCGCTTTATTTTACCCCTTTAAAATGTGTGCGTTTGCATTTTACCATTTATATGCAAAATGTTAAGATAATAAGACTCATTTCATTAGTTTGTTGCAAAATGTTAAGATAATGCGATGACTAAGTTCGGAATTTGATGGCACCTTAACGTTTCCATACAGTTGCGCCTGAAGGTTCTTACTAGGCGAAATGGCAATCTTCCAAATTTTGCCGTTTTGACGAGAAGTTTTTTCTGGGCAAAATGTCATATTTTCCGAATTTTGCCATTTCGACGAAATTTTCTAACTCGGCAGAATGACAACATTCCAAATTTTGCCATGTTGACGAGATGTTATAACACGGCAAAATGACAATTTTCCGAATTTTGCCATTTTGACAATATGTTGTGACTCGGCAAAATGACAATTTTCGGAATTTTGCCATTCTGACGAGATGTTCTATTTCGGCAAAAGGACAGTTTTCGGAATTTCGCCATTTTGACAACATGTTCTTACTCGGCAAAATGAAAATTTTGGGGAACTTTGTCATTTTGACGAGATGTTGTTTGGTCGGCAAAAAATAAATTTTCCGAATTTTACCATTTTGACGAGATGTTTTATTTGGTCAAAATGACAATTTTCCGAATTTTGTCCATTAAGTCTTCAAAATGTCAATTTTACGAAAATTGTCACTTTGCCGAGACAATCCTTTTTTCTTTTGAGTGGCCCTTCTACGCTTCCGTAGATATGTCAACCAATCGGACATGCGTAAAAGTCTGTACTTTACTTGTGGATCGAATTCCACTGCGTGCGGCCACATCCTAATTTTTCTCCAAACATGACGTTATTTGAAACCAAAATTCCGAGGAAAGGGAATCATACGTATTTCAATTCAGCCGACTGGGGGATTTGAATGAGACTGAGGCCATGGCCTTCTCGTATGTTTTTTTAAAGACCTTGTGTCAATGAGGTGAACGTTAGGATAGGAATTTTCAAGAGGAGTTTTCCAAGACCTTACAAATCACAAATCTGTAGTTGAGGAAGAAATCGAGGGACTCCCAGATTAAGGAAATTTACACATCCGCAGGTCATAATTGGGCCTCATTGTCTCAGTTGGAATCGCCTTAATTAGGTAACTTTTATGGGAAAGATGTCAACTGATCTAAAATGTTGAGTAGGCCAAAAATGCGGTCATCTCAACGCGAAAATTTTATGTTAGTTTTAAGCGGCCCATTGAGTTGGTTCATGATATTCAACATTTTTTCAAACCTGTTATCTTCACATGATAATGACAAATAGTCCAAGTTAGACAATTCCCATATCCTACACATACAATAACTGTTTTATCAGGTGGTATCTTGGGGTCAATTTGGTTTTCAAAAATTCGTGACCAGACACTTTGTCAAATTGTGCACCAAACCGTTATAAGTCCGTCAGGACACAACAAAGTTGAAAATTTTAACTTTTCCGTAACCATTGGTTATGAAACTTGAATCCAATGCTAACTGTAAACATTTTCATGATCGGGCAGTGACTCTTTAACACTCTCATATCGATATCAGCTCATTGAGCCCCTTTAAAGCTAAAACTATATTTGCATATCAATGACCGTTCACCCTGCCAGTACAAGGCCCTTCCAGCTGAGTAGCATACTGTGTATTATGCAGCGAATAAGTGCAAATGCAAAGTATTGTAATTAGTCGAATGTTCAAAGCAAGAACATATGAAACGGGCACTCTTGAATTAAAAAGAATGAAATTTTACTCGTTAGGAGTTATACAGTCACTCAAACAGAACGGAAATTCACTCTTAGAAGAGTGAAATGCACTCCACAAAAGCAACGTTTCACTCTTGATGTAGTCAGGTAGTGTCTAGAGGGACCACTCCTAAAGTGATCACTGCATGCACTCGTCAAAAAGTGACTTTTTACTCTTCTTTGACGTAATTTCACCCTTAATTGGTGGATTTCATTATTCCTGAAATGAATTCCTATCTAATGTAGTGAGTTTACACTTTTCCCCTTGCTAGAAAGAAACTTAAGTTCACTATCTTTCTTTAGATTTAGGGTTTAAATATATCTTTATCGCTCAATAAAAGCATTCAGAGTTTATAGTTTGCCATATTGTTAGTACGTACGTTGTGTTCGGCACAACGTGAGTGGCACACTATAATAACGCTCTTGTCGCCATTTTAATTGCAGCCTCGTTTCCAAAGAGACGCCATTTTGAAATGCAAGTGTTCCACCACAGATATACACCCTGATGTTACTCCAATCATTCGAGCTGCTCAGAAAAACAGTTTCACGTTGGTAAAGGTGAGAGAAAAAACGACATATTGACAGGGGTGAAGGGGCCGGGTACTTAATGGTATGTGACCCCTATCCAACCCCAACCCCCCCACCACAACCACTTTTCTGAAAAATGAACAAATGTACCCCTACTGAAAATGCATAACCAAAATTCAGTAATAATTAAATAATGCGACAACGTGTACTGGTGTAGGGAACTTTTTACCTAAAAAATCGTCAGGCCCAATATAGGTTATTACTGACAATGTGAGTTTCAATACAATGGGAATAATCGAGTATGAGTATTCAATTTAATAGTGCATGTATAATCATGTATAAATATTCAATTTATTGAATATTGGCTCGTATCCAGGTAACACACTACGGAAGACAAAAAGTGTTCAGGGCTAAGATAATTTTCAGAGTGGCGAAGCATTACGTTTCAAAGTAATAGCAAATTTTGTTCTCAAAATGAACTCTAGACTCAAGTTTTTCTTAAGACCATCCCTTTAACAAAGACCTGAATGCAAATGATATAAGCGTTAAGTGTTTCTCAATTTTGCACTTTGGTGTGTGTCAAAATACTAAAAAGTAAAATCACCGGATTTGTTGAAAGCAGATACTACACGAGGCTGGTGCAAGAGTGGAAGAGTTTGGGGAGGACGACTTGGAGACGAGGGCAAGCGACAGTTTGCAACGTTCCGTAGGCAATCTGGAAATTTATCGAGCCCTTGCCAGCCCAGCATATGTGTGTTTCGATCCTGATCCTATAGGGAGGGCATTTCACTTATCGATGCTTCTGCGCAAACTCGCCATCTTGGAGGTCGAGTTTAAACCAATGTACCTGGAACTTGCCAACGGAATGGAACAATATGCAGCTGATCTTATGTCTCAAGTGATAACTAGCGAGGAGGTAATGTCAATTTATCTAAAATCAGATTCAGTATTCAAAATTGTACTTTCATCCATATCTGGAAATCTTCTGATGTGTTACGTTAAACATGACTACTGTAATTTTAGTGTCAGTTTCAGTTCATTTCTCCGTGTATTCCATTAAAGAGGTATAAGATACGACAGCATCCGGTAAACGAAATGAAAATAACGCAATAAGTATGTAGTTCGCTAGCCTGCGTAGCGTCTCTGTGGCTGCCGCCTATCTTGGTTTTTCTGAGCTGAACGAAAAAGCTTCGTTCGCTCCGCGGGCTAGTAGATAGCATTCACTCAAGAAACACATAGCAGGCAGAACTACAGAACTCAAGATTGTAAGTAACTGAGGCCTGTATAATTTATAACGTTAAAGGCTGTCATTCGTCACCCAAAGTATAATTTTACTAGGTATCTGGAGTCTATCAAAATTTTTAAAGAAGTGGCCGACTTTTTCTGCAACTCAGGGACGTATTCGCAGACCAATGTGCTCGTGGTAATGTAAACCATGATGATAGGTTAAGCTCATGAGTTTGCTAAAAATTCTTGCCTAATGCTGGGAGATATTACAATCCAACAAAATAATTTAGCATCTTTTCAGTCAATGTATTTAATAGGAAATCCAAAGGTTGAATTGACAGACGCGTTTCCCCTGGATTATTTTCGGAGGTCAGCAGTAGCATAGTATACAGTAGACAATGGTACCAAATAGTGTCACGTATGGACGGTTTGGGATATTTCACAAATAAAAAAAATGAAATCCACAGTTGGGTCCAAAGTTCAATGATAATTAATGTTTGCATTAATGATTTAAGGCTGACTTTAAATTCACTTCAATGCCATCATTGAATTGAATTTATGTCCGTATTAATCATTTAATACTGACATAAATTAAATTTATGCTGACATTTAATTGGATAAATGCTGAAATTAATTACAAGATTTACCCACACACCAATTTTCGTATTATTATGTGTACCTTTATTCATTCCTACATTCCATCTATAGAGGCTTTTCACATGACGTCATAATACTCTCCAGCGGCCATGTTGGAGTACGTGTAACTACGTAGTAAACCACACTGGGCGCGTTTGCTCGTTGAATGTGTACAAACTGTGTATACCACAATGCACTCTGTGCAGAGCGTTCGGCACAAAGCCACGTGCATTTGGCATGAATGTCCTCCAGCATGGCGGTTCCGTGACGTAATTGCAAAGCCTCTATAGATCGTCTGTACAATCCAAACCACTGAACAGCTGAATATGATATGAAGCGAAGAAGAAAAGGGCAAATATTAGCGTCTCGGTTGATTATTAAGTGCTGCACAAAAAAAGCAAACGGCCTACCATACTCTCTTTATCTTTCCTAAATGAATAAATGTTCTGCAATCAATTTAACTTTACGCATTGTGTTAGGAAGATAAGCAGTAGTCAACAGATCGGAGACAGATTTGAGCATTTGCACAGGCCCAGTTTAAGCTGAATCGTGTCAATGGTTTTTAGCGGTTGACCAGCGTTTTATTGAAGGTATGGTGAAGCCAGGGCCAATGTAAACTTGCGTAGAGGCTTTTTAAGTCCGGGAATATTTTGTGAGTGCAACTCCCTGGTTCAAATTTAGTGTTTAAATGCTCAATTCTCTCACCCCAAAATAGTACCAATTCTCCTAACTTTCTTACTTAAGCCCCTCCCACAATTGTCTGAAATTCATCCTCATCCAGACATAATCTCAGTTTATTGCTTCAGGCTGAGTATAAAAAGCTCAATGTGTATAATCAAAACACTTTCACTGCAGTTCATGTGTAATACAAGCTTTGGAACTTTTCATTGTTTGAATTATCAAAGAGCTGAGCCAATTAAGAATTTCGGTACACCCCTACCAAAATTGCAGTTTGGAGTGAAGGGATTGGTCCTTTAAGAAAGTCAATAGAATTGCGTGACGGGTCAATATATTCCCTTGAGAACAACACTTTCCGTTATTCTAAAATAGTATGATTATTAATATTGGAACACGGTTAGGTTAGTGAAATCGTGGAAACCGTCAAAAATTCCACTTCATGACATAGTCAAGATAACTTCGTAACATACGTATCAAAATAGAAACAAATCGTTTGATTTTTGTGAAGGTAGTCCACTTTCTCAGTCTGATTTTTGTTTTAGAATTAAGCTTTATTCGTGATGTACCTAAACGAAGGGGCTGTTTTCAAAAAGTCAGTTAACTATCGCCAACTGCATGCGAAAACCGGACATTAGTTCCAAATGGAATAATATCCAGACATTAAAAAGTTTGGTAACTTCCTACCCATATTTATCTTACGTTTCACACAAAGTAAGGGTACATGCCAAATGAACTGTAAATGCTTTATGGGACTCGCGTCTTTTGGAGAGAGAATTAGGGTGTTGGTCAAGACGACATTAAACCTTTTTTCCCCAGGATTCCAAATAGAAGGCGGGCATTAAACTTGACCATTTTTGTAGGGAGCTCCTAACATAGAGTTGAGAATTTCTGAAGGTAATAGAGGGCTTGCTGAAAAGAGAGAAGCACATTCTGTACTAACTGAACTGGTATTGTCCAAAACTAAAGATTTGCTAAACAAAAATGACCCTCGGTTAGTTTGTTTTGCGTGCATTTTGGCTAGCATACGCCCTCACTTACATGAACCGAAGAAATGAAAGAAAATTTGCTTTTCATGATATTTGTCACATAAACCGCAGTTTTTAGATAAAAACATCGTTGCTCAATTAATGCACCACTTCTTCATAAATAAAATCATCTGCAACAACAAGTATCAGCTTTGATTACAGTTATGGTTCAATAGAGAGGCAAAAAACTTACGGGTTTAGATAACAACTAAAAACAAATTCTGAAATGAACGCTGGTAAATATGACGCCGCATTACCCAAGGTTCATTAAAGGGTTAGATCCCCTTTCAGTTTAATCTGCGATAAACTGCTATCAATGTAACCTTCAGGGATATTTTCAAATGATTGAATTGGCATGGAACTGGTAGCACTAACATTTGCTGACAAGATAAAGCTGCCGTCACAATACAACTAATTCAACTCGGATTCCGATCCGATTTTTGAAAAAAAGAAATTAAATCTTCTTCCTCTCATATCGTCGAAAATAGCCCAAAATTATCCAAGCTGTGATACTAAATATATGATTTGTATCTCAGAACTTAACATTAATAAAAAATAACATTTACACTAACCATTTCGAGACGTCACATCGACAGATCGCTTTTATTGGTATGCGCCTGTCCGATTAAAACTGTCTGTCGGTGTGACGTCACGAAAAAAAATCAGTTCACATTTCATTTTCATAGACCTCTTATGCATCATCATATGTTATACTGGTTGGGATTTTTTGGCTCTTTCTAATCAGACATTGAAGAAGATTTTAAAAAAAGTTACAAAATTTGGGCCTGAATCCGATCCGAATTTGTTGTAGTTTGACCGCAGCTTAAGCATAGGGTATTAAATGCCCTCTTGGACAAGGCTAGAAAAGTTCACGAGATTCAATCAGATGCCTTCAGACGATTAGAAAAATGCTTTTTAAACATTTTTTTTTTGTCTTTATCAGCACTCAAGTTTCAATAAAATAAGCCTTGAGTTTAGTAATCCTTATCTTACCATGTCGTTGCTTTTATTAGCTTCCCGATTTTATAAAGAGAGTAACGGATGCAGCAACCAGCTAATGGTCTGGAAATAAGCTAATTATTTAAAGACACACATTTTGGCTATAGTTCTAATCCCATTAATCTTTTTAATTCGTCTAACAGGCAATGGCCGTTCTGGCGTACCATGGCAAAGGGAATTCTGGGATATCCAAGAAGGAAGCCAAAGCTCTCGGTTTACTACCAACAATCAATCGCGCGATTGCTCATGATCAGAAAAAGGTAAGTTCGTGGTGAACGGGTGGAGGCCTCATTCACTGTAAATTAGAATCTCTACCAAATGTAAAGAAAATGGAAAAACTGTCGTATTTTATACTACGCGAGTCATTGTTATTGCACGCCCTCAAAACACAGGACTGCCCAGCCCCTCCAGAACGAATCTCGACCGGTCAGTGGTGATCTGATTTGATCCGCCTTTCATGGGGGCAATCTGTTTCAATCTTTCCAATGACTGGGATTACTTACATGATGAATGATTTTATTCTTAACCCCCGACAATCCACCACCTTCCAATCCGCCGAGGGTTAAACATTACATGTTGACATTAGAATTACGACCATTTAAAGGGAAGATGCAGTCAAAACAAAATGAATTAATGTAATGAACTATCCTTTTTCATGAATTGCTCTTGTGAATCATGTGACAATATTTTTCTCACTAAATTTTGACACTAATGAGAAGTAAGTGCCTTATCTTCCGAATCTGCGATATATTATGTCCCGAAGTATAGTTAAAGATACTTGAAAGGTAAATATGAGGGAATGCGTAAAATGTGGCTGTTGTTTTGAAATAACTGTCTGGGCGACTGCTTTCGCCCTTTAAAGGCCCAGTTCTCTCATCCCAAACAGTACCAATTCTCCTATCCTTCTTACTGAAGCCCCTCCCACAATTGTCTGAAATTCATCCTCATCCAGACACAACCTCAGTTTATTGCTTTAGGGTGAATATAGAAAAACTCAGTTTATATAATCAAAACACTCTCAGTACCGTTCATGCTGTGTAATATAAGCTTTGGTACTCTGCATTGTTTGAATTAGCTGTCAATCAAAGAGCTGAGCCAATTGAAAATTTTGGTACCCGGGCACCAAAATTGTAGTTTGGGGTGGGAGGTTTGGCCCTTTAAGGTCCTGTAATGGCCGACTTCACCACACTGCACGGATTCCAAGGTAAATTTAGTGTACTGCGAGAATATGCTTATATGATCCTTGTCTTATGTCAGACGTGATATCCTTTGCAATAAGAGAGACGTCCGTGCAATGCACATCACGTGACATTGTTTCGAGTGTTTCGAACCTCAATAAGGGATGACTGCTCTTGCCCTTTAAGTATATTAAGGTTAGTGCAACACTAATTTTATACCCCATTGACTTACACACTCAAGTATACCCAATTCATTCGAAATATATAATTTTTTAATAAGTAACACAATCAAAAACAACATCTCATCAAGTTTTTAAAGTAAATTTATTTTTCAGTCATTTTTTTCGAAATATAATAATAGATGAAGTAGCGCGGTGCTACCTAAGTACAACAAGTGCATCACTTTCGAAAAGTCATGCCACAAGGGCGCCAGAACACCCCGCCACAAATAAATAAGATTATCACATCCTTGTCTTCCGGATTTAGCAATTATGAAACGCAAAAAGACAGGCAAGTAGTCTATAACAATGCAAAAACAAGTATTATATCACCATAGTTAATATATACTTCCCTGGTTGGGAAACTTTACGTGTACCTATACGTACACACGTACAAGCCCGAGCAGATATGTTGAGAAATTCAGAAAAAGTGCGTCACGTGACGTTCATGGTGCACACGATCGAATCGCGTGTAAACACTGCATTAACAACCAACAGGAAAAGTACAACGTACGAATGAATAGATTGGTGTTTGAGTGAACTGAAGTACCAAAAAGTAAGTGGTCACCTTCGCATGCACCTACAGAGGCTATCCAAGTTCTTTTGCCCAGCTGTGTTGGGCCTATTCTAAAAAATACGAGACACTGCGACGAGCCTGTGAGATAACTTTGCAACCAGAATATGTGTTAGCCTGTGAGGACTTAACGAAACGACTAGCCGGCGTTCGTCGCAGGGGAATATATGCCATAAGAGGGGGGAACGTGTTTTAAAAAAAGGTAAAGGCTGGGAAAAACGTATTCTGAGTTATATCCCGTTTAGTTAACTAGGAATTAACTCAGTGCTGTTTAGAGACAGCTATGTGCCGGCTAGCATATTACGGTACGTAGTAATGATGAGACTACACTGTATGACTGTATACTAGCTGTATTGTTTGTACGGCAACCCCGCGCATTACGACGTACTATGTCTGTCGTTTTTTAATGAGTTGGACTGCTTTATTTCTTTTAATTGCGACATTAGTACCAACATCATGTGCAAATTTCACCCCCTCCCCTCGGGTGGGTCACAAACGTGTTTTAAAAGCCTTTTCAACTGCCTTCGACACGATGCAAACTGTAATTTATATTATGTAATACAGCACCGACCATTGCTGTGCCAGAGGGATGTGCACTCTCACAGTCAAGTGACCATTAAATATGCGGATTCCAACATACTGCCTTTACGCTGAGTTTCCCAACCAGGGTGTAGTATAATAACTGTGATATCACTAAGTCTCGGGTTTGCCAGTTCTGGGTTACCATTTTGTTCTAAATGTCAACTGGCGAAAGGGTATGCGCTCTTCGCATTGGTCAACGCTACTTGAGCAACGCATATATCATTGCAGTGCACAAAGCTATGCATTGCGCGTGACCTTTCCCTCCGGTTTTAGGTCATATGGGTAAAGAATGGCACATGCGCAACTCTTAATTGGGTTATTGTTATTGAACTGATATAGAGACCTCTAGCTTTGTCGTCTTAAGAGTAGCTCACGGAGGATACCATCTGTAACATCGGACCTTGTAAATCTTCAAACTCCTCAAAGTAGGGATAAGGGGTAACCACTGTCGAGGAATAGCACGTCAAGCAGGCAATATGGGGGGGGGGGTGTTTAAAATTATGAACATTTCAGACTTACATTCAGTTACAGCAAATATGATATTTAACATTTACAAAAACAAAAATAACTGCGAGATGTTGACGTACTGAGACCATTCTGCTACACGTTTCGTTTTTCAACAGTTAGATACAACTGAGAACTTCTTTTGTTTGTCTTAAGTGATTTGCAATAAAGTGGGAGTTCGAGGGAATACCGCGGAACGAGCGTGTGACATGAAAGTGTCAAGTTAATGTGAGAAAAGGAAGGCACTACTGGAAGCATTCTACTAACCAATTTACCTACAATTTATGCATAGATTATAATGCCTGTGTAATTTTTGAGCTCGAGGAATGGTTTCTGATGGGGGCGGGGGACATTTTGTCCCCAAAACCTTATTTTGCGGAAAAAGGTCCGATTCTTTACATGTCGGAAAAGTAAGTAAAACATGCTGCGTCTTCTATGAATATAATGTTTTAAATTTGGGGACCTAATGATGAAGTCAGTCACAGGAAAACACATTTAGAATGATGTGAAGCGTTAACAGCACATTCGTCTGAATTTGTAATCAAATTTTTTTTATGCATTACACTTCAATTATGTAAGATCATTTTGTATATTTTTGTGACAGAATATCCGCGTAAAAGATACATTAGCTCATTCACGGAAGGCATGGGCAACATATTTACTATTAAATAATACCGCTGCCCCAAACAAAGTAATTGAAGCGAACACTTTAAAGTAAGAACAATGGCGTGACGAATCTATTATCCATGGACAGGTGATGTATCGTGGTCAATGATGCGCGCGGTAGGATGTAGACAATTCTTGATAAAGTGAACTTAGATAGTGACGTCAAGAGAGTTGTTATGACAACCTTTGGAAAATGTTTAGTAGGAAGTGTTACATCGTAGGCCTATTTGTTCTATTTATATCACATGACGGGAACCACGCGTGACTGCTGTAGATTTAATATTTTGTGGAAGGCTGGTTGGTTACATACACAAACTAATTTAAACGCAACATCGTCACAGGAATAAAGAGAGAGAATAGTGAAAGGGCTAATCTTCTCACCCCCCCCCCAAAAAAAATAATAATAATAATTTTTGTAGTAGTCCACAAAAATTCTCATTTGGCACAGCTCTTTGATTGACAGCTAGTCTAAAAATGCAGGGTACTTAAGTTCATATTTCACAGCCTGTACTGAGAGTGTTTTGATTTGATTACATATTTGGTCGTTTATGCTCACCCAGAAGCAATGAGCTGAGACTGAAGTCTGGATGAGGATGTATTTTAGACATTTTTGGGAAGGGGCTAAAGCAAGAAATTCAGGAGAATTGGAACTGTTCGGGTGAGAAGATTAAGCTTTTAAGAACCATTAAATTTCGCAGAATGACGTTCCCTTCGGGGTCATTCGGGAAAGGTTGAGGGGTCCTGGATGGTTTCGTGAACAGTTTCGAGGAGTTTTGGACATTTTCAATTCCAACTGAGATGCAACCATTACTATTCAAGTAGGCAACGATAATTATTCGAAACATTCAAACAGAAATTGTGAACCATTCAAAACCCGTGAACTACATTATCAATGTTGAATGTACTAAGTTTGGACGAAAGTTGAACTATATTTCAACTTTCTTTCACATCGGCATACGTAACCAAGACTTTACTCCGGGTCTGAACTAATATACATAATCGTCTACCCTTCATCAATTGAAGAGTAAGATTCGGTCAAGACGACAGTAAATGTTCAATTATCACACGTTCCCAAAAAATGAGGGCGTTTGTCATGTAAACTGTTTATCTACGAGTATTTCTTCCATTGTCCTATTGTCGATATGGAATTACAAAGCATAACTAGAACTGCATTTGCTTGCAAATACGCAGAATTGTAGTGCGTGTTAGAGATGTCTTTTCAGTTAGTACAGTAGCCCAGTTTTTATTTGAACTTTAGGATTTGTTCATGGCGGGAAGAAGGGCTGTTGTTTCTTTTTGGCCACTCCTCTCAACCCTATTTCTTGATAGTACAAAGATGGGCCACTTGTCTCCCAGCTCCTTGGCTGGACGCATAAAGAAATCATAGAAGAGTAACCAATGATGGAGTAAATCCGGACCTTCTATGCTAATAGTCAGTCACTAGCTTTATTTTGAAGCATATTTGCCAACAATGAAGCAAGTGCTGAGTAGTCCTTGAACAAGACCGTGTACTGCGCTTAACGGTAGGACCTACTCCGTATACAGTCTAGTGTGGAGTAAAATGAAGTGGACGAAGCATAGTCCCGTTCAAGGACTCGTGCTGAGTAGCCTACTTAGCCATACGTTATGCTCTGTTGTGTTGTTTACTCCTGCCTGAAATGGTTTTATCGGTTCTCGACTCCTCTTTCACCGTTCTTTATGTTAAATAATGACGCCCTCTCAAGCTCTCTGACTGCACCGCTGCATGCGTATGACAACTGTCTCGTGGAAGGCCGAATAACTGTTGACGTTGTGTGTTTTAACATCCGTGTTTCGTTAATTCGCAATGCATGCCTACATGCATGCTGTCAAAACGTTTCGGTCAGACTGCTGTCAAAATAGCTTCTGCTTTTACCACTGAAATAAAGCATGATAATAGAACTACAGCACAAGTCGCTTAATCCAATGCAGTAAAGCCAATTCGTTCCGTACAGGGAATTGGCAATACCCTGCTCCGTAGTACTGCTAGATGAAGATACTGTACAATAACGTCTTGATACTGTTCAACGATAGTGGACGCAATGGCGCCGTGTTACGTATACCAATTTTGAAGCAGCGATTGATTCTCCAGGCTTATCACTTCAGTGTGAAAAGGCCGAACCACATTACATCGCGTTTTCTGGAAATTTATCCGCAATGCTCTTTCATGAAGCTAACTCCTTAAATCAGCCTTGTAAGTGTAGTATTTGCTTTTCTGAAGTTGATTTTTGTTTAAAGACGGCCACAGATTGCACTTACTGCTATTGTTAAAGGGTAGAGCATGGATATTTGTACGAACTAAGTTACGGTACGCGCAGGGAAATGAGTTGTGGGCCATAACAGGCTTCACAAAAGAAATTGTCAGTCGGCCAGTAAATGCCAATATTGTAGTGCGGCGCACTACAATAATTCCAATACGTTTTTTCTGAAAGTCCCCTCGACTCTCTGTCGGAGAGCCAAGGGGCGAAAACCAAACATTTACTCCCGGAGGAGTTCTACTCCCAAAAGGAGCTAAACGTCCCAAATGGACAAGTACGCCCTCAAAGGGCAAACATGTGTGGCATAATTCCAATACGTTATCAATGAGCAGATGAACGCTATATGCTTGTACAAATAGGGAACAGGTCCATGATCAAAACCTTTAATAACTTAGGCGAAAACCCAAGGGGCAGTTCCAACGCTGCCTACTTAGAACGCCACCCATCATCTTTAAAATTTGCATGTGGGTGAATTTACCATTTAGAAAAGTCAGAGTTGCATTCGACCCACAAATTCTAACTTCGACCCACCAATCTCGACCCATTGAATTACTCCCGTTTGGGGCTGCAATGGCAACAAATTGGTGAACAGCTGGGTACAAGTACCATGCTATCCCGACAGGATATTCCGTGTTGTTGTTGTATCCTGTCGGTGCCTTGGAATATAGATATACACACATTATGTATATTGATTGATTTCCGGAACAGTTTTTTGAAAGATTTATTTTTTGTATGTAATTATAAATATCAAAATAATTTCTATTTCTTGCTCAAAGGTATGTAAAGTTAAACAATGGTCATCTTTTTTCCCTTTAAGTTCGTCGCTCAGCCGACTTGTCAGCACGCTCTTAGAGTTCAGTTCGCTCGCCAGTTGATTTCCCTTGAAGATCGGTCACTAATCGTGCAAATATTTGTAAAGCTTCTAATAATTGTACTGTTTCCGGTACTTTGTGTGGTCTACAAACTCGGAGTATCATCAAGATGTGACAGATTTGTTAAAATACCGTAAGTACTTATGAATAAAAATGGAAAGTGTTTTCGCCTAAAATTATAGCTAAACGTGTTGCAGTCATGTTAGTATTTAGGTTTAGGAAGGAGAAAAGTACAAGAAAATTGATCTGACATTGATTAGTTTACAACTATTTTTGCCTAAACTTATTTTATTATGATTCTTCCCCTGAAAGGGTTTCTATTGCTAACCCCTCCCCGGTCTCCCCTGCTTGGTTCACGGGCTTTCTTTTAGTATGTTATAGTGTGACCACGTAAAAATAAATTAAGGGCATCAGCTGCGTGCGACTCAAGTTCCTTGACATTTTCCCTGCCTTCTTTAGTGGGTATTTCAAGTGTCCGTACAATCACACGGGAAATCCCTACCAGGGAAAATTTCCATGAGGGAAAGTTCGACTCAGGACAAATATCCCTCAGACATCTTCCTTCGCATCCAGACATTTTACTTGGAACATGAAGGTCCGCGGTAGTATTTCCACTTGATGTAGACTGAGATTCCAAAAACAGATTGGCGGTCTGCGGACATTTATTTCAGGTACCAAGTGTTCAGCTTTTTTTTTCCTAACAGATCTCTCCTTCATTGGCCAGGAGGATTTTTTTCTTTTTTGATATAACGCACAGCCATCATTTCCTATGGACTGCATGATATTACCTAACCAATGAGCTCTTGTACAGCTTACTGGTGGCCAGTTCTAAGTGTGTGCTATGATGGGTTTGTGTGTATTGTTGTGTTATATGTAGTGGATTTACCACCTACTAACAGTTCTTCTGTTTTCTAATGTCCATCGTATTTATGCGCATACATATTGTTATATATTTGTAAAGAATATCAAATATCTGGATTTAATATATCTTGATCTGGGTTTTATTAAACAAATGATGTGTCGAGCAGGTTCATTTAGATAATGAATGGTCAATGGTAATGTAGAAGAAAACATCACACCTTCCTATGTGTTCGTAAAATAAATACCAGCTGTTGCAGGACGTATGCATATGACGTCACTAGCCATCAAGCGCTCCCCAAGTAAGGCAAGCGCGTGTCACTTGAAATTACACCAACAAACGCACATAGTTGATTTGTGTAGCGGTCAAAAGACTGCGCGTACATGAGAAGCTACACGTAACGCATGCAGTGTACTTCGTTGTTGCTTTTTTTTCCTCCAAACTCTGACGTCAGTGCACAGTCTAAAATATCCAATAATTACAAGGTCTTCGCGTATTTGTATATTTCTTCATCCCTTCCCTTCCCACATACACACAACCGCCGCACCCAAGAAAACTCCCCTTCTGGGAAAGTCACATACAGGTATATATCGAGTCTACCGTTTAGAGTGGGCAACTTCATGTGACGTGCGTATGTAATAAAAGTGTACCTCGAGTCAAAAAAATCAAAACTATATATTATAAAGAGCATGAAAAGTGAATTCTAACAGTCCAACTCCCATCTTCATAGGGCTTTTCTGGGCTGAGATATAAAATGTTGAAGGTTATTCACTTAAAATAATTCGGTCCATTGTGCAATAATTTGTGACTTTCTTGTTGTACAACTCACATAACCTACTTTGTTTTCCTTTAAAATTAAAAATGTTTTTATGACCTAGAACACTTCCTGTTTTCTTGCATAGCATGTTGCGCAGAGACGGGCTTAATTAATTACATCACCCCATGAAAGTAAGAGTGCTGTCACATACTGGTACAAGGTGCAGTAACTTTCAGAAAAACAAACAAATACAAAGATTGTAATTTGAGTAGTACAACAATGACATCACAAACTGTTGCGCAATACACCATTTTAAGTTGAGTGAATAAACTTCAACATTTTATATCTCGGCTCAGGAACGTACCATGAAGATGGGAGTTGATCTGTTAGAATTCATTTTTCATGCTCTTTAATACATTTTTTGATTCTTTTTTTACTTGAGGTACCCTTTAAATACAAAGAACGAGTCGACATGTTTCTAAAAATAACCTGGTCTCAGATTCGCTTCGAGTGACAAAGAAAAAGATGTACTGGCAAACAACGAAGAAATCCGGGTAAAATTTGCACATGCCTTGTTAAAAATGATTTATTCGGGTAGAAAGGATAATTTCTTGTGCAGGGTTTCTTGTCAATTTGAGCACGTAATGTTGGGTAAAATGTGACCCATGATCCTGGTCAAATTTGTCCAGATTAGATTTAGAGTTTAGAGCAGGCTTTTTTCAAGTAGCGGCGCGCGCACCACTTGTGGTGCGCGACATGGTTTGGAGTGGCGCAAAATGGGAGAATATTGAAAAATTTAACTTTTTCATAACTTTTTTTGACAAGAATTGTTCAGTTTCAAAAAATACTGTATTAAATCTAATACGTCCCACAGACTAACGTAACATACCGACAAAGATATAATAACGTCCTGTTTGTTCTCACAAGAAAATAAAATCACCATAACTGTTTTATGGCACGCCAAAAGGCCCACCAAATATGATGATGTTCTAAAAATACACGTTCATGTACTAAAAATACACGTTCTTGTACCAAAAATATACAATGATGTACTAACTTCATATGATCATGATGTAAATTTACACCATCATGTACTTATACCATAAGTTCGTCATGTTAAATGTTACGATGTACATGTAAAATCACACGTTGTACATCTAGAAACACACGTTGTACATGTAAAAACGTAAGATCATCATGTTATTATTGTCTCTTCCGCACGCCATACAGAGTGAGTCTTTCGGCGTACCAGAAGTCCGCCTAAAGGCTCACCGAATGCAATGTAGTAAAAGTACACGTTCATGTACTAACTGCTTACGATCATGTACTGATTTCATACGTTCATGTACTGTTTGCTTACGTACATGTACTGATTTCATAAGATCATATACTAAATGTATACGTTCATCAGTACACGGAATGTACACAGGTACAGGGAATGGGACACTCCCTCCCCTTATACCCATTCCCCAGGACGAAGATCAGTGGCGCATTATAGCAGTAATATTTAGCAATGTGGTGCTTCAGAAAATTTGATTGAAGCCTGGTTTAGAGTAAAGCTAACTATGAGTGACCGTTTCCCCTTATTGAGGAGTAAATGTCACTTGACCATTTTTTTTCATTTTGTCTGCCCAGATTGGTAAAATTCTTCCTTCAACTTGCCTCGGATCTCTTTCTGTTGGGGATGATCATGTACGAAATAGCGCAAGACAAGCAATTTCGACACTACACCTCCTTGAGTATATGGCACTACGTTATTTACGCCCATGCATTGGGTAAGTAAGAGACCTTTAATTAAAAAACGTGTGTGCTAACCCAGCTGTTCGAAACTTTTTTCAGATTCCGGATCCAGTCCCAACGACGTATATTGACCATTCGCCATCCCTAATAACAGCACGCCCCCCACCATTTTCTGTCGTTTTAGTGGGTACTTGTGACCTCACAAATTGCAGGTGACCAATTAGACTGTGGTATTTAGTTTCCGCACCGTTGTTTAGAGCCCATGCATCCATGCTACGAACGGTGTGGTGTTCTTGCTACCGTCTGACTCCCGTACCAGTTTGTCGCAAGTTGTCGTAGCTCACAGGCCATCATTGCAAGTGATCACAGGGGTGTAATTCCGTTTTAATCATGCCACCTCTCGTGACCTCCTGTGACCTCAAGATGGTAACCTCACTAGTGAGTGAGAGAGCGCAGCTTGGCGCAAAACATCGCAAGAGGTCTTAGCTGGCAAACCATGATTGAAAGAGGTCACAAGGGTTTAAACCTGACTCCAAATCTTGCAATTTTCGAAAGTTTTTGCGAACACCCTGCGGGCAGGGTCGCCGACTGACAGAGTGATGTACTCCGTCTGCTCTGAACCTATGTGTTTTACATTTGCGTATGTTCACATCTCGTTCGATGTGCGTGAGTTTTTCTCCTGATACGTCACCTGGTCACTGAGACTTTCCTCTCACATGCCATTAATTCGGTTCAGATATTAGAGTCACATTATGCAACACTACCTGGTCTTCCAGTTTTCATACCATTATAATGCATTTTGAAACAAAAAATGGAAGCTTCATGTAAACCATTGCCAGAGCCCCAGAAGTCCTCTGAAGACTGAATGGGCTTTTATTTTTAATTTATAAAATTAAAGGGCCAAGCCTCTCGCCCCAAACTACAGTTTTGGTACGAGGGTACCGAAATTCTCAATTGGCTCAGCTCTTTGATTGACAACTAATTCAAACAATGTAGAGTACCAAAGCTTATATTACACATCATGAACGGCACTGAGATTGTTTTGATTATATAAATTGAGTTTTTCTATACTCACCTTGAAGCAATAAACTGAGATTGTATCTGGATGAGGATAAATTTCAGATAATTGTGGGAGGGGGCGGGCTTAAGTAAGAAGGTTAGGAGAATTGGTACTGTTTGGGGTGAGAGAACTTGGCCTTTAAGGAACCAAGTCAGTTGCTCAAGAGAAGTCCCCTGAATGCTTAAAACCACAATCACAAATCTTACTACGTAGATATATTGTAGAACATGTTTCTGGAACAAACTTGTTCAATATACGATGTGGATATTTACACAGCAAATAAATTTAGCACTCATTATCAGATTATGTAAATGTAAAAAAGGGAACCCATTTTCGACACATCTTGTAATTCCTTCTACTGTGCTATGTTTTCTTTGGTCTGCACTTAGGTCCGTAAGATGTTAAGTGAAAGACTGAAAGTAGTTACGTCCTCTGTAGTAAACGGTTACCCCGACTACTCTGAAAGCTATCTTTATCTGTTTGAAAATCGAGGCGATTCGCACTGTTTAACAAAAAATTTACTTCATGGTTATCGATAGCCCTAATTCCAAACATCATCCCCTAACCATGAAAAAAATAAAATCGATACAATATAATGGAAACAACCAATCAAGAAACACCTTGTTAAACAGTGCGCATTAGCCGTGACAATCTAGCAGGAATCTGAGGACCAAATGTACATAGTATGTTATGAAAGTACAATTGTTGTAATTTAAAAAGATTCATGACTAGTATCAATTGTTCTCAGACATGCTGAGAGTTCCTTTTTTTTTTTCTTTCTTTTTTCTTTTTTTTTCTTTCTTCTTTTCTAACCCCCTTGTCCATGTAGGAATGCTTTGGAGAGAGATTCTCTATATGTGGAAGAAAAGACATCAGAGAAATGTAATCAAGACAATGAACTTCGTCAATATGTTGATAGGTCTTCTTCTGGTGGCGCTCGTCAGTAATCAAATTACGATTAATGTGGTAAGCAAAATTTCTGAATTGAGAAGTACCATAGACATCACAAGATTTGCATGCTTATAGCTCATGTTTATATATGATTAAGTGCAGATACGAAATTACCAGTAAAATGACGGATTGCGGTGGGAATTTGGGGAATTTTCTTATTTTTTAATGCTTTTAAATCAAATATTCAAATTTTTTCATTTTCATGTCTCCCGAGACCGTTAAAGACAACTTTTAAGACAACTTATTGTCTTTAGTCAAGACCTTAGTAAATTGTAACTTTTTCAATTCAAAAGTTCTCGTAAAACGAGGGCGCTTCTCAACTATACTTCACCTACCTTAGTGCTTTGTTCATTACCAACTAATGAAATATGAAAACAAGTATAGGGTGTCCACAATAGAGAGGTTTCACGAAAATGACGCCGTACCGGAAGAGCAGCCGCACTGGAGATATCAATATGGAAACACTCTTACTGAGCAAGATCAACCTTTGACTATTGTAGTGTGTGCTTAACGTTGTTTTTGGACCCGGTAGTTTCTTCCCCTAGAATCGGTAGTGTCCTCCCTTAAACGCGTTAAATTATTATCCCCTTTGCTTCTGGGAAGGAAAAAAGTCTAAATGGTACGAACCTGACTTTTAGCAGAAGAATTTAACAAATTTGGTAGAGCAAAAGTTACGAAACTTACGATTCGAGAAACCGGGGTCCCGGCCGTACGTTAGCTAGTGCAAGTGCGGCTAAAACGATTTAGGCTACTAGTACTATGACCCTTCATATGCAGTGTCGTAATTTGACTTATCAAATGCGTTTGTTTACCCCAAGTCCGAATTGACCATAATCGCAGTGAACTGTAACATTAACTCTAGGCCTTACCTTATGCCTAGCCTTAGCGAAATATTTTAAGTTAAACATGTATATTGGTCACCTATTCTACCGTTTTGGAAGATATGCCCCCCCCCCCCCATTGTATCAAGAATAAAACCCCCATATGGGTTACCTGTTAAAAGATATTCAAAATATTAAGTTCATTTTCACACTGTCAGTTATACAGTCTTTATGCCGCCAAGAAGTGCAGTATCTACAGTGGGCAGGACGATCGGTTGATGACGTCACGTGAAACCTCTCTATTGTTAAAAAGTAGTTTATACAACAAATGCGACTTTGTTGAGGATTAATGACCTTTTACCTGGTTTTACGAGTTCGAAGTTTATATCTACGCATGCGTTAGTGATCTTTTACTGCTTTACGTGTGTTAACATTCCACACGGTTAATCAAATTTACAAGTGCTATGAAGCTATGTCAGGACTATATATCGGCATTCTTTTCCTGCTTTTCCTTGCCAGTCACGTATGTTTATTACTGTAACAGTTGAACATACACACTCTAAAAAAGTTGGTTAAAAAAACTTACCAACACTGGTCACGTATGCCAAATACCCGAAATTGGTTAAAGTTTACCCAATATAAATTGTTGATTAATGGGTTATCCAAAAGGTTTTTCACCACTTAGTTGGGTGACCAGCCTGTGAGGTAACCAATTAAACAACACATATTGGGGAAAACTTTACACGATTTCAGGTATTTTACATACGTGACCAGTATTGGTGAGATTTTTTAAGCAACTTTTTAAGAGTGTAGAGCTGAACTTACATATGTGGGTAACTAGTCTGGTGAATCTCCAATTCCACAAATTCATAAAAACCTAGTCCGCATTTCTTATTTTTTCCGAACCAATGACGGAACTGTATTAGACTGTTAGATTTGAACATCGTTCACTTTAAACAACTTTAAAAGAGCAGTACTGCTGTATATTTATAAAATCATCTAGCCGAAGGCAACAGTAATAAGAGTTGAATACAATACAGCGTTAATACATGGGTTCGGTAATTCATTTTGATGGCTATATGCACGTCGGCACATCCTCCGCATCGTCGGGATAAACAAACCAATCCCGGCACCTTCAACACGCTTTCCAAAATTTGAAAATTTGAATCTACTTGGAAATGTGGAGACATCATTCTTCCTTTATCCAACCATAACATATGGAGGAATTGTAAGAGTGGTTACGTGCAGTGGATTTTGTCTCAATTGCTTTTTAGTTTAAAAATATGTATTTGAATCTGCCATAAAGCAGTCCCTGTTTTCGTTCGGGTTGGCTGTTCAGATTTACGTTTAGTGTTGTATGCACAAACTGTTCGAAACAAGGGAATGCCATACACAATATGCGTTGAGCTCGGTTTGTGTATTCTGCGCCCCACAATTCCATGCACAAACGAACTTGTTTTTTGTGGAACAATTTTTAATGCGCCTTCAATCTTTAATGCGTGTCTCGATTACAAAGTTACCAGCGAACCGATCTTGCACATTCGGGACACCAGTCTGAACACTGAAGTAATAGACTAAGTGTCCTTGCTAAAAACCGATGTTACTGATGTTACCCTAGTCTTAGCAGGATATTTATTTCTATTTCGATATTTTTTTCATCAGTTTCGAAAGTGGAGCTTAGAAAATAATGTAGCAACTACAACTGCACTCCCAACAACAACAGCAACCCCTGACGAGTTGCAGTTGACGATAAACTACACATCTCTGGGCCTAAACGACACAGAGTCCGTGAAAGAGTTTGTGGAAGATCTATTCGACACCCTTTACACAGAACTGGAAGAAGCCAAAAAGGAAATCGATGCAAATTTTTCGAAAGCTGTCAATAAGACCTTGAAGGACGTTAAAATCGTTGCAAATAAAGAACGAACGTTTAATCTGGATAGGGAAGAGTTCGACACACCGATAGTTCTCTCTCGATCAATTATGTCATTAATTGTCGTTATTTCCTTTAGTCGTATCCAACCTTTCCTCATTGCCATCGATTCCGTTGGTCCTTTCTCCATTTCGTTTAAGAGCATGTTCGTGACGACTTCTAGGTTTTTCTCCGTGGTCGTCGCTGTGTTAGTAGGCTTTGCAACAGGTCTAACTTTCATCTACGGCGACTCCTACCCAGAAGATAGCAGCAGCGGTGATCAAACTGCGGGGGCATGCTCTGGTGGCAGAGGTGGGAGTTGTGGTGAAACCAACTATTACGAAAGGTATGAACGTAATTGGTGCTGTCATTGGTATGATGGGGGCATTTGTGGAAAAGCCTTCTTAAAAGGGGAAATAAAGCAAAAAATTAATTTTTGTATGTGATAGAAGAACCAAATCTTCACAGTGTGGTGAAATTTCCATTCATATCGGACATGCATTTTTCGAGATATCAGTAAATGAAGTTACTACATTTATGTTTCAAGGTCATTTTGAGGGCAGCAGAGGTTATATCACTCCCTCACAATCGCAAGGAATGTTTGGTTCCCTTTGTTTTTTCACACTGTTGTGTTGACCTTGGAGTTAAAATGAACAGGACCTCCCTGTGAGGAATGCAAGCTTTGTAAAGTTCTCATGCCACTTAGATGCAACCACATTCTGATAATATGGGATTGTTGAGGGAAAAATAGACTTTTAAGTTTAAAGGAAAACAAAAGACTGCCCATTAATGTAAGGATATGATGTTTATATGTACTTGCTTTTAGTTCACCCCTTGTTGAAAATGCGACCATTTTATTTTCTTATATCTTGAGAACTGCACATCCGATTTTAAGGCAAACTTCACTTAAATACTCAGAATTTAGTCAGGTTCACTATGTCAAAAAATTATGTTTCGTTGGCAATCATGGTAGATTATGAAGCCTATATATTTTTGGAAAGCTTATAGCATCAGGAAACTAAAAATTAATGTTTACATTTGAACAGATGTTTGTATGGCGGCCATTTTGGGTTTTTCAAAATGGCGACTGTAAAATACATATCTTCTTCTGTTTCTGACCTTAATTACCTTAAACACTTTACTAAACCTATTGTATTTGGTTCTACATCATAGTAGCTTTGCAAATTTATACATTTTAGAAAGGTTATAGCATAAAAAAACTGAAAGTCAATGTTTAAATTTGGAGAAAAGCTTTTATGGCGGCCATTTTGGATTTTCAAAATGGCCACTGTAAAAGACATATTTTGTACTACTTTTGCCGCCGCTTATTACCCTAACCACTTTATTTAACTTACATTACTTTCAAAACCATGATAGCTTTACGCACTTATACATTTTTGGGAAGGTAATGGTATTGGAAAACTAAAAATCAATGTTTAAATCTGGAGAGATCCCTTTATGGCAGCCATTTTGGGATTTTCAAATTGGATAAGGTAATATACTTACATCATAGAGAATATTACAGAATTTATAACCATTTATAACCTCTTTTAGGATTCTATCCAAGGGTTTAGAACAAGTGGCCTTTTGTTAATGTTTTTCTCAGGGCAAATGATGCATAGTTTCTGCTTTACAGACTCCTTAGACATGCCCAAAGACCAATTGCTTTCTTCGCGATCTTCACTCATGATGGGTTATGCACTGAAAAGGCACAAGAACATCCCCCATAAACACCTCCACCACAATAGTTAATATGTTAAAACAATATATTAACCTTTATGCTCTCGCAACTACATAAACAATAGGCCGGAATTGATATAATCCGGTTCTATTTCTGGTTTAGATTGATATTTGTAACGAACAGTTTTATTTCCAACGGAGAATGAAACTTACTCTTTCAAATGTATTTAATGATTATGGGTTAAGTTTGTTTGAACATTAGTTAATTAGCTCAATTATTTTATTTAATTAGCACATCACAAGAGGTTATAAAAAGTTATAAAAAATGTAACAGCATACAGCTATAATACTATGATTTGAATAGACTCACATTTACATAAAGTCACCAATTTGGGATTTCAAACAGAACAGAAACAGTTCAATTGTCTGGGGAGGGACGAGCATACAACTTCTTTCCTAACTGGAATTAATGAATACCCTACCCAACCTCACAATTTGTGTAGGCCTAAATAATTGTAGACCTGTAGCCCATTTTCCTCATCCCAAATAAGACCAACCCCTTGAAATGACATCTTGACTTTGAATAACCCATAAATTTTCCTAACAAAGTTCCGACTCCTACACCGTACAACCAACTGAAGCAGCTGTAAAAGTGAAGAATTCTAAAGCTAATCTTGTGCATTTAGTTCACAGTATGACTGAGATCCACCCAAAATGTTCCAAGTCTTTTGCCCCCTTTAACAATATACAGCTACCAAACAGAGGTGATCAGCAACTTGAACTTAATTGCTTAAACCTTATGATATTAAGAAAGTTTTGACGCTTCTTAAACCCTTAAAATGGTGTCTAAAACGTGAGCCTGCGATCCTTTCTAGTCCTTTAAAAGTTTGAATTCAAGACACTGTACTACCGGTAATATGGCGAAAACATTTGAAACATCTGAGTGAAATCAGTTCCTGTGTCCGTTACCAGTAGAACGTTGCTAAACAGGCCTGTGGTGATGCTATTCTAACAAAACACCTTTTTCGAAAACAACTTAAAATTCTATAAGAAAAAAGCAAGCGGACGGGGATATGCTTTCAGTTTTGGATTGGAAATTTTAATTTTTTGGCCGTCATTTTGCTACTTTTTTAAAATTTATTGTTGCATTTTACCCCACCCTGGGCCCGTAGCCATAGGCGTACGGGAGCATTTCAGTTTGGAGGGGGGGGGAGGATTCCCATCCCGAAAAATGTAATTCTGCTCGAAAGACTATCTAAGCGGAGGGCCACCATCTTTTGGCGCGGAGCGTACATAAATTTTGAAAAATCAAAACCCCTCAGACAGCCGGAAATGTCCTTTCCCATGCTTATAAGCAGAATCAAAGCCATCAATATTTTGAACTTTCGTTTGCAATAAAATTTTCACCAAAAATGAGCAAATCTACAAAAGGGTCAGAAAACTCCCAGATTAAATGTACCACTACCATTGGATGACTACATTAAGCTATAATCATTGGAAGATGAGTTTGTTTGCGCGTTCTACAAACTATTTTACGTCATGTAGCATGAGATTATCACCAATATAATTTTGAAAATTGAAAAACTTCAGAAACCCTCGAAAAGCCCAAGGCTTCTCAACTTCGAGGGAGGATGGCATTGCATCGCATTCCGGCTGCCTATTAAATATAAGTTTCGTCGAACTTCACAAGGATCCCGTGTGTTTTAGCAGCCTTTTTAGCTCAGATTCAGAGGCCCGAATTACCGGAGTGGGGATGCCATGCAACGAATTGGCCCTTAAAAACTGATTAACTCAATTTTCGCGCGATTACCAAGCAAGGTAGCAGTCTGTTTATATGCATTTAAACAAACAAGGGCGCAAATCATTTCCTAGTGAGCAAACCACCTAAGTCCATATCAACGGTTTTGGCACACTTGATCCCCACAAACCGTACCCATTAAATAAAAACAAACGTGGCCAAACCATCGGCATAGTCGCATAGACTCCTTTTGCCTGAGGCAAGGGAATACAAAATTAAAAACGAAATGAAATCTTCACGATACCTTTACGTTTTATTCATAATGGGATAGTTTAGTTGCATGACATAGCTTTTGATTGATTTGTTCGGGCAAAATTTTGGGAACTGTATACATCCTCTCTCCCCTTGTAATCTGGCAATTAAAAATATCCCAGAACTTTTTGCAACTTTTGCCTGAAAATTGTGTCATTTCAGGCAAAGGTTTGCGCAAGAATATGAAGCGAGGCTGACGAAAAATTGTTTTTTTCATAAGCTGCCCGAATGTGTCGCAAATTTTGGTATCTTTTAGAGTTTTCATGAAAATTGTACCGTGACTATGATGCTTTTTTATTATTTTTTCGGCCAAGTGTTTGAAGGAATTCGGGTGCGCCTAGGAGTTTTCTGTGTAAGTAGAAACAAACCAGGTTTTAAGACTCAAACGGCTGCCCGAATTTTTCCAGATCCCTGCCCGAGTTTTAGGTCTTGAGAAAATTTGGGGAGCAGTCTGCCCCCCGCCTCCTACGCCTATACCCGTAGTCCGTTGTGATGGGGGCAAGTGTTGGGCTTGAGGGCATAGGCCATAGTACTTTCTCCTAATGCCCGGTGTAGTAGTTTCAATTTTCATTTGGTGGAGCAGAAATTTTTTTGGTTGGTTTGCCCGAATTCCCCTCCCCCCCCCCCCCGGGGGGGACTATACGGGCCCATCACCCTCCTCAAAAAGAAAGAATTGTAACAGTCAGAAATCTGATTATGCAGAGTATGGATTCCTTGTACCTGAAAACATAGACTTGATATATTTTACAAGGTTTTGAGGGTATGTAGAGGTAGAAATAGAGCAAAATATGTCCAAATCCAAAAAGGCAAAATGGCAAAATCCAAAATGGCGGCCATACCGGTATCAGCGCAAATGTAAACATTGATTTTCAGATTCTCCATGTAATAAAGATTCCAAAAATGTTTAGGTTACCTTATCTACCATGATTGCCAACGAAAATACATAGTGAACCTGACTAATTTGTTTTCCTCTAACATATCAACCTACTGCCGTTGTGCGTGTGCATAAGCCATGGAGTGGGGAAAACTAGCCAGTGAACCACAACAGGAAAAAAGCCGTGGCCGGCTCGACTTGAACCAACTGGACCGTAATGCTCCATCTAAGTAACTAACTATCCCTAAAATATCAACACTTGATATGACATTACACCCTTGTTTTAAACAATCTCTTGTTTTAGAGAGCATTTATTGGGTGAAAATTAGTATCCGAAAATATATTTCGGTACCCAAAAATCTTTTCATATCATTTCTTTTAATAGTATCAACCGTTACCTGTGTTGGATCGTATCAGATGTTACTAGATATGGCAAACGCTGGAGGCACCAGAATGTGGAAATTAGGGCTACACTCTAAAATTAAAAGCGTGAACTAAGTCACTCTTTGACAGAGTGAAAAGCGTGAATTTGCTCCATTATAGTAATAATTCACTCCAAGAAGATTGAAATTCACTCCAAAAAAGGTGAAATTCACTTAAAACGAGCGAAGTTTCACTCTTGATGGAGTGCCCACAGTGATCACTCTTAAAAAAGGAGTGATCATTGCAGGCATTCGTGGAAGAGTGAATTTTTCCTCTTCCTCTAGTGAATTTCACTCTTTTTGGAGTGAGTTTCACTCCTCTTGGAGTAAATTTACACTTTTCGCTCTATCGAAGAGTGACTAAGTTCACTCTTTTGATTTTAGAGTATAAATAATGGCACAGGAAAATGTTTAGGGCGAAAACTTTCTGGCGAAGTGAGAAACAGCTCAAAGCGCCCGCTCGGGCGGGTGGGCACCGGATCTCTGAGGTTGTAGGTTATCTCTGGATAAAAAGAAAATAAGTATCAGTAAGGGCATATTATAATTTTTTTCGATTAACCTCACTTCTAACTGGCCTTACTTGGAGCAAGGACAAAATCTGGGGGTGGCCAAATGCCCCCTCTCTCCCAGCTCCCTGTGTAAAGCCTTTGCGTCACATAAAACCTACATGTGATCTTCTTTTCTCCTAGTTTGGTGCAGTCCATAGCTACCTTATACTGGTCACTCTTTGGATTAATTCCGGCAGATTCAGTTAAAAGTGACGTCATAGGACCAGTCCTCGAATCAATGGGAGAATTGCTCTACGCATTCTTCTACATATTCAGTGTTCTGGTTTTACTCAACGCCCTCATTGCCGTCATGAGTAATGTCTACAACGTTGTTGAGGTAGGTAAAAAGAAGAAAATCAGCAGATGTACAATTTATAGTTTAATGATTTTAACGTGTAGCCAACGGACTTATATACATGGACAGAGCATGCAACGTGTACGTCCTACCAGTAATAATAATAACACACAGTTCTTATAAAGCGCAAAACACACTGAAGTCCCTTTGCGCCGAGAAAAGAAAAGATGAAAGTCATAGACAGGAGAAAAGGTAAGATTTAAGTAAGGTCTTAAAATTTGCGAGTGTTCTTGCTTCTTTAACTGTAACAGGGAGGTCATTCCAGAGACAAGCAGCAGAGTATTGGAAAGAACGGCAACCGTAATAATTAGTACAAACTGGAGGAGAGGAGAGTAGCATTTTGGAACTGGAGCGAAGGCAGCGGGTAGGAGTGTAATTTTGGACGAGATCTTGTAGGTAAACAGGTGCAGAATTGTGAAAACACTTAAATGTCAGCAAGAGGACTTTGTATTTAATCCGATCAGCAACAGGAAGCCAGTGAAGGCTAAGGTGGACTGGAGTTATATGATCGTTTGGTTTTGTAAGTGTAACTAATCAGTAGATTGCCGCCACCGACTGGTAAAAAAAGGCGCACCAAAATGACCGCCGTTAAGCTATAAATCGTCTGATTTGACGACTCTGTTATATTTAAAACAAAAGATAAACCTGAATAATAATAATAATAATAATAATAGTGGAATACCACCCTCACATCAGGTGGAAAAGAACTAGCCAACATAAAGATCCGACGTGGAATATTCCAAGGCGATTCACTCTCACCCCTTCTGTTCTGTGTAGCTCTCAACCCCCTAAGCCACATTCTCCGAAACACCAAACAAGGTTACACACTGAAGACAGGACACAAAATCAACCACCTTCTGTACATGGACGACTTGAAGCTGTATGCCAAGAACGAGAACGACCTCACCGCCCTGATTGAGACTGTCCGAATATTCACCAACGACATCTGCATGGAATTCGGACTCGACAAAGGCCCGAGACAAATCATACACCGCGGAAAAGTCAAAGTAACCGATGGCCTGGATCTACCCAACATTGGCAAGATTAAGGACGCTGACCTAAGTGAGGGATACAAATACCTTGGCATACTACAGAACATGCAAAACA
Organism: Holothuria scabra; assembly: GCA_037179385.1. Lineage (NCBI taxonomy): Eukaryota > Metazoa > Echinodermata > Holothuroidea > Aspidochirotida > Holothuriidae > Holothuria > Holothuria scabra. The sequence goes on from CM074189.1 coordinate 28,973,362, forward strand.
AAGAGCAAGAAGTCAAACACAAGGCTACATCAACCTACAGAAAGAGACTGCGACAGGTACTAAAATCAAGACTCAATGGCAGAAACAAGATACAAGCAATTAACACATACGCAATACCAGTAATCATATACACCGCAGGCATAATTGACTGGAAACAGACAGAACTCGAACAACTGGACAGGATGACACGCAAGACAATGAACATGTATGGAGGACTCCACCCCAGGGCTGACATACAACGACTATACCTCCCAAGAAAGGACGGCGGAAGGGGTCTGAAGGAAGTCTCGGCCATAGTAAGATTCCAGTGTGCGGGACTTCAGGAGTACATCACATTAGCCAAAGACACGGACCCACTCATAGAGGCAGTCTGGAAACACAGAGCGATAACCGGGTACAAGTCAAAGAAAGAGGAAATGGCAGAATGGAGGACCGAGTACATCAACAAGTGGTCCAGCAAACAACTACATGGACAATACAAACGGCAAGTACCCGAGGTGGCATCCACTGAAAACACATACAAATGGCTGAAAGGGAGCACAGGTCTGAAGATTGAAACAGAGGCGTTAATAACAGCCGCACAAGCCCAGGCCCTGAATACAAAATGCCACAAGACAAAAGTACTTCACACAATGAATGATCCCAAGTGTAGAATGTGCAAGGACAAAGATGAGACAGTTGCCCACATAATCACAGCCTGCCCTAAGATAGCCGGAAGCCTCTATAAGACCAGCACAACAATGTAGCAGCCGCAATACACTACGAAGTATGTCAGCACTACGGCATCCCAACAACAACGAACACATGGCTACACAAACCCAACCCAACAGAAGAGAACGCCAAGGCTAAGATCCTCTGGGACTTCGAAATCAGGACTGATAGAGTAATAACGGCTCGCCGACCAGACTTGGTAATCATAGACAAAGAAACACAGGAAGGGCTAATAATAGATGTGGCAATACCCAACGACTCACATATAGTCGAGAAGGAAAATGAAAAAGTAGACAAGTACCAAGACCTGAAACTCGAAATACAGAAACTGTGGAACATAAAAGCAAAAGTCATCCCCGTAGTAATCGGCGCACTCGGAGCAAACACCAACAACCTAGAGAGACACTTACAACACATACCTGGCAAACACAAAGTGCAACAACTTACAAAGACAGCACTACTAGGCACTGCCCACATCCTCAGAAGGATACTCGATCTCCCAGAGTCCGGGTAGGACTCCGAGATCAGAGTAAAAAGAAGACACCTACCAACATAGAAGTTGAGAAAGAACAAGAAATAATAATAATAATAATAACTGAGCGGGCAAAACAAGATTCAGGCCTTGAACACATATGCCATGCCAGTTATCAGCTACACTGCAGGAATAATCGAGTGGACCAAAACAGAGATGAAAGAACTTGATCGCAGGACAAGAAAGCTCCTGAACATGTATGGAGGGCTCCACCCTAGAGCAGACGTGCACAGGCTCTACCTCCCACGACATCTAGGGGGTAGAGGGCTGAAAGAGGTGGAAGCTACGATAACTGGTGAGAAGGTTGGGCTCGATGGATACATCGAAAAAAAGAAAGAAACTGAGCCCCTACTGCAAGCCGTCTGGCAGGCCAAGTGCCAACAACAAGAAGTGACTACAAGAGATGAATGGAAGGCAGGATGGTCACGAAGTTACCAAAGTAAATGGAAAGAGAAACCTGTACATGGACAATACCCCCAGCAGGTTGAGCAGGTTACCAACACAGAATTGGCGTACAAGTGGCTATCCTGCACAGGACTTAAAATAGAGACAGAGGCACTTATCACGGCCGCACAAGACCAAGCACTGTGCACTAAATATCACCAGGCCAAGATACTGAAACTGTCCGACGACAGCAAGTGCCGAATGTGCAGAGAAGTAGATGAGACAGTGAGTCACATCGTAGCAGGCTGCCAGAAATTGGCTGGGACTGAGTACATGAAAAGGCATAACAGCGTGGCAGTGGCCCTACACCTAGAAATCTGTCAGCACTACCAGGTTCCCACTGCAGAACGACAACCATGGCTACACAAACCAGAGGCGGTTACAGAAACAAAACAAGTGAAAGTCCTCTGGGACTTCGAGGTCAGGACCGACAGGATCGTAACGGCGAGGAGAACTGACCTAATAGTGATAGACAAACAGGAGAAGACAGCCAAGATAATAGATGTTGCGGTCACACTGGACAAGAATGTCAGGGATAAGGAAGCAGAGAAAGTGGAAAAATACCAAGACCTGAAGTTGGAAATACAAAGACTATGGAACGTTAAAGCGGAAGTGATACCGGTAGTGGTGGGGGCACTCGGAGCGGTCAGCACAAATCTAAAAGATCACCTCCAAAGAATTCCGGGAGCCCATGATATGAGGAAACTCATTAAGCAAGGGGTTCTCGGCAGCGCCCACATACTAAGACGTGTGCTTAACTTCCCAGGGTCCGGGTAGGATCCCGAGGTCAAAGGGACAAAAAATATGAGAGAGCCAACCAAGAAAGGTTGTGAGATAATAATAATAATAATAATTATAATAATAATAATAATAATAATAATAATAATAATAATAATAATAATAATAATAATAATAATAATAATAATAATAATAATAATAATAATAATAATAATAATAATAATAATAATAATAATAATAATAATAATAATAATGATAATGATAATGATAATGATAATAATAATAATAATAATAATAATAATCAGGCCTTGAAGGAAAGTTGTCTTTTTTTCTTTTTGTGTAGGAAGAACTTTATTTTCATTCTCATCATATAAACATACAAATCGTAAGGAACGCTTTATTTCACCCTTCAAGTACATACATACAAACAAATATTTACGTTTTTTTTTTTTTTTTGAAGGAGCGCTTTATTCCAACCTTCCAAATACATATACACAAACAAATATTTACAGAAGGGCAGTTGTTTTACGACGCTAAGCGACCACGCCGTTAGCTTATGAATTACAACTTCACGTCCGGTGGCAACCAATTCAACATTTTGGATCAAATTTGGTACTTTTTGAAAGGCCAGTTCAGATGGGAAAACCGTAGATTGCTTTCGGATGAAAAACCCACCTTACTTTGACCCAGCCAGGAATCGAACTCCAGACCTCCCGGCTGCTAAGCTTCATCGCTTCAAATGCCACCGACTTCATCGATAGCACCGGTTTGGGAAATGGGAAAGAATGTAATATTCCTGCAATATGTGAAGTGATTTTGACCTTACCTCGCCATATTTCAAAAATATTTCAACTTTCTTGCAAAATCTGGTAGTTGACTTGAGCAAGTCCAAACTTATACACAAAATCATAGCAGACGGACATCTAGTGGTGCACTTTTTATCACACGTACAGCGGCGACAATCTACCCTGCAGTATGCTCTGCCCATTACCTACTCCTTTGCTTCCCACCCCACTTGTTTGATGTTATTTAATATGTAATTTATTTGTGTAGAAGATGTTTAGCCGGTGTGGCGTTTTTCGACGAGTTGTGATTATAAATTACAAAAAAACTCAGCACCTGTATTTGTAAAGCAGAAAGTCATGGAGCTACGTATTACTCCATAAGAAAATCCGAAGACACTCCTGAACATGGTCAAGTGGTTAGAGCATCAGACTTACAGTCGAGAGGTCGGAAGATATGGCCTAGTAGCACCGAAGACTTTAAAAACGGGACCTATTGCAATAAGCCTTGGTGCTAAGCATAAGGATTAGGGAAAACAAGCTATTGAGTCACAAGTGGAAAAAGGGCGGTAGCGGGTTCAACTTACACCAATTGGATAAAAACTAGGCCATTAAACTCCATCTAACCTAACCGGAAGATACTTCCTTAATTATAGTGTGATTACTTCAAAGCTAGAAAATTGGATTTAACAAAATCTCGTACTGAGTTGGAATAGACGTTTTCACGGGACGTCACGTTCGTGAAAGAACTGTCTTTCAAGTTTAATAACATTTAAAAGACACTTTTGTTCATGAAATCCGTAAAACAGAAAGGAGACAAGACAATTATAAACGCATCGTAGTCCATTTTCTGAACCGTGGGAAAGTGCATGTAAGTCTACTACACATGCGTAAAATATTAACGCCATGTGTAGATTACGACGGTGTTTTAATTTTTACGCTTATGTGAATTCTCATGCATAACGCCTTTGCAGGATCTAAATAGTCTAAAGGTTTGCGATTTCTGCCAGAAGAGTATAAGTACCGGTAAAATAGACACAAAATAAGGCGATGCGGCTTACTTGATGAAAAGACTCACTTTTTTACACACTTGGACATAAATTTTGTCAAATAGGCCTAAACGTCATCGAATTAATGTTTTGTACGTGTACTTTAATTCCTGCTATTTAAACATTTCTCTTTTGCACACGTAATTCGATTTTATATCCTCCTTTTAAGTATATACCTATTCTGAGTCTTCAGCAAATCGAATCTATAGTACAGCTGCTCAGCTTGAGTTTAAGATGCTACCGATGATTCTCGACTCGTTCATTTTTGCCAGAGATGCAGCATAACCTTTCGTATTTTGTATCTGCTTTTATATACCATTTTAGGAAAATGCAGACACAGAGTGGAAGTTCCATCGGACCTACCTCTGGATGAGTTTTCTTGACGAGTCATTTACGGTGCCCCCTCCTTTCAACCTGATGCCTCACTTTGGCACAATCTTCCAAAACTACTGGGGGAGAATTAAGCAATGCTGTTGTTGTGTAAGATTTAAGCGCAAAAATAATGCAGCGAACGGAATAACAGCAATGCGTGACGAGATAGTAAGTGAGAATTTGTTTACAGAGAGTGCAGTATATTTGTCTTTGCATTGCTTTTAAATCATGCTTTGTATATTGGGAAATGATGGACAATAGCAACAATTTTTTCTATGTGCATGACGTCACATAATAAAGCGTCCATCATGATTTGAACACGTAGAATGATAGACCATTAGTGAAATTTTGACAATTAATGCATATATGACGTCACAGAGCAACCTGTGTGCCCTACAATGAGGGTTATACATACCAAATCCAGACAATTTATTCATGTATAATTCTAGACAATTCAGTATACGGTAGCTATTAGTTGGTAAATTTATTTTTCAAAGAGATACTTTACTCACTATAGATGTTCTTTAATAATCGATGACGAGGGTTGTTACTTCGTATGAATGTACAAATAAAATAGTGCAAGTAGGCCTACATGCATGTCATTGGACAAATTGAACTGGAATATTTTCAAAACAATAAGTAAAAACCACGTCACAACAACAGATACTCAAACTATTTCCTTCAGTCCTTTATACTGATAAAACTCGGCCTGTGTAGTTCAGTTTTAAAATCCTCATTGCTATATGTTGGAAATGATGACACTACGTCCCTTATATTCGAATATGAGGGACATGGTGTTATCGTTCTGATCAAATTTCTTATACAGTTAGTATAGCATTTGCTGTTCTCATGTCATTACGCCTTCGACTACCCTGAGAAGTGATCACCTCTCTATCAGAAAAACGTGGCCCAAGTAATCCCTCCTCTGACTTACACACTACATCAAAATACTTAAAAAAGATTCCTGTAAAAAGAGTCGCGAACTCTCCGCCAAGTGTAAGCTACCACACATACGGTATGAAAGCTGACTTTTCATGGCACAACTACCACACCCATGACCTAGAAGATGTTTTACTGTTTCAGCTCAAACTTCCGATCACTGTCTTGGTTTGTCTGTCTTGTTTCTGACTCAAAGCCCGGTATATAAATCCGAGGGCTTTAAAAGCCCACAATTCCCCCAAAATTGGACCCAATTCGCTCTTACTTCAATTAACATACTTTCATAAAGTAGTTGGCAGAGACCCCACTGCATGCCATAAAACATCAAAATATATTCGCTTTAGAGACTATTGGCGAAAGAAGCCTAAGTGAACAAACTGAGCGAATTAATGTACCGTATCAAATAATCGTAACATGCTACCTTAGGAATTAAATCTCTCTGCAAAAATATCGATTCCTAGCAGGAGGCAAGATCATCATAGATCACTCTCACTGCTTCGATCTCTCCTCACCAATACCCCCACGTTTTAATATCGAAAGTCCGTCTAACTTAGTAATAAAGTTCCTCTTCTCTTTCTGTTTTTATCTAGTCTATGGACAGTATGAACACAACAGAAGAACGCAACACCCTCGATTCGGCTATGTTAGTTGATGAAGGCTCCTACAAGGTATGTATGATGGCTCTGGGAAAAACTATAAATGAAGTAATGGTCGTATTTTCCTTATAGGGTCGAACAACTTTATTATTTCAAATGCTTTGTGTCATGGACGATTGCACACTCAATAAGAAAAATATATATAGAAAACGAAATTAAGAAGCTTTAAGGCTGAAGAGCCCACTTATGGCCACCTCCACTAGCTGCTAGGACTCGTTTGTGTCGGCTTTGTTCGGGGAGATGTTAACCGCGGACCCTACCCACCTTCCAGCTTTGATCATTCCAAAAATTTAGGATTGACGAAGGATTTGGACATTATTTTTCACGACATTACAAACTGATCGAGAGTTGAAAGCATTATGATAGGAGTTGCGTCTCTATTTCTCGTTGTGTCAAATTGTCGCAGTGTGCAAATCTTTGCAGTGTCAAAAATATGTATTCGGTTGCCATTCTATACAGCGTGTTACGATGACATTGGTTGAAAGATACATCGCCGAACGAACATCACACGAGAGGAAATTAGAAGGGGATATTACTGTTGCAGACATGAGGAATCTGAAAAATGATGTTGTTGGTCTGAGGTACGTTATCAACTATTCTGTCTCAAAGATTTTTCAATTTAATGTGATTTAATTAATGTCATTCGATCAAACTTTTTTTAGTTTTCCGTCGGTTTATGTTCACTTCCTCAGCCACATACAGTCCATTGGCACAGTAAAGCATTAATTCACTGGTTTCTTAGTATGTTCGTTAAGGGAGCTGTTATTTGGTTCGTTCATTTAGCCAGGTTCCGTCCGTGTGTCTGTCTGATTATGAGTCAGCGTGTCAAAGAGTGAGTCAGTCAGTTATTCAGGCAGTCGGTCAGTCAGTCAGACAGACAGACAGTCAGTCAGTCAGTCAGAAAGACATCTTTTAGTTGAATAACTGAATTCTTTCACCCATTTATCCTGACAATTAATCGAATATTATTTCCTAAGTGATTTTTTTTCTAATTTGAATGTCAAGGTCATCAATTATTTGACGCCAATTGCAATAATCATTCGCCAATCGCCATAACTACTAATTACTCACTGACTCCCGTGGGAATACACATTCTAACCATCCATTATTCACTTTCCCAACGTTTACTTACCAGGTACAATCTATTTAAGGAGGTTTGGTGCATAAACGAGAAATTACAGATCGGAAACACCGATTCGAACCACATCGATACAGAAATGACCAGTGTCATCGACGTCTTCAACGCGCTAGCAAAAAATAAAGAAGATTTAGAAAACTTCGAGAGAGACGTCAATAGATGGCTAAAAAACCTCGTTGAAAGGCTCAAAAATTTACCAGATGTTGAGAGTCTGGTTTTAGAGAAATATCCGGCTCATAAAAGTATCCGTAAGTCGTCAAATACAGTAGAAGAAATGGTGGACTATTATGAGTCACTGAAACGACGGAAGACTAGAAGAAACAGGAAACGACAGCTTATGAGAGAACTATTAAAATAACGGATACCTTTGAAAGTCATTTTTGTCATCAGGTGTTTTACTAATTGACTATTGCAGTTAATGTATTGATATATTATGAAACACTGTCGTCTGGAATGGTAATGAGTAATATTGCTGCATTGGCTAATATTAAGGAGGAGGCAAATGCCCCACATTATTTGCCAAACTATATTGTACCACGTGCGTTACAGAAATTAACTGGAAAGAAGTTTCAACTATCTACAACATAAAATTGTCTTTGAACGTTAAAATACACTCGTTTAGTGTTTGCAAACAAATGCCGTCAAGGCTGGGTGTCACCGTATAGTTGATAAAAAGCGCTTAAACTATCGTCACAGTGAAAGGTAGTTCCAATCGGTGTTTTGTTGGATACTTTCTGCGTCTTACTTCCACCAAGGGATTCTTTCGCTTTGCCCTATGCCAACCAGTGACGTAAGGGCGAAAAATCTGATTAAAATTATTTGGGTGAATCCTAAGGATCAATTATTGGTTGGTTGGTATAGGATGTGCATTGAGCCCCGGGCTAAAAATAAAACTGAAAAATTAAAATAATATGTAGAGATTATACACGTGACGTGTGTTCGTTTCACTGGATGGAAATGAGCAAAGTAGTAACAATTATTGTAAAATGGACGCCTGGATGGAAAAACAGAGAGATGCGCAACGCAGTGACGCAGTGTACGTAAGCCCTATAGGAATCAATCATCATGCTGAACAATTCAAAAAACTTTGCTTTCATATCTTGTCAGGATTGTTCAATTCCTCAGACGTCTTTGATTTCACAAGAAAGATCCCAACCCATGTTCGAGTGATAAGTGTCAATACTGGTTTTTGGACCCTTTACTACTTTCAATGTAATTAAGTTTCCTCCAAGATGGAACATAGAACTGAAACGAAGGCATTAGCTCCCTCAATGAGGAGCAAGGGGAATAGTCCCCCGGATAAAACTTCATTGAGTAACGAATTTCTGCATTTTTCTGCTGACGCCCACAAAAACATGTGTTCTAACTAAATGACTCCGAAAACTCTTTTATTTCCTTTTGTGGTTTCTGTATCAAAAAACAAAACAACTCCAAAAGAAATACAGCTGGGGTCCGAAAAGTCGAAAAGCAAAACTCGACAGCTAGAACGGAATGATCTAAATTTATAAAATCATCGAATTATTCAGCTTAAAGTGAAAGTTGGTAAATTTGTTGGGCTTCTTACTTAAGAAACACTATGGCTAGTGATATTCGGTGTAACTCAATAGACGAGCTCGAAGTTTACATCTGCGCATGCGTGCGTGACCTTTCTGTTCAGATCAACTGGTAACAGAACATCTGACCGCTGAACCGGTCGCGCTTAGCACACTGTTTTTACGTATGTTTACGTCCCTCCATCAGCTGTAAACACTCGCAAACGTGTTTTACATCGACCATCGACCTAGTGCACAATACTGCACCTTGAAGAAACTTCACAACTGGTCTTTTGGAAGAAACATTCATGACTTAACCATTTGAAAAAACTTAAACTGACCGAAGTTATAACTAGGCTACAAAAATGAGTTAATTTGATAGAGGCTCAGCCACCGGGATCGTGGCGTGATAATTTTGCAATGACCTTTAGCTAGAGTAATAGGTCATTTGGAGCAGTGTGAAAAACGTGAATCCACTTTAAAAAAAAAATAATTCTGAAAAATTTATTCTGCAAACAATTGGAAGTCCAATTAGAAAATTCGTGTTTTGTTTCTTTTTCAAAATAGCGCCCTCGGTTAACTTGGATACGTTTGGTACAACCAGGGAGTTGCAACTCCCTGGTACAACGTTCAATGACCGCCGACTCTAATTGAGCTCCAATATACCTTTTTTGTTTGTGTTTTTTTTTTTTTTTTTTTTTCTGTGGAAAGACAGAAATTCTCATCTGGTGCAGCTCTTTGATTGACAGAAAGTTAATAAAATACAGAACCATGTAGCTCATATTACAGAGTGTTCAGTAAGTTACTCTGACTTAATAAACTGAATGACTTACTGTAGGCTATAATCAGAGGAACAATCAGTGTTTGACAAAGAATTTTAAGCTTTTGTTCACTGCCTCGTTTCCCCTTGAAATTTGAAGGCTTACCATAATTTCGAAACATTTCAGAGGTTTTTCAAGTTAAATAAAAACGTTGACTTTAATTTGAGAGTTTTCCCTGCAATGCACGGTGCACGGTAGTGATCAATAAAAATAGATGGTACCCTTGAGATGTTTATTGAGGAAAAGTTTTTAGGTGGTTACAGATTGAGAGAGAAAAAAATGGAAGAAGTTTCAACAGACAGTTGACACGGTTCATCTTCTGGAGGAGGGGGTGATCAAAAGGAAAAATCTCCCTTTAAAATGTTTTTGGGAGGGTTGGGATGCAAAATGCTGGTAAATTTGAAAATTTTGAAGCAACTAAACACGCATGTGAGGGCCAATAGGGGCTCGGCCAGACTCGGTTAGAATCTGCTTCCGAGTATTTTTCCCCGAACAGCTTATCCTCATGCACCCCGACTTCTAGGCTTCTGACGTGCAGAGGCACATATGAGGCCAACCATAATAATTTAAATGACGAGGTTTCATTTACATGAAAAAGACAGTCTTTTTGATATTTTTGGGGGTGAGTCCAAATTTGCTGGAGACATTTTTGTTTATTGCTCTGGCACCAACGGTTACACACGTTATATCTTTTTACCTTAGGCCTCGGTGAGGACGAGTTTTCCGTTCAGCTCATTTCTGCGAAAAAAACGGACGGGAGGAAAAATATGGGCATGCGTGTGAATTGACAATTATTTTAAAGCGCTTTGTTTTTTATCATTTTTGTACTTTGATTTCACTTGTTTCAACTCATTTCTAACCTTCTTACAAAAAAGTGGCAAAATGCGAAACTTTAAGGTCATTCAAGGAGCTGAAGATTTAAGTGTATATTACCAATGATCAAAGTAAATGTTATAAATGTGTAGCACATTGGCTTCGTAAAATCACTTTTCGGGTGGTCTTCCAAAAGGAAGAATCTCTTTTCTTCCTTCAGGGGAAAAATGGTCATGCGCGCAGGTAATTTTCATGTTTTACCTAGAGAACCCGCTCGAATAGAGTGCATCTTCAATGACGAATGGGATTTGCAATCACTAACAAATTTGTAAGTCTTATGCAATCGAATTGGCTTATATTCGGAAGGTTTATTGTCACAACTATTGTCAAACCACTCCCTTAAAGTTCACCCTGTCGGTTTTGAAAAGCCATTACTCTAGGAGTAGTTTTCGGTTTTGCTAAACAGGGGCGCAAATCCCGGGGGCAAGGGGGGCCTTCGCCCCCTCAAGTGAAAAAGTGGGGACCAAATCGTAATTTGCCCCCCCCCCCCCAAAAAAAAATGAGTAGACCTTAATACACGGTCACCTTTTTCGGTTTTATTTTTCGTTCAAAACAGTTTTTCTGAAGCTTCGGAAATGCTAGAATACAAGAGCTTCCGGAGGCTTCGCCTCCTGGACCCCCACAGGGACTTTTCCCCTGGATCCCACCAGGGGCCCTTTGGGACTTCGCGTTTCGCGATCGCGGTACCCGCCACGCGTGCACAGTTTAATACTCATGGGCACATCATAAGCATTTTTGCCCCCACCCTCAAACAGAGATATGCGCCCCAGTTGTTTAACCTTGATTTTGTTACGCTTTTTTATCGTTTACAATGTGTTCCATACATGCTGAGCTTTACCCTCATTCGGATATATTGTGTTTTTCTCCCAAACGGAGAATCTCCGTAACTGGTGAAAGAAGAGATGTATAAAGTAGCACAGACTCCGACTTGTGTAGTACATTCACTCTTTGACGATTGCCTACAGTGACCACCCTTTTAACGAGTGGAATTTGACTAAAATACTACTGTTTAGAGTGCTTATTAACTCTAACTGAGTGAAAATATTACTCAACAGAGGGTGGTTTGTCACTCGAAAAAGAAGTGGTCACTGCAGTCAACCGTTCGGTACATTTTGACCTTTTTACGTTTAGAGAGAGGGTGAATATTCTTAGGTGAAAAAAACTGTATGTATGTGTTTTTATGACTTATGTATGCCTCCTTCAGGAAGGTACAAAATATTATTCCTATCTGAATATTCAACTGAAGGATGGGCAGGCAAAAAGAAAAAATTTTCTTGAGAGAAACAGGAATCACAAAATTTTTGCGTCCTTTGAAAATTTGTTGGTGTTGGGCTTTGATTTCTCTATGGAACATTGTTAATACAACATGTGCATATCTTAGTTTTGAAACAACATTTTGTACTAAATAGGTTATTCAAATTACAACTACAGAGGATTGTGGACTGGGTTTTGGTTAGCTCCGTTTTCGACAATATTATGTTGCCGTGACCAAAAGCGACTCACACAAAAGATCGCTTCCCCGCCTTTTGGCTAAGATCATATGTAGTATCTGTTCTTTTCATCCAGTCTAAAACGGAGCCATATATGACAGGCCAATGATATAAATGGTTTGAGGGCCGTGAGGTTGGTCAATGGTTGTCCTTCAGTGGACGTATAACAGTCCTTTGGAAAGCAGTTTTGAGTTTGGCTTCGTCGAACGGTCTTTTGCCAGAGGGTCGGGGGGACTTTATGAAAATCTTCTGTTTGGAAGGGTTTTTTAACTCTAACTGGGTGAAAATATTACTCAATATATTGAGTAATCCCTCTATAGAGTGTGGTTTGTTACCCGCAACAGAGAGTAGTCGCTGTAGTCAACCGTTTTGGTACATTTTGACATTTTTATGTTTGGAGAGAGAGAGTATTATTTGCTAAAAGCTGTATGTATATGCTTTTCATGACCCATGTATGCCTCCTTCAAGAAAATACAAAGGATTATTCTTATTTTAACTGAAGGATGGTTCGGCAAAAGAGAAACAGGAATCCATAAAATGTGTTTAAATCACAAAATTTTGGCGTCCTTTGCAGAGTTGTTTAGAGTTCTTTCATGAGTACTGTTAACACAACATGGGCACATCTAAGTTTTGAAACAACATTTTGTACTAAATAGGTCTTTCTTCAAATAGCAACTACAAAGGATTGTGGGATGAATTTGATTTGCTCCGTTTTCGTCAAAATTAATTTGCTGTGACCAAAAGCGACTCACACCAAAACGCTATCCCAAAACTTAAAGGTAAAAGAGCAGCCCTCCCAAATTGAAGCAGTGTAGTAGACTGTCCTGTTTCACGATTGGCTCATTTGGCTTCACGAAAGTCATGTGACAATATTTTTTGTCCTCAAATGTGAAATTTACTGAAAGTTGCTGCTTGGTTTACCTTGAATTTGCAATATTAAGGTAATAAAATATTATGAAAGACACTTTGAAGAGAAAGAAGAAGGAAATTGTGATATTTAGCTGTTGCCTAAAGTAAGCCTGGGGGACTGCTCTTGACCTTTAAGTCTCTGCAATAGTTGCTATTTGGGAAAGGATCTATAGTAATATATGCCTACCGTTTGTGCGAAACAGAAAGGGGTCGATAATTTATCTTATATAAAAGTGTGGAAAAATCCGAGCAGCCAAGTGATGGCCTGATGTATAGTCGGCCATAACTGGGGTCCATGTGTCAGCTTTATTCCTTCAAATTTTTGGCTTACCTATATCATGGATGGTTATGGACTATAACTTTTCTGCATTCCTTCATTTTCATCAAAAATGCGAGGGTGGGGGTAGAATTGCATGTAGACAACAAAATTAAGACGATGTGACGCACCTGCACTTTATTAGCTATTGCTAGCTATTCGTTTTAGCTTAAACTAAAAGTCAAGAAATGATTGATAGGTTCAAAAACGTTAAAAGGACTCCCACTCATTCAGCTCGTGTGTTCATGACTGAGACAGGAATTGCTGAAATTTAGTGACGTAATTTTAAAAGCAGACATTCTTCATATCAATCATATTTTTAATTGAGGGAAACAATCATTATTTGGTGGTGGATCTCTAATTCAGGTAAACATCAGATTCAAACAGTACAACGTGGCTCAAATTACACAGTATGCACAGAGGGCGTTTTCATTACACGACCTGAAGAGGCACTTGCTCATCGGGATGTATACGACCAGTAATAACGTTTTGTTTTTCGTCTGCACGACGAACAGCTTGAAAAAGTTCAATCAAAAATTACGTTATTGTAAAGAAGGAAATAAATCTACATTTGGTGAAACTCCGAGTCAAATCGGATATGTATTTCTCTATAGATATCAGCAAGTGAAGTTAGTTATTTTGTGTTCCAAAGTGATTATGAGTGCAGCAGAGTTCATACCACTTCCTCACATTGATTACATTGACTAAGGAATGTTTTGCTTCGGTTTTGTTTTTCAATCTGTTGTGTTGACCTTGAAGTTAATAGGAATCGAAGGACCTCCCAGTGGTGCATGTTAAGTTTGTAATGTTTTTAAATGAAGTTCATTGCGTAATATTTTGTGATAGGCTCCTTTCAGTCGTTTACATTCACGTAACCTTAATTAGAGCAGTTATGAAACCTTGGTTTTTTTCTCAACAGAATGGTGTAAGGTAGTAATGAAAGGTTTTCGGTATAGTCAGGTTACTCGGCAAAGGAAAGTGTATCATATTTTTAACGAAAAAGTTTATATTTTTAAACCAATACCCATAGGAATAGGATGATAGATATTTTAAAGCAATAAAGACATTTAAGCTTTGTTATGTACCATCATGGTCGTGGCAACTTGAAGACGGTAAAGAGAGGTGAATTCCCCCGACCAACCCAGCCCCCCCCCCCCCCACACACACACACACAATGAAATATAGGCTATAAGAATAAAATACGTCAAAGTGTTTTCTAAACACATTTTCGGAAACATATCTAGCGGGGAATGATCAAAGTGTTAGGACATGGACGGAAACGTATGAAAAACATTTGAATCAAAAGTCGTAAAATTTTTAGTAAGCTCATCTTTTTTGGAATGTATTTTGTATCAACTATAAGGTGTTTAACATCCTAAGGATTTACATTACAAACTGTGTCGTCTTTTTAAAGTGATTTGTTACTCGGTAGAAGGCAACTTCCAGCTGAAATAAATAGATCTTAGATATTATGTGAAAGTGTTTCAGCTTGATCAATTTCTTCCTTCATGTGCGATTGACTTGTATATTACATAGGTGAAGTTAATACTCATTCCTCGGTACCGATGCGCACTGTTTACCGAAGAATTTCTTGATTGGCTGTTTCTATTTTATTGTATCGAAAATTTGTGTTCTTTTTTTTTTAGTGTTAGGAATTAGCGCTATCGTTAGAGCCGGTTAGGAAATTTCTTGTGAAACAGTGCGCATTGCCCTATTCCTTGCCAATAGCATATTTAAATAGCATCAAATTGTTAAATCGATTTGTATTGGAAAAGCGAAGAGATAAAGAGAGGTTCATCAACCCAGAGTAAAATTTATCCTGAATTGACGACTGCTACCGTATTGACTGAAATCTGTTTAAAGGTACTCTGTTCGGAGACAAAATTCACTGTCTTCAAAATGGGGAGACAAATGTTCTCTTTCAGGAAGTAAATGTTTCATCTCAACAGCATGTTGCGTTCGGAGGATAGAAACTTTAGTGAAAAAAACCCCTCATTTGAAGATTTGATGAAGGGTTTATAGGGATGCGCACAACGAAAAAAGGGGCAATGCGCAATGTTTAACAAGATATTTCCTCACTGGCTAACGATAACCCTTATTCCTAACCTAATCCCTAACGAATACTATCGATGCAATACAATGGCAGCAGCCATTAAAAAACACCTTGTTAAACAGTGCGCATCAACCCTAAAAACATGCATATATTACAATAAAGATTATATATTGTTATCTTTGGTGGATTAAAAGAGGGCACTTTAGTCCAATGTAACTCAACACTGGCTAATGCATGTTAGCTTCGATTATTTTCCTCATACTTTTGGTCTATTTTTCATCGTCTGGAAATACTTGTCATTGTTTGGTATATTACTAACTCTTTCAAAACTCCAACTTGCTAAGAACAGCACAGACACTTTGCATTTAGCTGCGAGGGATTTTATTTGAGCTATCGCGCCAATAATAAATGTGCAAAAGTCCGCGTCGACATGACAAAAACCGTGAAATTCAACAAACTCCCAACAGCTGATGTCGATAAGATAAACGGTTCCTTACAAATTTATTCTTCTAACAGATATCGTTGATAACGACCGACTAAGGACTCGGACTCAAATTTGAGCTGTTATTAGGGTCCGAAACATGGTCATGAATGGAAGGTCCTGGTATTAGGACTTCGTCGGACGAAATACAAAGCAGCAAAATTTCGATTCTGACCTTACTCCAGCGGAGACCACGAAAATGCAATTTCATTCGTCTGTTTGTGTTACTTTAAAATACACTCTTATTTGTACCCAACTTAGCAAGTTTAGGGCTACACGAAGTCAACTAAGAGGAGGAACGGAACTATGAAATTAACATCTTAAACGACATTTTAAATTGAATTTGTTGGACAAGTGGGATGAAAAGAATTTGTATGATGATGGCGCGGTTCTAAATTGTCAACCAGCCGAGTGCAGGTGAAAGTTGGTCCCCAATGGCGGAATGTACGGAACAAAGATTTGATCCGGAACGAGTAGTCACTGGGAGTGGAATCGGGTTAGCTGAATTCGGATGTCTTGTGTACATACCCCTAAATTGCTAAATGGTTATATAATTTACCAAGTTCAATAAAGTATGTAGGTTGTCACTTTTGAGCAATTTACATCAATGCCCATTTGTGCTAATGAACCCATATACTTGGAACTAGCCTCCTTTAAAGGCATATTTCAGTGGTTTTGACTTCGGTCGCCTAGAAGAGACAAAAATATTCCACATCATGTCATCCAAACCTTATCGCGCCTCCCTTCTCCTATACTCAAGATACCTCACTTTAAATATTGATCATTTTTGTTTAAAAAAATACTTCTACTCGTCAACAAAGCCACACAAAGTCATGCAATGAGTGTACATTGCCTCAGATGATAAGAATCCCGTTGTCTTTCCTATTATTATTGAATGTCCTGTTTTCCCTGAAAATTTGAAAGAGTTGGAATGTTTGAATATCTTTTCCTGTAGATAGAGCACTAATCTACATCATATGGAGCAAACAATGCCGCTTATTATTTCCCTTCAGTGGCATTTAAATTATGAATAGCTTGAATGCAATGCCAAATTAATGCGTCGTGATGACATCACAAATTTCCAGTAATGCACAAATCTCAAGAAGAAATTGCATTACTTTGAATTAATATCTTCGGAACTCTATATGCTATTGAGATGCGTTTTTTTTTCATTCTGGATTCTGGAAGATCACCTTTTCTGCATATTTTGAAGTCAGTGAATTTTGCCTCCGGAAAATTCCTTTAAGCTGCCGGGGGTTATACTTTCACAGATGTCTCCGCAAACTGAATGAAGCCAGTTTAATAGCCCACCTCTATATGACCGTCGCATGCCTTTCATGACGTGAATGATAACATTTTTTACGTTAATATAAGTTCACGTTTTTAAATAGTAAATCAGCAAGAGATTATTGCAATAACATTGTCTAAGAGTACAGGATTGTAGAGACTTGGAGGCTTCGGACAAGTTCCAGGCTGATGGTTGGACCTGTAAATCGAAGCCCCTTGAAATTCAAATGATTTTCAGAGCCTTTTATGGCTTTTTATTTTAAAAATTTGGTAGGGTACATACTTTACCGTACCCTTTAAGACCTAAGAGGACAGTGGAACGTTCTTCCGGGTAGAGGCAACCTTCCCTTGCGTCACCCTGAGGACTCCGTACCAGACCAGTTTTGCTACCAAAACAAATATTCGTCTTCATTATTAGGCAATTCCGTTAGAGACTGCGCTAGGCTTTTAAATCGTGGATCCATCACTGTACGTTGGTTAGTATCATTTCTACATTTTTCTAGCATCCTTCTCTTCATCTCTCCAATGCCAGCGGAGCCACTTCCGGTCTCCGTCTCTCGCTCTCGTGTTTTCAGTAATAAATGCGTCGGAAGAGTGCGCACTAGTTTGCGTATGACTTTTTCACTGCAGTCGTCA
Organism: Holothuria scabra; assembly: GCA_037179385.1. NCBI lineage: Eukaryota > Metazoa > Echinodermata > Holothuroidea > Aspidochirotida > Holothuriidae > Holothuria > Holothuria scabra. Next base: position 28,991,121 of record CM074189.1, read on the forward strand.
TCCGATATGCTTTCTACGCTCTTAGCCTGCGCCATAGATTTGCCCCATATGTTGTCCTTAACGGGTAGATTAGGTTTTGATTTCGACCGCTGGCGTCTTATCACCGCTGGACTGCTGAACAAATCCTCACTTGCAGTCTTAGCTCTATTGGCACTCGGTAGGTCACTTACATCCACCGACAGCCTTGCAGATGCGTGTCTCTGTCGCCTGTTGTCATGGCAACGTGAATAGGTCGAGAAAGACACACGAGGACTGACGGGCGGTGATGGAGAAAACTGCTTTGTAACTTTGGGCGAGTCTGGAGATATTTTAATATTCCTGGGAGATTTCCTTTGTGTGTCAGGAGTTCGTGGAAGTTTGATAGATTCTGCTTTTTTTCTTTCGGAATGTTTTGCCGAGGCTGCAAATAGACCCATTGCTCTAACTTTAAGAACGGGAAACTTTAAACTTGACTTGGAATCAGGGCTATGGTTCTCGGGTGATTTTAGAGGCAATTCAGCACCGCTGTCAAAGCCCTCGCGGATGTCACTAGGAGACTCTGTTACTCCCTTTTCAATTTTGACTTCATCAGACTGGTTGCCATGGCAATCACCTCCAACCTCTAAGATAAGATCCCCTTTTCGTGAGTCTGACGTGGGACTTGATGGTGGAGGGTTTGTTTCCAGTTCTGCTTGGGACTCTTCCAAATCATGTTCATCCTCCCATTCCAAAGTGTCGCCATCGATAGGGGGAATTCCCTCTAAGTACTTCGGCCTTTCGGACGCTTTTACAAACCTCAGGTCGTTATTGTGGTCAAACACTTGTTTGATAAAAAAGGTTCGTTGGTTCCATTCTAGATTTCCAAGTCTTTTCCTCTTCTCTCTCTCCAGTTGTTCGAGTAACCCGTCCAGACGTCTTTGTTCTGCAGGATTAGAACCCGTCAAAATCCCGCCCGCATTTACGTCTTTAATTCGGGGATTGTCTCTGCCTACGTGCGTCATAGTTCACGTCATACGGACATATCTAAGGAAAAGAAACCGAAAAGATAATGTAAATTAAATTGTTTTTATCGGATATTACATTGGTTTAGGCGTGACCTGGACCAGCTGTTTACATTGAGAAGACCAAATCATGACTTTGCCCGGGAAACATTTGCCACTTACGAGAAACAAAAGTTTTGGCATACACGTTTGAAATCTCGGGTGAAAGTGTTCAACCCCAATACACGCACACACGCACTCATATACATACACACAAACCCTGCTCATACACACTCACACAAACACACGCATAACCACCCAAGTGGCCACATGTATCAGAATGTAGATTTATTTTTGTTGCGGATGTGCACCTGTGAGCTTTTTTTACAGCTCAGTTTCTAACCGAATAGTTTAACTCGGGTCGGTCAAGGCCTTTTTATAGTCGTGGTTCACTGACTTGCTTTCACTATTCCCTTGCATGTGGCTGAGCATCAAACATAACGTCAGTAGGTTCCATCTTTAAAGTCTTCGGTGTAGCCCGGCCAGCCTGGATTCGAACTCATGATATGAGGCTACATATTAAAAGTGTACCAGACGGCCCCGATTCCAGCGTTCGATCCCAGATAATGTCCCAGAGTTGAAAGGCATATATATGAATTTAAAATTTCCCAAACTTTTAATGATGTTGTGAAATATTTTGTTAAAGATGTAACGTACGGTTAAGCATACTACTCGCAAATTGCATATAGGCCTACATGGAAAATGAACGACTAGTTAGCTAGTAACGGCGGTTAACTAGTAATGCAGACTGATATGCCTATATACAGTATTAAACCAATGCGGTTGAGAAAAATAACTTTGAATAGAAATTTTAGGTTCTTCCACTGCCATTGTGTCAGTGGTGTCGCCACGGGGAGGGGGGCCTGGGGGCCTAGGCCTCCAGATTTTCTTCAGACTTTTTTGCCTCCTGATAAAGTAATTGAGAAAAAATAAAATGTTAGAACGGAAATACACTTTGAAGTATTTCCTTAAAAAACAGTAAATAAATAAAATGTGTAACAATCATTAAGAAAACATGCATGAATGTGTGTAAAACGAATTTTGTGTGCACGTATGGAATCAACTAATAACTTCAAAATGATTACTTTCACTAAATTAGATACCGTATATAATCTGCACTGTCGTTTTTTGCATTACACTTCGGAGATGAAACGAACATTTCGACGGCAAACTCGAATTTGACTTTCTTAGGTTAAGACCATTTCTGCCTTTCGGTTGGCTGGTTGATTTACTGAAAACAAGGCAATCATACACTGGAGACCATTCTTACACGACCATTCCAATACTTTATCATACACAAAATAATCCTTAAAGGCCCTGTTCTCTCACCCTAAACAGTACCAATTCCCATAACCTTCCTACTTAAGCTCCTCCCACAATTGTCTGAAGTTCATCCTCATCCAGAGACAATCTCAGTTGATTGCTTCGAGCCGAGTATAGAAAAGCTCAATGTTTATAAACAAAACACTCTCAGTACAGTTCATGCTATATAAAAAAGCTTTGGTACTCTGCATTGTTTGAATTAGCTGTCAATCAAGGAGCTGAGCCAATGAAAAATTTCAGTACAACCCTGCCAAAATTGTGGTTTGGGGTGAGCGGATCGGCCCTTTAAGGGTAAGGTACTGTCTTCGAAAAAATTTCCCATCCTTCTCTAACAAGTACGCCTATGTCGCGCCTCACTCTTTCCCATGACAAGAACCACTGTAGAACGATTTTTTCGACAAGTCCTCTTTTTACTGGTTGGCACTGGCGTCCGGGCGGATTTGTAAAATGTCCACAAGGTCCGCATTTCATGTGTTTCCCGCATGATTCATACTTCTGATTTGCGGTTTAAATATTTTAGGAGATTTACTCGTAGTATTTTAATTTTGACTACGTGATGTACCAATGACTGAACAAATACTGCACCATTTTGCATCTTAACACCACTGAAAACCGGAAAACATTGTTTCTTTCGTAGTATGTATGTCACTTGTAAAATCTCCACAAAGCCTAAAAATGAGTATTTTGAAAATTTTCATGCTCCCCAAATAGGAAAATCCTAAAACGTAATCAGTTCAAAGTTCTGCCAAACATAGCACCATTTTGCATCTAGCAAATCTAATGTAAAGAAAGCTTCTCAGAGGGGGACACAACTAACTTTGGTTTTCCTATTGAAGTTGAATTCTCTTCAAATATTGCCGCATTTGCGATCTACGTTCTCCTGAAGTTCACATTTTTTTCAAAGAGAAAGGGAGATACCGGCTCTCTTTAGTCTCATGCCCCCAGGCCATGGCACAGATCAAAAATGCCCAGATTTTGGGTCCCTAAAAAGTGTATGTATTCATTTTTCAAGGCTGGGTATATCCAGCTTAAAACACGTGGGAAGTACCGTTTCCACCCATCTGGAGGGTTTGCAAAACACAAAATTTTCTTGCACGCTCCGCGCCAACCGATGGTGGAGCTCCGCCTAGATAGTCTTGCCGCGTCTGACCCTCGGAGGTACCAGACCCCCACACTTGTTGCCTAGCCCCCCCCCCCCCCCGAAAAAATCCATCCTGACTACGCCACTGCGTTGTGTTCGTTCTCCACATAAGCAATGGATATAGATTTGAGAAAACTAGCCAATGGTCACAACTGTGAAAATGTCATGGTCGACCCGACTAAACTAGTCGGTCAGAGACTGAGCCGTACCACCTCATCTAAGTAAGCGGGGAGTTGCCAGAGAAATCCCTACCTAAATAGCTTCAATGGATGATAATTACCTCTGAAACACTTTCCCAAGTAAAAAAAATCTCGGACCATTTTGCATCATCTGGTTTCCTTGAAAAAGACAAAGAATTTTAAGAGGTGGGGAGTCTCCGTCGCATAAGTTCTCTCCCACAGAACTGCGGGGTTCCTAAATTGAAGGCCCTGGTTTATATACCAGAACTATGTCATCTTGTGCTAGTCTGAGTGATGACTGTAAAATCACTTGGGTCATAATCAACCGGTGTGGTTGTTATTTTGGGCAACAGAAAAAGTGCGGTACAGACAGTCATAATGAAAGAGCACGATCAAGCATCAGACCCGTAGCAGAAGAGAGGAGGGGGAAGGGGGAGATCCCCCTATGAAGAATTCGCCTGTAAAAATTTTCTAACCTTTCCATATACTTTGTACCTCCTTCACGGTCAAGCAAGGGTCATGATGAAAAGATCCTTGGTCTTTGATCCTTTGGCACTATATTACGGCACTGTATCACTAAATGTAAACATTTCATTAAAGATAGTATTTTTATATAGATTAGACTTAATATAGCGCACGATATGACATAGTCATTCACGTGCACTTTACAAGTAATAAATGAGAGATAATACTATAGGTTGAAAAAGTAAGTCTTTAGTCCAGCTTTAAATTTTGAAATATTCGAGACACTTCTGAGAGAGAAGGAAGGAAATTCCAGAGTCTAGGACCTGCAACCATAAAGGCACTGTCACCGTATGACTTGGAAGTGGTGCGTGGAACTACCAATCGTATTTAGATGCTCATGTTTGATCTTGAGGGTAAAGATTACATAACATATAGATTACGAAATTAAAAACTGAACATGAACACACACAAAAAAGATTGTCGTCTATGAAATTCTGGAAAGATAATAATATCCAAGCGTTGTTCCCTCCCCTCCCCCCCCCAAAAAAAAAGGAGTGCCTTAGATAGCGAAGGGGCATCTACTCGGAAGTTACCCTGGTTTCTTTCAAGTTTTTCCTGAAAAATAGTGCTTAATTTTAAGCAAGATTATTTGCCCAAAGATTGTTTCACCCCTTCCCCACTATCGTTCTAAGCCTTTTAAAAATATTTTACCTGAATATCTACAGATGTCCTCTCCCATCATGAAAAGGTTCACATTCTTTCCAGGCAAGGATTAAACAAACCTCCTTAACCTGGTTTTCAGCTTTTTGTGGCATTTGACCCCTCCCCCAGGTAATCACTAGTTACATTTCACCCTGTAAACACCATCTAAGGGTGAGTGTCATTACCAGATGGCGAGGAGCGTCCTCAGATTTTGAAGCTTTAACCAGAACCTTATATTGCATGAAATGGTACTTTCCATGTCTTCAAGGTATACCTTTATCGTACTCATCTTTGCTTAATAAAAAATGTATGAATATTCGTGTTTAACATTTTTATTCAATCGATCTTATGCTGCCTTCCCTCCCGGGAGATTTTTCTCCTGGGAACCACTGCCCTACACGCTCGGACTTCCAATATATGGACAAATCATACTGCACAGTAGATTTTCGCTACATTACGTGTGAGAAAAAGAGCACCAAGAGGGCTGTACTGCTACGATTTTGTGTAAAAGTTTGGACTTGTTGAAGTCAGCTTCCAGATTTTGCAAGAAAGTTGAAATATTTTTTAAATATGACAAGGTAAGGTCAAAGTCACTTCGCTTATTGCAGGGATATGATATTGTTCCCCATTCAAGTTTAACTTTTGTCAAATTAGACGATTTATAGCTTCACGGCGGCCATCTTGGTGCGCTTTTCTTGTCCCAGTCGGTGGCGACAATCGACGGATAGGACGTACACGTTACATGCTCTCTCCATGTATATAAGTCCCCGCCTATACATTACTGCTTCCAATGTCAACTATAGAGTTCCCCAAGAAGAGACAGCACAACCACTCAGGGTAAAAAGACTACGATTGAGATATTTCAGTTTGTTCTCTTGTAGTTTTCAAAAGCAAGTGCGTTTCAAGTGTCTTTACAAAACCAGTGTTAACATTGTCTTAACTTAGCTCATACCAAAAGAATTTTTCTTTTTGAAAAGAGGAATTAAGTCTTTTTGTTGCTAATGATTCATATGGAGCTTATGATAGCCCTAAAGCCTTGTCCTCAATTATCACCCTTGGGCGTAGTTTATTGAACACGTTCTTGTTTACCAAACGAAATCAGTGACTCTTTTGATGTTTTGATTACTACTTGCACAGGCGTTGCCAGGCCAACTGCGGGGCCTGATCGTCAGCCTGGGGGACGGATCTAAGGAAGTGTCTCCTCCCCATACCCTTTAAATTTTTTGGAATATTCAAGTACCCTCAGATGCAATCTGGTGCAATACATTTATCATCATCTGAAAGCAATTGTTTTATTCTCTTACAAAGTCATTTTTACAGAATTCGATTGGTGGGCGTGACTTCCATGCATGTTTTCCTTACATAGGCAGCTGCAGACAGGCTTATATCGATATCCAAATTTCACGATGTCAGTGTAGTTTTACAAATCCCAATTCAGCATACGAGGGCAAATCTGCCGGTGACGACGGTATACTCTTTACAGAGGCAATTACGTTACGTGTCCGCCATGCTGGGTTCCTGCGCAGCAGGCTGTACAGTGTATTCCCTTTTCAGTCTTATCCCTATGGTTTTGGAAAATGAGAAAACCACCGTCCGATCCGCGGGGTACCGTGCTGAAGGACCAGCAGGCGCATATCCAGACATTTCAAAAAAGGGAGGGGGGGGGGGCTGAACTTAGAGAAAGCGGATAATAGGGACGTACGGTGATTTTCTGTCTGAATATCTCAGTGGCGTAGAAAGCAATATCAAAGTGGGGGGGGGGGGTGACAATTTGGACCATGAACCTCTTCCTACCTCATTGAACAAAAGGTACATTTTTATGCTAAATTTTTCGCTTTTTCTTCGAGCAAGAACATTTTTTTGTATTAAAAAAAATTGATTTTTTTTTTTTTTAGTTTGAACACTACTGTACTGCGCTCGTCTAAACTTTGGGTCCTTTTACATGTTTGTAAATACGGAGGTTGTATTGCAAGAAATAGTTTAGATTGAGGGTTTCCTGTAAGGATATTTGAATATTTGGAGGGCCATCGAAGAATCTGCGTTTCCTGTTAGCATATATCTGAGATAGCATGTCGACTGAAGATCGTTGATGTTACATTATGTTATCTAAGGAGTGCCGAATGAGGCTTCTCAGGGACATTCAAAAAACTCCCGAAACTTTTTTATCTTTTTTAGACAAAGTATTTGAAAATTAAAAGCCTTTATTGAAGAAAATTTTGGGGAAACGGCATGACTGTAGCGGCTCGGAAAAGTTTGTCACACTGACTGCTTTATAAGCGACCACTTACTGTGTAAAGGGTTGCAGGTTAGGGCGCGCGGAGCGCGAGGAAAAATTTGCCTTTTTAAAACTTATAATCACAAATAGACTATGAAGCTTTTATTAGGAAGAATTCGGAATTTTATGAAGGAAAAGTTTGGAAAACCGCACAATATTTGACTGCAATGTACCTATAGGTGTCTCTTGATGATGTGGCGACACATCTGGTAATATCCGATTTCGCCATTTACAGAGCTCGGAAAAGTTTACCAAACCGAATTATGAGCGAGGAATGATGCATTCCATATTGAATGATGCATGCTATATTGCATTTTGCGGTGGGCCAAGCGCGCCGAAAATTTTGCTTTTTTGAGATTTGGGAAATGAAAAAGGGTTTTCCTGACCCGGGAACTGGGGGCGGGAACATGCTTCCGCTCCCTAATTTTTTTTTACTGGGAAGCGGCAATAAAAAAAATGAAAAAGTCATAAAATGAGCATAAATTCGAGCAATTTCATTGACCGGCAAAATTCCCTTCCTCAGTAACAATTGTTGTACAATGGACGCAAATGGAAAAAATAGCAAGACGGAGTGACGTTGTTGCAATTGGGATTGACTTTCTCATTGACTCTCAAATTTACTACAAAGAAAACGGCGATGTCCTGTATAACCAGGGAGGTCATATTTGATTGAGTTGTCTCATAGTAACCTTCAGTTTATGCTTATCCAACTAGACTAAATATTAACAAGGAGTCCAAAGGATATTGGATTCTTTGACCGCTACATAGGTAACTATGATTATTATTATTTTTTTTTTTTTTTTGAAGGAACGTTTTATTTCTGCCTTCAAATACATATAAACAGACAAATATATACAACTATGACCCATACCCTTACAGCTACCTCCAAACGAAAAAAAAAACTAGCAAAAAGCAACATTGTTGCTAATAACATGGTCCAGTGACATCTGTTGTTGTCTATAAATTCCTATCGTTGTAAAATCGGCAAAATCGTTACGCTATTGGCCAAGTGCTAAATCCACCCGTGCTAAAGGGATTTTGTGTGGTATTCTCCCCCGTTTCGATAGAAGGGTATCTTGGAGCAAAATTCTGGGATTCAATAAGTGGTTGAAAATCGAATGCACAATGCAGGGCTTACAGTTTGTTGATACATGGGCTGGTTTTGTGAATAGGAGGGACCTTTTTGCCAAAGATGGGTTACACTTGTCTAGCACAGGGGCTAATGAGTTGGGTAGACTGGTTTCTCAGGCTGTTGACTCTCAAGTGTCAAACTAGGCGCAGGGGCGAGGTCAGCCGTTACAAGGCAGGTATCTGGTTTAGTTTTAGCCAAGACTGATTCTAAAATTAGTGAGAAGAAGTATTTTTGTAGGAAGATTGGTGATTTGCCAATGTTCGCAGCATTTCCAATAAATTTAATGAGTTTCTTGCACATGTTTCCATAGACAATCCTGACTTAGTTGGGGTTACTGAAAGTTGGCTCCATAGTGATATTAGTAATTCTGAAATTCAGGTTCCAGGGTATAAAACTTATAGGCAGGATAGGGTTGATACTGTTGGTGGTAGAGGTGGAGGGGTCTTGCTGTATGTTAAGGACAGCATAAATTGTGTTGAAGTCACTGACAAGTTTTCTACTGGTTTTGCTAACTGCTTGTTTTGTGAACTTAGTCCAATCAATGGGGCTTCTCCTTTGGTTGTTGGCATCATTTACCGTTCACCTAACTCTGGTGCTGATAATAATCAGAATTTGCTTCAAAGTTTGAAGAATCTTTCTTCCAAGAGGGCGGTTGTGTTTGGGGATTTCAACTTTCCTGATATTGATTGGCATTTATGCACTAGCGGGCCACATGGGAGGGAGTTTCTTGGGGCGGTGTCTGATTGTTTCCTCACTCAGCATGTTCTGTTTCCCACTCGTGAGGATAATTGTTTAGATTTGGTGTTAAGTACTGATGAAAATCTGGTCAGAAATTTGAGGAGTGGTGGTAAGGTTGGTTGTAGTGACCATGACCTTATTAGTTTTGACATTTGTTGTTTCAGTAAACCTCCAAGTAGTGACAAAACTGTTCTTGACTTCAGTAAAGCTAATTTTAGTCATGCAAAAGAGGAGCTTAGCATAGATTGGGTTGCACATTTGTCTCATTTAGGTCCTGCTGAAGCTTGGAATTTTTTCAGCAGTACTGTTTCTGATATTACAAAGTTATGTATACCACTCAAGAAGGCTCGGGTGAAAAGTAGGCCTATTTGGATTTCTAGGGAGGTACTCAGGGCAACTAGGAAGAAACGTAAGTGTTGGCGACGTTATAAGGCCAGCAAGGATTCTGATGACTTAAGTGCCTACAAGAGTCAAGAGGTCTTAGTTAAAAATTTGGTTAAGGACACTAAAGCTAGGTTTGAAAAAAAGTTGGCCAGTGAGGTTAAGATTAACCCAAAATCTTTCCATGCGTATGTTAGGTCTAAGCAGCATGTTAAGGAGGGGGTTGGGCCACTCTATGATGTGAATGATTCATAAGTTAGTGATCATCAGGATATGGCTATTTTTGTTAAATGATTATTTTGTATCTGTTTTTACCAAGGAGTCATCTGTCATGGGGTTTGTAGGGGTTCTGATATCCCTTCTTCAATGAGTGACATTGTGTTCTCTGAGGAGCTGGTTCTGAAAAAATTAAAGAGTTTAAAGACAAGTAAGGCTCCTGGGCCAGATGGGATCCATCCCGCCATCCTTCATGAATGCTCTGAGGTTTTATCAGTTCCACTATCAATTATTTTTCAGAAATGTCTTGACTCAAATTTTGTTCCTACTGACTGGCGGGTTGCTAATGTCACTCCAATTTTTAAAAAGGGGGATCGGAGTTCACCTTGTAATTACAGGCCAGTCAGTTTAACTAGTGTTGTGTGCAAAATTATGGAATCCTTAATCAAGGACTGTTTGCTAAAGCATCTCTTAGATAATGGGTTACTCAATCTAACTCAGCATGGTTTCCTACCCAGTAGATCTTGTGTTACAAATTTGCTAAGAAAGCTTTCTTGAGGATGTTTCTTTGTCTCTCGATTCAGGTTCCAGTGTGGACGTCATTTACCTTGACTTCCAAAAGCTTTTTGACAAAGTACCTCTAGGTAGACTCATGGTAAAATTGCATAGGTTAGGCATCATGGGCAAGTGCGCTCAGTGGATCAATTCATTGGCTCAATGGTAGGTCTCAGAGAGTTGTTGTCAATGGAAATTTTTCTTCCTGGAAAGAAGTCTCAAGTGGTGTACCACAAGGTTCTGTTCTTGGCCCACTTCTTTTCTTAATTTTCATAAATGATATTGATAGCTCTATCACTTCCAGTATAAGTAAGTTTGCTGATGATACAAAGCTCTATAGGAAGGTTGGAGGAAAGGATGATTCTTTATTGCTTCAGAAAGATCTGGATAGGTTATTTTCATGGTCTCAGACTTGGCAAATGTCTTTTAATGCTGATAAGTGCAAAGTCCTCCACTTTGGTTCTAAGAATCCCCACCATGATTATACTATGAATGGTACTAATTTGAACAAAGTGTCTTCTGAGAAAGACCTTGGTGTAGTTATTACAAGAGATTTGAAGTCATCTAGGCAATGTGCAGCTACTGCTGCAAGGGCAAATAGGGTGCTTGGGTTGATCAGGAGGAATTTTAAGAGTTTTAGTAAAGAAATTGTGCTAAATTTGTATAAGCAGCTGGTTCGACCCCATCTCGACTATGCTGCACAGGCCTGGAGTCCCTTCTTTGAAAAGGACAAATTGCTTTTAGAGCAAGTTCAGAAGAGAGCTACCCGACTCATACCTGAGGTTAAAAATCTACCTTATTCCCAAAGGCTTAAGCTGCTTGGGCTTACCACTTTGGAGCTGAGAAGGATTAGGGGGACATGCTCCAGGTATACAAATTTCTATCTGAAGGGAATCCTTTGTTAGCTTGCAGTTATTTAAAGGTCCAGAGTAATCCTCGGGTTAGAGGCCATTGCAAAAAGCTTGAAAAGTCTTTTGCTAGACTTGACATTAGGAAGTTCAGTTTCTCTCATAGGGTTGTTAGTGAGTGGAATAGCCTGCCTGAGTGGGTTGTTAACTCCACATCAGTGCACCGTTTTAAGGTTAATATTGACAAGTTTTTCCATGACTGTGGTAGAATCTAATCTTTCTGGGCTCTTTAGGTGTTGGTGGTTTGCTTTGTTTTGGGGGGTTTTTGGATTACAGGGCATCTTATGGGGCCTTTACAGCCCTCCTTTGCCCTTGAACCTGTTATGTTATGTTATGTTATGTTAAGTCATGACGTCCACTTTCAAGAGGCCGAACTATCTAATGATCCTTCTGACAAGAGATGCTGACAATCAGGCAATAAACTAATTCCAATTATTATGCAAATGAGCAAAAGAAGAATAAAATTAAACTTGGGCATCATATTTTATTGTATTAATTCCCACATTGTTTAAAGTAGTTGCACGCTTATTGATCAAGTTCTAGGGAACTAAATAAACACGCCATAGAACTTCTTCAAAGGACCGCCCAAATCCCCAAATAAATTCACTTATGGTGCTCAGGTTGGCAATGTTAAGGCAAGTCTAGGGTGAACATTTCCTGACGCGCTCTTCGAGATAACGTACTTTCGGGACTTTTTGGCGTGGTGGTTTCCAAGGGGGAATACATCAGAGAGGACTGGTAACAGACAGCGTCTACAGAAGAGAGTGAGAACTTCGGAAGGAAAGGCTCGACAAAGGCTAACGTCACCCAGTGGTGGTCAGTTCACAGCACTTTTAAAGTCGATTGAATTGTCAAATACATTACACAAAGCGACTTTTTTTTCCTACTCTCACTCTCTCATGACGAATTGGTCACGGTAAAAATAAACACTTGATTTTCTTCCTTGCCGAATTACACAATTTGATGATTAACAGACAGTAATACTCCATGCAAAGACATTTAATCCAAGTCAAGAAACACTAGCCACAGTATGCAGAGCATGACGCAGAGGAGATTTTGATTACAATCCTGCCCAAAGAAGTACCTTGTAATTTTTTGCAACCAAAGTGGACTAGAAGCTCGATGAAGTGATAATAATATACCTCCAGCAGTGGGTTTGAAAACTTGATATACCTCACTTGAACCATGATAGATTACTGAGGTTAGAAAATCAACTTTTTTACGGCAATGGAAAAAGCATGCTTGGGTGTCACATTCCTAGGTTTACAATTGGTCTACAAAATGAGCCCGGTTACACTGAAGCTGAGCATATACCTAAAGGGGAGGGAGGGAAGAGAGTTGGAGAAATTATTTGGTGTTGGACACAACATGTAGTTCACCTCACCCCTTCTCAGTGCTTACCACTGACCTTTTCATTGGTATCAATTTACAGGCATTTTATTGTTCACAAAAACAGATGCAGGAAAAACCTACTTGCAAATTTACGTACATATTCCTAAAACTAATAGGTCCCATATTTTTTCGAAAGGTATTCTCTTTCCCAACAGCTCTATACAAACCACCGTCTGCCTTTCATGCTAATCTGGAGCTAAACCAAATTAATGCTTCTAACACTTGATTAAAGCTCATGGAGTACTCACACTACCAATGTGCTGTTTGTTCGTCAGACCAGTGAGCTACAGAAGAGCTCTCACAGCCTCTGGTCTAACAAATCTACAATCAGACAATGGGTTTGCAAACGGGGTAAATTTTCAAGTATCAGAAAGGACCAACTTTAAAGATAATTGAAATTCTCTTATTCAATAGCAAATGCTTCGCCTCGTTTGGTTTATATGTCGAGGAGGATAAGCCTGTTACTTCATGACACTTGTTTATAACTCTATGGTAACTGTCATATGACAACTATAAATATCTTCTACTTGCCACAATCACCTACCGTGACACTCTGGCCTATCGAACAAAGTATTTATGTGCATGAAGAAAAATGTACAATCAAGCAACTTAGTGATTCACTTCTAGTATAAATTAAAACTAGACCCCCCCCCCCTCCACATCAGGATCCCGATCCTCTGTCTGGCCCATATCTTTTTAGATCCTTCTTCTTCCTAAATTGTTCACCAACTGCTGGTCACGTGTGCGACAAGTGATTTTTGCAGTAATTGGTGAGGCAGGTGGTGGGTTACCCAAGTTGGTGGTTTCTAACCACATAATTCACCCTTTAGATTCATCAGTTTGGGACCGTCAATTTTACCCAATTTCAGTATTGTCACATTCATGGCGAGTGTTGCTGACTTTTACCCAACTGCTTTTTGAGTGTGGGATTGTATGCAAGCTTTTTGCTAAGGGGTGAGACAGGTTCTCTTGGGGAAACTTTGCTCCTACTACCTAAAAATCTCTCTTTATCATTCTTTAGATTCATCAGTTTGGGGACGTCAATTTTAACCCAATTTTAGTATTGTCACATTCATGGCTAGTGTTGGTGACTATTTTACTCAAGTGTTTTTTGGGTGTGGGATTGTATGCAAGATTTTTGCTAAGGGGTGAGACAGGGTCTCTTGGGGAATCTTTGCCCCTACTACTTAAAAATCTCCATTGCATTGAAGTAGTGTTTGCACCACCCCCTGAAAAATATTTAGTCCCCTGGCTTGGAAGTCTCCCCCTCCCCTCCCTCCAGTAGTCTCGTCTGATTGCAGGCTTGGCATGTACACGTACTTGATTGGCAGAGCAGTGTGAATAAAGTTAATGCGTTGGTATCAAACCAGAATTTGGACTGACATTTGGTAATGAAAGGAAACAACTCCTCATACGAACAATTTTACAGCAATTTTAGGACTAAACTTAATTGGCTTCAAGTTATAACGTTAACATAAAATGGGTCTTTTCATGAATGCAATAAAATGCATATAGCACTTACCTAAAAGATAATAAAGGAGTTATGTCACAGCTGTCTCATTCGAAATTTGATAAATAAAAACGGCCCTTCACTTGTGATCCTGCTGATATTTGAACCAAGAAAACGTCACAGTCATTTTGAAATGCAAATCGCGATCTATGGGACGTATTTCTACATTTAAATTACTTCTTCATTTTGTCCAGACTTCATTTATTGAAATCGTTAGGCAAACAGCTTACTCGTCATCTTTGAATTCGATCCATCATTTAGTTTCCGAGTTGTAAAGAGAAATGTTTATGTTTGTATATGTAATAAAAAACGTTTCATTCCATTCAAGAATGCATAATGTCCTTGGCGAAAATGTCAGTTCATAAGTTCATAACACATCACTAGCAAATACGGCAGTTAGTCTTTGGCCCTCACTTGTATAGCTTTGCAGGAATTCTTAACTTCCAGTTTCCACGGAAGTACTGCCATGAAACAAATTACTTCACCAAACTGAAACCATGCACGCAAAAGTTAACTCTCCGTCAAAATCAGATAAAGTTGAAAAATTTTCTTCAAAGCGACTTCCATAAAGGGAAAGCTTAGCTTTTTCTAAAAAATTATAAGCAGTATATATTAAACAATCTTAGCAAAAGGCAAAAGGAGCGGTCGAGTAACATTTTACTGTCATTGTTACTGTTGTAGTGGAGAAACAAGAATCACGCACGGTAAGTGGAACGTGAAATGCATCTGCACATCGACGTAGGCTATTGTAGGTCAATAGATTTTTATGTTAAGATTATTTTATTTGGGAGTTGATCCAGTCCTACCTAAAGAATGTAAGGAATAAATCAATGGAGTGAAAACAGAATTGAAAACAAAAGAGTTTACGTAGGATGACATTGTGTAAATGAATGAAGTCGGTTAGTCTAAGGAGTGAATATTGATTAGTTGGCACAGCTATTGACTAACATAAACCTCGTATTTGAAGCAAAACTGATTTCGTGACCGAACTCTTTGATTGCTTAGATGGAGCAAGCATTGAAGCGTACGTAAACGGGACAATTAATCGATGAAATATTCAGGATCCCACTGAGAATCTTGACTCACTTCAGCTATACTAATCTGCATACAGCACAAGGTCCTGACCTTACAGCCCAGAATAAAATTCCCTCACGAACCCTTTCGGGCTAAAACCCTTTGAACCGACAGGTTTCAAATGGAACCGTTTGCAGGGACCAGAGAGAGGGCGCTGTGCGCCTATACATGAGCCCTTGGGGTTCCCTTGAAATAGTAAGTCACTAAAATAAAAAAGATGTTGCACCTCTACCGGTTTTTGCACTAAGTGAAATGGCAAATTCGTGTATGATTTGGAGGGCGTACTTGTCCATTTGGGACGTTAAGCTCCTTAAGGGAGCAGAACTCCTCCGGGAGTAATCGTTTGGTTTTCGCCCCTTGGCTCTTCGCCAGAGAGTCGTGGGGACTTTTAGAAAAAAGAATTCGTGTATGATTCCTGTGATCTACCGTACCTTAGTTTTGAGTTAGAACTTTTATCCATCATTCAGCAGTTCAGCTTAGCGAGTTCTTGTCCAGGCTAGTCCTGCTCTTGCCTAAACCTTGATAGAGATTGCCTTACCGTCGCGTTTAGTCAACCATATCAGTCAGATTCTGAATATTTCACAAGTAATAGACAGGGGTCCCCCTTCTTCCGAAAAAAGGGCGAACTTTTTTGTCTACACACTCTAAAAAAGGTGGTTAAAAAATTCACCAACACTGGTGACGTATGTCAAATACCTGAAATTGGTTAAATTAAGTTACTCAATAATTGTTGATTAATGGGTTACCCAAGAGGTTTTTTACCACTTAATTGGGTAACCAGCCTGTGGCGTAACCAAATTAACAACACATATTGGGGAAAACTTGTCCAATTTCAGGTATTTGGCATACGTGACCAGTGTTGGTGAATTTTTTAACCAACTTTTTAAGAGCGCATGAAGCAATAATAAGGTCTTAATTCAACTTAAATAAACCTATGTAAAGTGTCATTTTTGCTTATAATTGATACCTCCTGCCCTTTACAATTCTCGACTTACCCCTCCGCACGAACCGTAATACGACGACCCCTTGAGTTATTAGACAAATTTCTATTTTATATTTTACACTTTTTTATTTTTTAATGATTTTAACATTATTTCAAAAAAAAAAGAAAAATAAAACTCGAAATAACTACCACAATTCTGTTTACAAGTTTGGGGAATTCCATTTCCGGCTCTCTGAAGGGTCGTGATCGTTTCAAAAAAGAAATCTACGCTTAGCGCCAACTAACAATTGTAACAATTACGCTGTCATTAGATCATCATATAAAGGCTGTGTATTCTGGACACATTTCAGTACACGTGTCGCAATAAGTTGCCAACGCAACTGAACACACATTTGCCCCTGTGTACATTGGATGCATGTCGCGGACACAAGTTGCGGCTTGTGTCTGCTCTGTACACACTGACAACATATTCGGACACAAGGTGCTTTAAGTAACATGACGGTTTCGACACATTTGTCCTGAAATGTGTCCAGTTTATACAGGCCTTTACCCTGTCTTTTGGGTAGGGATTGCAGTTTGGGGGAGGTGAACATAAGTGCATTTTGGGGAAGACAGTCTTATGTACCCCCCCCTTCCCCCAAACTTAAATCCTCCCGTACACCCTCTGCTGCATGGGGGGATAGGTTCAGAGAAAAAACTGGACAACTTCTGACTATAACTTTGATCACCTGAGATATAAATGCATGTTAAACTTCAGTGACACTTTTCTTTTTCAAGCAATTTTAAGTGACAATTGTAAGAGCTAGTTTCAAAATATGACTTTTCATTTAGGCCTAGTCATTGTGTGTACAAAGCAAAAAACATTGCACCATTTTTTTTTTTTTTTTTCATTTTTTCGCTACAGAAATATCGCTACAGAAATATCGTTTCCTACCATAAAGCCCAGGTCACACTACAGCGATATCAGATCCGATTACTGATCAATTTTTGTGAGTTTTAGTTAAAAACTCCTCCATCCATTGTCGGAAAGATCAAAAAATTGTCATCCTGTGTAAATATATGAACGGTAGGAGAGGGCCACCGAAATGAAATATAAACTACCTATTTCGTGACGTCACATTGACAAATAGCTTTTATCGGACTATACACCTATCCGATTAAAGCAGTGTCTGCGGATGTGACGTCACGGAATAATTGATATAACTTAGACTTTCGTAGTCCTGCGATGCAATTCATATATCTACACAGGTTGGCACATTTTTGTTTCTTTTTTTACCAAAGATGGAAGAGATATTTATTAAAACTCACAAAAATCGGAGCGAAATCCGATTCGATATCGCTGTAGTGTGACCTGGCCTTAAAGGGTTTTTAAGAACGAAATTTTTTGTACCTTCCCGCCCAACAATGGTGGTGCTCTGCTTAGATAGTCCTGTTGTCACTTAATTCCCATACGTTTTCTATTCTGCCACAAAAAAAAACTGCAAAGTGACCGTCTGTCCCTCCTTCTGGCAAATCCTGGATCCACCGATGACACCTGAGATATCTCTTATTCCATTCGTATCTACATTCCTGACTTATAAAAAATATCTACAGACCTATCCGTATATCGGAATAATAAGTCCCAACGTAACTAATGGATACTAGACACACAACCTTTAAAAATGCTCTATTCTCTTCTTAATTTAAAATGAACTTTTTGTGTAGGCCTGTTTACTTTTAATTGTTCAAGTATAACTGAAATATCACATTTTATTAGGATCATCAAAGTTTATTCAAATTCATATTTTGGTCGAGCAAGGAATATTGCTGATGGGCCTCTCAAAAAGATCAGTCCAGAGTCATATTTATTTTTGATATGTTAAAAAGGAACACATTCTTACAATAAAAGCGATTTTTTTTTTGTTTTTGTTTTTTGGACTGAGAGAAAACTTGAAGCATTGAAGCAAGCAGGGGTGATGTCCTGGATTCAACAAAGTTGGCCAAAGTTTTGGTTTTATTTATAATCTACCACCAATTTTAGACATCTAACCTCTGATATATTGAGTTTGTGATCCTGGGCAGTTTAAAAACTTAATATGCCTTAGGGGAAAAATATCATTCCAATCAATTCAATGTCAAACTCATAGGATAAAAATAAAGAGAAACAAAACATGGGTCATCGATGTGAATCATGTTTTGAAACTGCGGCGATCTCCACAATAATATCGTGACACAAATTTGGCACCTTATACGTTAGCTTGCAGAAAACTATACTCGAGAGAAGAATGCGAACCTCTATGGGCAAACTAACTATCAAGTCAGTCTTTAAATGTTTGTTTAAATTTATTCAAAATTTGCATTGAAAATTTAAATGTTACAAATCATTCTCGTGCCTTTCAGTATTACTTTTAAAACAGTTCCTAATATAAAGACTAGTTGTCTTCACTGTTTTAAACTGTTTCCTCCCGCGTAAACCAAAATAAAAGTAAAATACCCGGATGTCTGGAATAAACGTATAAATATTAAAAATGCAGCACAATTCTTTTACCAGTGAGAAATCACGTGACTTTCGATTGAGTAACTTCTTTGGTAAAAATTGAAGAAAATCACTGTCAATATGCTCGAAATCTATAAACATCAAAAAAGGGAAAAGTCGAAATATAAAATTATCGCAATCTTAAAAATATCAAAATCTCGGCGAAAGAAGCAGTTGAAATGTAGAAATATCGGATTCAAGAAACAATGAAATATCGAAAAGAAAAAGTAGATTTGTACTAGTATCGAAATTTCGAAAAATCGAACTACAGGGGAAAAACGGCGAAGCATCGTAATATCAAAATCTTGGTATGGTGAAGAGGGTTAAAAAGTTTAAACAATTAAATTTCATACTTTTTGAAAAAGGACTGGATTTACACGATTTTGGAAAACTTTCTTTCAGATCGGACACGTGTGTCTCAAAATATCACCCAAAAATGTAGTTTTCCAAATTGAGCTTGGAGGTCTTACCACTTCCTCACATTGACCAGTAATGTATTTTTTTTATTATTATTATTTTTAGTAGACCAGGCGGAGAAGGGGGGGTTATCGTCACCCGACAGCAAAATTTATGGGACCAAGTGGATTTGGTCAATTTTGGGTCGCTGATTCCGAAAATCGAGGATATACGGGCCATATCCGGGCTTTTATGCGCCATTTTGACGTTAAAAGTTTAAAGGGCGCCCTCTACTTATCAAAAATCTCGTTTTCTCCATAAATTTACGGTCCAGTCATTAACTGATGTGAGATTTGGTTCTAATATTCCGTAAATAAAGTGTCAACTGATAAATACGGGAAAATATTAGTATTCATATTAATATTCTTATTAGATAAGGTTAAAGGTCAAGTTATAATGTTAGCAGAGAAATAGGCCGAAGCTTTGAGTTATGGAAAATTACATCAAAATAGACCTGCCTTACACCCTACAAACAAAATAGATACTCATTTTAGGACAAGCGGCAAGGTTGGCGCTATCTGACGACCCCCTCTTTCCTCATGTGGGAACAATGGACCTTAATTTGAAGACTTAAATTGTAAAAGTGTAATGCCGACAACTAGGGCTGTGTTGGTCATCGGACGATCGTGGTTTGTAAGTTGACTTCTTCCTCCAGTTATTTACTATATACAATACATAAGTGATTTCATTACACTCTAAAATCAAAAGAGTAAACTTAGTCACTCTTTGATCGAGTGAAAAGTGTAAATTCACTCCATTAGAGTGATAATTCACTCCAAGAGGAGTGAAGTTCCCTCCAAAAAGAGTGAAATTCCATTAAAACGAGCGAAGTTTCACTCTTGATGGAGTGCCCACAGTGATCGCTCTTAAAAAAAAGAGCGATCATTGCAGGCACTCGTGGAAGAGTGAATTTTCCCTCTTCCTCTAGTGAATTTCACTCTTTTTGGAGTGAATTTCACTCTTTTTGATTTTAGAGTGTAACCGAGCCTTAGTCGGCACGGTTCCCAGAATCGGTTCCCGCTCTGTGGCATAGGGAGGAATGTGTGCATAAAAGTGCCATTCACAGTGGATGCGTACGAAGGCCTGGTCGAGGAAATGCTCACCTGCCCGGTACATGGGCTCAGAATAGACCCAGGAGAAAATTTTTAAGTGCACGGCTATTCATCTAAGTGGCTCATTTTCAGGGGTGGTGTTACCTGGGGCCGGAAGTTTGGATTTACTTGGGAAATCTCGATCCCTTGTGGGACAGTGATTACCACTTCGGATAGCCTCTTCTGGGAAATATATATAATGTATATATAAATTGTCACGTTTAGCTAAGGAATCATAAGGTATCAAGCACTTTTGCAGTTTGCTTGGCCCTTGTGGTACTTTCTGCCATTGTTCCATGAAAGTCAAATATTCTATTTGGTCACTGAAAAGAAGTTCAACTGAGCTCTTACTCCATCATCTCATGTTTGTGTTGAAATTAGTTTGTCAAGCATTTAAAGATTGATGTAAACATGTTTTATTGGCTACTTCTTCAACTTTGGTTTCCAAGTTTACTCTGATGGACTTCTGACCACAACTTACTTTTCGCTACACAAAATTTGGAATTTATTCCCTAAATTTTCATTTTTTTCTGGAACTCGTCTCAAACTCCTATGCCCTCATATGAAATACACGTACGACTGACCTTTGTAATAAATCAATGAGATATTCTATCACAATCGCGCCTTTAAAACCAATATTATTAACGTATTGTTTACGTAGGCTACTGGAGTAGAATTGCATTGGTAATCAGGTAATCTCCACTCCAGTCCCCCCCCCCCCCTCTTTCGTTCAAGTTTTCTGCAAATCTGCCGATTGAGCAGGCAACGCAGGTGGGAAGATGTTCGAGACGTGTCTGTAGCCCTCTCCCCTCCATACACGTATGCACGCATTTCTGCCAAGAGCATTTTAGTCTGCTTCGAAATGTCGTTTGTGTCGCTTTAAGTTGACTAAAAAGGGGGAACAGATGGCAGTGGGATTTTTCAATGCGGGATTTAGTGAGAGGCGGATGGCGAATTGAAGGCTATGGCATAAATTACACATGTTATAATTTGAAAGCATATATCTTGCGAATTTTTATATTTATTTTTTCGTATATTTCCCGCTACAATGCTATCCGAAGTAGTAATCATTATCGGGATCGAGATTTCCCAAGTAAATCCGAACTTCCGGCTCAAGGTAACACCATCCCTGTAAATGACCCACTAAAATGAATAGTTGCGCGCTTAAAAATTCGCTCCTGGGACTATGCTGAGCCGCAGGCAGTTGAGCAATTCCCTCGATCACGCCTTCGTTCACATTTATGTGGATGCACATATTCCTCCCTATGCCACAGAGCGGGGACCGATTCTTCGAAACGAAACGTGCCGATTAAGAAATATGAAATTACTTTAAATTTTCTCTCCGAATGATTGCATGCAATTTATGTCAAGCCTTGATTGGACAACACTGGTACTTTATTTGTTCCCCATAACTTCTATGGTATATATTGCATATAATTAATAACTGGAGAAAGAAGTCAACTTACAAACCACGATCGTGCGATGACCAACACAAATTAAAGGGGTCCATTGTTCCCAGGTGTGGAGGCAGGGGGTCTTAAGATAGCGCCAACCCTGCCGCTTGCTCTAAAATGAGTATCTATTGTGTTGGTAGGTCATAAGGCAGGTCAGTTTTGATGTAATTTTCCATAACTCAAGTGGAAAGTTTTCTATTTTTCTTTAAACTTTTATCTTTTAAAATTTCGTCCCAACAATCCCATGTTATCAGAATGCGACTGTATAAGTTACTTAGGACTTTACAAACTTTGCATCTCCAACATGGAAGCCCTATCCGTCTATACACAACAGTCTGACAAAAAAAAACAACAGGGAAACAGAACGTTTCTTGAGTGAGGAAGAAATATAACCACTGCTACCCTCATGCTCTTTTTGGGACCAAGATGGAATGACTTCTTTAACCGATATCTAGGGAAAAAACAGATCCGATTTTAATAAGATTTTTAAACACTGAGCAGATTTGGTCCCTCTTTCACATCGGAATATTAAACCCTTTCAACGTTAAACCTTTGCACTAAAACAAAGATATTATAAACATAGATACCAAACTTAAAATGGCGCGATGGCTCCTCATGGAGGCCGATTCGGAGGGGCGGAAGTGCTGATCACTGATCAGTCGTTTTAGAAGCCATCAGGTCAATTGATGTCTTCGAATGGAATAAATACTTGTGATTTCAAAACATCTCAAATCTTACGGACGCGATTCTTTAATACATTTCATTTATATGGAACAGTTTATTGCTTTTCGAGACTTTTCACTTAAGAACACTTGAACATGTACGCTCAACGACTGGTTTGAAGTTCATCGACTTGCTGATTGGTCAGTTTCTATGGTATCTTCACAAGCGCACATCTGTGCACGCGTTTACATTCTTACGCGCTAACAACACAAAATCAACGACTGCGTTCTTTTTTCAAGCGTCGGGAAGTACGCGTCAATTACTCTGGACTGCACAAGGAGGAATGCACTGTGCGCGTACAGAACTCGCTTTGAAAGTGAACGCACGCTGACATGGAACTTCCTGTCACGCATGCCGCATAATTGTGCACGCAGATAACTGAATAGAGCTGTGCGCATGTCAAATCAACACTTCCGCCCCTCCGATTGAGCCTCCTTGAGGAGTCAGCGCGTCTAATAGTGTAGTGATAGGAGTTTGGTATCTACGTTTATAATATCTTTGCACTAAAATATAAAGAGCGCCACCGACATGTCAAAGTTCACACACCGTGTGCCATGAAAAAGTCGACGTGTAGCGGATTCGCCTTGCTTTGTAATCTGAAACTTGGACTTTGTAGTGACGTGTGGGCTTGTTAGTCCACATCTCTTTCAGTTCTTTTGACAATATCAACCACTTAAACCTTGTCTAGTGTTAAAGTCAAGCTGGAGTTTCACGATCAGAAGGGAAAATGCTGACAAAATTTGAGACAAAATCTGCAAGGGTGAAAGGCAAGTGAATAGGCCTTGGCCTTGCTTAGGCTTTCTAACTTATCGTTACGATAGGCACCAGGCCTAATGTTAATTTTAGGTACACAGGCTTAGCCTAGGCCTAAGTAAGGCCTAGCCTAGGGCTGTGAACGTGTAGCAAAATAACTAAACGTTTAACCTCAAAAATATGCGATCGTTTAGCGATTAATCGCGATTACCTTATCACAAAAAAAATTATTTCAGTATGCAGGGATTGATACTGAATGTAATGCAGAAATAATAATAGTTGTTATCTTGCATGGTAAAATCAAATTATTCTGGAACTTTGAAGCCTACAAGGTTCAAACATGCCCAGAATGTTCCATTTAACAAAAAACTGGGGTCATCACAGTGTAGAGATGGATATTAAAAAATGTCAAAAACAGGTTTTGCGATTAATCTCTCGAGGCTTTGTACTAAACGTTTATTCCACATGCGATCGTTTAGCGATTAATCGCTAGCCTATATGTTCACAGCCCTAGCCTAGCCTAGGCCTACGTAAAAAAAAACCTAATTAGGCCTAATGCATAACGTTAGGCCCATAACATAGTTAAGTGTTCAACCTAGTAAACTTAAGCGGGCCACTAATTATAAGTTCCATTGACTTACACTTTAAATTAAGTTACTTTCATGCCCCCTAGCTCCCAGCAGAAGTTTTCAACCAGGACATGCCACCCCACTTGTTGAAGAAAGCTCGGCCCTAAGTAAGGGTATGGTTCTGGTTCTGGTTGGATACTAGCCTACAAGCAGTTCTTGTAGTGTAACGGCTAGCGGACAAGCAAATTAGATCGGATTAGATTCAGATCACCTCAGAGATGTCAAGTTCAGTTTGCATGTTTGATTTCTAATCTAAAGGTAGCCTAGGCTAGGCCTAAGCCTAGGCTAGGGTTGTCGCACCAAAAATACGACTACACAAAAAATATCAAACTTGAAGAATTTGACTGACATTGTTAAGTACCCTTTTCTAAGCAACCATGCCAAATTTTATCAAAATCCGACCAGTACTTTTTAAAATATAGCCTATTTTATGTCTTCATAATCCTTACAATTTCTCCAAATCGCCGTATGCTTCAGTGTTACGATCTGCCTGCAAAAGTTGGTCAATAACAACATCGTAACTGCTCACTCAGACACTTTGATTATTCATCACTGTGTTACGTACACCAGATGTGCCAGGGTGAATATGCAACGTTACTGGGCAAGACACTCAGTGATCACGCGTCTGTGGCATGATAGCTTGCGTTTTGTGTACGTAACGTGCATTAACAAGTCGCACATAGCCTGCTTACACACAGTCTATGCAATAGCAATCCGTACACGTGCTTACACGTTCACAAGTACGTAATTTACTAACCGTACTTCGGTACTGCATGTACAGGTATATACAATGCAGTACTGTATGTAAGCATATTTGCGGGAAATCCCTTGTTGCTAAGCTGAACAATGGGCTCATACATAAACATATCAGTGTCGGCTCAGTACAAAAGATGTAGGCAGGGATCAATGGGCTGTTTCATATAAATCGAGTGTGCATCGGGACTGAGCAAAAAATCAATTTTTTTTCTTCGGAAAAGGAAAGATCATAAAAAACCCTACAAAATGATTCCTGGAAGCAATTGTGGATTTTTCTGGAACCCATTGTAATCATGTCACCAATGTTTTAAGACCAAAAATGGTAAGGAAATATTATTTTTGGCTATCGCTTCCCTTCATTATAATGTAGAGTTCCTTTTCTCCTTTCTAACGATATAGGGGTCAAAGGTTCATCCCCAATGCACGATCAAGTCAAAGATGGCTGTGTGTGGCATTTTACGTGTGACCAAAACACACTTTTGACTTTCACCGTTGCAATGATGCTTCAAAGGGATTGTTAGAAACTGTTACATATTTTCTCTTTTTCATTTTAAAGCTTATTTGGTGAAATATTATAGTAGAAATATGTCTTTGGTGTACTAATTTTACAGTGTAGGCAAAATTTCGACAATTTTGAGTGTTGTAAATTCAGTTTTTTAATACACTGTTTTAGCGACTTCGTGTTTGGGTGTGAGTAGCTCCGTGAGAATTTTGGAGAAAAATTCTGTGTGCGTGCACAACCCTACTAAAGGTTTCAACAGATGGGGAATCCCTTACGGCTGAGGGTAAGCAATTCCACTATGTCACTGTCCTAGGAATAAAAAAGAACCAATAACAGTCCAACAACCAGAAACACAACATTGCCTAAATTAAGTCCGGTCTGAACTGCACACCTGCTTTAGCGCAACTACCAGATGGTAACAGTTACAATCAGTCACATCATTCACGTGCTAGGCTAGCTGCATACTGCATAGTGGCTACGCAAACGGAATCCGGGGGCAGAAAAATTGCTTATGTACATACCAATGTTTGTAGTCTGGGTAAACAGCCGTTAATTTGTAAACCCATCCCAGTGTTATTTCCTTTTGATAATGTTACTTGGAGGTTATGGGGTATTCGGAAAAAGAAAAACATGGAGCAGGCTGTGGGGTGTCAGAAAAAAATCTGTGAAAATTAACAACCTGGGCAAGTCCAAACTTTCACTTGAAAAACCAATACAGATACTGCAGCGATGTTGCTATGCCTGTACTCACACGTACGTGTGGTAGCAACAATCTACGCTTGCAGTATTGGACGTAAATGCTGGTATGCATGCTAATTTGCTTAATACATCCATGAAGGCCCGATTTAGGAAGTTTGTGTTTCAAGGCAATTCATTGCCTCATCACTCGCAGTTGCAGCTGAGTTTTCCACCTCACAAGTTACAGTGTCACAGGTGTTTGTAATTGTATGCCACCCCATTTCATGGTAGGCTACATCAGGTACATCAATAAGGTGTTCCTATACAATTTCCATATGCCAAAGATCTTTCTGTGAAAGGCCTTACTTACCAGTATGGGGGCCTAGCCTATGCTATAGCCTAATCGGTTCTAGCATAATAATTGATTACTTATCAGCCACTTGAGGCCTACAATGTAGCAATAGGCTGTGCCGATTACCCGTCATTGGAGAAGAGAGTTCAGTATTTGTCGCAATATTGTATGAGCCTCTTCCTTTGGACATATCGTATAAGTACTATTACCATGCTGAGGTTGAAAAATAATTGGAATAGGCCTAGCATGGGCTAGTTCAAATCACCGACTTCAAATGACGTCCATCAGGGAGTGCAGTGTTCTTGGGGAATGGAGATACAGTATGTCTTCATAACCTTCTTTTGGTATTTTGTAGGTCTCAGCTTTCACAAAAGCAGACCATGGATCCTGGCATCATTACACAGTGGAGTTATTCAGCTATGGGATTACAGGATGTGTACCCTCCTGGAGAAGTTTGATGAACATGATGGTAAGTTGGAAGGCTCTTTCAGATTCTGATTCAGATTCAGATTCTGCTTAAAATATTGACGTTTGTTTTCACCATTTGTGTAAAAATTATATAGACGAATCCGATAAGCGCTTGTTTTTAGTGGCTGTGTGCATGCATTAGTGGGGTTCATCAGCCTTGAATCGCATTTATATATCGTCTACATGAGTTTCAAAGAAAAAATTCAAACCCTCATATTCAGTGAAATTGATGGAATTAAGATACAATGTAGTGCACAACAATCCATGATAGAGGTAAGCAAGGGAATCGAAAGATTAAAAGGTAATGGACCCCAGTTATGGCTGACTGATATCAGACCATCACTTGCTGTCCTAATTCGTGTATATTTTGTCAGTGTAGGCAGGGATGCCAACTCTCCCTGATTCTCAGGGAGAGTCCCTGAAAATTCAAGGATTTTTGCCCATTCCAACTAGCAAATATGACAGTCTCCCTGATTCAAGCAAGTTTTTCCCCCATTGAGTTGCATGTAATTCTAAAAAATCTCCCTGATTCCTGCGTGAAACCTCCCTGATTTCTGGATGTAAATGTTGGCATCTCTGGTGTAGGGTAGTTTTGTAATTTTATGTTTAATGGTCTGTTCTTATTGTTTTCATTACAAGGCATAGGCCTTCTTTTTTGAGGGTGGGGGAAGCTGAAATGTTTAGGCAAAAGTGTTTTCAGTTGCAGAAGTGTTTCTTTTGGTCTACAAAGGCTAGTTCAAGTTTTGATGTTGTTGTTAACTATGTAGGTAGGGAGTGCATATGGCAGTTTGACTTTTTCATGTTCATCAGTATCATCTCTATCTAGGAGAATGTTAGTTGTTGTGAGGGCAAATTGGTACATTTTTTATGATGATGTTTGCTTTGCTGTATGCTGCTACTTCTTCTTTGACTCAACAGGGTACCCGTAGTACAAAAATAAAATCCCTGAAAGAAGACCTAATTTTTATTCTTACTTTTTTTAGTGTACGTGACATTACAAACCCCAATTAAGTTGCATCTGCACAACTGTAGAAGAAAGAAATTTTTGTCAGGTTCTACCTGGCTAAATTGATCAGACATATATGTTCATAGTGATGATATCATATTTTGTAACTTTTTTGGGGGGGTTTAAAAAGTGTACTGTTCTGACCCATCTTGTTTCAACTTTCACCAACAATTTCAAACATTCAGTTCGTATCATATTTCAGGGATTAATTTATCCAGTATCCCATCGCAATTTGCTACACAAACAGGCCAAGTTGCTACACAAATGAAAAATTGTGTAGCAATTTTTTGTGAGCATAACCCTTGCATTTTCTTAAACAATGTGTGAAAGACCTCAAAAATCTTTAAAACTGCTAGATGCAAAATTTGAATGCTAAATTATTCCCTGTATTTCAATATCAGACAAGGTGCAATATTGAACAGTTTAAGCTTTAGGAGGCAGCAAGAGATAGCAATGACACACACTAGTTTTTCCTGACCCATACTTGGACTAAAACAAAGCTCTTCCTTCCCTCAAAAATATCCACTTTCAACATAAATTGGTCACAAATTTACTGCCAGTTGTTATCTGAACCAGTAATTCTCACAATTTTTTGGTACACTTCATGCCAAAATTGATTGGGATGCTATGACTAAATGGTTATTCAAAAAAAAAAAATGCAAAGCTAAAGTGTTCAACTTGGCTGTAGGTCTAGGCTATGTCATAGGACATTTGTGAAGGATACCGCTGCCAGTAGTAAAGGCCCAAAAGTCTTTTCTGTTGGTGCTGTCAGTAATTTTGAGCCCTGTGAACAATGCAGAACCACCCATGACATTCTGTAACCAACTTGCAGAGAGGTTTTCAAAAGTTTTTGTTTTCAGAAGTGGATGAATTATGAGTAAGGAATAGTGTTTTTGACACTGGTCCAGTGGTACTGGACTTGACAAAATGAGCTAGAAAAAATTTATCCCTTCATCACAGAATCCATACGAAATGCTACCAAACAGTACCTTTTGACATAAACTACATTTAACCTTCACTTGCTGATGGGACCTGCAGGCTCTTGATGTATGCATAGTACTGTAGATGATTCCTATTAGTGCTTGTGTATAGTGACTGTAGGTGGCCACTGCGGTCCATCAGCCATATGTTGTCTTTACTTATTGTCTACTTGAATTTCAAACCTTCTTATTCATTGAAATTGAAGAAATCAAGTTACAACTTAGTATACAGCCATCCATGATACAGGTAAGAAAAGAAATAGGAAGATTCAAAGCTGATAGACCCCAGTTATGGCCGACTGAAATCAGAACATCACTTCCTGTCCTGATTTATGTATAATTTCATCCCATTTCTTTCAGGTCCTGTTCGAGGTATCTGTTTCCATGACCAACAACCTCTCTTTGTGTCTGGTGGAGATGACTATAAGATCAAAGTCTGGAATTACAAACTCAAAAGATGTCTCTTCACATTGCTTGGTCATCTGGACTACATCAGAACAACATTTTTTCACCATGTAAATACTTTCAGTTAATTTCAGCACAAATTTTTCCCAAACTTTATTTTTGGGTAGTGTCCTATATGTTTTGTGTATTCCATATAGGCCTACGTATTACAGTACGTAAACTTTTAAGAACATCTTATCTTTTCAGTGAAAATAGAGCCAAATGATCATCTTTTTGTGTTCTTGTTTGAATTGGTACTTTCAAATCTGTTAAAAACAGAAAAGCCAGATCCAAAATGGATGTTCAACTGCAATCAAACTTTTCTTTCATTCCAATCCCACCTCACCCCACCACCGATTACTAATAAAAGAGTTATTTATTATGATTTAAGATAAAACTTCCTGATGCCTTCTGTGAACAGTAGTTTATCTGTCACTCTGTGAGTACTTGGCTACAGTCCAGTACTTAATATGTTATCAGGCAATTATAGGTGAGTTATAAAAGAAGGTTATGAAGTTGCAGAAACCATATTTTCAACCAAAAGTGAAGTTGAAGCAAGCAAATATAATGTAACATTCCTACATTAATGAACAGTCTTTTGATTCTTCTTAAGACTTTACAGCCGGCTCAACTTAAGCCAGTAGGTTGGAAACTGTGCCGTAAAACTCTTACTAATTATCTTAAGACTTTACAACCAATTTTTTCCTCATCAATCCCATGTTACCAGAATGGGTAAATGTGAGTGGCATAAGGAATTGCCAAACATTGCATTCCTTGCATGGAACTGCCATCGGTATTAACTTCAAAGTCAATACAACAAACTTAAAAAAGGCAAAAGGAACACAGTAGTTGTCAACAACACAATTGTTTTTTTCAGCTGTATTGCCTCCAATGAAGAGGACCTGGCATTCCCTAAACCAGGGAGTTGTTAGGAAGCCACTATCCAAACATATTTTGGATTGGTTCTGAATGCAGAGTTCTAAATACAATTGATGGCTGCGCTCCAACTCTATGACTGAAATGAATTCTTACATTACAAACTTACTGTATTTACTCTATTAAACGCCCCCTCTCTAATAAACGCCCCCCAACTTTTTCGTCACATTGCATAAAGTGAAATTGTTAATTCCAAAGACAATATGGTAAAAGGAAAATGAAATAGTCTTGCCTTGAAGCCACGAAATCTCCTAAAGTCCCATACTGTATCCTGAAGTAAAAGGCATGTTTCTGCAACTAATTTCTGTTGATATCCATCACGCTATCACATACCGCGAACCTGTACTGCTTCGTTTGCGGTTCGAAAGTGGTACTGTACATACCGTAGGTATACAAATATTCGCTAGCCTATCCGAACAGCCTAACATGAAAATCCAAATTCAACATAGGAAAACTGTTTAACAGTGAAATGCTGTGAACGCGTATGTACTGCTAATGGTACTACTCACGGTAACTATTATGCAATTACCGTATGCACGTGCGTATAGCCGGCTGGTCAGTATAGTACCATGAGGCCTGGCTGTATACCCTTCACAGCATGCATGAATGCATATGCCGCGGGCACTTAAAAAAGTCACTTCTGTGTGTAACGTTACATATCAAGATGTCGGCGAAAGTTGATCACACTTGCAAAGTTCAGAGTGCTGTTCGTGGCTACCATATTTATAGGAAATAAAGTTTGGTTACCGGTCATTGGGGAGGAGCACACAGCTGATTGTGAAGCTGACAACCAAATGGACAAATATGCCATGTAGCAGTTTATCAGAAGTCACATAAATTTGACTCTAATAAACGCCCCCCTTAATGAAAATTTCACGCCTCCGGGGCGTTTAATAGAGCAAATACGGTAGTCTGTATGGTAAACAATGAAGAAGTTTACAGTAAGTTGTTTTCCCAGTAAGGATCCCACTGTCACTGTTTGTCAGTGTATGGCCTTGAGCAATTACAGTTCATTTTCCACCATCTTTAGATTCAAAATTAATTTAATTATGAAGTATTGCTTACTTGCATGAAATAGAAGAAAGAGGAAGTATAGTATGGCACGCCAAAAGGCTCACCAAATATGATGATGTTCTAAAAATACATTAGGCATTAGGTTGCCTCTATACAATTTATACCTGACACCCCACTTTTTGTTCAAAAAGTGATGTTGCAGCAAGGTCAACCCGACTTCCTATTATCAGCTTTCTGTCAATAGTAGCTGCCATGTCCAGCACTATGTAAACAAAGAGTCCCATTGAAAACCTCATTCATAAAGGCACAGACTATTTAATCAGTGCAAGCCAAGTTTGCAACCAGAGCTGCCTCAGCAGACCAGGACAATAGGCTTATCTCTTTGGACACATGTAGGCTGGTTGTGCTGCCACTGAAGCGTGATGAATTGTGTAAACAAACATTGCCCTGACTGCATAGAGGTAGATTATGCCTAATGTACAAGTTCATGTACTAAAATTACATGTTCATGCACCAAAAATATACGATGATGTGCTAACTTCATATGACCATGATGTAAATTTACACCATCATGTACTAAAACCATAAGTTCATCATGTTAAATGTTACGTTGCACATGTAAAATCACACGTTGTACATCTAAAAACGCACGTTGTACATGTAAAAACGTAAGATCATCATGTTATTATTGTCTCTTCCGCACGCCATACAGAGTGAACCTTTCGGCGTACCAGAAGTCCCCCAAAAGGCTCACCGAATGTGATGTAGTAACAGTACTAATTCATGTACTAACTGCTTACGATCATGTACAGATTTCATAGGTTCATGTACTGTTTGCTTACGTACATGTACTGATTTCATACGTACATTTAGTGCTGAAAGTATACATTTAGTACATGATCGTATGAAATTAGTACATGTACGTAAGCAAACAGTACATGAACGTGTACTTTTACTACATCACATTCGGTGAGCCTTTTGGCAGACTTCTGGTACGCCGAAAGGTTCACTCTGTATGGCGTGCGGAAGAGACAATAATAACATGATGATCTTACATTTTCACATGTACAATGTGTGATTTTACATGTACATCGTAACATTTAACATGATGAACTTGTGGTTTTAGTACATGATGGTGCAAATTTACATCATGATCATATGAAGTTAGTACATCATCGTATATTTTTGGTACATGAACGTGTAATTTTAGTACATGAACGTGTATTTTTAGAACATCATTATATTTGGTGAACCATTTGGCGTGCCATAGTACAGTAGTTTTAAATCACTTCCTTCTACTAAAGTATATGAAGCTAGTGTAGTCTGCTAACTAGTGTAAGTAGCTAAGAAGCAGCTGATGGCCCATGTGTCACTGTTGCAATATTTACTGTTGGTTTTTGCCCAGCAGAGGGAACAGCTTACCAATAGTGACATCACTTAAAAGCATGCTATACTCATTGCAGACTGCCTCCTCTGTGCCTCTGTCTCAAAGGTTTACTCTAGACATTTGCATTTTGAGGAACAGGAGCTAAAAGAAAACTTTACAAGGAGAATGTTTCTGTCTGGGATGAGAACCTTTTAGAACCAATAGTGATTGTAATGCAGACCCCTCTCTTTGCAGGACTATCCCTGGATTTTGAGTGCATCAGATGACCAGACCATCAGAATCTGGAATTGGCAGTCCAGAAACTGTATTTGGTGAGTTAACTGTCTTTCTTTTGGGAGGGAGGGGGTTGAAGATGGAGAAGGGAGGAGTGATAACTTTTTGTATGCTTTTTGATCATGAAGATGAAAGATTACCCCTCATTTGCAACCAGGACATTTGATATGTTTCATGTGAAAAATAATTTGTACACTCTAACTATGAAACTATTAGGAATTTCTTTTAATTCTCTAAGAAGATTATTTTGAAGGTTGATTTGTATTGTAACAAGTTGTATGGCTTGAAATAAGAACTGGGTAAGGCAAGGGCAAATTGCCATTGGCTGTTAGGAATTTAAAAGGTACCTAGTCCTAGCATAAAAAGAATCTTGAAAGCAGCAAGTTGAAAATGAAACAATATCATCTTATGCAATGATACAGGAAGGTATGAAGAACCCACCTTTGGTGCATTAGGTTATATTAAGCATTGCATGATATCTAGACCTTACTCATCAAAACCTTTCTTTATCAAGGTAGCACCTTTCCTAAATGGGTGTTTTCCTGAGCTTAGGAAAGGAAAGAAAGGTCAGAGGATGTACCAATCTCTGTTTGGCTTTTAAATGCCTCTCGGAGAAGATAATCTGTGACAAGTTTTTGAATCTTTGAGTTTCTTTGAACTGATTGTTCTAATTATTTAATGGAAGCCAAGTTGTTTGATCTCTCCCAGCCTGGGTGGAAAAATAAAATTTGAAAGCTGGGAGGCTCCTTCCAAGGAACTTTGGGCACCTGGAAGGAAACTTCAGCAAGTGGTGGCATTATTTTCACTTATCCTGGCTCCATTGACTCAAGTGCATGTAAA
Source organism: Holothuria scabra (assembly GCA_037179385.1). Taxonomy (NCBI): domain Eukaryota; kingdom Metazoa; phylum Echinodermata; class Holothuroidea; order Aspidochirotida; family Holothuriidae; genus Holothuria; species Holothuria scabra. The sequence continues at coordinate 29,024,331 of CM074189.1, forward strand.
ATACCCCTGGACTCTTGGCAAGAAATGCGGGTTAGCGAGACCGGCTTTGAATAGGCTGCGGGTTATGGTACCTAAATCTTAAAACCTCTAAGAATAGAAGTTTGCAGCTGTGCTGCTGGCCAAGGATGAAATTGTTACAGGGTCTATTACTTTTGTGACTCTTGAAGACTTAACCTCAGCAGACATTTGAAACAGTTATGTATTATTAACGATGAAACTATCATATCACCAATGGTTCTGCTTTGACATAGGTCAGATACCATTTCAATGAGATCAGAGCTTTTTTATCTCTCTTTTTTTGCACAGCGTACTGAGTGGACACAATCATTATGTGATGTGTGCAAACTTTCACCCCACTGAAGACATGTTGGTATCTGCCTCTTTGGATCAGACTGTCAGAGTTTGGGATATAGCAGGTAGGATCTGCAAGAGATTTCTCTTTTATAAGAAAATGGTTACCAATAAAAAATGGATGTCTTTCATTCAAGATCATGGAGGAAAAGATATAGTTTAGGCATCATTTGATAATAATTAGGCATTGAGTGTCAGTTGCTCTATGACACAAAGCAACCATGAATGTATGAGCAGCCTGTGGTTTAAAATAAGAATTACAAATTAACATCACATGCATGTGTCAAAAGCTCAACAATAAAGATCAAATTTGGTATCTTTTGGAAGTCCAGTCAGTATGGGTAAATCATAGATTGCTCTTGGGGAAAAAAAGCAATCCTGTATTTATGGGCCCAGGAATTGAGCCTTAAACCTCCTGGTTGCTGAACTCCATCCCTTAAAATTTTACTGCCCCTTTCTACTGGGTCAAACTATTGCTTACGTGGTATTGGTATTTGACAAGTACTTTTTCTATACAGAAGCAAAAGTAGTCTGACTTTCCTCCGTTAAGGAAGAAATGAGGTGGGGTCAATGAAATTGGGTCTAAAGAAGATTCTGGAGATGATATCCATGTCAGTGCATCTTGTACACAAAGTCAACGACTAGAAATCAAATGTCAATAACAAACAGGGTCTCTCAACCACCAATTTTGCTAACTGGATAAGCTGCAAAATGCATGTCAGGGAATAATTTATCCAGTATCGCATCACAATTTGCTACACACACAGGCCAAGTTGCGCCAAAATGAAAAATTGTGTAGCAATTTTTTGTGTGCATAACCCTTGCATTTTCACAAACAGTATGTGAAAGACCTCAAAAATCTTCAAAACTGCTACGCAAAATTTGAATGCTAAATTATTCCCTGGTGTCATGTCCAACTTTTAGTAAGAGAGGATTAAAGCAGTGCCTTCATGATTTGTAAAGTATTGCACTTTCTTTATCAAGGTAGTACTCTTCATTAGTGAGTGTTTTCCTGAGCTTAAGAAAGGAAATGAAAGTCAGGGCGGTTATTCCAATCTCTGTTTGGCTCCTCATGCCACATGGAGAAGAAACCCTGCAACACTTGTCTTTTGTAATTCTGAATTTTGAAAAATTTTGTAGAAAATCCTACAATAATTTCCAGTTTAATGAAAGCCTACAATGACATAGTGGATTTTGTACTTTTTGTATTTGAGTGATTATCAAAAGCAGTCCTCCTTTTTTTTTTAATTTGTTGATTCTATAAAAATGTTATGGAATGTAATGTCTCTCTCCGCAAACTCTTTGTTAATGCTTTCATTTTGTACTTAGACTTTTCCTCTCCTACGTTATCATGTTGCTTTCTTTTTGTGCTCTTCGTACTGATTGCCGCTGTGCATTATGCTTTATATAAGCAACCAACTAGGGGTTACAACCCAGCGCCCCTCAACTGGAAATAGGCAGGCCTTTATTTTATTCCAGGTGTTCTACAAATCACAATTCTGAGGAAATTTAGGATTGTGGAAGGTGTGCTGTTTTATTAAACCTTAATAGATTTATCTGAGTTCTAGTTGTGCAAAAATTCACACTCTTCTTAATAATTTGAGTTGAGTGTTTGTGTGCGATCGCACTCGCACGCCTCAAAATTCAAAACCTGAATAGGCAGTGGGTGTAGCTGGGTCAAACCAGAAGGCTGTAAGTTGAGGTATAAACCTGGATCTTATCTTCTTACCCAAACTGAATGACCCTTCCCTGTTGTCACACATGTCAATGCAGAACGACAATAAATCAGAAAAACATCAAATTTTTATTTTTTCACTATCTGCCAGGTCTCCGTAAGAAGAATGTCCAGCCGGGACCCTCTGGTTTAGAAGACCACTTGAAGAATCCCATGACACCAGAGCTGTTTGGTACTGCAGATGCAACAGTCAAACATCAGTTGGAAGTGAGTTTCTTAATGCTCTGGCTCAGTTACGGGGGGCCGGGCTGTAACTCAATTGTTTGGTTGTTCAGTACTGTTACGGGTTGTTTTAAAGAACCTTAGGATAGATACCGGTAGCTGCAGTTTCGGAAACAAAACACTGAAAGACTGGTTACTCTGTTTTAAGCTTTTTAATCTTCTTTTTCGTCGGGGTTTTAACAAATACACATATATACAAACTAGCAGTACGTAGTTGGTGATTGTTCAAACCCCTCCGTAGTAAGGTGAAAGACAAATAGCCTTGTCCGACTATAACATTGGCAGGCAACCCAAATTTAGAAACGGTACATCCGGCCAGGTACCCGATGGAAGAGTTATGGCGCTATTATGGTGAGGGAAAATACTACAGGAATACTTTCTGGATTTAACGTTTGAAATTGGCTCGGCGTGAGCCCCTGAGTCCTTAGCGACCAGTGCAATATTCGCCCGTCTCCAAAATCCTCCAACGTGTAAGCTAAAACCTCAGAAATCAAGTTCCCTCGTTGTTTCCTCGTTGCAAGATGTTCGGCAATTGCCTGACACACCCTGCAACTCTTTCCAGGCACCTTAGTTATTACGCAACAAAAATGTAAGAAATTAAACAGCTGTGGGATACTGTAAATGAATATTTATTGCGAGAGTTGTCCAAAATTTCACCTGTGACAAGTACAACTAAATTTACCATTTCAAACAACTAAATTTAAGGGTGTAATCCTCTCAGCCCCAAACAGTTTCAGTTCTCCTAATCTACTGACTGTCTAAAACTCATCCCATGCCAGACACAATGATCTCAGTTAACAGCTTCAGAATGAGATACAACACCCCAATTTGTATTCAAAACCTCATCAGTACAGTACATGAAGTGTAATATGATCTTAAGTACTCTGCATTTTTTCAACTGGCTGTCAATCAAAGGGCTGTGCCGTTTGAGACTTTCTGTGGACAACTACAAAAATTACAACTTGGGGGTGAGAGTTAACTGCCTTTTAAGTTGGTAGTCTGAAGGACTATTTTTTTTATTGAGAATTCAGAAGCAGTTGAAAACTATACTGGTCACTCATCAACTCCCTCCCTCCTTTAGACTCTTGTATAAATCAGTATAAAATATTGTTTCTCAAACACCACGTTTTTATTGGTTTCGAGGCGAATAACACATGAACACACGAACACACACACACTCTACTGAACTGAACTTGGTTTCTGTGTGGTAGTGAGGGGAGAGGAGGTGAGTAACAGTTTGATCTGAAGACAAAACTGAGTTGAAAATATGATTGTAATTTGAAATTGACTACTTTAAATCTATCCATATTGGTAATTGTTAGTACAACATTTTGCTGGAAAGAAGAAAATTCACTAGCAGTGTAGAGTCTTTACACTGACGACATAGCAAGCACATACAAATGCTTGTAATTTCTTCTCTAAGTAAATTGATCCACAGAAGCATAGTTCATTTTGAGCAACTTACTTTGACGCAACTGTTCAAATGTTCCTGTCTCTGACACTATGTGCTGTATGGAGAGAGTCACATCAAAATAAAAGGAGAAATTAATGAGAATTGTATTTGTGTTTTTTTTTTTTTTCAATAATATGGTGGCATTGTTTTCCTTTAACTTGTGGTAACTGTTGAAACTGTTCACAACTAAGTCAGTTACTACATCAATGCCAAATATATCAAGTGTAGGTTCAGCGAGCTTTGCACATAGTTATGTCTTTAGTTATGAGCGTAGGTTAGTTCTTTTGTAATTTGCATTAGAATAGTTTAGGTGTGTCGCGTATGTGTGTATGTGTGTGTTAAGTTAAAAGTAGGAAAGGGAAGAGTTCAGTTAAGCTCACGATGGAATAAGGAGAAGTACTGTAATAAATGGGTGAATGTCGAGTCCGTCTCTGTGCACCTAATTTGAACCCACCTCGAAGTTTCCACGTTACACAAGTATATAATGAGAAAGCCACAAATCTAGTCAGTTACAATATGTTTTAAAATTATCCTTTCTTGATAGCCAAAGCTTGTATCCTAAGATTCCTTGGTTACTAGCTGGAAGATAGAAAGGAAATTGATGCAGAGGAAATACCAATCTCTTCTGGGCATCTGTGCCCCTTGGAGAAGATAATCTGCTACATTGATACAATTTGAGAACAAGATATTCTTACCTAACCACCGCAAGGCTACATTCTTTTGCATATGATCTCATTGACATGTGTGGAAATAGTCGCATGAAAGATCTGTGTTGGTTACACAGTCAGTGGCAACGGTTTCTCTTTTTGTTTCCACTTTAAGGGTCATGACAGAGGCGTCAACTGGGCTGCATTTCATCCAACGATGCCACTAATTGTATCTGCTGCAGATGATAGATATGTTAAACTGTGGAGGATGAATGGTAAGTGGGGGTGGTATTGATTGGACAGAATACTGGATTAAAAATAGAACCACAAACTTTATCAACAATAACAAGAAAAAAGGGGGGAAAAATTGGTGCATTTTGGTAAAAAATATGTTTTAATGTAACACTTTCTTGATAGCCAAAGCTTGTATCCTAAAATATCGGTTACTAGCTGGAAGATAGAAAGGAAATTGATGCAGAGGAAATACCAATCTCTTCTGGGCATCTTGTGCTCCTTGGAGAAGATAATCTGCTACATTAAAGCAATGTGAAAACACAGTGCAGTAATGCTATTTGGATTAGAATGAAGGGATAGCATTCTTAACTTGAAATGGTTTCTTTAAGTTGGTTCATGGTTTTCTTGAGTTTAACCCAAATCTTGATGTTAAGTGATCAAATTAGGAAATGCAATTTTGAAAAGGCAAATGTAAGACAACTTGCAAGTATACCATGGTTTGCATCAAATCAGCCATGTTCAATTAATGAGTGTAGCTAAGCACAGTTTGGATTGGCAGTTCCTGTGAAGCTCCCAGATAATGCAGGGAGTCTGGCCAGAATTTTGGAACGAACTGATCAACACGTTTTTGGTTTGTCAAAAATCAGTCCATTCCTTTGAAAAAGGGCCATGCATGTCCCCCCTCTGGAGGCAATTCAATTGTGAAAAATCATTTAGCTGCTCAAAACCAGAAGGAGTCATTACCATCAGCTAGCATCGTAGAGAAATGTGTTCAAATTCTCCTGTTTACTCTATAATGTGTCAAAAAATGTGGAGTTGTAGTGCTGAGTATGTTACGTATATGCTTAATTTTCATTATTTCTTCTGGTTTTTGCAGATGCCAAAGCCTGGGAGGTAGACACTTGCCGTGGTCATTACAACAATGTTTCCTGCGCCATCTTTCATCCCAGACAGGAACTTCTGATCAGTAACTCAGAAGACAAGAGTGTTAGGGTCTGGGACATGTCTAAAAGGTGAGTTAGTAGTCTGCTTATCACCTTGTATCAGCTGTGTACTTACAGGACCTATTATACCAGTCAATTTGAAAATCACGTTTCACAATTTTTAAATTTGCAGTCATCAAATTGAGCATCAAATGCAGACTGAAAACAAGAGGAGTATGGTTTGGGGGGTGTCGATTTTAGCAAGTATGTAGTGTACTTGTAACATTTATGGGTCATTTTAGCTATTCACCATCTACATTGTAAATGATATATTGCATGTTCAATGTATTCAGAATTGCAGTACCAGCATTAGTTTTGGCATTTCAAGGGCAAGAGTCATCCCAACTTGAAGTAGTGCAGTAGACTGTTCTGTTTCTTGATTGGCTCTTGAGAGTCATGTGACAATATTTTTTGTCTTCAAGTATGAAATTTACTGGAAGTAACTGCTTGGTTTACCTTATATAAGTAATATTGAAGTTCTAAAATATTGTGAGAAATACTTTGAAGTGAATTCAGAAGAAAATTGTGAGATTTAGCTGTTGCTTCAAATTATGTTTAGGGCAACTGGTCTTGCCCTTTAAGTCATGGTTGTCTTCAAAGTTACTTAAACTGAATTATGGCCCTCTTTTGTAGGATGTGTCTGCACACTTTCCGACGTGACCATGATAGGTTCTGGGTCATGACAGCTCATCCAAGCTTGAATCTCTTTGCCGCAGGTAAGTCAGTCATCAGCTTATATCAGTGTTACGGGGCTTGAGGTGGGGCAGGTCCACGTTACGGCCTTTGGCTCTTGTAGTACAGAGGGAATGTGAATGTGAAATTCATAACGAATATTTGCCTTATTTTTTTTCAGGGGTAATGTGGGGGGCATTGGCCTTTTCTCTTTAAAATAATATTCACTGTAAGTGTACTTGTCAAGGCCAGTCTTACTTTGTGCCCTTCCCTGCAAAACACAAGCTAGCATTTAGAAGATAAAGAAGATACTTCTGTATTGGCTTCGATGCTAGTGGAGATGCATAAGTATGCTGTAAAAAGCTAAAAATACAATATGAAAATGAATTTGCCCTCATGCCTCATTCCCAGGCCTGTAATGAAAAATATCAAGTTTCCTTAAAGTTGTTAAAGTTGTTATCCTTTCTTGATAGCCAAAGCTTATGTTCTCTCTCGCCATGAACACGAGCTGGAAGATGGAAAGGAAATTGAAGTAGAGTGGTTATTGTTTTCTTCTGGGCCTTGCCCTTAAGAGAAACTGTTCTACAACAATTTTACCAGATAATTTGGAAGATGAAAGGGGACTCCCAAGTGGATTCTTAGAAGGAATAAATTTTGAAAAAAATGTCTTTCTTTGACAGGACACGACAGCGGCATGATTGTCTTCAAGTTGGAACGTGAAAGACCAGCTTTTGCTGTCCATGGTAACATTCTTTACTATGTGAAGGAGAGGTACATGCGCAAGTTGGACTTTACCAACTCCAAGGACGTTCCCATCATGCAACTTAGGAGTAATGTCAAGGCCCCAGTCTACAGTATGGCCTACAACCCTGCTGAGAATGCGGTCCTCCTGTGCACTGTGAGTGAACGAATCTGTTTACTACATTTTTTTTATTGAGAACATAAAGGCAGCTGAGGACAATCCAAATTTAAGTTAAATATTTTAATTTCTACTTCAAAAAATTTTGGTAGAAGGTCACCGTTGGATTTAAAATTTGTCACTGTTTGACTCTGCCAGGTCTGTATCGCCAGACCTGGGATCCTCAAGTGTATAGCCAAGTTTCATTTTTGCTTTTTTTTGTATTTTTAATGTGATTAAATTAGTGCCAGTGTATTACTCAAAAGTATGTTATATATTTGGACTTTTCTCTAAAGGAGTAGGAAAAACTAGTCAGGAAGCCACAACTGGAAAAATGGCTGTGGCCGGCCCAATTCAAACCAGTAGGTTAGAAACTGAGCCATAAAACCTTATTTAACTAACTCATTCTATCTTCTTTTAAAAGTTTAGGACATGTTGAGAGTTTATAGACTGCCAGTCTTGAACATGAATCCATGAATGTGTGGCACTGAAGTGTTGGTATCAAACATTTGTCACAAAAGTAAAGCAAAAGACATGAAATTGCCATTATGCTCCTTTCTTGATAGCCAAAGCTTGTATCCTAAGATTCCTCGGTTACTAGCTGGAAGATAGAAAGGAAATTGATGCAGAGGAAATACCAATCTCTTCTGGGCATCTGTGCTCCTTGGAGAAGATAATCTGCTACATTGCCAATTTGCAAATTTGTTTTAAAAGGCTTTTTGTATATATGTCTGTGTGTGTGGTATTTAAATATTAAATTTACACGTTTTCACATTTAAACAGAGAACCAGTAACATTGACAACAGCAACTATGATCTCTACCCAGTTCCTAAAGACAGTGATTCGCAAAACCCAGATGGTAAGTCTCATATCGAGGGCAGTATATATAAGTTGAATGTTATTATTGAACAGTTGGAGAACACTTCAAAGGAACTTGTCACCCTCAAAAATTGTAACAGAAGAAGATGGGTCAGCCAAGTGTCACTGCCATGACTACCTATGATGGCACAAGATTTCTCTGTTGGAAATAATTTCCATAAATCATAGACACACTGATGCTGCAAAGGTCTGCATTCAACTGTGATTGAAGATTTTCAATTGTGTCAAAGGCTCAGGACTCCATAGAACTCAACATGGACGTCAATCTGGTTTGTGAATGGGATTGGGGGGAACTGGCAAATATTCCCAACAGCTGGTCAAACCCTGAATGGTGTTTTGGACGGGAATTGTCTGTAAACAATCCACCCATACCAACGGGAGCGCAAATGTATACACACACAAACAAGGACGGCAAAATTATATCTTGCCCCCTCCCAATATTTTCATTGTGGTGGTAATTTCTCCTACCCTGCCCCTAGGATCAACACCCCTGGAACTCAAAGAAATGGTTGTTAGAGAACCTGCTACACCCAGCTATGGCCACAGCTGATGTAGCATCTCATATCACTATGTATGGCACTTATAGCTGTGTGGCCCAAGCTTAATTCCAGTAGCATTCCAGTGTCTGATTAAAGGAAGGCTGGCTATAAATTCATTTAAGAGCAGCCTGCTTTTTTCCCCAATTTAGGCAGGAAACTTTATCAAATGAACAAGTTTACTTCTTGTAAAGTGGGATTTTATAAAAAGTGTATTGTGTGCTTTGGCAAGTAGGAGTCTGTTAATTGTTCATTGCTGAAGCTTAAAAATCATGTGACAACTTTATGTTGGGCTCACAATCTACCAGGTAGTAACAGTGAAGCTTTTGACTGTGTCGATAGTTACTTAGCATAAGTAACCACTCCAAAAACCAGTCAATTTATATCAGATAATTGATTTGATTTGTTCTTTTCTTCTTTGATAGCACCTGAGAGCAAGCGTTCAGCTGGGCTGACTGCTGTGTGGGTCGCCAGGAATAGGTTTGCTGTGATGGACAGAACTCATGTGGTAAGTTTACTCTTTTGTTAAAAATGCAACTCAGGAAATGCTAGGTAATTTGAAGAATATAAGTCACAAACAGTTGTTGATATAATGCATGACATCAGATTTTTATTGTTTTTTATTTTTTTATTTTTTTTGGGGGGGGGGGAGGATTGAAACCTTTGGGGCTCAAAGGTAGCATTAGTGAAGGTGCTAAATTGGAATGGATTCGTTTCATTGTGGAAGTGGAAGTGAGAATATTATTTGGACAAACAGATTTATATTTTCATTGAGACCATTTTCAGGTTCTGTAAGGAGTTTTTAAAGTTGGTGATAGAAAGCTGAACTGAACTTCTCTGCAAAGTTTGATAGCAAGGACATTAGAGGTATTGGTTTTCTCATACTCAAGAAGTTTTGGGATGTTGGATGTTTCAATCTGAATTCACACTTTGGTAAAACCACTTTTAGCACTAGGTCATAAAATTGGAAGTGTGGCGGGGGAGGGGGACAGGAATTTTTGTTGGACTAGCCATGCATCCCATTGCTTAATGCAAATGCTGCTCCCAAAGGAAAATTAAAATTCCATGTGACTTAACAGAGGAAAGGGCTCATTTCTTAGTTGTACCAATCTTGTAGTCAAAGTAGTGCTTGCAGCTATTACTGTCTGTCCATCACCTCAACGAAGGGTTAAATTTCTTGAGAAACAGTAGAATTATTCTTTTAAGGGAATCCTTTAAATATGGTTCATGCAAGCTACACATTAAATCATCCTTGATTCACTCCAGATGACTTTCAGAATGTTTCCAGATTAAATTATCATGGATTTTCAATGTTCCATTACATCACAATGGTTTGCCATGTTTTCACAGCGTACAGATCCTCAAAGTTCTGCTAACGATAGTGTCGTAAGTCAACTGTAGCCATAATTGTCTTTCACTGATTTTTCTCTTTCAATTTTCCCTTTCATGCAAGTGTTTCTGTTTTGTTGACTCCTGCCTCATGATTCCTTGCCAGCCAAACAACTCCCTTTTTTGATCACTATGAACTTGAACACAGGTCTTTAGCCAGCAGTTGTCTTGTCTATCCATTTTTGAGATGGCCAAAGAGCTGTTTGCATTAAATCATCCTTGATTGTTGAGTCTAATCTAAATGTGATGTTGCTCATGGCATTAGAATTTGATTTTGGAGATGTTTGAGGTATATTTGGTGGATAGGAAGTGGCATAGCTGAAGGGGGGAGGGGATTGGCCCCCTCCCCCCTTCCCTGCTCTGAAAAGTGAAATTCAGAAATTTGCCATTTGTGACACCAGTCAACTACAGTGTGGTTTCTAAACTCTTCCTTCATGCAATTCAGAATTTGTTCTCAAAAAAGATCGATATTTGTAATTATTTGTTTCAAAAGCCAAATGTCCCAGTTCCTAATGCAGTAGTGTCACTCATAAATCCTTTTTTTAAACTTTTCGAAACTCTGGAAATGGCATAACCACTAGATCATCAAGTGACATGGGTAATTACAGTGCTCTTACATTTTTGGTCATAAAGTTTCAAATTTTCTCCATTATAAGCTCTTGAATCTTGAAATTTTGTCGGAGAACCTCAATTTGTAAGCCTAGATAACATTGTGTAGCAGCAGCTATCTTTTGTCAACTTGCCAATAAAAAATACAGGTTTTTTAGTCCATTTCCCATTTCCTAATATAGGAAACCCAGAATCCAGTTTTCTCCAATAACGTGGCTTTGAGACGTTTACCTCAATCTAATCACCCCAACCTCAAGATTTCTTAGGAGTCCAGACAGTTGCTTGAAATTTCGATTTCTTTCTTTCTTTCTTTTTTTTTTTTTCTGCGGCCTGTTACACCTTTGATTCTCAGATTTTTTCTTCTCTTGAAGGTGACTGTTGCTCCCAATTCTTATTTTGCAATAATGAAGTCTTATGTCACTTTGAATTATAGTGACATTGCATTTTGTACTTCAGTCTTCTTTGCTGTAGTGTTTCTATAAGAAAGATTTCCCTCTCAAAAGTTGTTCTATTTAATAATCCAACTTTTTTCTTTAGGGGAGGGTTTTGGGTTATGGTCCTTGAGACAGTCTTTTACCTAGTCAGCATCATTAAACATTCTAATGGCTGTATGCAAGCCAAGATGTAATGCCAGTGCAGTGCCCCTACCCCTCTCGCTGAAGGTCTAATCTATGCTAGCCTGCGGAGCAGACTCTGTAGTAGCCGAAAGATGGCGCTCTCTCAAAATCAAAATACACCTCTCTAAACAGTATTATATACAGAGTCTGCAAACCTTTGTCCAGTTTCCATTTACAGGAATCCCGCATTTTGAGGAACGAATTAGTAAACATGAGATGGTCACATGGTGCACGCAACAAGTATGAATAGTTTATTTTGGTACATACAGCTGATACAACGAATGACGAACAACCTAATTAGCTTTCGTAGGTGGAAAATGTGTACCAGGCCATACGTTCGATGCATAAATATTACCTATTATGCGAGATATAATGTAGTATTTAGGGGTCGTAAATGAGATTCGCTAGAAAGGTGGCAGACTATTGTATACCGTAGTTATGCCATGTAACTTAGTTGGAAATGTCAACTGTTCAACAGTGAAGCAGTTGAAAGACCCATAGTATTAATAGTAGCGAAAGTAAGAATTTGATATTTGAACGTAGTAGTTGAAACGCAAACACAATAGCCTGCTTACAACAGGCTAAATCTATGCTTGTATCCTATGAATCAGTTGGTGTTCTTTCTTTCTTAGCTTCTCATCAAAAACCTCAAGAATGAAGTCACCAAGAAAGTACAGATTCCGTCTTGTGATGAAATCTTTTATGCTGGTACTGGAATGCTTCTCCTCCGAGATACAGATTCGGTAACCCTGTTTGATGTGCAGCAAAAGAGGACCCTTGGGTCTGCAAGGATCTCTAAGGTCCGCTATGCTGTATGGGCCAGTGATATGAGCCATGTGGCTCTCCTTAGCAAACATTGTAAGTTTAAGCAGGTTGTTTGTGGTGAAGGTTCATTACATATGTGGCTTTATATTTCACAGTTATTATGAACACCATATGCAAATGCCAATTTAGGCTCTAGATTGTATAATTCCAATGACAGATTTTCAGCAACAAAGTTGCCCTTATCTAGTCAGACTGTATAAATTGTGATTTGGAATTATGCAATATAAAGTCTGAAATGGCATAATTTTCATAATACAGTAATTGTTCAGAAAGGGCCCTACTTAAGTTTACATCAGGTGTCTCAGACAAGACGTTAGAGATGTGCTGGCTCTTTATCTAAAATATTGGACAGTCAGAGAATGGGAAAGTTGAACGAAACAACAAGGTTGGGGCAGCCACACAAAGGGGGGGGGGACCTTTTGGAACTCCTCAGCTTACACTGCAAGTGGGATGGTTTCTGGTTGATACTGAATATGAATTTTGCAGTGTTATTATGTATCTGAGGTATAGCATAGTCATGGAGGGAAGAGTGAAGGGTTGCATGGGCCACAGCTGCCCCACAGAGGAGAAAGGGACTAGCTGTTAAGGAAATGGTCAATTAAAGGTTGAAAGTTTAAGTAAATTCAGAGAAGTGTTTGAGTTTTCCTATTAGCTATAGTAGTAGAGATTGTGTGGTCAGTTCATGTTAATATGATTAAAATTGAATACACGGAAGGAAGTAAACTTTTCATTGTTGAAGATGGGTGGGGCATTTTGAGAGGGGTGGGGCACCTTATTGGAGAGGCAGTAGTTTTTTGCACAACTGAAGAGGTGACTACAATTTTCTTTGTTTTTGCTTTCAAACTTGTGCTATAGTAAGAACCTGGTAATACATACTCACAAATGTCATTAATAATTGTTTAGATAAAAATCCAGGGATAGTGCGACATATTTTTAAAAGCTTGTCCTTACCAAATGTTTTTTTTCATTTCCATTTGTTTTCCACAAAAATTCAGTTCCTTCTGATTCATGTTTCTTAGTATTTTGGGGGACCATTTGGGCCATTCGACTAATCTAGATTGTTGTGTCGATGAGATTAGGAAGCATAGTTTTTCTAGTCCCCGGCACACAAGTAAACAATAGCCACTTTGTGCACAGAACGTGAAATGAGCCTTAAAGCTGTGCTGGAATGAAAGGCTATTGTTCCATGCTTTTAGTCCCTACACATGGCTGGCTCAGTTAACTGCCCAGCAGATTGTTTGTGGTCATTGAGCTGTTCATAATATTCAGTAGAAGCACAATGGGTAGAGTAGTAATCTGCTGACTGCTGGGGACTAGAAAAGGCTAAGCTCCCTTGGGATCTCAAGGTTAGTTGAAATAATTAGCTTGAGAAGTCCCATAGTTAAATAAGCCTCATTTCAAAGATTTTCATTACAACAATCCATACTGGAAAGATTATTTAGAATAAGTACACTGTTGAAAATGTTGAATTCGTTTCATCACAAGTGGCTCCAAGATTTTAAGTCCTGAAGAAGTAAGAGCCACTTCGGACAAAATCATGACCTTTGATGGCATACTCATTAATATCATCTCTCTGGTAAGTTTTGATTTTTTTTTTTTTTTTTTTTTGGGGGGGGGGGGGGGGGGGGAGTCACAAATGTACGTGTATAGTTTGCTTTGAATCTCTGATGTAGTTTTGTTTGACCTTGGCCAATTGGTACTGCACTTTGAGAAAAAAAAAAAAAAATCAAATTTTGTCTTTCCTTGTGCCTTCTGTAGCTATTGCCATCTGCAACCGAAAGCTGAAGACACTTTGCACCATCCATGAGAGTATCCGAGTGAAGAGTGGAGCTTGGGATGAGCATGGTGTGTTCATCTATACCACCAGCAATCACATCAAATATGCCATCATCAATGGGTAAGTTTCTGCTGCATTCTTCAAGTAGGCTCTTTCCAGGGATCCCACTAGAAACCCCAAAAAGGAGGTAGGTAGGAAATGGTTTTTTTTCTGCCAAGTGCCCAAGTCTAAATTGATGATGCCCTTGACCAAAGTTACAGATTGGTTCGGGGTTCAAAAGCTTGCTTCAAGGCTAGAGTGAATGTAAAGGCTATTTATGTTGTTCAAACATTGTTGCAATATTGCACCCTCTCCTTAAGTAAGAAACCAAGACACTGACATTTTCTTTATTTTCATTCAAATGAAAACGAGGAGGGGTTTTTGCCCTCCTTCTTTTAAAAAGGAGGTAGGACAAATCCCCCCCTTACCCACTTATGACAAACAATGCTTTTCGAAAAAGCAGTTACAAAGGATTGTGGGATAGCATTTCGGTATGCATCATATTTGTCAGTGATATTTAAATGTAGTAAAAAAGTAATGCACACCAACATTCTGTGCCATTCTCTCTGTAGTAGCCATTTGGAAAAGAGTCTGTTGTTGAACTTTGTACTTTGGGGGAAATCTTCTCTTCCCAGTCAGTTCCAGTTTTCCCAACAAGCTTTCTCCTAGCCTCTCTTGCATATTTCTTGGACTCCTCCCTGTGCAGACTCAAACAATTTTATTGCTTGAGGCCATATGCTGGTGAACATACAAAGTCTCATTGTGTAACCAGAACACACTCAGTGCATTCTCTGTAATGTGAGCTACTCTGCATTATTTGAACTTTATGTCAGTCATAGGGCAGAACCAGCCTGGAATTTACACTTTTCTCTAAGGAAAAATGTTCATAGGGTGATGAGTAACTGTCTTTGTTTTGTTTTTAAACAAAGCCAAATTTTAATTTTGTGTGGGCCCTGCTGCAAAATCATGCTTCAATGGCATTGTTTTAGGAGTGTGGCATTTCCTTTATATGATGGTTAGTTTTTGTTCAGGTATTTCTCAGAGAATGGTTTCAGATTGGGATTAAAGGGGGTGAATGTAATTCCATAAGCTTTCTCTGTGGTGTAGAAGCTTTTACACTCCAAGTCAAGTGAGCCAGGCTAGTTTACTCTAAAGGCTAATCTTCTTACAGCAAGCCACAATTTTTGTAGTACTCCACAAAATTTTCAATTGGTTCATCTCTGGGACTTACTGCTTGTTCAAAAATGCAGAGTACCATAGCTCATATTACAAAGCACGTACAGTTCTGAGAGTATTTTGATCACATATTGGGGTCTTGTATGCTCACCCTGAAGCCATAAAATGAAATTGTGTCTTGATGAAGATAAATGTAAGACAGATGTGTGAGGGGCTTCAGTAAGAAGGTTAAAAAAATTTTGAAACTATTCAGGCCTTCCAGAGGTGCATGAAAAAGATCAGTCATCGCTTGCATTAATTCTTGTTCTCACAAACTGTGTGTTGAATTAGGAAGTGAAATAGTTGAAATGAATAAGGATAGATATTGACTCATTCCCATCACCTTTGTTCAATTTCTTTTGATTCCAGGGATCATGGCATCATCCGGACCCTTGATGTCCCCATATATGTCACCCGCATCAAAGGCCACAATGTATATTGCTTGGACCGTGAATGTCGTCCACGTGTCCTGAATATTGACCCTACAGAGTACAGGTTCAAACTGGCCCTGATCCACTGTAAATATGATGAAGTCCTGCACATGGTCAGGAATGCCAAACTTGTGGGCCAGTCCATTATTGCTTACCTGCAGAAGAAGGGCTACCCAGAGGTTGCTCTCCACTTTGTTAAGGATGAGAAGACAAGATTTGGTTTGGCCTTGGAATGTGGAAACATTGAGGTAATGAATTGAAGATGTACCTGCAGTGTATGCACAAATTACTGTCTGACATCTGAGAATTAATATATGTTAACTTGCTATGTGAGTAATGTTGGAATTAGCCTGTGAAATGCCCCTCTGACTGCCATCCTTGAACTTCTCTTTGCCCTATCCCCGCATTTCTCCTCTGATAATCTGAATAAAATATTTGGTTGTCTCTGGGTACTAGGTTGGAAAACACTTATTGGAAGTCGTAACCGCATGTTAATTTGTGGTCCAAAATTGATAATAGTCAAAGTCGGGCTGTACATAAATTGAATGTCCAAGAAATTCATATCATGTAGTGTGCTGCAGCAACCTTGAATATGGATCATGTTGTGTGTGTGTGTGTGTGTGTGTGTGTGTGTGCACCTATAGACGAAACCTTAGCCAGTACAGGCCGCTCATGAGAGTTCAAGCCTAGCACGTCTTACCTCACTGACACGGAGCATGTAAGTGGCGTAGCTACCAGAAAATTTGGACACTGCAAAGACCTCTGTCATGTAATATGCAATAGTCCAGCCTGGCTCATGGCATTCACATGCTGCATGACTTAACCGGTTAAAGGGGAATTCCCATGATTTCCTTACAGGGAACTGTTCTCTCTACCCCTTAAGACAGTGAGTATGGGTATGTGCTGTGTTTGTGTATGTCTAGAATTTATCATCTCGCAATGGCACTGGCTCGTGGCATTAACCCTTTCACAGCCATTGTCTACTGTTACAGTGCCCTTTTCCAACCAAGAGGATGAAAACTATATAGCAATTTCAATTTTACATAATAGAATGCTCATGGCTATGAACGGAAACTTTTCAGGATACGTAGTTTTATGTAAGTGGCTGCCAAAGGGTTAAGTATGAGAAGAAATCTTTGTATTTACAAAAGAATGAGAGGCACATTTTACTGAGGTGCCTATGATTAATTACAACATAGACACTTTTCGTACATGTGCAAAATGAAATAACCCTTTGGGAATGTAACCTCAAACAGTTCTATCATGTTTGAGGCTGAAACATAAGGGTGACAGAAACATACTTTTGAATAGCTCAGTATTGAAATTTTATGCTAGTAGGGATAGCTGCCCATGCTGTGATGGCCTTGTAAGCGTATGTGTATAAGGTACAGACACATCTCCATCTGAATCTGTTTCTTAGTTCCTGTATATTCATTAGCTTTGTGTTTCTTGAGTAAAATATATGTGATGTGATTGCTTCCTCAGATTGCCCTGGAAGCTGCCAGGGCTCTGGATGACAAGAATTGTTGGGAGAGGCTTGGAGAGGCAGCCTTGCTCCAGGGTAACCACCAGGTGGTGGAGATGGCCTACCAGAGAACCAAGAATTTTGACAAGCTATCTTTCTTGTACCTCATCACGGGTAACCTGGAGAAGCTGAGAAAGATGATGAAGATTGGTAAGCTAGTGGGGTATTCGTAGAGTTTGAGGTGGGTGAAGGGGGTACAGGGGAGGGGAATAATGATACTGGGTGCGAATGAATCATTGAAAGAAAGGAAGAAGGTGAAGATCAGAAGATTGTTGTATGGTGTATTACTTATTGTCATATTGAGAAGTTGCCCAGTTATGGTTTAGATGCTCAAATTTGCTGTACTCTGAAGTCAATGTGTAAATGGTTTGGCATAGAGCTGTGTGGAGGTGGGATTGTGTTTGGGTAGGTTGGGGTACTCAGCTGACCTGTTGATGTTAAAGGCATATTTTCATCATCCCAAACAGTTCCAATTCTCCCAACCTACTTACTTCTCGCCCTTCCCACGTTTATGTAAAACTCATCTTTATCCAGACACAATCCTAGTTTATTGCTTCATGGCTTGTCCCAGTGGCCATACAAGTCCATAATGTGTAATCTAGACACTCTCAGTGCCCATGCTGTGTAATTTAGCTATGATGCATTGTTTGAATGTGATGCAAATCAAAGAGCTGTACCAATTGAGAGTTTTGATATATGTATACTGAAACTGTAGTTTGGGGTGACGAATGACTGCCTTTAAGCCTAACAATCATTATTATAGCCTTTTAACTCATGGTTTAGTTGCATTTCCTGAACAGGAATCTTTTAGATTATCAGAAGATTTAATTTCATGACAATTTGAGCAGACCATTGTTTTTGTTTGTAACCAACTCTAAGTGCAAATTTCTTTCTTGCCCAGCTTCCATTCGCCAGGATACAAGTGGCCAGTACCAGTGTGCTCTCTATCTGGGGGATGTTGGAGAAAGAGTCCAGATTCTTAAAGACTGTGGCCAAAGTGAGTAGGACAGTCTTTATAGATGTTGAGTAAATAAAAGTAATTCATGGAAAGCAGGATGGTGGGAATGGTAAGGAGTGTGGTAGATGATGAAGGTAGAATTACCTTTTCCAAAGAATGGCCCAGAGGCAAACATTTACTCATTGAAATCATCAGTTGGGCCACATGTGGTCCCTGCTTTTTAGAACAAAAAGGCAAAATGTTTAGTTTTGCATTGTCATGAATTTGATTTGTAACAGTATATAATTTACAACATTGGCCTCTATGCAAAGCTGTCTTGCATATTTATCAGAAAAAGAATGGAACCTTCTGCTGTTGTATTGAAGACATTAACAATGGAGTAGGGAAACAGTCCAGTGTCCCACAAGTGGATAAACGTCTGTGTGCATCATTATATCAAGCCAGAAGGTTGGATAAAAGTCGAGGCTTAAAATCCTATCCAACCTAACCTTTCTTGTTTGCTGGGTTTCCCCATTTAGCACCAGTCGACAAGTAAATCAAGAATATACCCTCATGAGTTGGACTCCTTTATTTAATTGGAGCCCACCACAAACATTTGTCTGGCAACTACCCTGTACAGAATATCTTCCATTAGTTAATGTTGTGGTTGTATTAAAGATTGATTCCGTGATGAAACTGTTTCTCCCCAGAGTCCCTTGCTTACCTTACTGCTGCCACCCATGGCTTGGAAGAGGAAGCTGCAGAATTAAAGGAATCATTTGACCCAGAAACAGAAAAGGTTTGTGTTTGTTGTTTGCCACAGAAATGTATGCAGTATTTTCCTGAAAACTGCTGGGAACATTTTCCTTAGAAAAATATAAGTTCAAATAAAGTTTTTTTTAACTCTTATCAGGTTTGAGGAAATTCTTGGGGAAATAAGAAGTTCTTTGGACCGATTTGTTTTAAAAATTTTGCTGCAGTAGTTAAAGCTGAAAATTGTCATTTTTTGTTTAGCTTTTTTTTAAATGCCCAAATGTCTTTCGTGGCACAGATTCCAGAGGTTAATCCTGATGCCAAGCTGCTCCAACCCCCACCCCCTATCTTCCAATCAGAGGATAATTGGCCTCTTCTCACCATCTCCAAGGGATTCTTTGAAGGTGCCATTCCTAGTAAAACCCAGTCATCAATGGCAGCTGTGGATGATGATGTCGGAGAGGATGAAGGAGGATGGGGTGATGATGCTGAGCTGGTCCTTGATGGTGAGTTGTATGAAGTGGGCAGGGGATATTCCTTTCTTTCAAATATTTGGGGAAAACCAGGGGAATTTATTCAAAGTTAAGATGAAAGAGGGTAAGAGATGATGCTGAATTGGTCGATGGCAAGTTTTCTGACCTCAGTCCATCTGAATTAAATGTAATGTAGCATAAAATGGGTACAAAATGATGAAAAACTACAACATTTATGGTTGGAATTACTGTAAGGGGAAATTATTGAAGTCTACTTCCTCTGAGGAGAACCACCAACAGAAGACAACTATTACGAACACTTTGTAAGGGACAGAACAGCTCGAAATGTCAATTGAGTTTGTTCATGAAATTCACCAAAATTTTTTGAAATTTGCCAAACTTACACAAATCCCCTTATTCAACATACACATGATTTTTTCATTAATGGGATGGCAATTGTTTAGTCAGTTTTCAAGAATTAATGATCAGACTTCTTCAAATAATACATTCAACCATTACAAGCTAGGTTATGCAAAAAAAAAGGTCTAACTAGTAGATGTGGAATTTGAATTAATATGCTAAAAATACACATTGTCATGTACAAGTTCCCTACCACTTCCACTTGTGAAGATTTTGATACTAACTTAGTGTACCCCTTTAGACATGTAACATATTAAAGCATTATGGAGGTCAGTTTAATTCTCATCTCTTTGTGTTCTCTCTAAGATGATGAGAATGAGTACAAGGACGCTCTTGGTGAATCTGATGAAGAAGCTGGGGAAGGAGGCGGTTGGGATGTAGATGATGATCTGGAACTTCCAGCTGATTTGGTGAGCAAAAATGCTAAATTATAGTTCTATAGTTAAATCACTCGTTATATTGTCCCTTCCTGGCCAAGCGTTACACTTGCAGTATATGTCACGTCCTTTAAATCGTCTCTTAAAAGGTTGGTAGTGAGAAGAAATCTGGTGTTCATGGTTCTCAGGGTAAAAACTTTGGAACATTTGTTGGGAAAACAAAACCTGTGACTAAAGGTTTGAATACCTTCATACATTTGATGTTCTTCACATTTTTTCACACAGTCATACATTTGTCTGTGTAATGCAAATATATAATGATAGTTTTGACCAAATGTATGGTTGTGTGGACACCTCTTTCCAACAAGTGTTCAAACATTAATATGACAATGGTTCTGGACAGATGTAGGATTCAGTACACTGGTGTCATGCTCATGGACCAAAGGTGTGATTGTGTGTGTACTGCTTGTCCAGCAGACTTCTTTCATAAGTGAAGGTGTTCAAAGGTTAACCTGCATGTTTCAACTTACCAACAAGTATAAACAAATCCGGACAGTCAAGTGATGGTCTTATTGTAGTCAGACAAAACTGTGGTCCATTATCTTTAGTCTTTTAGTTTCCTCGCTCACCTGTATCATAGGTTGTTTATCGTGGCTCGCTCAAATTCACTGAATATGAGGATTTGAAATTCATGTAGACAATAAATGAAGATGATTAAAGGCTGAAGGCCCCCACTAATGGCTTCCTACAGTCACTAAACACAAGCACAGATTGGATTCAACTGTTCAAACATATGTATGACAGTGTTCAAGGATGAATGTATGATTTATATTGACATACCTTACTAAGAAAATTTTCCCCAAGGCAATTTCATTGTAATTGAAAATGTGCATTTGTAATTTCTTCCATTTTGTTTGTTTGTTTTTTTTTCCAGAATTTGTAAAAAATTAAAATGTTTTTTTCTCATTCCCTATTTTGTAGGAGGTTGAAACTGGAGCCATGGCAGGGTCTGGAGAAGAAGGATATTATGTACCACCAACTAAAGGTATGAGCCAAGCACAAGTATGGACCACCAACTCACAACTTCCTGTAGACCATGTGCTTGCTGGATCATTTGAAACTGCTACACAGGTAAGGGGAAATGAGTTTGTAGGCAATGTCAGGTATGGATGGGTTAGTTAAAGGTTAAGAGATGTCCCCCAAACTTATTTTGAAGAAAAAGCTAAATAGCACAATTTTCGTCTTATTTCTCTGCAAAGTATTTTTCATAACATTTTTATGATTTAACTATTGCATATTCAAGGTAAAGCAAGCAGTTGTTTCTGGTAAATTTCATATTTGAAGAGAAAGTAGGGTGTCACATGACTCCCAACAGCTAATCAAGAAACTGGATAGTCTACTACACTACTTCAAATTGGGATGACTGCTCCTGCCCTTCAAAGCAAAATACTGTATTTGTTTTGCAAGAAAAAATTTATTCTTTCAAAACTAATATTTATTGACACAAGGTGATAGATTACCAAAAGTAAGACAGTATGGTAGCCTTCTTTTCGAGGAATGAATTTCCCCCGATAGAAATTCAGTTGTTTGTTGCTCAAGAATAATATGTTCACCCAAACTTTCAGCATTTCAAGTGATGCAATGGCCACGGCTCTTCTTGTGCATAGTATTTTGAAGTGATGATAGCTATTGCTGGGGTTTATGATTAAGACTGAATTGTTGGATAGTGTCTTAGCTGTTTCTTAGTAGCATTTTAAATGCAATATTTCCCTTTAGTTAGTTAGATTTTTAAGGTCCAGTTTCCAACCAATTGGTTTAAGTTGAGCAGGCCACGGCCATTTTTCCAGTTGCGGCTCACTGGCTTGTTTTCCTTTCTCCATTGCATCTGCTGAGCACCAAGCACAATAGCATTAGGTTCGATTTTTAAAGTCTTCGGTATGAACCAGCCAGGACTCAAACTCTGAACCTCCCGACTGCAAGTAAGGTGCCTTAGATCATGCAGTGAGTCTGGGATGGATAGAGAGGGGCATTGGTAGAGGTGTGATGATGGTGGGTAGTGGTATGATGGGGCCAGGTTAGGAGTTGGAAAGTCTTTAGGATAAGTGGCTAATAACGTCATGGTAAAGTGGATCTTCTGAATGAGATGGAGATGAAAATTTGATCAAGGGAAATGATATGTATTAGAGAGGATATGGATGGACTCTGCTGTCGGTGGAAGGGTGCTGAAAGCTGTCATTGTATGGTTGAAGTAAGGGAGGTTTGTACTATGGGAATGTCAAATGGATGAAGATAACCTGAGTTATAGTAAAAAGCATGCAGTGGAAGATACAAGAAAGCATATATAGAAATTGATTTTGTTGGACCTTGTTGGAATTGAAGGGGTATACACACCAACTGGCAGGCAGATGGAAGATGATGTGCATGTGCACATGAGAGTAAATTTTCTGTTGTTATGCTTTGGATTATCTTTGGATAGGATTGTGGCTTGATCTAGGATTTTGGTGACTGTAGGTCTATGGTAACTGTTGCTTTATCAGATCAAGCTTGTCATTCCATTAAATCGTCTCTCTTTTTTTCAGTTGCTGCATGACCAAGTTGGAGTGGTTGATTTCACCCCTTACAAACAACTCTTTATGCAGACATATGCTAGGTCAAGGACTGCTTATCTTGGATTACCAGCTCTACCACCAGTGTATGGTTTCCCTCATAGAAATTGGTAAGAGATGACTTCAGATATGATCTTTTTATCCATACCTTTTTTGACCATAATTATTTTCACCCATAGAGTATTTTCTAACAGATTATGAAACAAAAGTCAGTAGGTATATATCATACTGCTTAAAATCTTCAATGGGTGGTCCATCCTACTGTATTTTTGTTCATTTGATGAATACTATACAATATTTTCTTCGCTGGGCAGGACCATTTGGTTGTTTTACTTAATTTTAGACTTAGTGCATCAGATGTTGATGTTGTTATTTTCTTCTTTAATGCAGCCCTTTTTTCAGCAAGTTTCAAAGCGTAAGGTTAATTTGAAAGGTGATAGGTTTCTGTCTTCCCAACCCTCCCCCCTTCCACACTCCAGTGAACAGTGTCCCTTGTTTACCTCTCATATGTGATAGTGTCCTCATAGTCTTGAAAACAGTTTTCATGGTATGTTTCAAGGAATATGTGCAGAAAAACTAGACTTCATTTTGAGGAGCTAAATGATAAAGGTGGTTTCCTTTCATTGATGAAATGTGACCTCCTCTATGAGCTTTGTAGCCTAGGATCAAACCCCAATCTGTACATCGCTAGTCTCCATCACATTGTGAGGAGGAACAAGGAATTAGCTACCAGTGTTTGTAAAATATCATTTATATCCTCTAATGTTATTTTCTTCAGGAGAGAGGCAGGTGCTCGAAAAGGACAGCCTGCAGTCGGGTTGAAACTAGCTCATCTGGTTCATCGTTTACAGTCTGCATACCAGCTAACCACCCAGGGCAAGTTTGCTGACGCTGTGGAAAGATTCCGAAATATACTATTATCTGTTCCATTAATTGTGGTAGATACAAAACAGGAAATTACAGAGGTATGTTAGTTTCTCAATAATGAAAGCCTTCAAACTTTCATGAATCATGGTCTAGTTTAGATTGAAATTTGGCCAAGGTTCTATGGCTTTGTGTTGACTGCACCTTTGAAAGTTAAGTTTTCTTTGCCCAAAACATCTACATTAGCCCATTGAAGCTTGCTCCTAACTATCTCTGCATAGATATCATTAATTTTCTCTTGGTTTTTTGCTTTTAATGGTTTGTCAAAGCCTAGTGAGTATGGTTTGAAATGAATAAAATGCCATGCTGGATTATTTATCTAGTTTTGCCCATCCAGGCAGCACATATAAAAAAAATAAAAATAAAAATATTCCAGTTTTGTAATACCAGTGGTTTGTTTCAAGCAAAACCATTTTGTTTTTGAGGGAGCTTTAGAACAGTTATATGTCAGAACATTCTGATTTTCTACCTTGAAGTATTGAAAATATAGTGCTAATACTAAAAATGATCAGAAAAGTCTCTAAGGCAACAGCCTAGAAAAAACGATGGTGAACTTTGCATCCACCCAAAGGATTTCCACATATGTCATGAAAATGTGGAAAAGAAAAGAGGTTTGCGCCATGGATTCTACCAGTTGAGGCAAGCTTCTGTACACTTATGGAGCACACAATGGATCATCCGCTACATGTTTCCTCTCTCAGAGATGATAACAGTTTTGACAATGCAAAGAAGACCCCCTGGCCTTACTGTTCAGGCATCAATAGAAATTCAAAGAACTGATTGTTGACATATTTACATCCTTCAGTGTGTCATCAATTCTTGTTTTCTCTGTCTTTATCCCTAAGGCTGAGCAATTGATTACGATATGTCGAGAGTACATTGTAGGTCTCAGTATGGAGAATTACAGGAAAGAACAGCCAAAGAGTAATCTTGAAGAACAGAAGAGGCTATGTGAGGTTAGTATGCAATGCCTTGACCATTTAAATATTTTTAATTAATTTTTGCTTTGACATAAGCACTACATACATTAATAGACCCAGCCAGGGGTTACTCTGTGTAAATGCAATCAGTTACAGGTCCTTTCAAATTAAGA
Source organism: Holothuria scabra (assembly GCA_037179385.1). Taxonomy (NCBI): domain Eukaryota; kingdom Metazoa; phylum Echinodermata; class Holothuroidea; order Aspidochirotida; family Holothuriidae; genus Holothuria; species Holothuria scabra. The sequence continues at coordinate 29,048,951 of CM074189.1, forward strand.
GAATTTGGATACAAAGGTACTATTATTTTTGTCTGTATTCATTCAATAGGATTTCTCCTCAATATCTGAAGAAAATATTTGAGCAAGTAGACCAGTTTGGTGGGAAGAAGTCAAAGCTGTTACATAGAGGTTTGGTTTTGTGGATATACCCATCTGCCATGTTGGTTAAAGGTCCCCTCCACCAACTGTTCCCCCCCTCCCCCTCCCCCCCAAAAAATAAAAGTTTATGGTACTATAAGAGTCATTCATGTGGGCCATAATTTTATTTCCTTTCATTGTCCTATATAAAGTTTCATTTCATCGTCCATGATGTAGTTTCAATTTACCTAAAATTTCGAAGTTAAATGTCAGCACATGGGTAACCTAGAGAATAAATACTGTGGCAAGGGAGGGGACCCTTACAGCAGAGTCACCTATGGGATGCGATAACTCTAAGTAGGGGTTAAGAGGTTTACCTTAAAGGGGAATTGGTTCAACACTTATGACAGATAGAAAATTCAGACATAAATGATAGAGTGACATTGAAGTTTAAAAAAGAGATGGTTTCTTTTGCGTGGTGCTATCACCTCTAACATATGTTTTTCTTCGATCAGCTTGCTGCGTACTTCACACATTGTAACCTTCAACCAGTGCATAAAATCTTGACACTCAGAACAGCCGTAAACCTTTGGTTCAAGATTAAAAACTTCAAGACAGCTTCATCATTTGCCAGGAGGCTTTTAGAATTAGGTCCAAAGCCAGATGTTGCCACACAGGTAAGAAAATAAAAGCAATTTTGTGGATCCAATTTACAAAGTAAATGATGATTGCCAAAAATTTAACAGAAATCAGAATGCTCTTATACAGAAACTTGTATATATTAACTGCAGTGAACCATTGAATGATGTGTTCTAGCTTCCTTGACAAGATAAATTTAAAACCTATCACTGCAACAGTGTTCATCCTGTCAGAAACTGTACATAATTAGCCACTGTAGTCATGGTTACCCTGTAAACATTCAAAATGAGGAAAAAGAAAAAAAGCACATTCACACAGGTCTGTGAGTATTCCAGTCACATACCTTTGTACAGTGTGCAAGATTGAAATACTAGAACTAACTCATGGTTGTGATTTGTGAGTAATCACAAGCATTAATAGTTCTTGGGACAGCTGCCTTTTGTAAGAAATGATTTTACCAGGCGCAGGTGTGGGAAGCTACAACTTGTTTTGAATCTGTAATTGTTACTTTTTTTCTAATGGTTCATGCATAAGGTCTATATTGTATCATTACATAGGTCATCTTTGGAGAAGCATGTTTATGGATTGCAATATCATGTTGTACAGCAACTATTTTCTCTCCAGTCTAATTATGTTGTATGTTTTGCTTGTTACCAAAAGGTATTCATGTTATTTTTCCCAGTGTCGCTGTGGTCTCAAAGGGGTTAACACAATGAAGACTTAATATGGCCCCATCTTGTTTGTCATAGTTTTTTTAAACTGGAGGTTGAAAGTTAACTTTAAACTGAAAAATTATTCAATAAGTGGTGAGGTCAGAGAGCCCTCTAATTTTGAACCTGTTTAATTAATATGTTCATTACATAAACATTCCTTTAAAAAGTTGCTTAAAGCAATCAGTGCCAATTAACTCCAGTAGGTCAAATGTAATTGATTGTAGGTTAGCAGAAACACATGAAGTCACTTATTAGCAAGCTGTTGTGAAGCATTTGTAGTGGCAGCCAGAATGCTATGGTGATTTTAAACTAGAGCAGTGATGCTGCAGAATCTCAATACTTTGTGGATGTTAAGGAGACGAAGCCACCATGTTATTGCTGATCATATTCGATGTAAATGCAATCCTCCTTTGGCGCTTTGGATAAAAATATGTATAATATACATATTATACATATTTTTGCCATAAGATTTTGGGCTAGGCATAAGATTCATTGAAACATGACAGTATCCATGCATTGAGTATCAGTGAATGTGTATACCAGGATATCAGTCTTGAATCACTGCTGCAGAATATTAATATTTTGTGAACAATTTTGATTTTATCAATATATAAGTTGAATCCCTAAATTACAGTTTGTATTAAACCTATACATATTATCGATGTATGGCTACAGCTTAATTCAATTAAATGTTTTATTAGTGAGTACTTTACGGTTTATTTCGGGTTTCAAAAACTTTTGACCAGACACTTTTTCAAATTATGCACAAAACCGTTACAAGTCAGTACATCATGAAATTCAAATTTTTAACTTAATCCGTAACTAACTATAAGCACTGTCATAAGGTAGTGACCCTCTAACACTCTTATTTAATTATGAATTATATACTGATGGATTTCATGCTCAAAAATGATCAAATACATAGAGAACAATTTTTACAATAATACTGTAACACTAACTGAGGTACACAAAATTGTGCACCTTACTGAAACTTAAGCAGATATGCAGATCAGTGACATCTTCTTATAAATCCAACAGTCCAATGACAGCTGTTTTCCTTCAGCATTCCACACTATTTTTTCTCAAATCATTCTCCCTAATGCTATTTTCACAGTCTCGTCCAAATATTTTGGTATTTCACAACTTCTGAAGGAGTGAGAGCTATTTCTCTATTGATATCTTAAGTATTTGCATTGTTACACTGTATGACAAATGTGTAGAAAAAAACACCCATTTAATACAATATGTTACAGATCCTCAAATACACTTCAATCAACTCTTGAGGGGTTAATTTCTTCATCACAACTTAGAGACACTTTGATCATGCCTCCCTAGACACATTTTGTGCACTACAACAACTTCATAAATTGTAAATAAGCTTGTATAGCCAAGACACAAAACACAGACTGCCAAACTTTTCTGTTGCTTGTAGAGCCAAGACAGAAAAAAAATACTACCAAACTTTTCTGTTGCTTGTATCCCACTCTAAGAGCTTATTCCTCTCAAGATAACTTCTTGGGACATATCTGCTTACAGAGCCTTTGCTTATGATCAGGCTAAGCAAGATTATCTTACAGTTACTTCATGCTTGATTTAGCAGAGGTGTGACACCAAGCCTCTGAAAGTTTAACTACAAAATGTACATATTCTAAGTCAGTAGGTATCTGTGCCTAGCAACCAAAGTGCTGTGTGCAAAGAACATTGAAGTTTCCATGACAACTGAAGAGTTTAACCATTAAATTTGCAAAAATAACTTAGTATGAGAGCATGCTCTCAAATTCTCAAAGACATTGACCACTGATCAAGTTACATTACCTTTCTCTAAAGAAATTGCATCCATTGGCTAGTGTGACAATATCTCAATACATGTTATGTATTGAGATAACAACAGATCAGCTAGCTGTTCAGTGTTGGTGCGTTTAACCCTTTCGCTACGGAAGAGGGTCCATCCCGCCATACTGAACTATGTATTATATTACATATACACAGTATGTGTGCACCTGTGCCGTGAAATGCTACGTTTTTGTACGGAAGCCGCGATATTTGCACTCGCTATGTCCCAAGAGGATGTATGTGTTAAATGTCTCCTCTTCAAGCCTATTCCATATCCAAAATGGGATGCACACCATAGATTTTCAATTAGCTATTCCAGAACACAGCTGGGAGCTATGGTTTTGTTACGTAATCATGGTTAAAGATTATGTTACAGTGATTGTCAAGCATGATAGCATGACGGTTTTGCTGGTGTAAAATAGCCTTAGTAGACACGTTGCATACACCTGCAGTGGCTATAGAACAAATTGTGTTGTTCACTACGAATCTTTAAAAGAATGTTTGTCATGGTGCACTGATATTAAATCAGTTTCATAACTTTGTTGTATTACAGACAAGGAAGATCTTACAAGCATGTGAAAAGAATTTGACAGACACGCACAAACTTCAGTATGACGAACATAATCCATTTGACATCTGTGCTGCCAGTTACAAACCTATATACAGGTAAGATGGAGAAGTGGTGGGGGAGACAGAGATGAGGTAGGGGAGAAAGTGATGAGGTTGGGGAGAAAGTGATGAGGTTGGGGAGACATATGAGGTGGGAGAGAAGGGTGAGGGGGCTGAGACAAATGAAGGGCTGTGGGAAATGTAGGAGTCCAAAAAAGGGGGATAGAGGGACATGGGTTAAATTGAGAACGATTCACGTAGCAAATAAAAGAAAAAGATTTATTTCCAGAAACAATTAAAGCTGCTTTTTTTTCTCAACAGAGGTAAACCAGTTGAGAAGTGTCCTCTGAGTGGAGCGTGTTACCTCCCACAGTACAAAGGAGAGGTGTGCAGGGTTACCAAGGTAACGGAAATAGGCAAGGACTGCATAGGGTTGAGAGTTAGTCCTCTGCAATTTCGCTGAGAGATCAAACATGGAGCATTCCTACTCAATTCTCGGGAGGGGAAACGGAGTAACTAAAGAGAAGAGAGAGTTGTTGTCACAAATGGTGTTGTACCAAACGATGTCGAAAGGAAATAGTATTTTTATCTATATAGACTGTCCTATTGAGGTTGGACTTGAGAAGAGTTTCTTTCTTTGCTGGAAATATGATGATGCTATCAGAAACAGTATCTGCTGTATTTATTGACTGCTTAAGTACTTGCTACAGAAAAATTTTTGTTGACAACTTTCTCGGAGTATAGTGCATCAGTTAAGTACCAATTTACTTGATATGAAATAAGTACTGAATTTCGAGTACACTGCATTGCTTTAAATATCAGTCCTACTGTAAGCACAATGCATTTTACAGGGTCCTACAGTTCCTGGGGAATCAAGTGTCATGACTTTTTCCCTCAACTTCCAAGGGTAATGGAGAACTCTTGGATATGTTACTTAAAATAACATCAAATAAAAGAAAATACACCTTGGTAAGCTGAGTGAGATGGGAATAATTTCCCTGAATCCCAAGACATTTCCAGGCTTTCAAATTGTTTTACAAAATTGTCACAACTGCAGAAAGCCTGATTTTCTGCTTTGAATACAATCCATGTATGGTAATTAGTAATTAGATGTGCATCTATACAATGTGCAAGTACAATTGTGTTAGGAGTATAAATGGATGGATACGTTTCTGCTCTGTAAGTATGCATTGGTACAAATATCGAGAGGCATATATGTACCTTTTAAAAACAAAAAATAACGGGGGCAAATAGTGATTTCTCCCTTCAGTGTTACAATCAGTGGATATGTCACCAGCTGCTTTTTATGGAATATGCCTGTCTTTGGAATAATTATCCCAAAGTGGTATGAATTCTGCTGACCTGGCGAATAAAAAAAAAAGACAGCCATTTTTAAGTTTCTGTACAATTTTATTATATTTCACATCAAGGTGGACATGATAAAACTTGTTATTATTCAAAAAGTTCCTAAAATATTAGAAATATAACTACTTATTTGTTATTAGGTTAAGGGATATTTCATAGTATGTAAAAAAAATTATCATTGTGCAAATTCAAAAACAAAAAAAACCCCATCAATTTATTGCAATTACAACTTCTATTAATTAAAACGTACACTTTCCCATTTTGGGGAAAGTAATTAAACATGTTTACTTTCCATTCTTGTATCTTCGTGCTTTAAGATCTGTTCAATATGATCCTGATGAAAATCAACCTCCATAAGTATTCACGAAGTACTCCATACCTCATGTTTGTTCATAATGCTAATGGTTGCTAAAGGGCACTTCAGAAACCTGTCACCACTGTACACATCAAGAGCTATTTTGTACTAATATATTGTTAGAGCTGCCAACCAGTTTTTGCCAGAATAATTCTGTTTTTGGGGGAAAAGGATGGCATTGTTTTTTCTTGTCAACATTCTGAATTATAGGCTCATTTGCCATACATAGTGCATTGATAAGTTCGCAGTTTACACTGTTTCCCCAGACCCCATTATTGCGACCTTGGCACAGATTGCACAACTTGTCAAAAAAATAGTATGCTGTGCAGTTATTGTTTGAGGTTGTAAGTTTTGTTTTGTAAAATTCTGTTTTTTTGCTGGAAATTCTGTTTTTTGCCATTTGAGTTCCTTTTTTGGGGGGGTTTGACAAGGTTGGCAGCTCTGCTTGTTACGTCACATCGAAAAATTTATGTAGTTGATAACATTTACTTTTCCACTTATTTTGAATGAAATCATTTATTTTGAAAGACATTAACATTTTAAAAATAAAGGCCTCCATTCACACACTATGAAAGAAAATATCAATAGCCACATCTTTTGGTATATTTAAAAATTCTAGCACATTAAAATATGTACAACAAATTGCTTGAAAGAACAATAGTTACATTAGAGTCTGGTGGTAAAGTTGAAAAATAAAACATTTCTATTATTCTGTTTGGTTGTAGAAAATTTTGGTTTCAAGAAATAAAAAAAATTGTAAAATGCAACACACTCCCCTCTCCTTTAAAATAAGCAGACTGAAAAACCTGACACATCGGTCGCCATGGTTTTAAGATTGTTGCAGTACTTAGTAAAAGAGAATGTGTGGAAGATAATTGCTGCCACAATTGGCTAGGGTAGAAATAAATTGAAATGTAAAGGTATAAACCTGGTTTGAAAGATCATGGTTGTAAGGCATAATATCTTAATGGAAATACCCTCCACATTTGCATTATAGTGTAGAAAACATACATTTCTGAAATGTGGGGCAATTGTGCTTGTGAAGTAGCCTCATTAAAAACAATCTTGGTACCAGCATTGGTGATTGGAATGTGTGACAAAGGAAAACAGTTAATAAAAAATTTACTTGAAGCTGTAACATCCGGAAAATGGAGTGCAACACTGAGGTCAAAAGTTTTTATTCTGCAAATGAAGAAAAGGGAAAGAAATATTTGGTTAACAAATAGATGTTTTACGAACATGGCAATGTTTGAAAGGTCAACCTTCTACTAAGTAAGAAAGTGTGGAAAAAGCAGTGTTGTAATAGAGTCACTAGATTAGTGACTCCAGTCACCAGTTTTCAAACTTTGAAGTGACTCAAATCACTGTACTATTTCAATGGGGAAATTACCCCTGAATTCTATCATGTCACTATCATTTTGAGAGGAAATGACTTGAGTCATGACTTGTTACAACACTGGGTAAAAGTGTACAATTGTTTCACTCACCCCGTTCTGTCCATTAACTTGAAACATACTTCTGATGTCAGCATCTGTTCTCAATCCATTTGTAGCTGTTGTATCATGCTGCAATTAAAGAAGCCCCCAAAAAAGGGAGCGAAAATTTAAATATTGCATAGTAACATTAGGAAGAAAGTGATGTACCTTGGGTGAAGTTTTAACCTAGGCTCATGAAGTCCCCTCCCCATTTCACTGCTCTCCAAAAACAAGGGGAAATGAAAGAAATCACTAATATTTACCCAGGAGCAAATTGACACAAGGCTCCTAATGAGCCCAAGTGCTTCACTCTACCATTATGATTAAAAGGTCCCGTAACTTGTTTTGAAGCAACGGCTAAACATCATAATCCTTCTTCTCTTAAAAATATCTTTCATTATTTTTTTAGACTCCACTACTGCATATTCAGGGTACGGGTAAACTAAGCAGTAAATTTCACATCTGAAAGGAAACAAACATCAACCCTTTTGATATGGAAGGGCTTCCCTCCAGCCATACTGAACTATGTATTATATTATGTATTCATAGTATGTATGTACCGGTTCCATGAAAATGTTTTTTGTATTGATGCTGCCATAGTTGTGCTCGCTTTGCCCCAAGAGGATGCATGTGTGTTTAATGTCTCCTCTTCAAGCGTATTCCATATCCCAAACACTATTGCTCGCCATACTGTAGATTTATAAGTAGTTGTGCCAGAACGCAGCTGAGTGCTGTTGTTTCACAGCGAAACCATGCCTATGTAGTCTTGGTAAATTATAGTTTTGCAGCCAAACCATGCGAAGCAAAGGGGTTAAACAGGGGTTAAACAGCCAATCAAGTGACAGAACAGTCTTCTACACTACTTCAAGTTGGGGTGACTGCTTTACCATGGGGGTATTACAGACAGCTTACAAACTCCTGATTGGGATTAGGAAGCTTAAGTGACGGTAATTGTGCTTGTTGTCTGTTACATTTCAAACACTTCTTGGCATGGTTCCAGCCGTTGCCGCGCTTTTGCCCGTCGTCAAAGAAAACAAAAATTATGCTACAAAAGTACGCAAGTGCTCACTTCCTAAAAGGGTTCAGTACAGCATTAATTAATTTGTCAAACTTGCCCAGATGTTTGACTCCTTCGATATCTTTGGAATTGTTTCAAATTTGCTAAAGAATTGCTCGGAAGAATGCAGTGGCTTAGCCTTGACGACTGAAAAATTATACTCCTGACAAATACCAGAACATTGTGGTGTTTTTTGGAATTATGTGAGCATGAAAGAATCCTGCTCTCCTTGGGGTGTTCAAACAGTCAAACCTAGAAAACAACCTGTAGGACCAGTTCAGTCAATTCGCTTAAAAGGATTAAAATACTCTTAATAGGAGGCTTTTACTCCATCCGTAACACCTCCATGGTTTTTAACTGCAGACCTATCTAAACAGTCCAGTGATAGTTCCTATGGACACACCATCATGTTACAAGTACATCCTATGTGTAGATTGTCACCACTACCTTGGGCAAAAGAGGTGCATCCCAATGGCTGCTGTGAAGCTATAACGTGTATGATTAGACCATGATGACTGTAATATTTTAAACACAAGTTGAGCTTGAATGGGAAATAGTATCATATTCCTGCAATACCTGCAGTGATTTTGACCTTACCCTGCCTTATTTCTAAAATATTTGAAGTTTCTTGCAAAATCTTTTGATTTGAACTACTTGAGCAAGTCCAAACTTTCACACACACAAACCCATAGCAGACAAACCATCTTGCTATGCCAATTCTCACACATATACGGCAGCCCCAATTTACTGTGCAGTATGCTCTGTCCATGTATAAAGGAAGTCTGTGGGTAATACTGATGGTCACCTCTAATGGCAAATTTCACAAGGCAGCTTGAATAAACCAAATCTTCCTGCATTTCAACTCACCTGGGTTGTATATTTGTTGACTGGTACCATCTCTTGAGAAGAGTTGTTTCCCACAGTAAAAAGTTGATCAAAGTTTGTCTGACGATGCTCACTCTGGAATATGTTGCCATTGATACCATGATGAGAAAAACCATCAACGTTATTCTGTAATGTGCCATCTGGTTCCATGAGGCAACCAATCTGTGACGTCTTCACGTGGTAAGGAAAGTTGGAGTTGGCTGCAGATGGTCTGGTGAGAATCTTTGCAAAATAAGAGTCAGGAAAAGTTGGGAGAATAGGGACATGAATATTACCATGGCAACTGGGAATAATATAATCTACCGTAATGTTTTAAAAGTGGCACCCACACGGCAAGAATGGAGGGGTGAGAGAAGTTTTAAACAATTAGTGTCAACTTTTAGAGGAATTACAGTTTGTAGGGTTCCCAGCCTTACTTGAAAAAGTCATGCACTTTCAAAAAGGTGCTTTAGATCCTGGAATAGTCATGGAGTTTGATATAAAGCCAAAGAGACGGTTTCATTTTATGCCCAGGTATAAGGGAAGGCCCACAAATCCAACCTGGTGCACATTTGGGATGATCCCCCCCAGTGATATCATGCACTGACACATGGCATCACCAGGGATTTCTGCTTGGCTGGGTTTCTGATACCTCCCTTAGGTGAGGAATAGATGGCTGTAAGTGGTTGGAAAGGAGGCCATTTTTTGTTTTTGTGATACTTGAACATGTTCACATTAAATGAAGTGTAAACACTGCTGTAAATTGGTGTCAAAAGTACATCTTTCAGTTAATCTAGTTCAGTACTGTAATTACTGTTTTTTTGTCTAAACTGGAAATAAGTTAAACATTTTTATCGCGGAATTTTGAAATTTCCTCATGGAAAAATCATGCCGGAATTTTGTTTTCTTGGAATGCTGAGAACTGTTTATTTTATGACTGACACTCATCACCCTAAATATCTCTTTTGTTTGTTTTTGAGCTGAAAGCTTTCAGTCACATAAAAATCTGCCTTTGTACCCCAATAATGGCAACTTGAAGAACTTAGCACTGGAAAATAAGAACTCTACAGAGTAAAAAATGGCTATTTTTTATGCAATTACCCAGCACAAACTTTCTGCACAAGACCAAGCAGACCAAAAACCCCAAATTCAAGCTTTTAAGCTATCATAATATACCAGACATTTATTCAGGCTTTTCTCATGGGGATTTGTCCCTCCCTCCTTTTCATTTCATAAAAATAAAAAAGTCTGTGTCTTGGTTTCTAACTTTAAGAAGAGGACACCTTTGCAGCAACATTTGAACTTACATATATAATTAGCCTTTAAAGCCCTTCAGACTGCACCTTATAGAGACCTTGAAGCAAGCTTTTGCCTGCCCCCTCTCCCAGAGCATAGGTAGCGAAGACTGCAAATTGTACTCCAACTTAGGGACACTTGTCTCCCTCTTGTGGTCAAGTCAACACAGTATTTTCTTTCAAACAAGATGATTTTGAAAAATTATTTTGACAAAAGTGGTTTGTATGGAAGATTTTAAACAATGAAAATTTTGTTAAAATGAAGCCTTCAAAGTTTGTACAAATTTGGCACCATAGAAAATACCCACAGCCTTAAAGTTGGTTCTGATTTATGACTGATTTGAACAGTGAGCAAACTCTTGTGCTGTGTGTTCTGTGGAATCAACACTTTGAAATGTCCTCATCTATTTAGAGGATAAAAGATAATGTTTACTTACTAAGAAACCAGTGTGTGCTATCAGAGCTATAGAATGTTCTATGGCATTCATGGCCTTCTCCCTCCACCACTTGGGCATGACTAAAGTAGCTATCACAATCATGACAGGCATGGCCAGGAACCTGAGGAATAAATCATAGAATTGTTAAAAAATTATATCAGATGTCACTTAAAGACAAACACTCCTCACCTTAAGTACATTTTTGATGGGGTATGGGTAGCAAAATTCTCAGTCAATAGCAACTGCTCTTTGAGTAACACCAAATTAAAAGGGTGCGAAGTAGCTGATAGTATGCAACATGCACTCAGAGTGTTCTGATTACGCTTAAATAGAGCGCTTTTGTATGCTAACAAGGATGTGCCCCGAAGCAACATACTTGGACTGAGCCCATGCAGAAGTTTCAGATAGCTGTGGAAGGGATGCACATATCAGACTTGCCCTGCAAGTAGCTATTACAATCATCTGTGAAAAAGCTATTAAATGGGGATGAAAATTATAAAATCATGAACACTTGTCAGACTTAACCTAATTTGCAGTTAGTTAGTTAGATAACATGCAATGACACACCAACACGAATGTGTTATACAGTGTCATACTATTCAAATACTGTTAAAGTCCTGCCTGAGTTGCCTCTTACGACAGGCGGGGAATACCGTGGGGATATTCTACAACCCCCAGCCAACATGGGGACTTGCTCAGTTTTGTGAGGCCAACAACCAGCCAGTCATGGGATGAATAATAACAACGGTCTTATGTGCACATTTTTTACTCTATAGTCGGAGACAAACTTCTGTCCACACACAACCTCCTCCGTCCACCCAGACACAGTTTTACGTCATACCCAGGACAGAACCTAATGTGCAACATTCCAATGTAGGAAAGAGTAATTTTCTGTCCTAATATTGCACTCTTGCTGCATTCTCTTGATTATTGCATGCCATCACATATTTTAAACCATAGGTATATGACCTGAAAAATGTGTTTCATTGGACATTAATCTGAAATATAGTAACATACCACACTATACCATCTAAGTAGATAGTTTGTAACTTGTTTACAACTTTCAGTATGATAGTTTTTTAACAAACCAATCAAGTGGAACAAAATTCCTCACTATATTACATTCAATACTCTACGCTTGAGTGGCAAGAGATACACTTCGGTGTAAGGAAAAAAGCACATCTCATCACCTTTCAAACAATTCAATTGACTAAGGAATCAGAACTGGAGAATTTCATCAAATTATTAAGATTTGCATCAAAATTGTGAATTTTTGCAGAAGCGGTACAAAATTTCTGACCTAATGGATAGAAATAGTCTCATACTTACTCTCTGCATGACTACATACCGTTCAGGAACTGAATGAAGTTGCATGGTGAAAATTTCCTAGAAAATTTCATAGCAACCGCACTTTCATGACAGCCAGCCTGAAAATAGCCATGCATGAATGTCCTGGAAAGCTTACAACCCACAAGGACCAAACAGAGAATGAAAAATTTTAATCCAGAGTTTACCATGGCATTAACCATTGTCTGTTGAGCATACCAGCCTACAGTAAATGTATTTAAGCATGTCCCATGAATATAACTTCTTGAACTGCCTTGGAAGTTTCTTCTGGACCATTCCTAAATACAACAGGTTATAATATGCTGGAGAAGCTTCTGGACAAGCACAGGCCGTCAGATTTCACAGGAACAATTGTTTCCCAGTGGGTGGTGGTCCTGTGGTGATGAAATCCCGGAACCCAAAAACTGGTTACCACCAATCACTTATCACCCGTGCATTTTTTAATAGAACTCAAAAGTGGATTCCCCTGGATTACCATGGTGCAAAATGATGGAACCTACAAATGGGTTCCTGTGATTTTTTAAATCCTACAGCTTGCAAACAAAACATATTCCTTACAAGATGGATCATGAACTGTTTGGAAAATGTTCAACTTACCATATAGTATATGCAAAGAAGAATGGCACATAAAATAATGCCTTTTCAGGATAGTGTTTTAAGGTGAAGAATATGGCATAGATGAACCACAGCCATGTTAAACCTCGCAATACAATTAGACAGAATCCAGCAGGACTTTCATAAAAGTAGAGGACTGCTCCAGGATCAAAGACCTGTTAATATTAGAAATGCAAATTTTTTTTCAATTTACTGGTACTGGAAAAATCAAAGAGCACAGCTACATGATTTAATAATAAGTACAATCTATCTGAAAAATACGTGCTATGTTAAATTTCATACATCTACAACCCTATGCCATACTGGACTACCTTTTCTCCAATGAGCATAATTTAACTGCTAACTACCTTCATACCCCCAGACCAGTAGCCATGGGGAGAGGGAAGCCTTAAAATTTGTAAGTTTGGCCCTCTAAAGTCTCAAATTGCCAGAGACCTAATACATTTTAAAACATTTTCCCATTCCCTGAAGTTTTTTTCTCCATCAAGGAAAGTCATCCCCCCTTCCTTCATTCCCCTCCTTTCATCCCCCTCCCTTTATTTCAACTCCCTTCATTCCCCTCTCCTTCAGAACCTTCTCTTGTTATTAGCCTGTGTACCTCTCTGATGCCAAAACATCACTAAGTCACATTTTGCTTGCACGAAATGCATCGTAAGTTATGGCAACAAGGCTCAAAATAAGCTTGAACAAGGGCACCCCCAAAATGAGCAAAATGACTTTCAGTCTATGTTAAATGGATATTTATGAGGAGCATCACAGCCATCAGAAAGGATATGACGGCCATTGTCATTGGTGCCATTGTTTATATTTTGAGCCCTGTGGCAATACTCACCACAGATTCATATATGAAGAGGGCAGCATACACTAAACAGTACAGTGTCATCAGAACTGTTATTTTGATGGATCCAGAGTTACTGAGCCGACCCCTGTTTGAAAGGTCAAAAACAGATTGGTATTAGTTAATTGAAAAAGTTACATTTAACCTAAAATACACATGAAGCCACAGTTGCCTCAGACATCATTGAAATAATTTAATCATCACTTGCGGCCTAGCAAGGCAACTGCTTTAATACTGTGTTTGTTGGTGGCTAATGGAGGTAACACGAGAATGGTGGTCAACTTTTCATCATAAAACTACTGTACATTCCTTAAAGTCATCTCCTTTGCAATATTATGGACAAGGCATGAAAGTTACTTGTAACAAACTTCAAATCTAATCTTACTCAAGCACCAACAGCAATTAAAGGGCCAAACCACCCTACCCCAAACTACAATTTTGGCACTAGGGTACCAAAATTCTCAATTGGCTCAGCTCTTTGATTGACAGCTAATTCAAACAATGCAGAATACAAAAACTTATATTACACAACATGAATGGTTCTGAGAGGTTTTGATTATATAAAATGTTTTTCTGTACTCACCCTGAAGCAATGAACTGAGATTGTGTCTGGATGAGGATGAATTTCAGACAATTGTGGGAGGGGCTTAAGTAAGAAGGTTAGGAAAATAGGTGCTCTTTGGGGTGAGAGAGCTGGGGCTTTAAGCTTCCCAAGGTCTAACTGTTCTCTTCCTCCCATAAACTCTCCATGGTGCAGTTAGTTAGAGGTGGTTTTATGTCTTAGTTTCTAACTTAAGTTGGGTTGGCCAGTCATAGCTCACTTACTGGCATTCCCTACACCATTGCTTATGCTGAGCACCAAGCACAATGGCAGCAGGTTGCATTTTGAAAGTCTTTGGTTGTAATTGAATTCCAGATGTCTTTAAAGTCAGATATTCTATTTGAACATGCATGACATGATGTGAGGAATGTATCTAAATATTTATACTTGCCTTGTAATTGTGTATCCCTTTGCCATCAGTATCAACATAAGTAGAAACAAGGCATCAGACATGGCCTGAAAAATCCTGCCCATAAAGCGAAAGAAGTAGAGCTCTGTGCCACTTCTTGCATAGTCAAAATAGTATATGATGAAACAGCACAAAGAAATGACTGCAAAATATTTAAAAAAAAAAAATAATAAATGATACCATATTTATAAAAAAAAATAATAAATGATACCTGATGCACAAATACAAATCAAAATAGAAAACTTTTTTGATTGACTTTTCTACTTTGAGATTACAGTGTTTACTTTGTTCTCATTTCTTTCAAAACTAGTTCCAAAACAAAAGTTCATGCCTCAGACCGTTTTTCATCAATGTATTTACAAGGCACCTCTCTATCAAGAATGAGAAATATTTTGTGAAAATCTCCATCTTCCATGAGATATCATCCTTTAAAGACTTCCACAAATTTTCCATTAACCTCCCTGTCACTTCAACAGTCATTAGAATGTTTTAGGGATATTATTACAACCAATGACCAGCATGACCAGTATGATTATGTGCATTATTATAAGGTACAAAATGTAGTTTTCAACAAGTATGTCCACTGCTTGCAACTCTCCCTCCTTTCCCCCTTCCCCCTTTTCCACCCATAGGCCTTGTCAAAAATTGACTCCTCTAGGGTTGATGCCCACTGTTTAACAAGGTGTTTCTTAATTGATTGTTGCCATTGTATTGTATCAATTGTATTCTTTGTTATTGTTAGGGATTAGGTTAGGATTAGAGCTATCGATAGCCAGTAGACAAATTTTTTGTTAAACAATGCGCATCAACCTCCTTCTATAATCCTCCCCTCCCTATCCATCAAAATCTGTCACCATGAGACAACCTATCCTCACCCCCCCCCATTTCATATACATCAACTCAGACCCCCACTTGCCCCCCCCCCCTCTCCAACCACGCACCATGCTTTAACACACAACATACAGCTTGCATACTCACAGTATAAGATGACAGCTACAATAAACAGCTTGTAGGTGGTGTGTAGGAGCTGTTTTTGCTTGAGGATTGCTTTGAAATTAAAAAGATGACAAACAAATATTCATCTACTCAGTATTCCATCTTAATGTAATTTTTAATCAATATTTTATTTAATATTTCATTAAATCAATTTTGTTAATTCTAGGAAAGGATATACTAAAATCATGTTATCAATGAAAATAAAACATCTGCATCCAACTTCTCAGAAACCTCTATTTTTTTCTATTAAACGAAAATGCAACATCCGCTTATAGTTTGGTTTGTTTATTTGTGCAAACATTTCTTTATCTGCTTTTCTTGATAATTACTTTGGAATAAAAAAGAAGACAAAAAATATTCATCTGCTCATGTTTACTCAATATTTCATTTTAAATTTTCAGGTTATTTTTGTTAATGTGTACCAGATCAATAAGTGTATGATAATGAGCCAGACAGGACAGGTTGCATCCAAGGGAAAAATATATGTTCGCATGTAACTGCAAAGCCGAATTCCAATCAAATTTCAAATTAAATGTTTTCTCAAACGACCTTGAGAAAACCTTTCTGATTTAATTCCTTTTCATACTTTAAAGGCAGTCTCACCAGGGTATGTCTTGAAGTAATACACTAATGTGTCTGGATCACTGTTTCCTATAAGAATTGTGTGTGTGTCAATACACACAGTAAGAGTAAATTTGACTCATTGGAAACTCATTGTTTTGTGGAACTTCACAAATCAAATCTGGGAAAAAATTAAACCCTCTATTTTTCATTTTTTCCCTCTAATATCAGCACATTAAATTGACAAGCCATTGAGTCAAAATTGTGTCATAGCAGCTTTAGTTAGTTAGTTAGATAGAGTTTTACAGCCCAGCATAGTGTAAACACTGGTCTGGGTAAGGAAGAGGTCATGGGTGGGGCTAGAACTAAGTAGGTTGGGAGAATCAGAACTCTTCTGGGTGATGAAAAACTGCCTGTAATTGTCCTCCTGATTGATCATGTTGCCTAAAACAGCCCTTTTGCCTGAATACAAAAAATACATGATGACTTTGCATTTAACATTTACCACATAAAGTTTGGGGCTTTTTCAAATATTTAAAGGCAGTTTTATTCATCACCCTCAGTTCTGATTCTCTCAACCTACCTGCTTCTAGCCCTTCTCACAACCATCTAAAATCCATCCTCATTTAGACACAATTCCAGCTTACTACTTCAGGGCATACCCTAGTGAATGTGCAATAAGTACTATAAAGCCCACAGGCTAGTTACAAGCTGACAGACATATTGAACCATGCCTTAACTGCACATTCTCAGGAAAGGTTCAAAGTCACTGCATCTGATTTTATGAAAGAAAATAGCAGACTTATTAAGTAAAAGATGCTTTGACAAGAAGGGAAAACCTTAGCCACAAAATTTCTTGCTAAGCATGAGAGAGGAAAGAACTTCTCCCATAGACAACAGGCCATGCTTATATGCACATTTCACGTATATGTTCATTTAACCAATTGTAATACAACACCACATATCTTTTTATTCATGCTACACTGATGATCATATATGCAGATAATTACTGTTTAAATATTTGTTGTTCTTTTAATATCACTAATGCTTGGAATGCCACGTGTAACATGTCATCCTGTTTAAGTTACTTTTTTCTTTTCAAACAAGAGAAAGGTGAATTCTTAAGATGGAGGAGGATGCTGTACAGTAATTGGTACAAATCCATCTCTCTGTATAATAGAACAAGTGGGTGCCCTGATGTACGTGTACAATGATAAATACTTACTCACTGTAATACTATGGTTTATGCTAAGATCATGCAGCAGATTAAACGATACTTACATGTAACTACATAAATTGAACTCAATATGAAGATGTAGCACCCCAAAAAAAACATATCCGTCTCTGGCATACCTGGAGAAAGGATGATGGTGTTAGAAGAAAGAGATGATGAAGAAGATGAGTGCATTCAAACACAGCAAACAAGACAATTAGAAATGAATTAAACGACATGATTGTTGTAAGAATGATTCAAACCAGAAAATGTATATGCCAGTTAGTTAGTTACAGGTGTAGAAGGAATTTAACATGTTAATTTGTTGTACAGTGTTGGCTAGATAATAACAAGGTAAAAGTTCAAGTACGACCCAAGTTTGGTTTCAATTACCGTGGTATTTAAATAAGATCAAGTCTTCCCTTTTGGTGGCATCTTACGATGGGTGGGGAATGTTTTCCAACCAGTAACCCACTGAGGGTAAATGTATCTGGCAAAAACGGGGATGGTAATAATCACAAATGACACTGTGCAAAATGGGACATGTTACAAAGGCTAAGGCTTCCCATGCTTGATAATTTCAACATGTTTTGCAAAATTTGTAAATTTAAAAAAAATACACCTTGGGATTGAAGAAATTTGATTTCCCCTAATACCAGTGCTCTATTCCAAAAAAGATGAGGTTCTCCCCAACCATTCTCAACCCCCCCCCCTCCTCCAACCCCAAACCATACTGAAATTTTCAATGACAGTAGACTGTCCCATCAGGGATTCAACTGCAGGCATTGCTTTGGAGCAGTGATCCTTCAGGTTTTGGCTACAATCTCACAGCATATGATATGCCCCTTCTCCCTACTTCCAGGGGTTAGCTCGGACAAATTTGACGTGTTACTACTGACTGGCCCTCTAGCAACACCTGTAAGTGCCAAATTACTAGCAGTTGATAGATCTCCTTCACGAAATAATAGTGCCAAAGGCACTTTTTACCCACATGGGCCAAGTATGCTACCTTCCACAGTATCTCCAAAAATGATTTGGATTGAAGAGGACTTAGTTGCTTCACTTTTATTCATAATTGTGTTAAAAATTTGGCAGAACTTTTTCTGTTCTAAAATGTAACACCCACATATAGTTTTGGTTTGGTTATTCATGCAAACATTTCCTCTTTGTCCTGAAAATGTTTCATACTGTAAATGGAAGAAAAGTCTGCAAAGAAAAATCCTCAGATTATTTTCCAAAACCAACAAAGTTTTTTAAATGTGCAGAATACATTTTGGTGTTTGCTTAAACCACAGTCTGAATTAACATCAGGCTTGGGGACATATCTTTTGGAAATAATGTAGAACACTGTCTTGCAACCCAATGATTAACAGCTTGCATTGACATTTTTTTCAGCCATCCTTCCAACAAAATTTCATACTTTTTCTACACCCTTTTTACAATTGCAACCTGTTTGTTTTACAGCAGCATAATAAATGGTTACCATAAAACCATTTCACAGAATTGTAAAAAAAAATGATGGGGTTGATTCAGATTCAAATTATTCTTTTTTAATAGAATTTTTGTTGATCCCAAAGTGGTCTACAGTGACAAAACTGAAGAGCTTTGAGAAGTATTGATTTGTAAAGCCAAGCAGGCTCATACATTGTGGGCTTTAGGCCTAGTACACCTGAATAGAATATGTACGGTATCATGTAAAGAAGTTTTGCCTAAATCTCACATACATCATTTACAGTAACATTGTAATCAAAGTTCCAAACATCATTTTTAATATCTTTGCCTTATAATTTTCCCAACAAGGTTAAAGAGATTAAGTATGTGTTTGACAAAGAGAAATGCATCTTTGTTTCTCACGGTTGACATCATTAACCATATGACAGACAGATTTTAAAGTAAGAGAAAAGGCCACAAAATACTGAAAAGTTTGCAAGATCTTTTGAAAAACACTTTCCAATTATAAGTTGCTGAAACCATGCCTATCTGAGTGCAAATGACTATTCAATGAGTCACACAAGCTATGTTTTGAAATACAGTTCCTGTTTATACCATTTTTGTGTAAGGCTGTAGGCACATAAATTATGAATATTGAAGTTCTAGCTCAAGGTACTGTAGAAATTCTTGGTAAGCTTTAGGGGGGCTTTCACTTAGAGTTTCCTTCATTATATTTTCGCACAAGAGGCAATGAAGATCCAACAGAATCAAACATTCTGCAAAAAGTTTTGTAAACATTAAGGCTATTGCAGGTGACAAAGTACAGGAGGAGCACTAAATACAGTACAGCAATATAAAAACCACTGAACATTTAGCATTGTAGTGTAACATCGTACACTGTACAAACATTATTGCTAAACTACAGAAATACATTCAGTGTATGATTCAGATAAATTCACAGGATAAGTTCTTTTGAAGTGGTGCAATTTGTTCTTAGATCCTTTAGAGTTAATCTGCAATCAAAAATTAAATAATTGAGTAAAAGAAAAAGATTTATCCTATTTCACTCTAAATTATATTTTGAAATGATTGCACTTTGTGCATACTCTACGCTTATAAATGCAATGTTCAACATCATTTTGAAATACTATGGCCATATTCATAGTTCAGGGTTTCTGCCAAGAGCAGGGAGGAGGGAGATTGTCCAAAGAGGTCACTTTGCTTTTGATTTCTGAGATATCATGTTATAGCATACTTTTCCAAATAGCTTCTCCTAAAATCACATTGTTCCAAATTTCATTCAAATATTTTCCATTCCCTGTAAGAATATCTATATCTAGTATGCTTCTCTATCACTGAGCCTTCAATCCCCAATTTACACTCAGTGTACATCTAATCCTCACACTGACTCCAAAAATGGAATCTACTGCCATTGTGTGTGGTGCTTGCCATAAAAAATGGAGTGGGGAAAATAAGCCAGTAAGCAACAACTGGAAAAAAGGCCGTGGCCAGAACCAATAGGTTGGAAACTAGGCGATAAAACTGTATCTAATTCACCAATCCTCACAGCATATCATGTAATATAATCAGACTTGAGATATTCCAACTTTAACGTAACCTCATCTTCATAACCTTCCCCTTATGTTGACAAATGATGTCATGCATGATACCCATATCTCAAGACAGAGAGTGGCACTATCGGCTGCAGGAAAGAATACCCATTGCATCTGGTACATAGAAAACAGGTCACCATGATGCCAAGAAAGGTCCATGTAAAAAATTTCAATCCAGAAATGATAGTTTGGAGGTTTATCCGTAATAATCTAGAAACACATTTAGATGTGAGCTATTGTAGGAAAAGTAGAGAGGAAAAGTAGGGTGTGCACCCTCTGCTGGAAGGACCACCACAGTGTTTTTCATTTGCCAAATACCATGAGGTTATTTCTTCCGAATAGCTTTTTTGTCCATCTCTAATCAGTTGGTTTCCTGATAGATTGAACACAACCCTGGATAAATGTGTCATCTAGTAAGATAATTACCCTTAAAATGAGGCAGAAACCACAAGACTGGTACTGGCATGGATTCCCACTGAGTCCTGCGTAATTTACTGAGAGAGACTGGCTTGAACCAGCATATGCAGCGATTCTGTGGGTCTGAGGACACATGATTTATTGGGGCTTATTAACGTAATGGTAAGAATAAGTATACATGGTTAGGGTGATAGGAGGCAGGTGAGAACCACAATAGAATACAGCATGTTATTTGAATAAGATGCCCAGCACCTTAATTTGCAAAAAAATGTGTTAGCCTTCAATAATTTTTTTCCCTTTTTATCATTATTTTTGATTTGTATCATGGCTTGGAACTTATGTTTCCTTGCCATTCTTTTTTTTCATGAAAATGTGTTCAAACTGGCATGAATGATTATCATCTTTTTTCGCAGACACACCAAAATTATGTAAAAAATCCCCCCTTACCAGACCAACCCCTGTTTAGGTTGCATAATAACTGCACAACCAACAATATTACCACTAATATGTGAGGGTACCGGTTTAGAAATTTTCGTAATCATTCAACATTCAAACCACAGATTTAACAAACTGTGAACCAAATATTTGATGTGCAGTGCTAACTGATGCAGTATGTGGACATTATGCTAAACATAAAATAAAGTAATTCGTTGGTACCTCAGGACATAAGACTGAAATCCTCTTCCAACATAAAATCTGTACTTAAGCTCTTTTCTAGCAGTTGATAGGCATAGCCCAATAGTACTTTTTTCCTACACGTGGGGTAGTTTCTCAACAAAAGTCCTCTGCCGTTGTCCCTACCCTCCTCCCTGCTTGCCCCTAAAAAATCCATTTCTGATCATTTTTGGGATTGTGAAATTCAAGTTTTGCATGACCAATAAAGTCATTTATAGAACTTGAGTATGAAAGTTGGAGTGATTGCCCTTTCCTAGACCCCATTGAGTTGGGGTGATTGCAATTTTTTTAATCATTCTATACACTGCACAGACACATTTACATACTGCGACCCTGTTAATAATTTCAACTATTCTTCACACAAGAACAGGTTTTCAAGTGTTGAAAAAGTAGGACAGAAGCACTACGACAAACAGGAGAAAATTAGAAATTCCCAACTCTTAACTCACTTCTACCATGTTTCCACCCTTCTCGAGAAGAGCGTACAGTGCTTTCCAAGATACTCAAGTATGTTCTAGTAGATGGGTAAAGATTTTTAAAATACCAGACATTTGTCCAGATTCCCAACATTGAAATCATACTGTAGATATGGTTTTAAAGGGGCCCTGGTGGCTGTCATAATGAGAAGAGGGGACAGGATTGTCATCTTCAGCTGTGGGGCAATCCTGCATGACCGCTTTCAAATTTAGCAGTTACATGACAAGACTACACAAAAGTTTATCCTTTTCAACTCTATTATTGAAATTTGTATCCTTTTCTTTGAAACCAAGATCTAACACTCCCTTTCCCCCTTCCATATCAGTCCAGGTTAATCTCAAACCCAGCACCAAAATCTTTTCCCAAAAGTGTTTTGTGCAGGTGTATCAAGAAAGTGAGAAGGTGAATAAATAGAAAGAGTCATTCACTGCAATCTACAATATTACCATCGATTTCTTAAGTCACTCACTTGTTACATAACATACAAGGATCATTAACAGTAAAAAGCAGAGCAGATAAACCAAGTCAGACTCCAAAATACCTGAGGGGGTACAGAAACGATAAAATATAAATGTCTGTGAACTTTTTAATGTGAAACCTACCTATTAAATGGAAGATACAGTATGTTAAAAGTGTAAACAAGAGCCACAAATTTGTTCATTAAAATCCATATCCAAGACAATTACTGACTTTTACCTTTGTTATGAATAAACACAAGCAAATTAACACAAATTTATGAAATGCGAACAGGAGTAGTTGTATGTAAATACTAACTTCACATTTCTGTGGTAAATGAAGTGGTGTTCTTAATACACACTTCTGGGACAATTATAAAACATTTTGTCATATAATACAACCAATGGCAGGACCTTAAATTAACTTTGGTCTGCTTGCCCCAAACAAGTGATTTTTGCTTGGGACAGCCAATATTTCCTGTTTGACCATGGGACAACTGTTTCACCTGTACTGTACCTGTCTACACTCTTCATGTTGGCTTGTTTCATGATAAATCGTGTTGCTAGGAAAGCAAACCTCCCCACTCAGGATTCTATTTGAACTAAGCATGTATTCAACTTCCTTACTGACTATTAATTCTGTGCAAATTGACAGTGAATTTGCACAATTTGCAATGACATTTTAGGGCAGCGCAGTATATTATTTTAGACAAGAACATGCTTTAAGAGTACAGATGTGTTTTACTTTCAAATCAATTAATACCTACCAAACTGATCTGCTGAAAAGTGTTTCCTGAAAAAGGATTCTCCATTTGTCATTGTTAGCTTGTACCTAACCACCAAACCCTGAAATGTAAGCAAAATAAATATGTTAAGAAACTTGCTGAAGGTCGACAGACATGCAGACAAGTTGTGCATTCCAGGGAGAGCTACAGTACAAATTATGCAGAAACCATTAATGATAGACCTATTGGAACTATTTTACCACAGTACTAGACAAACTCAAAATGATACCTCTTTAAATTTTGATCACATCTGACAAGGAGGAATACTGCAGAGGCGGCGAACTCAAAGAAAAATATTTCGCATTTGCTTTTAGGGGGAAAAAATATTATTAAAACAAAATGTTTACTGACTCAGGGAGGAATACATTTTTTAAAAGAAGGCTGAACTGCATACTTCTTTTCACAAAATAAGTTTGGCATATGAAATTCATTTATTTATTGCTCAAACATAATTTGTTCACCCACTCGTTTGATACAGATCAGGCTTGGCCTTAATTTTCAGCAAAATTTATGGTTGTTCTTTCAGCAAACATTTCCCTATTTGTACACAAGGAAATCTGGTTGTCTGAAACATTTTTTGCACTTCTAGAAAACAGTGAAGGGTGTGCATGTATTATAAATCTTGAACAAAAAAAAAAGGTTGTGATGTTTGAAAACCAAAAACATTGAAGTCTGAAATAGTGTATGATGGAAAAGGTCAAAAGAGTTGCTCTGTCAGCAGTTTACTTCTTCAATCAGATAAGAGCTGGCTGATTTTTAATTCTTACTAAGAAGAAAATGGTTGTAATTGGGACAAAATAAGTTTCAACTTTTGGTTGTCAGTACGGAATTTTAGGTGTCCTGGACAACTGGACGACCATGAAAATCAAGTCTTGAAGGTGAAACAACTTTTGTTTACTGTGCTCTTCAAACGTACTGTATGAACAATTGGTTACATTATGATAATTAGGTATTGCTGGGTCTTTTTTTTTGTGATGGTCTGGGTTTGATAATGACAAGAGCTTTTTTCTTTGTATTACATGTTTGCAAATTTTAAACATTTGCAATATTTTCCTTCCATGATGAGGATATTTTGGGAAAGTTGCTATACTTTTGGGATTTAATTTCTTGTTTGTTCACTTGACAGTAAGGTTATTCACACATAACCACTACTTAGTTACAGTACTTAGATGAGATTTAAAGGGCAAGAGCAGTCACCCCAAATTGAAGTAGTGTAGTAGACTGTCTAGTTTCATGATTGGCTGTTGGGAGTCATGTGACAAGGTTTTTTCCATTCAAATTTGGAATTTACTAGAAATGACTGCTTGGTTTGCCTTGAATATGCAATAGTTAAGTCATAAAATGTTATGAAAGATACTTTGAAGAGAAATTGACAAAAATTGCGCTATTTAGCTTTTTCTTCAAAATAAGTTTGGAGGGACTGCCCTTTACCTTTAACAACACACCAAATGAAAATGAATGTTTTATATAGTGTCAACTAGACAAGAGGGTTAACTTTAAATACAGTTTCTTATTAGGTTCAAACTTCAGTTTGAAATATAGTTCAAATGCAGTGCAAGTCTTTTCGTTTATTCACCTCTTACATCAGCAGGGTCAGGCAGCAAATACCATGGGTGTATTTAACAACCCTAGTCCACAAGGGAGTGACAGGCTAGCTGGTACTACCTGTATTAAGAAACAATAAAGTGGGACTCTATCCCTACACTTTGCTGGGGTCACTGAAGTGATCTGTTTTCATACAAACATGTTGCTTGACAAAATATTTCTTTTGTTTCTTCTTATCCCTCACAATCCACCAACATAAACCTAGTTTACTTTTTTAAAGTCCTCCCGACCCTCTGGCAAAGGGCTGTTCTGTGAAACCAAACCTAGTAAACTAAGCTTAGTATGACAATCTCAGTAATGCAAGTACCACTATTAAATTCTTTGGGGTATTTTAGGATTTAAGGCCAGCAACAGACCCTTCTTATTACTTAAAGAATACAAGTTAGGAGAAACTTACATTGTTCTTATTAGTCTGGTTACGTAACTCGTAGCATTTTTATTTATTACTGTCTTTATGATGAGTTTAAAGTAAAAATTGTATGCAGTCTGGTGGGTTTATGGATTCTCTTTAAAGTGGAAGTTTAGGCAAAAATTTAATTTTCACATGTGAAAGAGGAACCAAATCTACACAGTGTGGCGAAAGTTCCATTCAAATCGGATGTATTTCTCGAGATATCAGTATATGAAGTGAGTAGATTTGTGTTCAAACTTGAGTTTGAGGGCAGCAGAGCTTATCACTTCCTCACTTTGACAAGGAATGCTTTGTTTCCCTTTGTTTTATCAAATTGTTGTGTTGACCTTGAAGGTAATAGGAGTATGACCTCCCTGTGAGCGATGCAAAGTTTTTAAAATTCTCATGCCACTTATGCAATCACATTTTAATAATATAGGATTGTTGAGGAGTAAATCCAGTCCAAAGTTTGAAGAAAAACAAAAGACTGCCCATTAATGTGGGGATATGATGTCACATGTGCTTCCTTCAAGTTCACTTTCTGTTGAAAATATGAAAACTTTACATGCTCATATCTTGAGAACCACACATCGGATTTCAATGCAAATTTCACCGCAATGCTCTGACATACCAAATCCTGTTGTGACCTTTAACCCTTCTTTTAAGAAGCTACAGCAGCTTCACTTGTGCTTGGCTATTAGTTTAATGACCCACAACATGCATGGTGACATGCAACTATTGAAGTTAGGATCAGCTTAAAGGGAGAATGTAGTCACCCAAATTTGAAGTACCAGTATTCAACTGTCCTGTTCATACTGTAGCTGGCTTGTGAGAGTCATGTGACAATATTTTTCTTCCTGAATGTGAAATTTAATGCTGGGTTCACCTTGATGCAATAAATCAATCCTAAAACATTACGAACTAACTTTTAAGAGAATGAGAACAAAATTGTGAGATTTGGCTGTTGCTCAGAATAAGTTTAAGGCAACTTTCCCATTAAAACACTTAAGTCTACTTTGTTTTAAAAACTTCTCACGAATTTCCTCAAGAAAAAATTATCTAACCACTTTGAAGATTGGTGTGTCCCTACAAGAGCCAACAACACACACCAACTGATGTTTACTGCCTATTGCATGGACAGAGCAAACACACAAACTCACAATGAGTGCTTGTTGTGTCTGCAAACAATGACACATCACTATACAGCCTATAAGGGCGCACCTAACTTTAGCTGCATGTAGCCACACACAGAAATTATATACTGTATTATTCTGTGATTCTGTCATGTTTGACAGAAAACCAACTCAGTTTTTTATACAAAAGTTACTTAATTGAATCTTTAAGAACATCAATGAATTGAGAGTACGGTAGTTTGCTACACCTGCCTAGCAAAGACTATAGCTAGAGGAATCTTAGTGGTATGCCCCCAAAAATTAATCCATAAAAATTGAACCTAGTGTAACATGCACATGTTTGGTCTAATGGTAGAGCATCCATCTCTCACGCAAAAGGTCCAGGTTCACTTCCCAGGCCGAGTCATACCAAAGACTCTTAAAAAGGAAGCTACTGCTATTGTGCGTGATGCTTCGAATAAGCAATGGAGTAGGGATCCAAAACAAGCCATTGAGCCACAACTGGAAATGAGGCCATGGCCGGCTCAACTTGAACCAATAGGTTGAAAACTGGGCCGCAAAAATTCATAGATTTACTAACTAACATGCACGTGTTAAAAATAGAAGCTTGCATTTATTCCTCATGCACTAGCCAGGATTCTCATCATGCTGACTAACCGTCACTGGCTGGCTTTAGCCAGCACTGGCATTAGTCGACCAGCAGAAAGAGAATACAACCAGACAAACAGCCAGCACAAAATTCAATGAGCTCTCCAAGCACATTGAATTGGTTCTGGAATTTCACTTTATTTTTTTTCCAAACGTGTAAAATTTTCTCCACGTAGAAATGACATTTAAATGGTCAAACTTAGAAATCCCCATATCTTTCATACAAAAATTTATTTCATGTGTGAGGAATAAAAGATTAATTTTGGAACCTTCATAACATTTTGTGCCCACACACTTTTTAAAATTATGTACAAAACTGATGCAAACCCAGTAAACAAATAAAAATTTTTAATATTTTGCTATTGGAAGATGGACTAATCAGGATAATAATTCAGCAGAACTTTGTCAAATGGTAATGTAGTATTTCTCGGTACCCTTAAAGAGCTGTTACCCCAAAGTTCCTAAACTAATTCTGAAGCAACGACTGAACCTCACAATTTGCTTTTAATTTTCTCTTCAAAGTTCATAATATTTTAGGACTTCAATATTGAATATTCAAAGTGAACCAAGCTGTTACTCCTTAAAAATTTCACATTTGAGGAGAAAATATTGATGTGGCTCTAAATTATTAAATAAGTTGAATTCATAACTTCCAAGCTTGGATAACTGCATTTTTCAATGTGGATTACTTCTTTCTGTCAGAAAGTACAACTATTACTTTCACTACACTGTTTCTGACAAAGGGAAGCAAAGGGCTTCTACTTGTTTCTGTAAGAAATTGTAAGGAATATTTTAAAGCGGCTCATTGAGTTGGTTCATGAAATTCATCAAATTTTTCCAAACCTATTGAGTTTTCTTCATATACCAATGACAAATGGCCTATCTTAGACAATCCCTATACCCTACACTCAAATAACTGTTTTATGAGTGAGTGCTTAATGGTTCAAGTTGGTTTTCAAAAATTTGTGACCAGACTCTTTTTCAAATTATGTACAAAACTGTTACAAGTCAGGACACAAGAAAATTCAAAATTTCAGCATTTTCTGTGACTTTTGGACTTCAAACTTGACTTGTTATGCTAATTATAAGCATTGTTATGTGATAGTGACCCTTTGAGACTCTCATTAAGTTATCGATATCAACTCAATAAGCCTCTTTAATTGATTTTTTTCTAACAAAAAGAAGTATTAATCCACATTGAAAATCTTGGTAATCAACTTAAATATCTCCTATATAAAACAAAACAAAACATTTTCTCTTAAAAAATATGACAGAATATTGAAATTTAATGTTAAAGATCATACTTCTATCTGTCAGAAAAGTGTACATGTTCACATGGATATTGTTTTCTCACAAAAGGAAGTAGACCACATTAGTCTGCTTTTGCAATGAACTTCAGGAAAAAAATATTTTCTAATCTTTAATTTGTAAATTGTTCAGCTTCTTATTGCAGGTGTCCTTGTGCCATGTACAGTAGAAGCACTTCTGCTGATTTTAAGATAACACGTTTTGGTAAGTAACTCAAAATATTAAAAATGTGGAAAAGGGGCAGAAATCATATTGTGCATTCTCTCCCTCTAGACTGATCTGGTACTGCAATCAAGATGATAGATTGCAATAGTGGATCAGAATCTCAGCCAACCTCCTCCCCCTCCCTCCCTTTGCAATCCTGGCAAGACTTGCTGGTGGCACCCAGGTAATACTGTATTCCACGGACATGACTATGTCTATTTGAATTCAAAGTGAAAATACAATTTTTTTGTAAGCTACAGTGGGAGGCAAACTTTTTTTTTTCCTCCATTTATTCATGATATTTTATCGTATAATAGTTTCAAGGAACAAGCTTTATCAGCGCTATATACAATAATTTCAAGAACGCTTCATTTTGCATATTGACAATCTTTCCTAGCTATAAATAATGCATTTCCAGTACCACTAAAAGGTAATACTTAAAATTTTACAGTGTGAGGTCGACAACCATTTACAACTTAACTGCAAACCCGCCGTTCATAAATGCCCAATTGGCTCACCCCCAACAGTACCAATTCTCAAAAAACTTCTTACAGTAATAAGCCCCTCCCATTGTCCCAAATTTATCTTCATCCCGACACAACCTCAGATTAAATTGCTTCAGGATGAGTATAGAAAGGGGGGCAAAAAAAACTTACCCTATCACTTTCACAATTATCCAGAACAACGTACCACCACCTGTCTCGAACAGATCTAAAGCTCCTCCCACCCTTACAATCAAATTTTTCCTCATCTCCATAAGTGGCAATCCATTCACTGTCCTCTTCTTCATCTGTGGTTTGTGATACACAGCCAGACCAAACAAATGACGTAGTTAAGTTTATCACCTGATGGTTCTCTGGACGGATTGCGGACTCTTTCTCGGCACAAGTCTGTTTACAGTGATAAAACCAGGAAAATGCATCATTATGCAGTGGGATGGTAGTGAGCTAGATCTTTTAAATGATGTTGTCAGTATGGCTCAGTTTCCAACCAACTGGTTTAAGAAGGGCTGGTCACTGCCTTTCTTTCAGTTGTGGCTCAGTAGCTCTTGTTATACCTACAGTACTCTATTGGCTTGTGCTGACCACCAAGCACATTGGCAATAGGTCCAATTATTAAAAGGGACCATCACCAAAAGGTGTGCTGACTCTGCAAAAATTTTTGTTCACCTTTTAAGAATTTGCACAAAAAGAGATTCATACATAAATATCAAACAGAACGAACAGGGGGCCCAGTAGATATGGTACTCTGAGAATGTTCCACAAAGCTTGTAGTTTGAATCAGTTCTCGTGCCAAAATACATAAACAGTGATTACCAAAAATTATTCATGGAGGAAACAAGAGAGCATGGAGAAAACTAAGTTTACTCATTTCCAAGGTTGGCAGTTTTTGCCACAGGCAGTTTTTACCAGTGGTTTTTACCGGTAAAAACCGTCCCGGTAAAAACAAGTTTTTGCCAAAAAATGGAAAAAACGGAAAAAACCTATTCTGCTACATTGAATAAAATGTTTTAAGTTACAACTTTTTCTTACTTTTTTCAAGGTTAAAGGATGAAAATCATTATTTTACATCAAGACTGACCATTTTAGTCTATTAAATTTACCATGTAAGGGTCTGGAAGGATTATTTTTAGTGACTTGTGTCACATTTTGCCAGATTTACACTGACACCATACAGTACCATAAAGTATAAATCTAGTTATGAAGATTGACTTCTTACTGTACGTCATTATTTTCTCACCTGTGATATAAATGATCAATTTTCACATTGTATTGAGCTAAACATTAAAGGCAAAGAAATTTCTTTTCAAAATGCAAAACTGCTTTGTATACTGTTCTGTACTGATATGCAAGGAGAGAGCTAAGACAAACTGTATCACTGTAAAGAAGTCTATATGCCATATGTCGCATTGTGCCTTTGCCCACTTAGGCTATACATATATAGATATATATATATCAACCTTTGTTTTCCCCAAAAACGACAGCCTTCCATTCCTTTTACAATTTTAAAGAAGGCTTACCACTTTAATAAACATGAACAATTTCATTTATCCTCATTTTGTGAAACCTTGTTTGATGTTCCAGTAATTTTGTAGAAACATTAACTCTCAGTCTTTTATTGTTAGTATGTAGTTGAAGTTTTACCACTTTTAATTTTTAAGGCTTAATACCTAACATTGTAATACTGGCATTTTTGTTTTCATTCTAG
This sequence comes from Holothuria scabra, assembly GCA_037179385.1. NCBI lineage: Eukaryota > Metazoa > Echinodermata > Holothuroidea > Aspidochirotida > Holothuriidae > Holothuria > Holothuria scabra. The sequence continues at coordinate 29,079,601 of CM074189.1, forward strand.
CTTTGGCAAGTTTTATTGCTTAATTTTTAAGTTAAAATAGAATCTGTAAGTCATGTAAGCAACTCTGTCTCATTTGAATTATTCATCATGTGTGATGGGCTAGAGCAACCCCACACTTATAATTGTCGGAGTTTTTTCCAGTTTCTACTTGGTCAGTTTTTACCGGTAATAACCACTTATTACCAGTTATTACCAGTTTTTACCGCTGTCCCGGAAAAAACAGGTGTTTTCCGGCAAAAAAACAACCCTGCTCATTTCAGAGATATGATGATGACTTCAGAACAAATGGTTACAGCCTTGAATCTTTGAGAGTTCCATAGGGTAGAATAAGTGTAGTTTGTTCAGAAGAAACAGGAAACAGGAATACAGCATCACTATTTAAATGTTATTATTTTATGAAGGTAATGCAATAGGCTAATTGACAACATGATCAGAGCATTAGGTTAAATGCTGCCTACTGGACAGTAGCTGTGCCTTCAATGATCAGTCCTTCTAAATATACATGGAACACAGGTATTGTGGTCAAAGTCATTTTTAGTAATTTAATATAAAGTGAAGCTACTCTGTTGCATGATATTTGCATACTAAAGGTTGGAAATCTAACAGCAAAGGCAGCAAGAAAGTTGTGTATGGGTCATAAATATTTCTTCACAATCTTTCTGAGTTCCAATCAAATCTACGGCCCTTGCAAAACTCTCCTTCTGGGCTAGCTAAGCCCTCCCACAATCCACATGACTACCTTTTAATTACTACTTCATGTTGGTAGTAAGGACTTTACAGTACCTCAGTATGAGTGAAGGGAAGGAGAAAGCCTCTGGGATTTTTAGTAAATTTTCAGTCATTTCTGGTCTGCACATAACAGAGGAAGCTGAACAGTGGAGTCTAGGTATCTAGAAATCTAGGTATCACTTACCTTAAGGGGAGCTGAATGTACAGGGTACACTGCATCCCACTGATCTGGGTCATCATAGTACAAGATTAAATTCTGGACAGCAAAAGACTGAAACGAAAGGATGAAGTTTTGTTATTTCATGGCAATAGGCTACACTGATTAGGAGGGTACATCTGAATTGTATCTTGACAAAACTGCATCAAGTAAATTCCATAAACAAACAAAAAACAGACAACAGTAGACCACTCTTGTCTTAATTTCCAGAGGAGCAGCAGAGGAGCCTTACAGTTGAAGATGAAGCCAATCCACTTGTCATTCCCTGACTTTCAATACACCATAAAGTGCAGTTGTAACCACCAGATTACTTTTCTTGATTAAGAGTGTGACTAAAGTATTTCTGAAAATTCTACCATTTCTGACAAATCAGTTGGACTACCAGATTTCTCACAGGACAACCAGTTCTCTGCTATACAGTTGTCTAAAGGGAAAAAGACATGACACTGGTACATTCACATTTGAATGACTGGGGTATGATCAGAAATTGTCTCTAAATGGAAACACTCATCACATGAAATTGACAACCAGTAGTTTGTATTAATTACCAAATATGAAGAATTACACTAACTGCCACTATGCAGTTCAAGTAAAGTTTATATAATTTATATTTTTTTTTTTATAAAATATCAAGTTGAAATAACATACTTTAATGTACTTAATTGTGAAAGCAGCAATAATACCAACTAAGGTATAAAACAAATTACAATAGCAGTGAAATAGATAATTTGGCAAGTGAACTACAACAGCAAATTAAAATGTCTCACCTTCGGGTATTCTATCTCAAACCTCAGACGTCCAATGTCTGACAGGAAACAGAACCGTGACATGAAAGCCCAATTCTACAAGAAAAATCAGTTAAAATATTTTTAGGGACGTCAGATGACACTCCTGCAATACAGAAGTGCATCACAGTATGAATACAAGCTCAAAAGTCATGTGCCAGGTGGCAAAGACTCCCTACTTCAATGTCCTATTAGGATACACCAGAAAGTTGCACTTGCATTTTAATTTACAGTGGAATTTTAATTTACAAGTTTATTATTATACAGTATACTGGGTTCAAACAAAATCCTGAGCACTTCCACAGTCTGTGACCAAAAAGGATTCTCTTTTCAAAAACATTTTACAAGCACTGGAATAATGTAAAATATGAATCACATCACAGTAATATCATATGAAATTCAAGCCTGATTTGTGTGAGTTTCAGCCATTTTTTTTCCCATCTCTGTCAGAGAAAGCCACAAAATGGCAAGGTTTTGAATTTATGACTTTTGTTGGAGAACTATAAAAATGAAAGGTAAACTAGGCAAGACTCTAATTATTTCATGATTTGGCCTCCACTAGACCCATTCATCAGACAGGTGTACAAAAATGGGATTGGTTTTGGAACCATTATCACCTTGTTGAGGGATATGAGTAAGGCCTATGAAGTAATAATATTGTAGCATATATGGTAGTTCATAATGAGGCAAATTAAGATCATTTAGGCTACTTTAGGTACTGACATATAGCAGGGCTCAATTTTTGTGGTTATCTGATTGTCCGGGACAACGTAAATTCCATAAGGACAACCAAAAATTGAAAGTTGGTTGTCCAATGAACAACCATTTTAGTCACAATGAACTATATTCAAGTAGCTTGGTTTTATCTGATGGAAGAAATATATACTGTTGACTGATCAACTCTTTCCAACTTTTTCCATCATAAAAGTGTTTTTGTCTTGCAAAAATCGTATCTATTTTTTTCTTTGAGACCAATTATAAATGTTTTGTACTGTAACATTTTGGACAAAATGTTTCGGACAACCAAATTTTCTTTAGGACAATTACAAATACTGAATTGGTTGCCGGAAGGACAACCATAAATTTTTCTGAAAATCGAGGCCTGTATAGTATGACTATCTTTAATTAACTACATGTCTGAATATTTAATATTGAAAAACATTCTGCAAGTGGAAAGATTGTATCTAATGCTGCCACTTGATTTTGTGTAAAATTGGGAGTACTTTTTGAGTACACAGGCACCTGATGAACTGATGATTCTTCACATCCAGATGCACACATGGATGCAAAGTCGATAATGTAATTTGAGAACTACACACAGTGTTCGTAATTGCCAGAAATAAAGACAAATTTGACTTGTAACTTTTTTCGTACGTCTCTTTCCAAAGATATTCTTGTATTAACCAGTCCACACCATTGTTTGAGGCTGCTGAACTATTTTTTAAACACAGTAATTGAAAAACTGGATTCCTTTAGGGATATACCATTATGATATGAAGTGTGACGTCAACACTGAATTTCAAATTCTGCGAGATGTTATTCTGCATTTGATCTGAGTTTTTTGTTTTGAATGAATTACCATTTCATTTATTTGATCAGAAAAAGTTATGAGAATGTTCTCTTGAGTAATTTGATAAAGTAAAAACAAGTATATTAAGGAGAGACATCATGAATGACTTTATGCAAAGTCCTTGGTGGGGTACAGAGATCAACCTAGCTTGACTTTCAATTTTACATAGGTCAGGCCTATATGGACCAGGGTAAATTCACCAGTATTTGACCATGTAAGGAACTTCATACAATTTTTCCTCCCGGGTAATACTGAATGATTGTAACTCAAAATGTTTTTGTTAGATAAAATTATGGCTAACATGTTACCACAGAAAATAATGGATTCAGTCTTTCCCTTCAGAGATTGGTCACCTTGAAATTTAGATTTGTCTCCCAGTGTACCAACTGTGACTAGTGTTTAATTTTAGGAACAGCTTTTGATGCAAACATTACAGTACTGTACCTGTATGTACAAAAAAAAATTATTCAATAAATTACAATTCAGATAAACTGTTTATACCATGGAAATTACGTTCATTACTTTCTTTCAGTTTTCAATTCTTGAACAATTTTTACATGCAGTTGAGAGGTAAATTTAACCTTTTATGTTATATTTTTGTGTTTTTATTAAGTCAGTAGGGACAAATACAGTGTAACACTATCAGTGCAAAGTTATTTTTCTCAGATATTTTCTAAAAGACTCAGAATATTTTTGCAGATTTATGCAAAATGAGTTAACAATTTAACAAATTAGAAGTTTGAGTATGATCAGGAAACTCTATTCAACTTCATTCATGACATCTTTGGTTCCACAGATAGATCTACCAAAGATGTTTTGAATGAAGTTCATTGAACACTGTTTTACGTCATTTCTCAAATACTCTAGGTCATTATTGTCAAGTCATTTTGATCTATTGCCCCTTGCAGGCTCGGGGTTGTAGAACATGCCCACAGTGGTATTTCAAATTTGAACTTGAACCACACTGGAAATAAATATACTGTAACCTTAGAACTTTTTATCAAGTTGACTGACACTGTATTTCTCAATCATTTTAATGTGTCATTAACTCATCATAATAACCAAATCTATACATCTGGGGGTTGAGTACTGATCGGAAGATAAGGAATCTGTGACCAATAGACTAATTTGACCCCAAAACAATTTCCCTTCAATATTTCCCTAATACTGTATATCATTTTTGTCCTAAAATTTGTTTATTAATTGCTGCTGTGATAAAATTTTAGCCTTGCGGATTTACTATTTTTTAAACCAGTCTCTTATCAAATGGATGGCAGAAAATTGCATTCCTTTGATTTTAATCATTAAGAATAGGCCTAGGCCCTGGCCTAGCTATTTTCAAAAGCCAGTCGCCTGAAAATGTCAGTATCTCCAAAATATATTCTGCAACCAGTGAATCAAAAGTGGATCAGCCTGGCTATTGACCTGGATGTGTCCAGCTCCATAACCAAACAAAAGTGGATCAACATTGCTATTGACCTGGATGTGTCCAGCTCCATAACCAAACAAAAAGGGATCAACTTGGCTCTTGACCTGGATGCGTCCAGCTTCATAACCAAACAAAAATGGATCAACCTGGCTATTGACCTAGATGTGTCCAGCCCAATAACCAGACAAAAGAGGATGGACCTGGCTATTGACCTGGATGCCTCCAGCTCCATATTTCCATAACCAAACAAAAGTAGATCAACCTGGCTATTGACCTGGATGTGTTCAGCTCCATAACCAAAAAATAACCAACATAGATTCACCCTGATGAGAGGGTTGCACATGTATGCAATGTACAGTAGTGGAGGAGTGTTAAAGAAGATTGTGAAATTTATAAGAAACTGAAAAAAAATCTCCAAAATTACAATACCACCTTACATGACATCCCCTTTGTATTTGATCAGCAAATGTTCCGGTAGGCCTGGGCCTTATTGGAGTGCGACAAGTATAGGGTGCTTGTTCTAAATTTGGAGTTACATCCAAGTCAATTGGACAAAATTTCGAACAACAGAGCCTGATATCCAGGTCATTAGGGGTCCCACCAAAGAACCTCATTTCACAAAAATGTGTAACCTCAGCTAAACTATGAGTGTGGCAAGGTGACAAGCCCTATAAAAGAATAGGCCAAAGCAATTTGGCAGAGGCACAGAATGTTTGAACAAATTCAGACATTATGCTCAAATCTTTTTCTGAAAGAAAATTTGCCGTGCAGAAGTTTAAAAAAGGCAAAAAAAGTTGCCAATTTTGTACTTCAAAATGAAAGAGCCTACCACATTAATATCTACGAGGCCCTTTCTCTGACATCATGGATTCACTTTGGTTATTTGATGTCTGCTGCGCAAGTCAAGCCGTTGGATTTCAAAAACCACAGGAATCCATTTGTAGGTTCCATCATTTTTCACCATAAGAACCCCAGGGAACCCACTTTTGAGTTCTGTTAAAAAATGCATGGGTGGTAACTGATTGGTGGTAACCAGTTTTTGGGTTCAGTGATTTCGTCACCACGGGACCACCACACTATGGGGAACGATCACTCCCGTGAAATCCTATGGCCTGCAAGTGTAGATTCATTGATTGGAAATCATTCGCTGTTATGGTGAGTGGAAAGGGTACATGTATGCACCTTTACCGCGATAGTCAATTATTGATATGTACTTTACAGCTTGGAGTAAGTTACTCCAAGCTTTAGGTACACAATGTGCCAAAAATAGAAAATGAAGTAAGGTGACATCCTCTCCCTGGCTGCAAGTTGCATTTGCCAAGCTAATACAAAGTTCTGAGTTATAGCTGTTCAAACAACCCTTCAAAATCCTGAAATAGTTTTGACAAATGAACAAACGAACGAACGAAAGAACAAAAGAAAGAATGAACGAACGAAACAATTTATTTCCAGCAAAGTATCCGATATAAACAGTACAAACCATAAAGGTATAGTAAATGCCAGAAAAGGAGAAAACAGAAGTTTCATACTTATAAAATGTTTCCCCTTTAACACAGAAAAAAGAAAAAAAAAGGAGTGAAATAATAACACTTACATTCAGTTACTGTACACAAGGCTGCAATTTAATGATAAAAGAGTACTACAGAATAGGCATTATGCATCGAACTAAATTATACTAACATTTCCTGATAAATAAACAGTATTTTAAGAAAACAATAATTTTTGCTTGTACATACTTTTAAAGCTATTCAAAGTCTCTTAATTTTTTGTCTGTCATCAAATGGGTTCCAAACCAAAGTTTGATATACAAAGTTGCTTTTTTCTTGTTCTTACATAGCCTAGTTTGTTTGAAGTTTTCATATGCTTTAGAACTATTCTTTTAAATGCAAGTAAAAAAGTACATTAAGCTGTGCAGGCTAAGCAAAAAAGATCCCTATGTTGGGAATTTCGGTTGTGCCCTAGGCTATATCCTCAGTTTACTGTTGTTAATATAGGCCTAGCAATACACGTGAAAACGCAAACGTTAGGCTTATTCAATTCCATTGTCGCGGCGGAATGGCAAATTAACTTATCAGCCACATTTACTTACTTCAATGGTCCTTAGTTCTCCTTCCATATAAAGACAGTGAGCGGACGTTAAAAATGAAAGCATGATCCACAAGTAACAACATTTTTCTGCCATTTTCTGAGCAATCCTTGACGGTTTGCTCATCGATTTTTTCGTCCAGCACTGGCCAGATAGCCACCCTCCGCCGCGCCAGAGACGTACTCCAATGCAGAGCATGCAGAGCGCTAGCTGAGATGATATGATTGGGCTTCGCTCCGCGCAGTACAGTGTACACGTACGTACTGACATGAAGGAGATGTAAGGCGGTATTGCCGTTGTACATTAAGTGTAAACTGCATGCTGCTGCACAGTAGTGCAGTACACCTTGAAGTCATGACAAGAGGCCATTTGTTCAGTGATATGACGTGCATGAAGAAGTTTATAGAAGAGCCCTACGCAGCTGTGCTTTGTTATTGTAATTAGTACCCACCGTCTTTTCATTCTGGTACATTTCATATGTGCATGTCAACTAAAAAGACATCTTTTTACGCAGGTATACCTAGCATTCATGACGTAAATATGCATATGCATAAAAGAGAAAGTTCGTTTCTCTTATCAACGTGTACCGCTGCCTAGCAACGTACAACAAAGTTTTTAATGCGGAATTCACTGATGCCTAATACACACAATAGAGGCTTTGCAATTGCGTCATGGAACCGCCATGCTGGAGGACATTCATGCCAAATACACGTGGCTTTGTGCCGAACGCACTGCACAGTGTGCACTGTGATATGCACGGTGTGTACAAATTCAACGAGCAAGCGCGTCCCGTATGGTTTACTACGTAGTTACATGTACTCCAACATGGCCGCTGGAGAGTATTATGACGTCATGTGAAAAGCCTCTATAGGGGCTGAAGGGCAACTTCGATTTTTGGAGGATTTTTGCTGAAGGCTTTGTAGCGAGAAGCGTACTGCATTGTAAATGGAGGTGGTACAAGACAATTCTAAGGGTATTTTAGAATATGACATGACATTGGTGAATAAAAGAGGTCACTTGTAATTATTCTAGGCATGACTGTAGGCTAATTTAAATCCAGAGATAAAATGCTGTTTATAAAAGTGCTTGCCTCAAGGGAGAAAGCAGGTGCCCATAATCTTTTCTCAAAAACATCTTGCTAGTCTACTTAGGCTCACTAATTAGTGGGCTACATGAGCTGTCATAATATTTCCACATAAAAACACATACTTTAACTCATCTCTTTGAAGTATTGTGTTACTTTCTGTGTTTTGGTGATTACTTTGTAAGCAAGGTTAGCAAGATTAACCTCTAATTTAATGAATCAATTGTAAATATTTGTAAAAATTGTTTTACTCTTCTATATTTGCTTTCCAATTTTGTTTGTGAGTGTTAATTGTTCTCAATGGAAATAAAGTTCTTTCCTTCCCCCCCCCCCCCCCAAAAAAAAAAAAAACATACTTAATATAACATTGAAGGCCTAATTTTTTATTCAAATTGGCCCACTGGATTTTCAACCTTTTAAGTTTGTGTATTGCATTTTTATTTCAATACTGTTAAAAATCATTTACTCAATAGCAAATTGAATCAAGTATGAAACCAATTAGGTTCATGCCTGTTGTCATGCAAGGAGTGAAAAGGTGGGGGGTGGGTGTCCCCTAGAAGTTATAGAGTTGCCACTTTCATATCCCCCTCCTCCAGGAAAAGTATGTATGTTCAGGAAATATAGTTGGTTAACATACTGAAGCTCAAAGAAAGTTCTCAATATTATATCTCACTGACAGGGTTGCCACCAGACCATTTTGAGACCCAGTAATTTGTGACCACCATCCTGAGAGAGCCAGTCTAAGGGGAGTCAGTGTTCCACCTCCCCTTTAAAAAATTTTTGCAGGTTGGAGAGTGCTTACAAACAACTAGGAATTGTCACTCAATTGAAAAGAAATCTTAGAATTTTATTCAGATAGGGTAAAAAATTTGTGCCAGGTGGTGATGCTGATATTGGTGGCAAGTACCCGGTGGAGTTTTTCAGAGCTGGGTAGCAGCGCCTGGCATGGTGACAACCCCGCTCACTGACCACCCCCACCCCTCCATAAGAAAAAAAGTAACAAAGGAGTTGTCTACATCAGTGTCTTAGATAAACCTGTTATAGATTACTGCAGTATTTTTTTAATTGTAGCCCAATCAGTCATGTTTTCAGATATTCCCTTGTTCAAGAGCTTCCACCCATCACCCACACCACATACTTATGCCAAAAATGCAAATTGCAAGGCATCTGCACCCCATGTCAAGGATGACACATTCTTACAATGATCATTGGGCCACTTGAGTAAATTTACCCGAAGACCCCCACCCCTCTCTCTTGAATGAAGGTTTCAGTTTAAGGTCTGATCAAGTTTTGATATGCTAATGGGATACTTATTCTCAGCATTTTGGTGAAATTTATAGTGAATCCAATATGTGGTTCTCCTGATATGGGCAGGTAAAAATGTCCCATTTTCAACAATAAGTGATCTTGAAGCAAGCATATATGGTATCATATCCTCATACAAAAGGACAGACTTTTGTTTTTCTTTAAATGTTACAAACAACTTTGTCCTCAAAAATCGTACTTCTATCAGAATGTAACTACATTAGTGGCATGAGAACTTAAAAAGGCTGCATTCCCAACAAGCAAATCCACCGACCTATTAACTTCAAGGTCATCACAACAGTCTTAAAAAGCAAAGGGAGACAAAAAGCATTCCTTGTCAAGGTGAGAGAGTGACATGACTTCTGCTGCCCTCAAACTCATTTTGGAAAACAAATCTAATGACACCATTTACTGATATCTTGAGAAATACCACTGTGAATGGAAGTTTCATCTAACTATGTAGATTTGGTTCCACTTTCACACATTCACTAGACTTGTCCAAGTCTCTTGTGAGTGTTTGTAGGGAACTGACAACTTTCTTTACAAAATCCCCTACTTCAGCATAGTACAGCATATTGTATTTTCCTTTGGTCTAATACCCTCTCTATCGGTCTATTCATTGTATTGCTTCTCAACGAGAGAAGCGATACAATAAACAGACTGATAGAAGGCGTATTAGAAAGAGGCAAATACAGTATGCTGTACTGTGCTGAAGTACTGGATTTTGTAGAGGTAGTGGTTGTAGGCTCCCAGGCAACACTCACAAGAGACTTGGCCAAGTCTACACATTCACGTATGAAGCCTTAATTTTTGCTAAACCAGATAATCATCATCCCAGAGTTCCAATTCTCCCGACCTACCCCCAACCTACCTTCTCCACAACTACCTAAAACTCATCCTCATCCAGACACAATCACATTTATTTTTGTTTCAGCGCATTCAGTAATGAGTAAACATGGCTCTTATGTGTCACTGAAACAGTCTCAGTGCATGCTGTGTTAAAGTGAGCTACTCTGCATTTTTGAATTTGATGTCACTCAAAATTTGACCAATTGAGAATTTTATAGACTACTTGTAAAATTGTAGTGTGGGGTGAAAAAGTGACTGCCTTTAATGGCATGTCTTTCCATAATAATGAGAACTACAGTAGAGACAGAGATAGAGTGGGGGGTGCATACCTGTCCCCTTCCCCTTGACAAATTCTTGCATCAATTACTCTTCCATCTTAAAGGCAGAAACTTCAAACCTTATGAAAGGTAAATAATTGACATGGACAAAGCAAATCTTCAGTCTTTTGCATAAGGTTTGTATTTGAAAACAACAACGTTTTTATTTTTAAAACTAACAGTAAAATAATACCTGAACCAACCACGTGTATGAAACACCTTCCAGGAAAAGCCTCCAGTAGAGCAACTTAGCATCACACAAATAATTAATTATGCATCTCTATTAAAGTGAATCAATGCTTTATATTAACACACCTAAGTAGGTATATTTTGAAATTAATAGGTGCCTTCCATTTCAATTTACCCAAACTGTGCATATCAATCCAGAAATCAATTTATAATATTCCAAAGAGGGTGAGAGACTTTGCTGTCCTCAGACCTAAGACTGCTATATCTGGTTTGGGAGATATCCAGTTTGAATGATGTTACCTTCAGTTCATCAGGGAGAGGGCAAGAAAGGGATGATAATCCAGTTTCATGCACAAATTGTTGTATTTCTGTTTCCCTGAAATTCATTCAATCTGAAATATTATGAAATAATATTTCACATTTGCCAAAATTTGAGAATGAAAAAATAGTATTTGAATATTTGATGATACATGACAATTGGAATTAATAGTGGTAATGTATTGAATTAATGCCATGCATTAAGTTCCGTGAAGTGTGGGTCACACTACAGCAATTCCACATCAGATAACAATCCAATTTTTGTGAGATTTAGTTAAAACAAAAACTCTTCCATCTCTGGTTAAAAAGAGAAAGATATTTGTCAGCCTGTGTAAAATTAAGATTTGTATCATAAAGCAGGAAATGAAAGAAAGACTAATTATTTGGTAACAACAGACGAACACAGCCATACGAATCACACAGATTGGTTTGGTATCCGAACAATTTCCGGCAATATTAACTACATATCGATAGCAGAACATTTTATCAGAGGAAAATTAGGATCGATTTTTTATTCAGCATTACCGTTCCCAGAACAAAGTCTGAATAAAAAAGTGTTGGTCCAATTTAGGAACATTCGCATGGGATTTAAGATTGGAAATCAATATAGTGTGACCGGCTCTTGAAGCTACATTTGCAACAATGCTACAGACTTACATGCAAGTCATCTAGTCACAGAGATGAACTGAAAGTTAAAATACATTGCCAGAGTGTAAAATTTCTTTTTTATTACAACATTGCAATATTAGCAATGGAATGGCTAAACTTTTGAAAGAATTCTTCCTTTTGGAGGACACCAACATCACTCCACATTGAGGAAGGAACCTCAGTTCAAAGCCATGAAAAGGCATCAAAAAGTATTGGGGTAAAAGGCTTTTCTATCACATTTCAAATGTCTCTGCAAAACCAAGTGGCAGCAAAATATTACCCATTCTTGACAAATTTACTCTATTTCAGAGGAAACGATTACACCTTACAAGTGAAATTTTTAGAAAAAGAGAACTTATTTACGCCACCCAAAGGTCCTGGTAAGTGACAAATTAATGAGTATTTTCAAAGCAATAACTTAAGAAAAAAATTCAACTGCTGGGTAAAACTCTTCCCTCTCTTACAGCAATGTAACTTAGTTCTTTTCTTGAATGATAGTGAATACAAAATTCGATTCAACACACGCTAGCATTACCTCATAAATTTGAAGCATCAAAGCATGGAAGGCTATGACAAAAAGCCATCGTGTGTTTTCCTTCTAATTCTTCTAACAACAGAAATTCTGTTTGGGGGCCCCTATATTTCAAACAAACAAAAAAAATTTTGGTAATTTTTCTCTGGTCCTCAAGGAAACAACAAAAAATTTCATTTCGATAGGAAATGCTTAAAGAATCTTGACTAAGAAGACAGACTATTTTGAAAAACCAGTCCTCAAAAATGACTCATAATGGGTCTCAAGACACCTTTAAAGTTGACCCTTTACTTAGTAAAGTATTGTGCTATTAAGCTATCAAACATGAACCAAGTTCAACTCTAAGCTAAGTCCAAGGCTGGCTCGCATGAGAAATAGACTGACCGCAAATGGTTCTTCCAACTTCAAATCACATTTCTGAGGTTCTAATCAGTCTTCAGTATAGATATTTTACTAACTGAATAGAAGAGAATGCTTTCAACAGTCATTATGGACACTAGGCCATTGACTTGTCTGAAAAAATTAATTTAATTGACACAGGAATCATTGCTCTTAACTGTTCTCGTTCTTTTCAATCATTCACTCAACTCAGTTGTTCCATTTGGAATAAATGTTACAAACGCCAATCTATACAAAGTGTAAGAATTCAGTCACATGCTTGTGGTTCAACTATTTCAACTATTTACCCCCAATCCCCAAAGTTTGTCATTTTTTTCTATGCTTCTCCAGTTTCATCTGCAGTTTCCTCTGTTGGTTCTGGGGGCGGAGCTTCTTCCTCCCCACCCCCACCCCCTTCAGCAGGAGGTTCTTCTGTTGCTGCTGTTTCTTGTGTCTCCTCCCCTTCTGTTGGTGCAGCCCCTTCTGTTGCTGCGGTGCCTTCCTCTTGTGGTGCTGTATCACCTTCCCCTTCAGCTGGTTGCTGATCCCCTTCTGTTGTGTTCTCTCCTACAAGAACAAAATTCAAAAAAAAAAATCATCAAACAAGTGTTGTTTCTTTTACACCAGTGAGGTAGTTAACTGTAACACTCACTTTGCTATGCAAAAATCTACTGCATATAAACAAATTTTACCATTGAAATACAGTAGCTTAATAGAGATTATGCATGTGACGTCAGCGTGTTTCACTGGATGGAAAAGATCAAAGTCAGTCATTGTGTTACCGAATTGGGCGCACAAGAGCACCTTAGTAACAACTGTTGCAAAATGGATGCCTGGATGGTAAAACGGAAAGGTGTGCAACACAGGGGTGTATAAGGGGCACAAGTTCTCTATATTAATATGCCATTTCAAAAATTAATGCACACAGTAACATTTACTGAGAACAAATTTAACTAGCAAAGGCACAAAATCTCCAATCCAGTAATTTTCTGTCTCTTACAATCAGTCTTTTCCAATATGTTACAAACTTGTCATAATTATTTTCATCCGAATCATTTTAGTCCACTCTAATGCTTTTGCAAAATGTTTTACTTTACATAACCTTCCACAGTACATGCATTTCTTACAATAGGCCACCATTTGCATGGTATTCTGTATATTGCATTGAAGTAGAGAAAACAATCGTGAGCCCTGAAATCGAAAAAAGGGCTGTGAATAGAGGGATATACAATGGTAATTAAGGGTGTAGTAAGGAACAGCCTATCAATTATGTCTGATAATTCCTCCTCTCAATATAGTAATTATCTGAGTGAAGAATACAAAGCTCCCTTCAAAGTAATTTACATACATCAAAGAACTAAATAGACAACAAATCTTATTCATAGTTGCAAAAGGCTGACAATTACCAACAGTTGAATTTTTTTCTGTATTAGAAAACACACTGTAACAAAAAGAGATAAATTGCCCAGGTATTCAGTTGGCAAATCTAATGATGATCTCTTACTTTTAAAGTTGCTTACTTGACTAAAAAGGCACAATCGAGTTTCTGAGCAATAGACCTTCTTCAAAATAACAGTAACAATTACAAAGATTGTGGGACAACACTTAGGCATGTGTCGTTTTTGGTCACGGTAAAATGACATGGATAAAAACAACCAAAAATACAGGGTGGTGCATATAAATGTGCCCTGCGACAAACGTGAAATGTCGCCCTCTAAATCAACCAGAAGGCAGTATGTTTTTTGGATGCTGCTTTATTGTAAACAGGAAAATGGCGGCCTCCATGTCAGAGCAAACCCTGTCAAATTTGATCAGATTTTCATTATTCTATCACAATTTTACCAATTTTTGATGATGTAGGTTGTTTTTCCACGACAATTTAAAGGGACTGGAGATAAACAAACCCGATGAAAGGGACAAAATGACTTGGAACGGAAATATGCTATACAGCTACACAGTGAAGGCTGTAGCCTAAGTATACAAACATTTTACACTGGTTCTCCCATCAACTATTTTCCTAGCAGCAATTACAAAAGATAGAATTGTGGAACATATAGGGTGGTGCATTTAACTGTGCCCAAGCAATAACAATATGTATGTTAATAACTAAATCCATACCCTTCAGGCCCATTAAAACACATTAAATTGGTACCTCTGTCCAAATTGTGGACACAAGCTCAACAGAGAAAAACAAGTGCTTAGCTCGCAATGAATTTAAATAAAAAGGACAACACCAAGTCTCGAAGTCTCTATAAATCAAGCTTCCTCAATTACATTCATGACATTCATCTTTTTTGCTGGTTCATTGCGTCACTGTTTCTTGGTCTGGGGGAGGAATACAAGGAGAGGGGTGACTATCTCTCCTTTTGAAAATTTTCGTCATTCCTCATGGCCTCTGATGCAAAATGGTGCTCAGTTTTGTTGCATTTTGAACACACATTTCTCCATCACCAAATTTGTTTCCTTTTGGTAAATCATCTTGGTTACAGCAACTTTTGGAAATCATGAAGGGGAATTTTTTTATCAGATTCAAAAAATCACTGGAGGAAACATTTTCCTCTTATATAGGCTAGTGGCTTTATGTGGCATCTTAGATCTAGCAATTTTGGAAAAATACAGTTATGGTGAGTTGACAGAGCACATGGATTGTAACCGAATAGAGTGGAGGAACACTTGAGTGTTTGGTAAAAAATTGAGGAAATTATTACTTTTTGTGGGAGCAAATAATTTTTGTTTGACCAGTCTATGTTGTTTAATTTTTTTTATTTTCATATTGTATACTTTGCAAGCCACTCAAAAGAATGTTGCACTCCACAAGCTCATTGAGGAATCCTGCTCTATATTCTGCTACCGAGTTAGTGTAAATTGTTTGAGAGAAGGGGGTATATGACAGGGAAGGGGAAGGTCAAAAGAAGAAGCAGCCAAGGTTCTAAGGGAAGCAGTTTGATTATAGACACATAACCCCGCATGTGTTTTAATTTTTCAGTGGAAAAGGGGGTGGGTGAGGTTGAAGAAGATGGGGTAACACTGAAAAAAGGGTCTGGTGAAAGACAACAGAAACAATTTGCAACTTTTATCACTTTGACAAGTTTGTTAAGAAATGTAAGCAAAGCCAAGTCATGAAACACATAAACAAATGATTCTGTGTCCCCTTGCCGAAATGTAAAAAAAGCACTACCATCTATATTTTATGCCCCTGTAAAGAAACCTGGTATTGCATTAAACCTCTCACCTGGTGCTGCATCCCCAGCCCCCTCTCCTTCTGCTGTGGGTTGCTCTGCTCCATCTTCTTCTTCCTTAGCTGCCCCTTCCTCATCACCAGCAGCCCCTTCCTCTCCTGTATTATCTGCATTTTCTCCTTCAGCATCCTCTGCCTCTTTGGCAAGTTCCTCTGCTGGGTTGTAAAGGCTGATAGCTTGGATTTCTCCAGCTCTCCATTTTGGTACAGTCACAGTCTGGGCCTCCTCTTCTTCAGCGTCCCCTCCCTGTGCCTGTTAAGGTGTATAACCAATCATTTTTTCCTTGTTTTTCTAAGTGGTATTCAGGGTGCTGGCCAGTCTAATTGTCCGAATTGGTAAATGAGTCTCACCCTACACTCCCAAGCCTAACATCATATCCTTTTCTTAATGCACATTTTGAGCAAGAAACGAGGCAATTCTGAATAACTTTTGCATCAATCAGCAAAGGTCAGAGCCAGTTAGGCAAGTCTAGCACCAACAGTGTTTTCTGTAGACATGGGTGGTAACAACACTGTTGGTATGCTTTCATTCACTTATTCATATCTCACATCTTTATCTTAACATATTAGATATGCGGAATGATCAAAATCAACCAATGATAAGGCCAGCTTGGCTTCAGCTTCTTTGCATACGATATTACAATAAAATTCAGTAAACTGTGATCCAAGACGGCTGAAATGTGTGAGATTTTCAAGTGCAGTCTATAGTTTTCCATCTGAACTGGCTTTTCAAATGTGACCAAATTTTAAATTTTTGACATACTTAGTGATGTTGTATAAATTCATAAGACATACATTTCTCAATGACCACCCTGAAAGAGGTTGTTCTCAACATCTGAAAAACCTATTTAGTATAATCTCTTTTTTGTCACATAGTACAGAATAGAGCAAATGACAAAAAGAGCAGAGGACTGTTGTACCAAATGCAAATTGAAGCCCAAAATATCACTGGAGTGAAAATTGTGGTTTTAAAAGAATCTTACCTGTTCAACTGGAACATACTGGCCATGCTGTTCACAACCAATATCGAATACATACTTTCCTTTCCCTTGCGGCTGTAAAGAGAATAGAACAAGGTGATGACAGCCTGAATATTACAACAAGAGAGTTTAATCATTCCAGTGCAAGATCAGTTGTACTGTTTGGGTCTATTCAGATATTTATTTTGATATAGTGCAATAGGAGGCCAAACAGTTATACAATAGCTAGTCACAAAAGCTAACTGAGCTTCACAAATTTTGGTAGGGAGATAAATAAGGATACCATGTTAACATGTGTACATTTTCTTATAAATTGGGAAAGATCATATGGGGATAAAAGAATTAATTGAGAGAAAAATTCTCCTGCATCATATCCCTTATATTCTTCCATGTTAAGTACTACAGGTAGAATTTCCCAGTGTCTATAATTAAATGGTTTCACAATACACATGGGTGGAGTGAGAATGGTGAGAGCCAATGCTATTCCTTTAAAATGAGGGAGGAATGTATGGTGTAAAAATGTGTACACCACAAGAAAAATGGAGGAATTCCTAAATATTATATACCTACAAAACAAAACAGCACTTCCTGACATCTGACACATTCTTTTTTAATGATAGCTGATGTCACATTGGTCAGAAGGAGGGATAATTTGCATTAAGTGAGATTTGATGGGAAAAATTTTCTGGTACCCCCTCAGACCTCTGCCCATGTCAGTCAGGAAAATTCACCATCTGACCCCCACCACCTTATATTTTTAGCTTTAATACCCCACTCAACAGGCACATGCGTGTTTTGTATGACAAGTATGCAAGTCACAGTGGTACATAATGTCCCATGTAAATATCATCATTACTCATTATAATACAGGCAAACAACTCTTCTCTTTTGCTGCAAATTTTTCCCATTTCACTTTCAAGGACTAATTGTATGACTTAACATTGTAATGTTTTGAGAGGGAAGCTAAGATGACAGAATCTAGAAATTGAACATTCTCAATTGTATTCTTTTCATGTACTTAATTGAAATTTGCTATGTGATTTGTATCTAGACATTATGTACTGCACCATTAATTGTACTTTTAAAGATTTAACATTCCTAACTTTAATAAGAAAACAGCATTAGTACTGAAATAAGCTCCATCATCACGAAAACTTCTACACAGTTACATGGAAATGATACGGTGCCTTCACTTCAACAATCACAAACTTTAACTGCCAGCAGAAATGGATAAACTACATAGGAACAAAAATGGGATACATTCCCCTCACAAGTAAAAGTACATGAGCCTCAGTTTTTGTTGATGAAAAAGGGACTTTGTTTAACCTTGAACCAAGAGAGCAAATCGCTTTTTTTATGAGTGGAAAAGAACATTACACGGTGAATATCCTGTATTTTCTTTCCCAAAGTTAAGAATGTTTAATTGTTGATATCCCATTCTTTCCCAAATCCAAAATGTCGAACAATCAGTATCCCATTCTTTCCAAAAGCTTAAAACTATTAAATGCTGGTATTGTCTTTTCCCCAAAGTTTTATTTACTCAGAATAGCATGATGTCTACAACACTTTGAAACAAATGGATAAAATGGATGTCTCAAACTTTTGTAAAACAATTTAGCTGGACTGTTACCATAAGACAAACTGTAGTAACCAATGGTTGGAAGGAGTTTTCAAGCAATAGATCACATTACTAAATATTCCGAAAGTGCTAGCATAAAACAAGTATTAACTGCAATTAGGAAATTGCTTTATCTTCCCCTGGAGTTTGGAACAGATTTCCTGTTTACTCCAACTTACTTCCTGTGCCACTTACTTAGAATGCATGGGACAGACAGCCCACTGTTCAAGTTTCCTGCGCATAAATACAACATTATGTGAAATAGCCCTTGCTCAAATAGCCTACCACTTAACAGTCTAAAACCCGACCTTTGGGCAGTTAAGTCGGGTTTTTCTTGATATTAGCACCCACAGTTTATGGCAATCACAAGACCTACTCGGTTTTATCACAGTTTTATTGATGTTAGGGATGGAGATGCTTCAAACTGTAAGTGAGAACATCAAGCAGAAACCGGACGTACCCATCCAAAGGTCCTATTTTGAACTGCTTAGTGGGAATGGATTACAGTAAGGGCTTTTTCACGTAATGAAACAACAATTTGTATGAGATGTCAATTTATTGATGACTGTTTTCACAACTATTCAGGAACATTAATCTGGTTTGCAGATTGTGGTGGGGAGGGGATACTTGTCCTGGACCTGACTGGTCTGTAAGTAATTCATCTGTACAAAAGTGAGAGCACGCACATACACACACAAACAAACATGAACACACATGCACAAGTTGACATGTTGACAGGCACACACTCAAACTGATGTTCTCTAAAAGCCCTAAAGTCATCTGTATACCACAATGTTACTTTTGTTTATTCTGTCTGAATTACTGGGGCAAAATTACACGTTTTCCCCCAATGAATTCATCATTGGCAATTATTTCCCCATCTGCCTCTCCCCAGAATAGAGGCCCCAGGAAGAGTTGCCTATTTGCCATATTCTTTTCTACCAATGAATTCAAAAAACCTAATTATTGTCTAATCACCCGTCCAAGAATTTGTTTATCAAAGAAATAATGTGATGTCGCATTGAGAGAAAAAGGGTGGTCTTCATACCTGTAACACTGTCTTAATTTTACCTTATGTTCAGTTTTATAATTAATCCTTTTGCGGAAAAGGAATTTCAAAATTCAAGAATGTTTCTTTCAACATTTCTCTACATCAACCCAACCCCCATCACTCACAACTAGGTAATGATGACTTACCATATCTCCTATCCATCCTCCCTGATATCTGTGGTTGGCATGGATGAGTTCACCTGCCCCATCTCTCTTGCCCCCAACCCATGAACCTACATATTTGGATCCTGTATCCTTGTATGTGTACACCCCTTGGCCATGCCTCTGGTGGGATTGCCACTCTCCTTCATATATATCACCATTGGGGTATGTGTACACCCCATAGCCATGTCTTTGGTCATCCACCCAGTTTCCTGTCAAAAAACACAAACAAAAAAATGAATTATTGAATTTCACAAAACACTCCTATTTATACATTGGAATCATATTCATTCAGTCAATCATTTGGCAATCCTTGGCCTCCTTTGTAATAACTTTTCATATCCCCCCCCCCCCTCATTGCATAAGTGTTCTTCATACAGAAGATACATCCCAACCCCACCCCTTTGACAATTTTTTCTCCATACACAAAACTTTTCTTTCAGTCAATATTTATAATGTACCAGACTACAAGTTTGCTTGCTTTCGTTTTGTTGTCTAGTAGAATGCTTCCATACATTTTAATTATTAAATGAGGCTTAACAAAAGGTCTTGACAAAAAATACTGAAAGCCCTATAAAACAGTTGTAACCGTTGCGACATTTGTGAGGGTACCTTCAAATACATGCAAATGTTGGCATTATTATAGAGCTTTTTCATCTATGATCTACTGTTTCCGACTGCTGTTTGCTGATGCATGCTTGTGTGTTGAGTGCCGACTGCATTACTTCTTGACCGCAAAACAAAGAGAGCAGAAAACAATGGCATTGGTATACAGCTGAACTGAGCATTGATAAAAACCCTTCTTCACTTTTGGCACAAGATACCTGTCACAATTTTCCTTCTCTTCTTAAAGGGGCTTATTGAGTTGATATTGATAACTTAATGAGAGTATTTAAGGGTAATTACTAACATATTACAATGCTTATAGTTACAGACTCAGTAGAATAATGAGTCAAGTTTGATACAATAGTTATGGAAAAAGTTGAAATTTTAAATTTTGTGACATCCTTACTTGTACACATTTTGTTCATGATTTCAAAAAGTGTCTAGGCACAAATCAGCTGTTAATACTCACTCATAAAAGAATCATAATTAAAAGTATAGGATATTGGAATTGTCGAAGTTAGACCATTTGTCAATGGCAAGCCTTGAATTTCGAGGCAGGCATTGCGAGTGCGATTGCACACAATCAATTGCCTCAAATCACTGTGAGGTGGGGTTGGGCAGTAACGTGAAATATTGGTACCAGTACCACAAAGCACACAGAACCAGTATTGTGGTCAGTAGCAGTTCTCAACTCACGGGTAGGAAAGTCAAGCAGGAAGGAGCCTACACTGTGCATGGCACCTGTGTAATCCTGTGCATTAATGCGACTGGGTGTATGAGAGTACGATAATATCATTTCAGTTTCTACCAGAGTATTGATTATTGCAAAATATATAAATCATCCACACATCCTAACACAGTTATTTTCTTTGAAATTGTAAGATTTTAAAATGAGTATCAGTAATTTTTCATGAACCAGTAATGTTTTGAAGAACCAGTATTAGTAGCACACAAAATATCTTCAGTATTTTAAATAACCTGTACCACTTGTACCGGTATTCACATCAATACGGGTATACCACCCAACCCTACTGCGAGAAGTGTGATTTTTTGCACAACTAGAAGGAGATTTGAAGTACAAATAAATCTATGAAAGTTTAATAAAACATCACACCGACCACAATTTTTGAGGAGTGTGATTTGTAACATGCCTGGAAAATCTAAAACACAAGGACTTCAATGGCATGTGAAGAAACTTTTGTTAAAATTCCATGAACCAACTTAATGAGCCCCTTAAATTAAACCTTTTATGATGGCACAAAACTTTAACTTGGACAATGCAATCTGACAACAGAAACTGCCTCCTAAATTAAACCCCTTTCCCCCATGACTGGCTTTGAAGTCAGTCCTTGAGGACAGAACATCCAGGCATATCAAGCCTTGCATTATCATGCTTATAGCATTAATAAACTTTGAATAATGCGACATAACTCCTACACAATTTACTTCTGATCGGGGTTAAGTACAATGTGATCTAATGGTTAGTAAATTTATGCAAAATTTGATTAACTGTTTTTCATTGCCAATGAAGTGAAGTCAATAGATGGTTTTTACATCAAAATTGAAGATCACTTGTTCAGAACCAAAACTGGGTAATTAAACCCTAACTACTTCTTCAACAGAAGCACAAGAAAGAAATAAGCAAGCTTGCTTCACAGGGTAAGATTTCTTGCAGTCTAATTTCAAGAGGCTTTCAAGTAAGTCTTGTTCATTTCTCTTGCACAGAAGGACACAACATTTTCCACATATACAAATAGGCCTTTCAAAATTACAAAGTGAAAATTGTATCTAATGGGACCTCAGACTAAATTCCAAAACACAATAAACAGATTGTCACTAGTTAAATTCTTTTTTCATTTTTTGTACAAGCCTGTCTATCCCTTAACTTTAGCTGAGGTTTATCAGTTCTTTCTAACCAATTGCTTTAAGTCCTGTCAGTCACAGCCAAAATTGTGATGTTAAAGGGCCAATCCTTTGACCCCAACTGGACTTCTTGTATGGGGTAACAGAAACTCTCAATTGGCTCAGCGTTTTTGATTGACTACTAATTCAAACAATGCAAAGTACCAAAGCTTATAATACTCAGCATGAACTGTGTTGAGAGTGTTTCCATAATAAGCATTGAGCTTTTCTATGATGCTCACCCTTAAGCAATAAACTGAGATTGTGTCTGGATGATGATGAATTTCATACAATTGTGGGAGGGGCATAAGTACTGTAAGAAGGTTAGGAGAATTGGAACTGTTTGGGGTGAGAGAATTGGGCCTTTGATGCAATGGAATGTAAATTGTGATGGATGTGTAGTAAAAAAGGATCTGATAGATTCAAGGTTGATTCAACACTTTTTAATCAATAGGAAATGTTCAATAGAAATGCATCTTGGGAATTGGTTTAAGGTGGAGTTGTGCCTAAGCCTCTGCCGCAGTTGTCCCCTTATGCACCATTTCTTTGCATGAGCACACAGACAAAACGGTTGTCATTTGACCTTAAGACACAGTCGAAAGTGCCCAATTCCCAAGCTTGTTTAATGGTTGGACAAATCTCATCACAACACATTCTTTGCTCTGACAATACATTCTTTTTTCCTCTCTCTCTTCTCCTTCTCTTTTCCTCCAGGCTCATTTTCAGCTATTTCTCCTCATCTTCCTGGTGGATGTTTTCATGTACAACTTTCCCCTTGCTACATCTCATTTGCATTATTCTGGCACACTACTCACTGCTCAGAGAAGTTCTGACATCGCGCCCCCTATTCCGCCATCTTGGAATACATGCTTGTCCCCATTCTATTCCATGTCAAAGTTTTCATTGGAATGACAGGAAACCAACTTGAATTCTTATTTCCTTTACTATTTAAAAAGTTCTATCCCAACATTTTACACTCACCTTCATATTTTGATCCATCAGGATAAATAAATGTACCAGTGCCGTGCTTCTTATTATGTTTGTAGTCTCCTATGTATCTGGCACCATTTTTAAATTTGTAGACACCCTGTTGAAAAGGAACACAGAAATTTTGTAACATAAAGAGTACTTTGTTTGCACAATTAAAAGGGGTGCATTAATTTTGGACAAGGTTGAGAACAATGACCCCCTCCAGGTTCCTATCAAGTAATATTATATATATTATAATATTATATGGTATTATAATATTATATTAATGACCTGCCCGATAATATCTCTTCTGAAGTAAGACTTTTTGCTGACGACTGTGTAATTTATAGACAGATAAAGAATAATCTTGACCAGGTTCAACTCCAAAATGATCTAAACACCCTCTCTGAGTGGCAAAATAAATGGCAAATGCAATTTAATACCAAGAAGTGCTTTTCTGTGAGGATTACTCACTCAAGGAATCCCAAGTTTTTTAATTATACTCTAGATAACGATACCCTGGAGTCTGCCGATTGCCACACTTATTTGGGAGTTGACATCTCTAATACCCTTACCTGGAATAGACATATTAATTGTATCACTTCGTCAGCAAATAGGTCTTTGGCTTTTATTAAAAGAAATTTATACTCCTGCCCCAGGAGTGTCAAAGCTAATGCCTATCTCACACTTGTTAGGCCTTTATTGGAGTATTCATCTTCTGTTTGGGATCCCTACACCCCTTCCCTATCCAATATGGTTGAGCAAATTCAACGTAGGGCTGCTAGGTTTGTTTATAATGACTATTCCCCCCATAGTAGTGTGACTGAAATGCTAAATGACCTAGGGTGGGATAGTCTCAAAAACAGGCGTACTGCCAACAGGCTAGCAATTCTTCACAAAGCCAGATTGGGCCTCCTAGCCTTGCCAATCAACAACCTACAACCGATCCGGCGGCCCTCCAGGCATCACCATTCTATTGGCTTTACAAATATACCAACCAATAAGGACTGCTACAAATACAGTTTCTTTCCTCGGACCGTCAGAGACTGGAACCTACTCCCCCAGAACATTACAGATCTCGAGGACCCCAAGCAGTTCAAGAGCACAGCCTTGAGGATCCTCAGACGGGACGACTAACTACATGCACACACTCAACCCTGCACGTTTGACTCCACCAGGAGTGTTGTGCAGTATTTTTCCAGATCCAGATCCAGATCCAGTAATTCCTGAAAGGGTAATGGTTCTCCACTCCCCCTTCTTCTCCCACCAGGTTCTCCCCAGATTGCTACCTAAAAGACCTTTACTAGAGAAACTTTTTCAGGACAAATATGACCCCACCAAAATATTCACAAACAAGGAACCCCTGTGGGAGGATCTGCCACCAGGAAGGAAAAGATATTCCAAGATGCAGTAGACTTCTGATGGTGGGATTGAAGTTCAAACATGTTGAATAATTTTTGAGGATTAGGGCACCACCATGTTCCAACATCATTTAGTAAAGCTCTGAAATTTTGCGGTATAGCCAATAAATATTCTCACATAAATACTACTCTGTACATCTAATATAGCATTAAATGAAATACCTCAGCTGTGATAAAAAATGAAGGTTTCATACTGTTTCTGTCCCAGAAAAGGGTATCTAGATAGCACAACCACTTACACTGAAGGGATCAATCACATGCAAGGTGAGCTGAAGTGAAACTGATGGTGGTAGATCAAATACAAGTTGAACTAGGAGAAAAAGTCTTTAAAATGATCAACATGAAAGAATATTATTCTCTGTGTACATACCTGGCCATGTCGTTTGCCATGTTCGTACATTCCATCATAGATGTCTCCATTTGGAAGAGTTGCCTTTCCTTTGCCATGTCTTTCTTCCTTTTCATTCCTTTCACCTTCATATTCCTACTCAAGAGAAAAATTAATTCCATCTTTGAGAGAAATTAGACATGGAAGAAACCTTACTGAAGCATGCCAGTCTGCAAAAATGATACCTAGTGTAACTTAACTTGCAAACATGCAGATCTTATTTTGCTGATTAATTTTGCTGAACTTAGACTACTCACAGAGACCATTTTGCCACCATTTTGATGATTAATTTGCCTTTTCATCTCACAGTCTCATTGTATGTAGCTCTGGCCTATATAGTTAGTAATCATCAGTCAATCACATTCATTGTCAAAGTTAATTACAGTTGATCACTGCCTTTTAATCACTACAGCGGGTACAAGGTGACTGCAATTTAGAATAACCTGCAATGCCCTTTCTTCAAACAACATCGAAACCAATTATTCGACGAAGTATTTGTGACACATGCTTGAAGCAAAAATCTTAGTCATGGTCATGTTTTCCACTCTCAGCAAAAGTGAAAACAGAAGTTTGCAAAAAATTACCAAAACTGGTGACAAAAATGTGTTTCATAGAGCTCTGATTAAGACTTCCCAAAGCAAAAACATTATTCCCTTATTTTCCTATGATTATTTTAAAAACTTGCCTTCATGGTAACTAAATAGGATCTTATTTGCTTGCTTAAGTGATTGACTCAAGATTCCTTCACAAGCACTGCTACTGTATTTCCACAGGTTACATGATTCATTTTCTAAGTATTATTCAATCTGACAATACTAAAATATAGAGGCCAAGGCCTAACGTTAGCCTAGCGTAGACCTAGCACAATGCGGAAGACGTGGTTGTTTTACCATGAGTCGGTCAATTAATATGTGTTGGTGTTGTATAATGGTTGGTTCAAAGTTCGACCAGGTTCTAAATTCGAACACCTAATTAAAATCATTCATATATCAGCCATAAGACAGTATTTTCTTCAATTACTTAAAACACCATTAAGAAATAATTATGGCTCCTTATGGTATGGTAAAACTGAAAATTATTTTGCATCGATCAGTGAATAAATAGGCCTAGGCTAGGCCTAGGCTATTCCATTTAAATGAGGTGTTCGAATTAAGAACCTGTTCGAACATAGAACCAACCACTGTACATTTTGTACATGCCATACATGTTGTACGCAGTGCACGACTCAAGATACAGTCACTATAACAAGCCTATGTCAAAAATTCTACTTTCAAGTTTCCTAAATTTCAGGTTTTTGTTTGTGTTTCCACATTCTAGGCTATTTCTAACGTTAGACCTTTGCCATGTTTTTGTTTGTGCGAATCATGATGAGCTCAGTACATGTCAAACGGACAGGCTAGGATAATTGCTTCTGTTAAAAAGTGGGCATTATCTCGAAATAGGCCCTGCTATGGAATTTTCAGTGCAGACAGGGCTTATTTCGTCCGCGCGCTCTGCCAAATCCTGGAATCGTGGACGTCGTCTCATACAAATACAAATCACATACTTCAAAATGACAACAGGGCCTATTTCGAGAGTATATATATAGTTTCTTGACTTGCGGACTGCCATCGTTTTGCTATGTGACAAGCTAAATACTGTGCTTACGTACGTTCACCGTTGTGCTATACGACAAGCTAAATATTGTGACAAGGTAAAGACGGCTTGCGCGGTCTTGATTTCAGCGAGGGGAATGAGGGGTAGGTGGAATTCAACGTCTGAATATGGAATATTTACAGAATAAAAAGCAAACTTTTTAAGAAATTTAAAATATTTGCAGGGCCTATTTCGAGAGTATATATGTAGCGTGACAATCACCGATATGTTTGCTATATGACAAGCTAAAGTGTACGTACAAGGTAAAGACGGCTTGGGCGGTCTTGATTTTAGCAAGGGGAATGAGGGGTAGGTGGAATTCAACTTCGATCTGAATACGGGATATTTACGGAATAAAAAGAAATATTTTTTAGAAATTTAAGAAATTTGAAGGGCCTATATAGGGACTAGCTATCTTATATACTCTCGAAATAGGCCCTGCAATTTTTAAAATTTCTGAATAATTTTGCCTTTTATTCCGTAAATATCCCATATTCAGACGTTGAATTCCACCTACCCTCATTCCTCGCTGAAATCAAGACCGCTAAGCCGTCTTTACCTTGTTATAATATTTAGTTTGTCAAAGAAAACACAATGGATTTAATAATAGTCAAGAAGCTATATATATACTCTCGAAATAGGCCCTGCAAATATTTTAAATTTCTAACAAATTTTGCTTTTTATTCCGTAAATATTCCATATTCAGAAGTTGAATTCCACCTACCCCTCATTCCCCTCGCTGAAATCAAGACCGCGCAAGCCGTCTTTACCTTGTTATAATATTTAGTTTGTCATAGAACGCACCATGGATTTAATAGTCAAGAAGCTATATATATACTCTCGAAATAGGCCCTGCAAATATTTTAAATTTCTTAAAAAGTTTGCTTTTTATTCCGTAAATATTCCATATTCAGACGTCGAATTCCACCTACCTTGTCACAATAATTAGCTTGTCATATAGCAAACATCATTGATGGTTCAAGCAGCCGTATATATATACTCTCGAAATAGGCCCTGCTATCATTTTGAGGTAGCCTATGTGATTTTTATCTACTTTTCTTGCTGATGCTCGACAACCAGCGCAACACGGCTTTCATTGACGGCGCAGTTGAAGCTAGCCCTGCAGGGCCTATTTCGAGATATTGCCAAAAAAGGCATCTATTTTCACTTTAAGAACGCTTCTTAAAAGTGGTGAAGCGGTGTAAATGCACCACTTAACGACGATGTTAGTAACGTTAGGCCTACCACTTCGCGCAAATGGTACATGTAATTTGTTAACAGCTAACTGAACATCTTGGGTGTCTGTGAAACACGGTTGCATAGGACAAAAAAGGTTCTTACCCCTAAATACGGCCCTTGCTCTTCTTCGTCATAATCTGATCCTAGGTCAGACATATTTCCTTACTTTATTTTATAAACTACGTTTAAGGCAGAGACGAAACAGTGTTTTTGTAGCTTCCAAGGACTTGGTAATTCACGCTGGTTATTTGTCGGCTGTAACGATAGTTGTTGAATAGACTTTGCATAGAAACCATGTTGCTATGCATGGTAGAAAAAACAAATGAGTACGGAAGCTCCATACGAACATAATACCGAATCGTGTGATCTTGGACATACCTAAATGCCGACTTCATCGTCAACTTCGCCGGAAACCAGTGGCGTAGCCACGAGGGGGGGGGGGGGGGGAGAACGGGGACCTGGGGGAGGCCTAGGCCCCCAGATTTTCTTCAGCCCCCCAAGATTTTTTGCGACCTGATAAAGTAATTGAGAAAAATAAAATGTTTAAGTTGAAGGGAAATGAACTTTGAAGTATATTTTCAAAAACAGTAAATAAATAAAATGTGTAACAATTAAGCTAATGTATGAAAAACACATTTTGTGTGCACTCATGAAATAAAGTAATAACTTTAAAATGCCTTAGTACTTTCGCTAAATTAAATAACGTATATAATCTGCACTGTCTTTAATTGCATTTCACTTCGAAGATGAAACAAACGTCTCGACGACAAACTCGAATGTGACTTTGTTAGGTCAAGACGCTTTCTGCCTTTCGGATGGTTGGTTGACTTACTGAAAACAAGGCAAACATACACTGGAGACCATTCTTAAACGACCATTCCTTTACTTTATCATACACAAAATATGCCATAAGGGTAAGGTACTATCTTCTAATAATTCTTCCCTTCCATCCTTAACAAGCAGGCCTGTGTCGTGTCTCACTCCTGCCAATGACAGGTGCCGCTGTGAAACGATTTCTTCGGCAAGTCCTCTTCTTACTTGTTGGCACTGGCATCCGGGCGGATTTGTAAAATATCCACAAGCTCCGCATTTCATGTGTTTCCCACAGGATACATAATTCTGCTTTGCGGTTTAATATTTTGAGAGATTTAAAGTATTTTAATTTTGACGACGTAATGTACCGATGATTGAACAAATACTACATCATTTTGCATCTAAACACCGCAAAAAACCAGAAAACTTTTTTTTTTGGTAGTATGTATGCCACTTGTAAAATCTCTGCAAAGACTAAAAATGAGTATTTTGAAATTTTTCATGCTCCAAAAAGGAAAATCCTAAAACGTAGGCCTAAAATCAGTTCAAAGTTTTGCCAAACATGGCAGCATTTTGCATGAAGGAAATCTAACGCATAGAAAATTTCTCACAGGAGGACACAACTACTTTTGATTTTCCTATTAAAGCTGAAATTCATTCAAATATTGCCGCATTTGTGATCTACGTCCTCCTGAAGGTTACATTTTTCTCAAGGGAAAGGGAGATACCGGTTCCCTTTAGTATCATCCTCCATGCCACAGATCAGAAATGCACGGTTTGGGGGTCCCTAAAAATGTGTGTATTACCATTTTTCATAGATTGATTATTATTCTCATTTTTTGAGAAGTGACAGACATGAGATTCGTATTTCAAGGCTGGGTACATGCAGCTTAAAACGAGTGGGAAGTGCCGTTTCCGGCCATCTGGAGGGTCGGCAAAGCCCAAAATTTTCTTGTACGCTCCGCGCCAACTGATGGTGGCGCTCCGCTTAGATAGTCTTGCCACGCCTGACCCTCGGAGGTACCAGGTCCCCACTTGTTACCTAGGCCCCCCTAAAAATTCAATCCTGCCTACGCCACTGCCGGAAACTCGGTCTATTTTGATTTGTTTAACCCCTTAACTTCACACGTGTGTATTTTTCCAGCTTATGTTTGGTGTTATGAATGGAAAAGAAGCAATTGAGATGAGACACGGGGGAGATATGTTCCTCTGGCTCTGGAAAAGGAAAAAAATATGCCATACATGCTGTCAGTCTTCCAACTTTTCTTTCATAAATGTCCGAATTCTTTCTAAAACAACGAGTTTCACAAGTTGTAATTACATTTGTTCAAAAAGCAAAGCTTTCCGCCCACTTCGCAAAGTGCAATTCCTAATACAGTGCTCGCTCATTAATCGGCCTTTGAGAACTTCGGCGAGCTCTGGAAATTAAAAATCGGAAATTTGCCCTTTATGTGACAGCCAGATTATCAAGTTTCGAAGCTCAAATACAGTTCTGCTGTTTTCTTAATTTTTTCATAAAATTCCAAATTTTCCCTCATATGATCTCTTCATATTGAAAAATTTGTTTACAAAGGCAACGAAGTTTCCGAGACTCAATTTCTAAACAATTGGTATAAGTTGGGTCGGCCTTTTTCCAGTGGTGGCTTGATAGCTCGTTTTTCCTTCCTGCATGATTGCTTTAGCTGACCACCAGGCACAGCGAAAAAAGGCCAAGTTCCGTCCATTTTTAAAGTCTTGTTTGTATAACCGTCTCAGGAATACGCCATTCCAGCAGACGAGGGTGAATGTTGTTTTCTAGGCTTCGTTCGGGGAAAGGGTATAGGTCTAATGCAAGTTCGTCCCTCCCCTACATGGGAACATTTTGGGTATATAATCCGAGGTTATTTAAATTGCAATTTTGTGAGTCATATTGTGCAACTTCAGAAAACTATATACAAACTACGCTCGACATTTTTCACAAACTTATGTAAGGCAGGGAAGTGCTACTGATCACACCTCCCTGGGTCATGTAATCGTACCGGCCTCTAAAATAGTCAGGAAACCATGGACGTCAATCGCCTAGCTGGTGGACTGGGGGACACTCCCCATTTGAAAATAAACCCATTGGTTTAAGATTTTCGCACGGTACAGTTTGGATGAAAGCGACCGTGTCCACAAACATAAGTTGGCGGTAGTGCAGTCAAAAGCAAGTTCATAGCGCAGAATTTTCTTCCTATTCCTTCTTGAAACTCCGCCTTCATCTACCCTGTCCCGCGGGCCAACTTCGGAGCTTTGGGTTGTTGAGTCCTGAAAGGGGTATAGGTCCCTGATATCGTTACAGCAATTATGTACAATGGTGAAGACTACCTCCGCCCGGTCATGAAGTTCACTGTTGTGGATTAAGATTAGCACACAAATATTTCAAGGGGAAGAGAGAAAGTAGACGGCAGAAGTGAGAGGGCGATATTTGTGAAGGGCCCCTCATATGGCGGCATTATCCAAAATGCTTACTTTAGGGGACTAATACAGTTAATTAGTTGATTTAGAAAAAGTGGAATGTTATGACTTCAATAGTCAAGAGATGGAATGAAAACCGTGACGAATGAGCACGAAACGCATGTTTGCGTTTAATTTCATTGTCATAACAAACTTTGCATCAAATTGCCAACAAATCCCACCAGCCAATGAGGTGGAACTGATCGTAATTACGACCACTGACCAGTGGACATCATGCATGCCTTCCCTCACTGATACCACTTTTTTAATTTGTCAGATTGTATTTTGCATTGGTCATGGTCACTGGTGCTTGGTGGCTGCTACAAAGTTCTTTGACTTCTGTTCCTGTGAACTCCAAGAGTTATACTTTCATGACATGACCGCCCGCCAAACATTATATAGCTTCGGAAACATTTGAGTGATAGTTTGGAAGGCCATTTGTAAAAGAATATCATGATAAAATAGTTTCATGGCAGTCAAAACATACCTCATCCAATCCTACCCGACTACAGGAGTAAAAAGCTAAAAAGCCCTTGCAGCGGCATACCTGGGGTCACTTGTCGCAGTCGGGGGATATATATATTTTCAGGTGAAAGCCCCCATCCCTTCCGTTTTGCAAAGACTTCACATATTATTCAGAGACAAACCCATCTGCCCATGATTATTTAGGTTACATATCAGCCATTTTGAACAGGGTATTTGGCATTCAGAAGGTTCTCTGCCGGAATTTTGAATACTGTGCGAAAGACATGGCGTCACCATTAGTTCAATTGCGGTACAATCTAGTTAAGTTTCTGAGTGAGGGCAAGCTCACAAGCAAGTTTTGCAAGCTTGGAATGAAATGTCCACTATCAGGAAAATGAACAAATAAAAACTTGATAAAATAATGAAAAACAACAAAGTGGCAAAATTTTACGCCACCTCTGTACACCCTCCCTTGAACAATTGAACCTAGAATCAAAAAAACTTCCGGGAACGTTTTTGAAATTTTCGTTCGATTAAGTCCTACCATTTCGGACAAAGTGTTGCGCAAGACTAACGAGAGGCGGAGGCGGGAATGATAAGTTTGTTTTAAAAGCTGCCCAAATGTGAAGCGTTTTCTCACTTTTTAACATGTTATGAAAGCTATACTGTGACTTTAAAGCTATTTGATTGTTCGGATAAGTTTAAAATATAAAATGGATACGATTTCTTTCAAAATATCAGAGACTTTCAAGATTCAAATGGCTGTCCGGCTTTGTCCAGGCGCCTGTCCTAAATTCAAGTTGCGAAGATATGCCAAGTACCTTTCGATTGACAGAGGGGACGAGTGCGGTGTCAGTGCTGTACATACTGCATCATCGATACCATAATGTGTAAGCTATGTAAGGATGGAAATTGATGAAAAAATGTCTTTTAAGAAAATTTTGCGGCTGCATTATGATACCTGTCAACATTAAGCTCCAACTGTCCAATGGATTTAAAGGGGCTCATTGAGTTGACAACGATAATTTAATGAGAGTATTTAAAGGTCACTACCTCATGACAACACAATGACCCAAGTTTCATATCCAATAGTTATGAAAAAAAATAAATTCTGAATTTTATGGTTTCCTGTCTTGCAAAAGTTTGGGGCATAATTGAAAAAGTGTCTGGTCACGAATTTTTGAAAACCGAATTGAACTGTACTCACTCATATGACAGTTATTTGTATGTATATAGGATATAGGGATTGTTTAAGTTTGACCATTTGTCACTGGTTTGTGAAGAAAACTTATAGGTTTGGAAAAACTGTTGAATTTTATGAACCAACTCAATGAGCCGCTTAACTGCTTAAAGACTAGTTCCCGGCACATTTTGGCACCTATATTGACTGAGCGCCAGTAGCCACCTGCCAGATTCATTTTAACTTAAAAGTGAACCAGAATGCAAAAATGCATTGAGGTCTCGATGATACATACATGCTCTTTTCAATAAAATGCTGCATTTCGTGAAACAACTGGTGACCCAAAGTGACCTTTGACTCCACCTGTAAGTAACTGGTTTTTCTTTTAACCAAAACATTTCTATATTCAAAAAGCCAAATTTCATACTGTGCCTTAAGATATTCTGCAAACAAGGTTTTCAGAGTTTGATGCCAGGTGATACCAGTTGACCATTGACCTCCACCAAAAACAACAGGCACAGTACTTTCAACTCACCATAACACATTCACATACTAATTATGAAATCCGTCCAAGTTTCCTACCTTGAGAAATCCCATTTTGACAATTTTTTCAAAGTTTGACCGATCATGACCCCAGATGACCTTTCACCTCCACAAAAACCTTATGCAGACCATCTTCTCACAATAATTCATCCACATACTAATTATGAAATCCATCCACGTTTCGTAACTTGAGCTATCCTAAACAAGTTTTTCTGAGTTTGACTCCCATGACCCCAAATGACCTTTGACCTCTACCAAAATCGGAAGGGTTCTTCCTTGCAACATAACGCATCAGCATATCAAGTTTGAAATGAATCCAACTTTCATACCATAATCTATCATGTAAACAAGGATTCCAGGGTTTGACCCCATGTAACCCCAAATGACCTTTGACCTCCATCAAAATATATTGGGTTTTTCCTTACATCATAACGCATCAACATATCAAGTTTGAAATGAACCAAAGTTTCCTAATTGAGATATTGTGTAAACAAGGATTTCGGGGTTTGACCCCTTCTCACCCCAAATGACCCGTGACCTCCACCAAAATAAATAGGATTTTTCTTCACATCATAACGCATTAACATATCAAGTTTGAAATGAATCAAAGTTTCCTACCATGAGATATCGTGTAAACAAGGATTTCGGGGTTTGACCCCACGTGACCCCAAATGACCTTTGTTCTCCACCAAAATTAATAGGGTTCTTCCTTTCATCATAACCCATCAATATATCAAGTTTGAAATTAATCCAAGTTACCTACCGTGAGACATCGTGTAAACAAGGATTTCGGGGTTTGACCCCTTCTGACCCCAAATGACCCGTGACCTCCACCAAAATAAACAGGATTTTTCTTTACATAATAACGCATCAACATATCAAGTTTGAAATGAATCCAAGTTTTGTACCATGAGATATCGTGTAAACAAGGATTTCGGGGTTTGACTCCACGTGGCCCCAAATGACCTTTGGCCTTCACCAAAATCAAAATGGTTCTTCCTTACATCATAGCGCTTCAACGTATCAAGTTTGAAATGAATCCAAGTTTCCTATCTTGAGATATTGTGCAAAGAAGGATTCCGGTTTTTGACCCCCTGTGACCCCAGATGACCTTTGACCTCAACCAAAATAAAATAGGGGTTTTTTCTCTCAGCATGGGGTATCTGTGTACCAAGTTTGGGAACTGTCAGATTTTCCCTTCTCGAGATATCGTGTAAACAAGCAAAGTGTCACAAACACACACACATACATACATCCATACATACACACACACATACACATGCACCTACACACATACATACACACACACGCCATCATGAGTGCATAGGTTTCTCTTTTCATCGAAACCAAAACAAGTCAAGATGTCGGGTATCGGAAAGTTATCGTGTGCAAATCGGCTGATGTCCCGATGTCAGGCCATGCAACTGGCCCCCTCATCCGGATTCCTGGCCATTTTTGGTTTAATTCTATCAGTGTACGTAACTGCCGGAAGTCGGTCTATCGGCGTGAAGACGACAGTGGGGCCCTGGGTCACTTGGCGTCGGGTTCCTTTTTTTTTTTTTTTGCTCGTGACTTCCAGAAAAGGAACAGAACAAGTCAGTCATTCTGATCTGAAGAACCAAAATATTTCTCTCCACTCATTTTCTTTTCTTGTTCTCTCCATTTCTCCTCTCAGTTACTTTGCCTCTTTTCAACCAAAAATACCAAGATAAACTACTGCGTCTTGTGGAAAAATAACGAAATTTTATGGTTCACTACCAAGGCCGTAGATACTGGGGGAACCGGGCCCCCTCCCCCCCCCAAAAAAAAAATATCAATGTAGGGATCCATTTTTAATTCTTTTAATTTACCTCTCCCCTATAAGCCTACCTCTCAACACCCAGAACGGCAATCATTGTATATCCAGTGCCCTGCCCTCCCCCACCCCAACAATCCTGGCTACGGGCCTGAACACTACCGCCAACCCCCCCCCCCCTACCCTTTCCCCATGAGACATTTAGTGAATAATGTGTGACAACTGCAAGCACTTGTTGTAAACTCCTTACTGCGTTGGCAGCTTATCAAAGAGAAACGCAATAAAACTGAAGTGTTTGAGTGCAAGAACATAATGATAGTTTACGAACGATTTCTTCAGTAAATGTAAAGGTGGAGAAGAACACGTCGCCGTGTACCTCATAGAGGAAGATGGAGATGGACCTCTATGGTAGACCAGTTAGGAAATTCCGCACTTCAGGCTGAAACACAAGATCATTGATGAACCAGGTTTGCATGTATGCGCATACGCATTGTATACACTAATCAAATTGGCGTGGTGTATTTCTATGATTTTTGGGGGGTGGGGGTAATAACGGCGAAAACGCAAGACGTTGCAACAGGGAGTTATTATCAACAACTTACTGGGTTATTTTCACAACAAAGTTGCCAACAGACTCTGCGCCGCTGCAACATTTTCAGTTTTTTTTTTAAAATATGTTTGCTGATTAAGATAGGAAAGCCCACTGCTTGGACACCTGGCAAAGGTTTCCATATGCCATGAACATGACTTCCCAGGTTAAAGGGAAATTATGCGTTTGTTTTGCAAGAAAAATTAATCCTTTTAAAACTAGTATTAATTGACACAGGGTGATAGATTATCTAGAATAAGGCGATATGGTAGCCTTCTTTTCAAGAAATAAGTTTCCTACAGGTAGAAATTCAGTTGTTTGTTGCTGAAGAATATTTATTATTCACCCAAACTTTCATCATTTCAAATGATGAAATGTCCATGGTTCTTCTTGTACATAGTATTTTGAAGACATGTACCTATTGCTTGGGTTTATGATTGTTGGAAAGTGTCTGAGCCATTTTCTTTGTACTCTTTGTTGAAGCATTTTACAATTTTCCATTAAAAATCCCGCAAATTGGCATTCTTGAGTGCTGTACTTCTTTATACTAAGGCACACCTATCAGCCTTTGTGTGAGAACAATTGAACCTATAATAAGACCAATAAATACGTTTCAGATGCCACCACGCCTAAGTACTTGCTTTACGTTCATTCTATGTAGAAATTTGTCACATTCAGTTGCAAATACCGCATACAGCCGCATACAGGTATTAAAGGTAAATTTCACCAGAATGCTTAGAATAGCCCATGTTCTTTTTTTTTTTTTGTTTTTTGTTTTTTTTATTATATCAAAAATCAATTTGTTTTAAGATGTGGGATGTGACAACGAGATGAGCAAGTATTAATTACCGTTTGATCGCACACAGAATGATGTTAAACAGCTTATGGAAAGTGAATTGACCAAACCAGGGAGGTATCAGTGGTGGCGGAACGGGGGGGGGGGGGCTTTGGGGTGACCGGCGACGGCGGGGAGAATATTGAAGTGGGTGATGAACATATTCTCCATTAGTCTAATGCACAATATAGGCCTACTAATAATTTTAGGGGAATGTTGTCGATGAATAAGGCACTGGACACGCTAAAGAGTCTTCATCATCCCCCAACCCAATCTCTGAGGTCCTCGAAAAGTGGAAGCAGTATGGTCTGTTATTGCGTAATCTTGTTAAGTTTTACTGATCGTTTTTCACGAGGTTGAACAACGTATTCTACTACCGTTAGTACACAAGTCTACAGTACGTTTGGGATTTGAGCTGCCATATGGTCAGGGCGGTCGCCCCCCTGACGGACCAAAATCGTCTGTCGGCGCCCTTTTTAGGTTTTTAACATACTTATCTCTTGCACCTTTTTTGGCAAAAGAAATAATTTAATGGCCTTGTTTAAAGGCCCAGATAACAAAATGCCCAAACAGCCACCAGTAACTGTACTATCTGCACTTTTATTCTGATGAAAAGGGTCATTTTCTGTAATATAGGGATAGGTTTTTGCCGAGACGTATTTTCATGCTTTATACGCACTAATAAATGCTGTCGCTGTGCTAAGTTCATTGCTTCCACACCAAACCTGATTTATAAGTTAACAAAATACACAGAATGATATTAAATTAACCCTCCCTGTCAATAACAGATGTTGCAAAGGGCGCAACAATAATTGAAGCGCAAATAAGACCTCTTGTTGTCGGGGATATTTGTCAACATAGACAATAAAAAGAGTTTATAAAGGTACCAAAGTTTCGAGTTCCGCGTGAAACAGTAAAGATGGATGACAGCCGCGCTCTCCGCATGGGTCCAAAAGGACCCAAACAACGGCAAAGGGTTAAAATAAGCCTGTGGAGTGTGTTAACTGCAAAGCTGACGCCACTGT
This sequence comes from Holothuria scabra, assembly GCA_037179385.1. NCBI lineage: Eukaryota > Metazoa > Echinodermata > Holothuroidea > Aspidochirotida > Holothuriidae > Holothuria > Holothuria scabra. Next base: position 29,116,965 of record CM074189.1, read on the forward strand.
CTCTGCGTGTGTGCACGTAACCCTTTAGCCGAGTGGTGCAGATATTTTAGATTGAACGTTCAAAATTCTGGGGTTGCAACTGTCTAAAATCCAGCTTTTTCTGTTTTGATAACATACCGTTATAGAATATGCATGTGTTAAATTGAACACATGATGCAAACAGTTCCCTGGTAATATGAAGCCGGCAGGATTTGCCGATTTGCTATCAATTGCTTCTTTTACGGATATTAATTTTGAAAGATTTTTGATACATTTCCAGAAGTTTCAGAATTCAGAATTTTAGATGGCAAAATGGTGGTTCAATAAATGGAGGCATTTGCAGTTTTATATGGTTTTGAAGAAAAACGTTCAAGTTATCTAATAAAAAAATACACGTAGGCCTATCTGGAGCTGGGCGGTTGTGTGCTAACTTCGTGGATCTCGCCAAGAATTGTCAATATCGTTACTCCGTTTTTTCGACGGAAGTCGGACCTACTCTCTTAAATCAATAGATTTAAGATTAGTCTAACAGAGTTAAAATAAATCTAAAAGAAAGGAATTAGTGACCAATCGAACGTCCGATTGGTCACGAATTCCACTCTTTTAGATTTACACTCCAATACTTTAAATCTTACGATTTAAGAGAGTAATACAAATAATTAGGATTGACTAAGTAGTTTCCGCTAAAATGCGCGAATACTCATAAAATGGGGCTGGGATCCCATCAATAGGTACGGTACTGAAACAGAAACATGAATGTTGCCAGAAAATATAACATCTCCGGACAACAATGGAATGTCAGCTTGCTACTATTCCACATTTTGTCACATAAATTCAACGACTTATTTTCAACGATATTTCAACGATGTATTTGTTATTAACCCTTCACCGTTGTTTGGGTCCTTTTGTACCCGTCTTTACTGTTTCACGCGGAGCTCGAACTGCGAGTAGCTACCCGAAAATTCGGCCACAACAACGAGAGAGACAATAGTTTAAGGTCACGGGGTCAATAGCCTAAGGACGCTGATGCGGGGCGTGCTACGTCCGCTTTTCCACCCACTCACGAGGCGCGCGAATATGCCCCGATTGGAGCACAAAGGTAAAGGGTTAACAGCAAAAACGAAGTAACAAACAAATGTGCGGCCTACCCTCCCTTTCGGCGACCAGTCGCCTTTGACAAAGCTTCGGGATGCTGCCGAGGAGCATGGTCGTGCCTGTATGGCAAACCTTGGCCCCAATAGTGTCCCGGAGACGAGGGGCTGCGGGACTTCAACTCCCATTTTTTCTTGTCGTCGGATTCTTGGCCGCCTTGTACTGTATTTATTTTTTTAACATACTGGGTCGAATTTGATGGCAAGTCCCCGCACTTCTAAATTGGCTCCGCGGTTTCTGACCACCTTATGATTTGGCAACCCGGGTTTGAGCAGGCAACTTGTTCGCCCGCACCGAGAGAGCGAGGAAAATTCTTTAATAAATCTCCAGGTTTGAGGCAGTCCAGGTTTGAGGTACCATTTTGTTTTAAGTCTCCAGGTCTGAGGTACCAGTTTTTCTTTCATACAAATCTCAAAGTTTGTTACTTTGGAGGTTGGAAGGTCTGGAACAGAACAAAATGGGAGGAGAAAGATGTGAGAGATCAGACCAGAAAACAGAACAAGGCAGAAACTACATCAACTTACCCTCATAGAAAACTACACGCATATCTAAACGGCACAATTTTGTTGGAAGTTGCAATGAATTAGCGTTACGCGCCTGGGCGCCCGTTCTGTCCCGTGACGTCAAATGCATATAAAACTAAAGCATAGCGGGATTTCTCTAATCTGAGGTTTACAGAGCGTAGTCACTGATGTCACGCCCGTCCATTTCTAGACTGTTGGGCAAAACTTGAAGTGGCGTGGCATGTTGCTAGTTGAAATGAAGCTGAAGGCAACAGTGACGTCTTGATATTTTGTCTGGCGGTGGGAGTGGTTTATCGGACTATGACGTCACGTGAAAACAATGTATTGACGGCTTTACTTAACCAAATTACGGAATATAGTTGATTTACAATATCTATTCTTTGCAAAAATGCACTAGGTAGCACCACATATTAAACAAAGATGCAGTCGTTCCAATTTGAATAAGCCTAGAAATCTGCTCCGGTTCATGATTGGCCCTTAAAAATCATGTGACAACATTTTTCAAACTGAATTAAGAAAATGATTTATGAGGTTAGTTTTGATCGGGTCTTACGACACCGTTTCCAAACAGTGGGTTAGTTCAAGCCGAGCCGGTCACGGCCTTTTTCCCAGTTGTGTCTCACTGGCTTTATGAGAAATATATGAGGAGTAATTTATTGCTGTATGGATTTCAATATTTAAGTCCTTAAGTTAGAGGATATTCCTGTGACAAATTTCAAGAGCTTTAAACTACTCAAGGCACTTATCTTTATTGGTGAAAAGCCCATTTTAAGAGCATGTTGCGTTCAGAAGTTATGATTTTTTAAATTAAATGTTCAAATCACAGTAACATTACATTATGGGAAATCTATGATCGAGCATCTTTTGTATTTTGCTATAATTTTTACTCATGCAAATGAAATATGCAGACAATTTTAAAGCTGTGCAACCTTTGTGTTTGGGCCAATGGCAACTTGCCTTTTAAGCGTAGCATTATGTAGCATCACCAACAGCAACTTAAAGAGGTGCTGATCATGGGTTTGGGCTACAGACGGTGGATCCCAGCCAACATCTTTATCATTAGCCACACTTTTGTCCAGTAAAATTTTAACACTTAGACCCTAGTAGACTCCGAGTTTACAAAGCACACATTTCTGTCTAATGGATTCTGCTAATTCTATTCTACAGCTTTTTATTTCTGCACTAATTCCGTTGAGATTATTGTATTGTATTTTTAAATACAAAATACAGTAAATGTAGAAACATTTGTCATTTTCAAGGAAAACTATGAACATGGGTCCCAGTTGGTACCCATTCTTGTTTGCCAGGTGTTCCCACCTGGGGCCCAATTGGAGTCACCTTTCCCAGCTGGAGATCAGTTGGGCTTCAGCTGTTAACTGTAGAAACATTTGTCATTTTCACCGAAAACTATGAACATGGGTCCCAATTGGAGTCACTTTTCCCAGCTGGAGATCAGCTTAGCTTCAGCTGTAAAGGTTGGACAATGCTAGGCTACACCTTGACTTCAGCTGGGGAAGACTAGCCCACATGGGAATACCTGACAATTAACACCAACGGGTCCCTCCCCCCCCCCCATGGGTCCAGCAAGTAGCCCAGCCAGGGCCCAACTGGGCATGTTGGCTGGGTTATTTCAAACAGGAATATCTGGGCAAGAAAAGTCCGGGCAGCACTTCACAAGCCTCGTCTTACATTCCCAATCTCCCTCTAACACCGCCCCCCCCCCCCTTTCCCACACGCACTCACACAAGTACACCTTATAATTTCTGATATCTGTTGCACTGGGTTCTTTGACATTTTTAGTAATAGCATTCATGGTATGATCTCAGGCTAAGCATTTCTCATGCATGGTTAATCATGAACCTGAGACAAAAGTTACAACTTGTTTATGGGGAAAAGAAACTCTGCCAACTGTTCCTTTTGCAGCATTGCCACCGAAACAATTGAACTCATTTTTTGGGAGTGTAGTTTAACAGCTAGTTTTATTTTAGACGTTGAAACCTTTATTCTTAAAACTATATAAGACGGTTCTTCTTTTCGAAGCAAGATATATTGTTTGGCTATCAAAACAAGCTTATTCATGCTTTAAATTTATTTTATTCTGCACATGAAGTATTATATTTATAATTGAAAAAGAAACTTCCATCCGCTTGTACTGAAGGAATTTATTTATAAGTTTAAGTTTCAATAGCCGTGGAGAGCTATATTTACTATAAAAGTCAACCTTTTAGGAAAAACAGGGTAAGCTACAATGATTTACAAAATGCTTCTTCAGACTGCCCACAGCTTTTTCACCAGTAGTACTTTGTATATATTATGTCAAGATTACATCGTGCACGCTCTTTGGTTTTTCTTCTTAAATACACAATGTCTGTAAATATTCCTAAAGTAAATTTAATGTATGAATATTACTCGATGACTGATGTTCAAAATAAATGGAGGGAAAAAAAAGAAGTTACTACTTCATCATGAACACCATGAACTAAATGTGCTTCCTTTTGGAAAAGTGCATGCACCCATGTAAACAAAATAAATCATATAATTCGTACAGAATCCTTTCTTGCTGACCACTGTTAATTATAATTTACTGGCAATGTCCGGCATCAAGTCACGTCAAGTAGTTTAATTCAACTTCAACTAGTGAAGGAGAAAACTGGGATTGCATATTGCGTGTCTACAGAAATGCACTTCAGACTAGACAAGTCTTTTGATTTACCCAAAACAACCTTCACCTGTCGGAAATATCCAAGGTCAAGTTCAAAGCAAGTACACGCTCAAAGTGTTCAAGCCATACTTAAAAATGACCACTTGACTGAATTTTTGGAGCTTGGAGTATTCAAAGGGGAGTAGAGGTTCTCATTGGGTTAGAATATCCAAGTTGAAGAGCTGGAAATACAGTGTTTCTCTGTACTGTTTGGGAATTTCATCCTCTGCTAGTCTTAGCAGCGAGCCTTTAAGTTCAAGGTTTTCGTATTTTCAAAAAAGGACATATTTCTCAGATCGGCTGAATAAGAAACCATAGTCAGGAAAAATTAATCAGTAACATTAAACCTATGGGACAATTCTCCCCAAGGTTACTACATATCTAAAGGTATACAGACATCATAGCAGTTCCACATGTTGAAATACCACAAAAAATATAACAAGAACAGGGGCTCATGCCTTTGATTAACATTAAAATACCTCACAAAGTTTCAGACGTATGGTCAAATGTCAAGTGAAGTAGAGAATGAAAAGGGCTAGCAAACGTTTCAAGGTCTGTCGCACCAGGGGTCAGAAAATGTGTGCAACACTCTGCTTTTAATGCCACTGGCTTTTATTAACATCATTCACATCATTGTAATAAAAAGCCTGACGTGCCTTTTATATTTAATATTGATATATTCTGTCGGTCCAACATCCGGGCATTTGCGTGACCTGGGTCATGAAAACTTCAGCTGGAGTGAAAACAACGACAGTCTGGCAGTGAGTGCAGTACGGCTATTAACAGAGCCTCAGTATATACACGGTTGTGGGCCCAACTGGCAAAGTTTCTTGAAACCAAGGTTGAATAGAAATATCAGAATATCAATAATGTCAGGCGAATGCGAAAATATTGCAACAAGTGTTCGTAAGACCACTACTGATCATGAAAGCTGAATATTTCAAGAAAAATCGGTCATTATCCAACAGTTAAAAAAGACTGCACGTTTTTTTACAAGGTACCGTCATTTACCCTATGAGCCTATATGCTGTACTGTGCGACAACGACGTTTCACTCCAACACGTCACTTGATTGACTCTTCGCACCGGATGTGACGTTCTTTGGACCGACAGAATATAATATAGGCCTATGGATATGTTTGTCATGGTGGGAGGCTATGTCAAGTTATGCACAAAACACAACACGACACAAAAAAGGGGAGGGGGGGTAGATGCGCACTGTTAACAAGGTGTCTCTTGATTGGCTGCTGCCATGGCATTGTATCGATTGTATTCTTTGTTCGGGTTAGGGATTACGGTTAGCCTTAACCTGTTAGGAATTTTTTTTGTTAAACGGTGCGCATTGCCCCAAAGGTCAGTCAATGTCCTATGTTGTAGTCTGAAAAGTGTTAACATTGGCCCATTCGTTGTGATTTCCCATAGGCTATTATGAACCACAAGTAAAAGTGGCGTAGCTAGTATATTTTCCACAGGGGACAAAGGTGTGAAATTTCCCACAAATTTTCCCGGTCAACGAGTATTATTTCATGTAAAATATGCAAATTTACAAGTACAACATTATCATGCCATTATATAATATTACCTGTATTTAATCTTAAAGTATAACTTACAGCAATGAGAAATAACAAATTAGTATATTTATTTTGGTCAACAACATCTGGTTTATTTGTATATACCAACGCAGTGGTGTACGCAGGATATGTCTGAAGGGGGGGGGGGGGAGACATGCGGTATGCTCATTGATCGCCAGTCTGGAGAGGTGTCTAAGGGGAGGGGGTATGCCACTCCCTTTTGAAATTTTTGGCGTTTTCAAGGAATCTAGATGCAAAATGGTGCAAGATTTTCGACTTTGACAGGAACAGTGTCAAAAGTTGAATTGTGTCGGTTCATGTGGATAAAAAAGAAACTTGTGCTTTTACATGAATTCTTATGTCATTTACGCTACCTTACGAAGTAAAACTTGTCATTAAATTGCATACTTTTAGGAGTCAAAATAAAAGAGCATCGATCGGTATAAAAGCGAAAGGGAGCATTTTAATCTGATGTTTTTCTTGGTCACAAACGTTATTCTGCCATAAAGATTAAATTCGCGGAGCGCCACTATTGGTTGGCGCGGTGCGTAGAAAAAATTTCGAAAAATCAGACCCCTCGGATGGCGGGAAAAATAATTTTCCATACTTATACGAAGAATCTAACGAGTCAATATCTTATTTTGTCGTTTACAATAAAATGCTCGCTTCAAAATATGTTGCAAACTGCAAAGTGATCAGAGACTTAAGAGCTACTTTGACCCCATAAATATAATTTTTCCAAAAGACTGAGCGACGCGCTACCATTAGCTGGCGCAGAGCGTAGAGAAAATTTCGAAAAGTCAGACCCCTCTGATCGCCAAAATTGCGTATTCATGCTTGTAATTGAGAATCTAAACATGCATTTTCTATCTTTAGCTTTTGTTTGCAAAACTAACTATCTAACTTGGTTAAATTAAGGATCCGCCGAATTGATGAAATTTTCTGTGACTGAACGAACTCCCATGCATCTGTTAATGATTTTACCCCTAACAGCTCTTGTGTTATAAATGGAACACCATTTCTCCCCGCATCTGAACACCCTCCGCTCCCCTGTCCCCGTCTTGTACGTCTATGCCGGCCGGAGAAAGAGTCTATGGGGTGGGCCCTACCTTTTGAAAATTCTTAAAAAGTTAGGTGTCCTTAAAGGCAATCGGTGCCACCAGTGGGATACAGAGGCTACCTTTTTTAAGTAAAAATTGGAATTTGACAGAATTTGCCTATTTGTAGGAATAAAAAAAAATTGTCTTCTCACTGAGGGGCCAGGCAGAGACAATCCTTCCCCTTTGAAAATTTTTGAAAAATTGGGTGGCCGTACATTCTAATTTCTAGACTGACGTTCTGTTTAATCGTAAGCCATGGATTGTTTCAGCCCCATCCATGGTTATGTACACAGAGTAAGATTGGTTTAGTTTAAACCCCACTCGCTACTAGCTTGTAGAGGATTACCTCGGGGGTCTAAGTTAGTGACTTGTCAGTTTTTACATTCTTTCACTGGATTCCCAAAGTGCACAACCAGAGACTGTGTACAAGGTGGTCAAATTCTTAAGTTCGGGTTTACAACCTTGCAGTGTTAGTTGTACCGTACTGTTTCAGCTGTTGTTTAATTCCTGAATAACACGTTCGTATGCACTGGAATGCACTGATCATAACACCCGTGCCGTGCGTATACAAGAGAACGTTCAATCTGCCGCGCGGCGAGGACATTTCTGTGGAACGCGAGTCGGGCTGGTTCATGCGACACTGACGAAATCTGGGCTAAATTTTTGCATGAAAATACGAATTATGTATGAAAAATGTCTCACAATTTCTTATTGTAACAAAAATTTTGAGAAATGGGAAAGGGCATATCATTTCATGAAATTTCCCCAGTTTCATCAAATTTCCCAAAATTATTTTCCAGGGAGAAACTTCTCCCCCGCCCCCTTCCCCCAAGTAAGCAAGGAGAGACAGCTTCCTTCAAGGTCTCTCAAATTACATTTAAAATCATGTGCTTTCAAGTAAGACACAACCTCAACACCTGATACAGGTCACCTGCACATTTGTGTACTTAGCAGCACCAGGGTAATGCCAACCCCTGGAATATCTGTAACTTAGCAGCACCAGGGTAATGCCACTCAAACAGCAACAGAATACACAGTGACTTAGGTCACTTAAATTTGAAAGAAAAGAAATATCTTTTGTTCAAGAGTTTCATTTTCCCTTCTCAATGTTAACCAGAGATTAATGGAAACATTGAAGGTCTTTTTTGGTTCCAGGAATTAAGTGCCACATTTTGTTAGTTTTATGTCAATGTGCAAATTTGGTGCAGAACTAAAAATGTGAAAAATTTGTAAAAATCAAACTGATTGCCATGAGTGTGATCAATAACCAAAGATATGTAACTAAATTTTCAGGCATGCCCACAGCATTTACCACACAAATCTGAAAATTTGGTAAAAATGACAATAAGCAAGAGAATCACAGTCTACAGCCTACAGATGCAGCCTTATCATAGCCTACCTTTGAACATTTAGTGGTTTCAAGTTCCCGCCACACCGAAGGTCCGCGAGGCCGAAGGTCCGCACGACCAAAATCGCATTGCAACATATGGGAGAAATGGTAACTTGTATAGTGATCGTAAGCTTATTAAGTTTCGTGAGACCGAATTAGGGCCACAAGTCCGAAACTAATCTAAATTCGTTGGTTCGGAAGACCCCCGGCTCCCCGGGCCAGAATCTGATCCCCGTCAACGTCTAAGTGGGAACTCGCCTCCGATTAAGGGTGTTGACCTCCCGGCCTCGAAATGGGATTCGAAGTAGGCAGGTTCCTCGTGTTCTGAGAATACATGCCTTTCGGTTGACGGTCCATGATGGAGGTTAGTTGAAGAAAGATAACAGTCGCCGGGGCATGAGAGCATGGTTCTGAGTGGCTTGGAGTTGGAACCAAAGGAATAAATGAAGAAAGGGTCGAGTTGGACAAACTTCGAGCCCTGACGATCAAGAGCAGATTTGAACTACGAGCCCCCTTTAAGCAAGGCTTTCTCTTGGACTTCCATCTCTTTCGCTGGCCTGAAGCCTTATTTGGGGGGTGCGGGGATCGCGAGATTTTGGTCTTGGCCAGCTGGCGGACCTTCGGTCTTGCGGGCGGCAACAGAAAGTTTTGTCTTACAGTTCAATAGAGAAGAGGGTTTACTGTGCGCAGTGAGCACATACAAGCACTTTCACCTTCTTTCTAATGTTCCAACTCACAACATATGAGGAAATCGCTTAGATGTGTGCAAAGATTGCTGTTACTTTTACCGTTAGCTGTTTTGTTTTTACGATTTCTGATTATTTCCGGTAAATGGAGCACACCGCCATTAGTGGAACGGCCTTCCCAGAAAAAGTAGTTCCAAAGAAGGTCTACACCGTCAATTTTTGGTCCTCTTTGAGTGTAACTGCTCACTGGCACATTAGAACAATCAGTTGCTGCTTAATTTTCGTGGACATAAAAGAGATGTTAAAGAGTAAGTGTTGCCAAATTGGGATGGATTGAAGGTAATTTAGACCATTGTAGTACTGGGTATGAAAAAGAGGTAATTTCCATCACTTTGTGGATTAATAAGGGTGGGTGCAGACCTCATAAAGAACTTCTCCCTGTAGCTCAATATCTTAACGGTCACGCTATGGTGAATTTGTGATGCCATGATTGGTCAACTCCTTGGCTTACATGTGAGGGGTAGCTTTAGTGGGGCGTGAACTTTGGCAAGGTTGTGGCAGTAATTTAATAACTTAGGCAAAATAGTGGGCAAGTAAATCGAGCAACTAATGGTGGTGTGCTCCCTTTAGTCAGAAAATATGAACCAAATGAGGTAAGTACGGTTTATAGATTCCCAACCCAGGTAAATATTGGGGATTTTCATGGGTTTTGAAGTTCTGCTGAAAAGGGAACACGGTTTGCAGGTATGCATATATGTCAATGGGAAATAACAGGGTGTGGGTTGGGGACAGCAAATGACTGCTTCAAGAAATTAAACTTAGGGAAATGAGAAAAGAGGGAGAAAATTGTGGGAGAGGATCCCGGAGTGGAACATGATCTGGGTCAAATTAAGCACTCAAGAGTAATGTACTTATCATGATATGTAAGGCCCACCATCTGACTCCCATGCAGTGGTGAGTCATCAAAATGTAAGTCATTTTAATCCATGCAATGATGCACGTGGTGTGTCATGTTATCCAAATGTTGTGTCATGGCATTGTTATACTGTAAGAGCAAGATGGATGAGTCATATTCTCCAGGAAACATTCATCAAAATTTATTAAATGTTGGTACAATTATATAAGTGGGCGTGCATCAATTTGCCAACCTCATCTGGGGGTTCGTTAGTTAGATGAAGTTCTACAGTTTAGTTTCTAACCAATTGGTTAAAGTTGGGTGAGCCTGAACTTTCCAGTTGTGGCAAACTGGCTCATTTTACCCTTCACCACTCATTATGCAGAGCACCAAACAAAATAGCAATAGGTTCGATTTTAGGGTTCCATGAATGAGACATTAATTCACCCCCAATTCTCCAATTTTCCAAATTTCACCCCCAACCATTTGGAATTCACCCCTGGGGGTGCACTTGGAACTGAGTTGAGAAGCACTGCTCTAATTCTAGGGGACCCACCCAAGGAATTCCAAGAGCTGAAAAATATTGGTTGCTATGGATTGTTGACAACCAGTCTTATCCACTACCCCGCTACCTATTTCTTTGCATTCTTAAAACTAATTCAAGGCAAACGGCATATAAACCACATAGGTGAAAGAGGAACTAAATCTTCAGAGTTTGGTGAAGTTTCCATTTAAATCATACATGTATTTCTCAAGAAAACAGCAAATGAAGTTACAAGGATTGTGTTCCACAGATAACTTAAAGTAAGCAAATATGACATCATATCCTCACATTCATCTTTTGATTATCTAAAAACTTCAATACCAATATTTCCTTCAACAATCCCATGTAACTATCAGAATGAACCTACCAAAACTCTCTGGTTTGGGAATCTACAAACCCCGGTACTTACCTCCTAATTACACTTTGTAATCCCCACTTACCTGCAGTAAGTCCCTGGCAAGCTTTTAATAGCACAGCAGCTCCAGGTGACCTCCTGAAGAGGTGAGGGACTTACTGCAGGTAAGTGAGGATTACAAAGTGTAAGTAGGAGGTAAAGAGGGGCCATGTAGATTTGTGTCAGTGGCATGAGAACTTAACAAAATTTGCATTTACCACAAAAATGTCCTATCATATTTACTTTATGGCCAACACCACAGTTTGAAACAACAAAACAGAGCATTCCCAGTCAATATTAGAAAGTCACACAACCTATGTTGCCCCCAAGTTCACTTTCATCTCACACAAATCAAACAATTTCATTTGCTGGTAACTCAAGAAATATGTCTCTAATTTGAATAGAAGTTTCACCACCAAATTTACCCAAAACCTACCTTGCTCTATGAACCTATTAGCCCTTCTTACCTCCCCTATAACTACTATTGGACGGTCCATCTACTCCAGAATTAACAGTGCTGATGTAACTGGTGAGGCTATACCACTCCCTGCTTGAATCCATCCCCCTAGGTTTTGTAAATTTGGTTACTCTTTCTGGTATGAAAATGAAATTTTTGCTGAAATCCCCTTTAAGGTCACTTACCCACAGAATTCATTTCTGCTTTAATGGTGTTTTTTCCATGAATCAAGATCATGTTCGAAAATAAGAGATTAAAGGTCAAGAGCAGTCCCCTTAAACTCATTTTGAAGCAACCGCCAAATCTCACAATTTCCTAACTCCTTCTCTCCAAATTATCGTTTATCACATTTTAGGACCACAGTATTGCATATTCAAGGTAAATCATACAGTAACTTCTTGTAAATTTCACATCTGAGGAGAAAAATTGTTGTCACATGACTCTCTACAGCCAATCATGAAAAAGGACAATCTACTACATTACTTCAGGTTGGGATGACTGCTCTCGCCCTTTAAAAAAATTTCAGAATTTCATTGTTCTTAGCAGAAGCAGAGGCTTGTATCTAGTGGCAAACTCCATGCAGTACTTGGTCTTTGCATTGTCTGTCTTTAACTCCATGATGTAAATACTTAATAGCATTGACTCTTAAGTCCTATAATCTTGTAAATATGCAATTTCTGACCAGTAAACTTACCACAAGAAAGATGTATTCACTTTCTACCAGTAAATGGTTCAGCATTACCTGTGGGCCTTGTGCTCAAGACCCTGCCTCCATTCTTGCAGTGTGTTCCTTTTCACTGAGTTCCTATGGCTCCAACCTGCAAAACTTGTCCTCTGCAAGACCCATCTTAATCCTTGCTGTGTGTGCTTGTCACAGAGTTCCTGAGACACCAACCTGTGTAACACAGATAACCCTCACAAGTTAGGGTCTCAGGGATCCCAGGACTGGCCAAAATCATCCAATGGGTCGCAGAACTGCATAGATCCTCCAAATCCTTGGTGTTTCTTCATGCTTCTTTAGAACTGTCATTTGCCAGAGAAGGTATTAGGACTGAATACTTATAATTACTACCTCAATTACTTGCAATAGACCATTTTCCAAATAGCAATTACAGAGGATTGCGGGATTGAATTTTGGTAAGCAACATTTTATACCACAGTAAAATGCCATTAACAAAGACAACACATACCAAAAACCTATCCCACAATCCTTTGTAACTGATATTTGGAAAAGAGCCTCTTGTTACAAACGGCTGTTGCCTTAAGTCTATTTATTAAACAAAGAAAGCCATAGCAGCCTAGAACTCCACATCAACACATATAGACCTTATGTATATGATGTCACAATGCAAAAAGGATGCCCTCTTTTGGAGGAATAACAAACTTACACCAACCAATGTCATGACCAAATCTAGCCCGATGCTCTCCATATACCAACAGTGTAAACAATGCCCTCATATCCCACTGACCAGTGACCCACACCAGTGGTGCTTATAGACTGACTATACTGAGATAACAGAACAAAGATGCCTTATGTAGTCATAGGCTAGATCTTCATACAGTATCGTCTTCTGGCAACCTATCTGCAATTAACTGGAAAAAGGCCTTGAAATCCGGGTTTTTTAGAGTATCGGGCAAGTTAGCCTAATGTCGGCAGCTGATTGATCAATCCAACGAATGCTCACATAAGTTTTCCACACATGTTGGGCATTTTATCATGTGTGGCCACCAATGTACACATGTCCTATGCAATGATCAATAGTACAGCCGCATGCTCTTTGTTTTTCCTCCAAACATGATTCAGAGTGACATAAATGCATAAGGTCTTTACAATTCCTGACATGCGATCAACAATAACTAAACGTTTGATGCTTTTGAACAAAACATTATGAACTTAATAATTTAAGGCTCTTAACGGTCACTGATCTTATTTATTTATTCTTGCATTTTTTTTGGGGGGTGGTGGGTGGTGGTGGAGGTGGAGGTGCCAGGGACAATTACACTGAAGGAATAATATCTGTGCATGATTGTAACAGTACTACATTTACTGATCAACATTTAACAAAATCCAAAAGCCAAGAGAAGGTCATCATATATGCTTGGGGGCCATCAGCATTGGATTTCAATCCTTTTGCTTTCTTGTATCATGGATGATTGCAAACAATCTAAAAACCAAAACACAAGCAGATTAAGTGCATATTTTGAATTGAACACATCTATCTATCATTTAGTGCAGGTAGATGAAGAATTGAGGTGCACCCCCCTCCTTTCCCAAAGTTGTTGACAAATTTCACTATCACTTGGCTATCTCATAGACAATCAAGAGTAATCTGAAAGTAAGATTATAAAACAGATCCAATAAAAGATTTGCATATGAGGGTATGACAATCTGTGTTGCTGGCAATTAAGTGCAAACTGACTCTAAAATCACAGAGTTGAGTTTTATTTTCAGCAAAAATTCAGAGACTTTACATGGGTGACACTTTTTTAAAGAACAGGTATACCTTAGATCAGTGCTTCTCAACCTTCATGATCCACTTCCCCACTTGGGAAAAAATTTTGCCACCACCCACCCCTAGTATTATAAAACATCAAATGACTAAAAACTAAAACACAACACAGCCAGCAGGCATACTCAACTTGCACTTCATTTGTAAGTAAGCCACATACACCAGGTACTGTTATTTTTGTTGACAAAATGACCCCTAATCAACGTCCCCCTTTTGAAAAATGCAACACCCCCGGGGGGTTTATTAGGATAAATACGGTAAGCACCCTACCTCCCTCAGTCAATACTTTTCTGCTATCAATTTTTCAACTGTAGGAATGTGCCATAACGTAGACGATCATTGCCATCGGTAACCGTACATCCATACAACTAGCTGATATTTAGAATATCTTTCTGAGCACCAACTACATGTGCATTTATACACACTATATTCTGACTAATGGCTACCGGTCAAATGAAGCTATGAATGTTCTATTCTGAGTATGGAAACTCAATTCATGCAAATTTTCCCCTATTCACAAAATTCCCCCCTTTGTGTATAATTCACCCCCAATTTCCCAATTTTCCAAATTTCACCCCTGACCGTTTCGAATTCACCCCTAGGGGTGCACTTGGACCCAAGGTTGAGAAGCACTGCCTTAGATATTTCTGCCCAATAAATTCCACATTCGACTCCTTTTCTTCAAAGGTTATCCTCATCTGAATTGTAAAACCATGCCTCCCCTAACCTCATCCCACCATAGTTGTGTGACTTATGCAGTAAGGCCAGTCTAAGCATGCCAACGAGAGACAAAGCAGTTTCTCACAAAAGTAAAGGTACCTTTCATAGTTTTATGATCAGACTAGCTATGATTGTGAGGGCATGCGAATGCAAGACACCTAACAGAATCATCCCCGTAATGACGTAAGAAGAACAATACATTTGAAATAACACCAAGAGTTTCCCGATTTCTAAATTAACCCTTTAAAGATATGATTTTTGGTATTTTGTCTAATGCCGTCATGAAAGATTTGAAATGTGCATGTTCATATACCCTCAATATTTTTTTCCGGCTTTAAATGCATTGTCGTCTTTTAAACTTGTACTCCGTACTTTCACTTATAACAGTTTTACATTCCAAAGAGGCTGCAGAATACTGTTCTATTTTCTATGCTAACATGCTTTGTTCATTCTGTTGTGACTTTTGAAAACTTAGAAAAACAGAGGAGAAGAGAAAATGGCAGTCAACTAAACTTGCATATGAAAAGAAATATTGAGAGGCAGACAGACATACAGGAAGAGTAGGCGTACAGGATGTGTAAGACTTATGTTTCCTCACGTACTCTTTTACAATGTTTCTCATGCCTTTCATTTTTTGGAATTGATCTTCCTTCTTATGGGTTGAACGTTTTACAAAGACATAATGTATCTGAGATAATGTGCAACAAGATGTGAAACGGAGATCAAATACTTCCCCAACCCCAGAACAGAAGTCTCCTACCACACATTACTACATAAAAAAAACCACCTTTAGTATTCCCAAGCCCACAACACCGTGGCGACAATGAGTGCCACCCATTTTGTGAAAGCAGTCCAATTTTATAAAGTTAAGGGCAGCCACATAGACTGTGAACGATCTTGCTGCTCCCTGGTACACTCACATAGATAGAATTAAACACCACATGAGATTTACTATCTGCCTGTGCTGATGGGTGGTAAAGATTGCTGCAAACATCTTGACAACAGCTATGCGACGAAAGATGAAGGGTTGTACCTCTCGGAAAGCTAGCAGGTTGTATAGTTATCGCCAGGTGCTGTAATTCTTAACTATATAACCTACTACCTCACCAAGAGGATACAAAGAAACTCAGAATCAACGATCCAATCACGCTTCCTCGCCCACTTGACCACTTGCATCTTGACGATCACGAGATGTACTGAAATTTGAGTCCCAAAGAAAATGTTCACTGTAAAGGTAAATGAGGATAGAGGTTTTTGTTTCAATAATATTTGTAAGAAGCTAGATAACCCATCTCAGGAGTCATGTTGCAAGGCCATATGACCTTTGAACTGCTCTCTCATGAGCTACTTCTAAGATGACCAATGACTTCTGGTCACTCTCACTTGCAAACTCAATCTTAGGAATTACATAAGTGTGCTTTAGATTATACAGTAATTAAAGTTGTTTTGCAAACTTGATGAACTTATTCCAAATATTGGCATAAAAGGAACATGCCATATCACACAACTTGAACTAATCACAAATGCTAGCGAGGAATACAATCCTTTGCTCCAAATTGCAAAATATCAGTTCAGGACACAACCCCTTTTGGGGGAAAATGTGTAATAATCCCTGACCGGGAAAAATTTGCTAAACTCTACTGAATGGAAAGTAGTGCACAAAATTTGCAGCAGTGACGAGTCCACAAATTAAGCTTAGGACAAAGAGCAAAGCAAAATTGCTCAATATTTCAAAAAGCATGGTGAAAAACAAAGATGAAAAAGCTTTTGTGTTTCCATAGCAACAAAGATTTTAAATATGCCCAAATTTCTCTCTTCTAAAATCAATGAAAATTGCAAAGTTGTGTTGATCATTCACCTCTGTTCAATTGGTTCCACAGGATAGCAATGCATCATGGGAGATATTTCAAAATGGCACCGTCCATGCCAAATTATTCCCCTAAAACAGGTGAAATTTGACCTATTAATCTTCAAACAGATGTGTAAACAGATATTGCATGTTCAAGAATCTACACTAATCCTTCCATTTTATTCATTAGTTGTATTAAGTGCTTGCATGTGATGTCATAAATGGGTAGCCATGCCCAATGTCTGGCAAAATGTAACAGTTGGCCATATCTGACAATGATGGTTGTGAGCTGCCTCTCAGCTAACTATAAGTGCAACACTACTTTCCCCGCAGCAAAAGGGAAGTACTTGTGACATTAGTGACAGCTAGCATAGACTGAAAGGATTAAGCTAAAAACAAACTTCTTTGAACTCAACTGGACTATCATTAAAGAACATATATGCTTCTTATCAATCATTAGCACAATAAATGGAATGATCTTGCCATTAAATTTGATTAACATTTAGATGTCTTATTTGGTTCCTCAGTAGGGGCTTATTTCCAAACATACGAAGTAACTAAAGAAACTAATTTGACCCATGAGAGCAATTAAGAGGACAATTAGGCATTTTTATATAACTTCCGTAATGTACAGTTAAGGACGACTCAAGTTTTACATAACAAAGTACATTCGTTCATGACACTCTCCCCTTCTAAATTTATGCTGTCAGCTGTTTATAAATATGCTAAAATCTTACCCTTTGACCTGACTGTATCACCAGGCTCTGACTGCCCAGTACTTACCCCTGTAAGGTGCCGTGGGCACCCATTGAAGCTATTGTTTACCTGCACCCATAACAATCATCCCAGGGGCCGTTTTGTAATTTAGAGAGCAGATAGATCCAAACATGATGAAAACTTGTACTTCTATACCTGAAAAAGGGTGACATAACAAAAAATAAAATTATTTAATCAATGGTGTCATACTAATTGTAAATTTAATTTGTCCCAAAAAAGTCCTTACAAATGTATTGAAATTACTCCACAACAAACAGAGTAAATAAGCAAGGGGAAAAGAATTTTTCTTGAAAAATTGCACATGATGAAGGGAAATCGCATCAATTTGATTTTTAAAAATTTTCCTTCTTTTAATTCATTTCAACAGACTTTGAAGTTTGGTAGTAAGAAGCAGGACCATTTGAAATATATTAGTTTGTCAATGTGTGAAGTTATCTGTCCTTCATTCTATCTCTGTATTTCTGTGACGGTCTGCTTCTCTTGCTGTTTGCTACTTAGTACCTGCGGTGGCCAATGATTTGTCAGTTTTGTCACAGTCCTTCTGTTGATCTGTCTAAAACAAACTTGTAGACATAATTATGGACATGAAACAGCTTACCCAGCAATGCAGCCTGAACATATAACTGGCTTTATCAAGGTACACTATTCAAACAGTACTTAGGTGGTACTTCCTCAACATCTAACTTTTGTTTCTTGAAATTCAAAACATGCACCACACTTGAAACTAATGGGGGCACTTTTTGCACCATTGTTCAAACTAGGCAGCAAGCTAAAAAAATTCCTGTGCTTTTCTTCTTGATGTGGAAAATTTTACAATCCATGCTTGAGGATTCTACAACCCCTCTCACTTCCATGAAGTTGACAGCATGGCCATGTGGTTACAGCATCCATCTGACTTGCAGATAGGAGATCTGGAGCCCAACTCCTGGCCAAGTCATACCAAAGACTTGTAAAATGTAACCTACTGACATTATACTTTGTGCTGTGTATCAGCATTTTCGTAGGGAAAATTAACCAGCGAGCTTTGACAGGGAAAAGGATGGCTGTGACTGGTGTTTCTAATTAGTTACACAGAGCCATAAACTAAGTAATCTACAAGACTTTTTGTGTTGCAACTTAAACTATATCCCTCTTTAAAACCAAAGTCTCACACAAAATTTTTTAAGGGGAGGGGGGATTATCCCTTTTAAAGGGGTAATCAGAGTTTGAGAGCAAATATATTGAACCTTTTGTTTCAGCACTTTATGTTTCCTTTTGTAATGAATATTTACCAGAACAATAGACACTGAAGAGGTCTTTCAAGTGAAAAAAAAAGTTAAAATTCTGCTTTAATTACTATTGAATGGGAATTTTGTAATTTTGTTCAGGTAACAATTCTACACCTATGCAAGACCACAAAGCTTTACTCAAACAGTAGCCAATCACAATGCCAGACCAAGATGACAGGTCATTTTTGTTATTTTTAAATCAGTGTATTATCATGGCGCCCCATTAAAGTCATGAAAGATTTGTAAGGAGTAGGACAAACTCTGATTGACCCCTTTAATTCTAAAACTTTGTGCCAAAACAGCAGGTCTTGAGTTTCAAATTTTCCAGGTGTGCGACAGGAAATTACTGGGCATGATAGGAGTGTTGTTTTATTAAACTGGAATATGATTTATATGACCTCCCATCTTTCATCTGGGCATGCAAAAAAAAAAAAACTCCTCACTGTGCTTTGAAGCGGGTGATGGTGTGCAATCATCCTCCTTGCCTTAAAATTCACTGCCACAAAACAGATATGTATAGGGTAGTTGTTCTTGAATTACTAGCCTGATGTTGGAATCACCTGAAGAAGAGGCATAGTGAAAGCCCGACTTGTTTATGATTAAGGTCAAAAAGTAGGTGTTAATGACATTTTACCATTAAGGTGAGAAAGTACAATACTATCTGGGATAAGAAAATAAAATCTAAAATATTTTCAAAGCTATAAAGGCAAGACAGACTAGTAAACACAACTATAAAACATTAACAAGAAGGAATCCAAAAAGAACAAAATGGCTACCCTTCACAGCCCCATCTGTTATAAAGATGCTGGCTTTTGCAATGCACCTGAAAATAAATTACTTTTTAAAGAGGGACTGAAAACTTCAACAAAAATATTCCTGCCAGACACAAACATTATTTTTGGAGAACTGACAGACTGACTGTTGAAAGGAAAGCAAAACATGCAGGGAAAATAGGATCCACAACTGTAAAAAGTTTGGATGAAATAACCATGGTTGGCCCAAGGTGTTAGAAGTAACTAGTGGGGAAGATTTACGAGTGTAGTAAAACATTCAGTGGTAGGCATAATGGGTCTTTGAAGCAAACTGTTCTCTGTGTAAAAGTGACAAAGACAGGCAATATCTCCAAAATATGAAAAGGAGTGGGATATATTTTGATACCATTTTTATTGAGGGTAGCACAATGGTCAGATTAGGTTTTATAGCTCATCTAACCAATTGGTTTAATTCCGGTCTTCCTGCCTTTTCCCCAGCTGTGGCTCACTGGCTTGTTTTCCCTATGCCACTTGTTTATGCTGAGTAACAAGCACAATAACAGTAGGTTCCCTTTTGAAAGTCTTCGCTAGGACCTGGCCAGGAGTAGAGTTCCAGACCGTGTGGCTGGAAGTCGGCTGCTCTTACCACTCGACCATGCAGTTGGCACAACGGTGAGAAAAGGACTAAGGGTGGTATGGTAAAGGATTTGCTTAACAATTTTTTCACGAAAAGTACGATTTGATAACAAAAAGACAATACACGACAAGAACTACCATCTATCTTGATACGGTAAAAATTTTGTACACCAGAGGAAAGTTTGAAGGAAAGTGAAGAGCATATAACAGTTGGAAAATTCAATTTTGAACTTTTGTAAAGCTTCCACTTTGACACTTTTGGAAAATGTAGCTAGCACTAGGTAACAAGGGAGTAGGATTTTTTTTTCTTTAAGAAGGGGTTTTTAATTCTTTTTGTTATTATTATTACTATGCTGCACTAATATAAAGAGCTACAACTTTCTTCGTGTCATTCACTTTTACACTCTCACGACCATGACATTCAGGAAATTCTATTGCCTCTGGTAAAGACAAACTGCAAGGAAGGTATTTATACCAATCTAGCAACACATCCACCCAGACCAAGACCTCTCTTTAAATTATAGCTAATGACCTTGGCAAATATCTCTCTCAAATTGAAAACTGACTGGAAGAGCAAAGATTTTCAGACTGCCAATTTTTCATAACAAAACCTTTGTTGAGAAGAAATCATAACATAACGATGCCCTGAAGTATAATATTGTCTGTCAAACATTCGCACAATGCCACATCTAATCAGACAGTCAACACGTCGCGAAAAAGGGTAGCGCTGAGCAATTTACTTGTCTGGACTAGATATCTAAGCCTTTCTGATGAAATTGAGGCCCTTTCTGATTTTCTTTCTCATTTGCAAATTCCAATCATTTAAAGAGAGAGAGGCAGATATAAGAAGGGCAACCTAGTCTGAAGGATACAGACACAGAAATCCAGGATTGCATGCAGCTCATTACCAAGGAGAAAACAGAAGACTGTCCTGTCAGATAAGTTTTACGACTAAACAGCAGTTGCGATAAAAGATCCTGGGCCCTTAACATTTGATTAGGGCAAGGAGGTTCAGCAGAGTAAGATTGTCTTGAGACATTTAGCTTTCCTAATGGATCATACTTCACGAACCAATCTATGAAAGGCTTGACGACCAGATATCATTCTGCTTCTCCGTCTCAGATGACCTCCTTCTGCCCTTGGTTTAGGGACTTGAGTAGGTCACCGAAACACAGAAACACATCCACTTCTAAGGCCGTAGGTCTGTCACACTTCTGGAATAAGCTTTGAATTTGGCTGTATGGAGAATATGCCTAGAAAACAAAAAAAACAAATTGATGAAAGATGATCAATACAGTAGCAGTATACTAGCCTCTTTGTTTTTTTTAATAGTTTGTCTGTCTGTTTGTTGTTCATTTGTTTGTGTTCTGTCTGAGACAAGAGAGGACATGAAGAGAAGATAAACAGATGAGTTTCATTTGTTTTCATTTAATAGCAAACCTCACTCACTAGCAATATGTAACTCAAGTTCATATCTAACATGTTACAGCTTCCTTCAGAGAACCTCACTTGCAACAGGAAGGTCAAGAAATTTGACTCCTAACTGGGTTGTACAGAAGGCTTTATAAATGGAACCTCCTGCCATTGTGCTTGTTGCCCAGCATAAGTTATAGTGTAGGGAAAACAAGCAGTGAGCCATATATCTGACAAAAGTCAACTGGCCTGTCTTAAACCGATTGTTCAGAAACTGAGCCATAAAGCTAAACCTCATCTACCAATACGGACTTTTATCAGAGTTGGATGATTTATATCAAATAAATTAAAATCATGATTGCAATTGATTTATTTGATTTTTCTAATTCATATTTCACTTCACCAAAAATGTCTAGACCCTTTTTTATAATCTATAGATTGGCAATCACTTCATTTAGCATTCTTGATTACTAGACATGAAATTTCTAAATTTATTTCTATTTTTTTTTTTTTTTTTGTGTTAATTTTAAACAGGATAACAAATCTGAAAACCTGCTGTTTCACAAACTCAACAAAAGCTTATATTTACTATACCAGCTATACTTGCAAAGATGCATTTTTGCCAGCAACATAATTACTGATCATTTTCCTGGAAGTTAATAGTTCACTATTACAAGGTACCTGCAAGGATGACCATTGTCCTAATGATTTGTGCTCCTTGAAAGATGTCAAGATGAGGCAGTTTGTCATAAGAATGCATGTAGTGTAATTTGTTATATAGTAAATGGCCATGGATGAAAAAAGTCGTGAAACTGGGAGTCTCCTTTCTGGGATATTTAGGTATTGGCAACTGGAAGAAAGTTTTCCCCCTTTCGCAAGAAAATAAAAAGATAATTGTAGAAAATTTTATCCCTTTCCTGAGAAATAATCATTTTTCAAAGCCTTCCAAGTGGTCCTGACCTAGCTGCTGAAAAGTAACAGGAACATGGCTTGAAAATGATGGTTGCTTACACTGTGAATGTGCCACACGTATTAATGTAACCAGACAACATTATAAAACCCATCCTTAAATAATTTCTATTATCTTGTTGAAATGGTTCTTATATACTTTAATTCCCATGTTGTGAAGATTTTGTGTTATGATCTGTTTGGGTTTGTACTACTTAGTATCTTTCTCTTGAATAAATCTAAAATTTTGAAGTTAGGGGAAGGGAGAAGTGCTGTAGCTAAGATTTAGGGTAAAGAAGGCGATTCCCCATCCCACTGCCCCAATCTATCTTCTTGTCCCCGCAAGTACCCCTTTACTGGAAAAACTAACTGTGAAAGAAGTACAACTTTGTGCATTCCAAGTTAAAGCCCCTATGATGCAGGCAGAGGCTTTCCCCCTCGACACCCCTCCCAATCCCCACAGAAATATTTCTGTCCACACCTCTGGGAACGACCATAACCATTTCTCCAAGTGATTGCAACTAAGGTTGCAGAAGCTAATTTTCCTTGAAAAATAGAGACACTGAGTAACACAATCAGAGTAGTTAGTTTGAACAAAAATTGGCACTGGTTACTTTCACAAATCACAGAAGTCACAAACCATTCTCTTGGGGAGGGTTCTACAAGGAGAAGTCTGCCTATGGAAGAACAAGGATTGATGGCATGAAACTACATAAAGTTTGTGTGAAGACTCAAAAGATCAATGATTTTCATCACTTCTGGAGAGAGCAAGAGAGAAAAAAAAAGAAGTATGAATATTTAAGAGACAGCTATGCTGTTTTTGCACCACCTTTAAAAAAGCAGAAGTGGATGTAAGATTATCAGGTACAAGAGGGCTGGAAAAAACTATTTCTGAGCAAGGGCATAAAATGTTTGAACAATTATTTTCGCATTTTTATGAACAAAAGAGGGCCGTTCCCTCCAACTGCAAAAATTTCATTCTAAGAAGCTTAACATTTCCCTCCAATGGTTAGCAACTGTTCACATTCTTTCCTTTTTTTTTAAACTTATATGCAAGGGCAAGCTTTTTTATGCCCATTCCCCCTTTTCTACTCTTATGTAACCTGGGTTCACCTGACCTTACACATATCAGGCCTCAATTTTTCTGGAAATTGAGGCCTGATATGTGTCCTTCGGGCATCCATTTGACCATTGTTAGTTGTCGGAAGGAAATTTGGTTGTCCGAACCATTTTTCATGCAACTACACAGCATGTATTAGAAGTCTTGAAAGAATAAGAAGATGGTATCTTTTGAAGACAAAGCACTGAGGTCTGAAATATTATATGATGGAAACACTCAAAGGTGTTGAACAGCCAATAGTGGTATGCAAGCTGCTTTTCAATTTTATAGACAAAAATGATTGTCCATAACACAACAATGGTTGTCGGACATCAAACTTTTAAACTTCTGGTTGTCCACATGGAATTTTAGTCGTCATGGGCAACCATGAAAATTGAGCCCTGCATATAACATCATTGAACAAAAAGTATTCCCTCTGTTGGAAGCAAGCATGCTCCAATGTGGTCCCCCCCCCAAGATCTACAAATTAAACAGTTAAGTGTTTACAAACAATATATAACTAACATGCCATTCTATAATATGCGAACCTTTAAATTCATTTTGGCACATGTAAGAAATTTGACACGATTCAGATCAAACTTAAAGTGACTTGAATCAAATTCTTATAAGATAGTTGTAACTGCATTTGGGTCCATCTCCAAGTTGTGATTACAAATTCCCAGAAAACCCCAAGTTTTTCATAACAGTTGTTTTCATATTTTATCAAGGCAATTTCCAGGCTTAGCAAAGAGCAGCTCATTTGCCCTTACATGAGTGATTACACTTCAGGTGTGGAAGTTATCCAACGCTCTAGCTCAATATGCTATCTAGGTCAGCACAACGATATACATGTCTTGCTGAATGTAAATGATACACCTCATTTAATACACTGTGTATCATTTCAAGCTGTTTTCCTACAATTGTCATTTACCTTGTGGATCTAGCCCAACTTTTCATACCAATGATACAGAGCTATGGCCACAAATTATACCCTCCCATAAAAATTCAAGTCCAGCTCAGCTTTCTCCACACCTAAATATAAAGTATATTGGACAGCCTGACAGTTCTGTGATATACAATGGTTCTTCAACCACATCCCTGTCAATCACTACCTACCTACAATAACCTCTACCTACCTACAATAACCTATCTCAAAGCACTTCCAAGTTGTTATCTATGAAGGAGTAAATTTAACATTGGCTTTTTACATAAATCTCCCATCTAGCCTACAATAATATTAGATGCAACTAAAATGAAGCCTGGGCTACTCTTAAAGCAGAGGACCATTTTAATGTTAATAAATGTCACTTAATGCATCATTATCTATCAGCAAGGAGAATACCCATCTGTACATCAGTTGACTTTCATGACATTGGACATTTATGCCCTCAGAGGTGACAAAGGCTACAAAGCTAGAGGTCATACTAGCTGGCTGAACGTTAGCCAAAATGCACTTGGACAAATTCACTTTCCACAAACTTTAAGTGTAATATTGAATTTTTCACAGAAATCCATAAAGATCTTAAGGGGTTTTATGCCAAATTTCAAGGTAATTATTTAGTACCACTTGGAACGCTGAATATTCATAAGTATCAAAATTTAGTAGAAAGGTCATCCAATCCATGTACAGCTCATATTCAGTACCATATCCCAATTACACCCTTAAAGGCCCAATTCTCTCATCCCAAACCATTCCAATTCTCCTAACCTTGCCCCTCACACAATTGTCTAGAATTTATCCTCTTCCAGACGACATCTCAGTTCTTCAAGGCGACTAGAAAAGACCGATGTGTGGAGACTCTCAGTACAGTTCTTGCTACGTTATGTAAGCTTTGATATTCTGCATTGATTGAACTAGGTACCAATCAATGAGCTGCGCCAATAGAGACTTTCTGTAGTCAACTACAATAATTGTAGTTAAGGGTGAGAGCTAGACAGGCCCTTTAACCACATTACACAACCAACCCAAAGATAGTATACAACCTGCCACTGAAAAACAAAACCCAAAGCCTAATGACTGGAGCAAGGATTTGCCCAACAAGGGTAACCAAGCTTTTGATGAGAGGGCCAACAAAATATATGGATTTTCATGAAGGACAAAATTTGTTTTTTTTTTTTTTTATGGAGGAATCCGACCTTCAGGAAAGAAAACAAATGACATCACACACTGGTTTGCAAAAGATTTGATGTGTCGTGTCTAAGCTGTCATTAAAAGGCAAGTAGATTTCAATTCATCTACAATTCACATTGAATGAAGTAATAACTTTATCAGTACACACAACAAGAGACAAATGTTCTTACAAGTGTTTCTGCCAAGCATAGCTTACTGATGCAGTTTATCAAGGGTGATCTATTACTGCAGTGAACTTCATGACTGATAATAGTTTAAAGGCAGAAGGAAAAATGAAATTCAGAAACTAGGTCTTTTCAGAAAGGTAGATATACTGCATTGAAAGTTATCTCTATGCATTTATCTTTCAATGGTTTGAAGCATTAAATAAGGTCTATTTTTCTTACAAATTGCCTGCAAATAATGACATCCTTGAAAGAAAATTGTAGGTCACTGCATGGAAAGTTCATCCATGATTACAAATTACACAAATGTACTTTTCTTCAAACGCCACACTTAAAACAGGACATGATGCAAACCAAGGACTATACCTAATTTTCCAGTAATAACGGTTTAATTTATGGAGGGAGGGGCTCTTTTATTACCTTCACAATTGAGAATTTCCAATATTTAAAAAAAAAATGGTATAAATTCTCAAGGACAGCTACTGGTTAGACCAGATAAGATGGTAGAATCTGCTTGTGCTTTGTAAAGTGTCATTCTTTAGGTTTTACTTGCACTGATGTGGTTAGGTTTCCATAAAGTTGGGGAATATGGGAGGCTCCTTCCTGGAAAATTTTGACAACTAACACATTTTCTTTTTGGTACAAGGAAAAAAAAATATGTGAAATTTTTTTTTTTCATTTCCTGGGAAATAAACACTGCTTCCAGCCCTGCAGTGCCATGAATTATATTTCACATTTCATCAGCATGCAGTGTTGTTTAGTTTAATTAATTCAGCAGTGTGTATCACCTTCTCATGAGCCTGTAGCAACTGTACTGTAGCATTCACTTGGTTAGCTTCTTGATTGACTTTTGACATCAATATATTTTTGAGAAATAGAATCATGGAAACTTGCTTGGGTAAGAGGATATTTTGAAGTCTTAACCAGAATTTCAAAATAAATTCACTCCAAGTCAGTTACCCAAAACTGAACTTCAAATTTGTATCTTCAAACTTCTTTGTATTAAAGTGATTTCATGAAGGTAAGGTTTACACTTAAAAGAGAAGGTTGCATGGTAAAGTGGTTAAAGTATCTGACTTGCAGCCAGATGGTCTGGAGTTCAACTCCTGGCCAAGTCAAGTCTAACAAAACGGAGCCTTTATTGCTATTGAGCTTGGTGATTGGCATTTCAAGCAACGTGGAAGAGAAAACAAGCTGGTGAATCACAATTGGAAAAGAGCAGTGGCAGAAATGACCGAAACCAACTGGCTTGAAACTGAGCAGTTAAACCTCATCTAGCTATTGATGAAAGCGGTCAGTCCAGAGATGGTCTGATTTTAGTGAGACATAACTGGGGTCCATTACCTTTAGTCTTTCAATTTCCTTGTTTACCGGTATCATGGATCATTGTACCCTGAATTGTATTTTGATTCCCTCAAGTTTACTGAACATGAAGGTTTGAAAACCATGTAGAAAATAAATGATGATGATTTAAGGCTATTGGACCTCACTAATGGCTGCCTACAGTCAATAACACAAGCAATAATTGGATTCATCTGCATGCAAGAGAAAACCTATCAAAATCAAATACCTTTCAAAATGATTTTGCTTATGATTAATTAAAGGCCCACCTCTCTCACCCCAAACAATACCAATCCTCCTAATCTTCTTACTAAAGCCCCTCCCACAATTCATCCTCATCCAGACACAATCTCAGTTTATTGCGTCAGGGTGATTATAGGAAAACTCAATTTATATAATCAAAACACTCTCAGTACCGTTCATGCTGTGTAATATAAGCTTTGGCACTCTGCATTGTTTGAATTAGCTGTCAATCACAAAGCTGAGCCAATTGAGAATTTCGGTACCCGGGTACCAAAACTGTAGTTTGGGGTGAGAGGTTTGACCCTTTAATAAGCAGCTAGATCATGACTAACCATGATATGATTGGGCACACTTGTATGCAAAATAACATGAAAATGTGCGAAATGTCTGCAGCAACAGCGTCAAGGTTCAAAATTTTACTGTAGCCTCCTAATCACACCTAAGGAATCTACAGTAACAAACTCTCATCATGCCTTAATTGAAGCTACAGAAGCCAGTAAGAGCCTTTTCAACTGTCCTAATCTGTACTATAATACACTGCCTTACCATAACCATAATGTAGGACTTGACAAGAAAAATTTTTTCCCAACATGCTCAGCAAAAATTCCATTCATAACATTTGCCCATGATCAAGTACAAGGATCATACTTTCCATAAACTGCCAACATTTCATATCAAGGACATTTTCTAGACACACTCATCTTTTTGCATATGTGGAGAGCTATTACACCCAAAAATACCATCAACTTTATGTTCCACCATCAGTATGAGAGCAGTCTCATAAATGATATTCAGAATTTGAGAGATATGACACAAACCACTTTCCATTGTGTCCCAATCCACACTGTTGTCTCTCCTACCCTTAACTATAAAATCTTCAAAAGACAACTTGACACAATTGTGAATTTTTGATGTCACTAAATTTCACTTGCTATGAAATTGACATTTTTTACTACGTTGAGGGTAAACATTCAAGCAGCCAAATTTCCTTTAAAAAGTCTCAACTGTGGATAATATGTTAGAGGTAATTTCAGAGGAAAAAGGGTGCAACCTGTGATGATCTACACACATTTTAAGGCAATCTTTAAATATGACTTTGAGATGACTTTGACCCTACACACAATGATATCAAGCTGGTTATTCAAAAGTAATTTTCTTTTGCTTTGTAAGGAAATGTAATTCAATTTTTTTTGCTCTTTTCTTTTCAGGGGAGGGGTTGGGGTAGGCAATTTGGAATCACATTTTGCTAAATTTTGAATGACACCAAGCTTCTAAGCTTCAACAAATTCACTGCCCAACAGTCTGTGTGCAATGACTCGGGCAAGTGCAACCGCTTAATATTCTAGCCAGGCAAGTATCCCAGTGAATTCCCCTCCACAAGGAAGTTTAAAGACAGATTGAAGCTGACAAGTACATATATGTGGACACAAAGACTAAGGTAATAGAGGCAATGACAGATAGCCCAATGGACAGATAATGAAACAAAAAATTTGGTTGAAGCCTGGTTCAATTTTTCAATATTGTTTAGCAACTACACACTCACTAAAGCAGCAATCTGATTTTTTTAGAGTTTTTTCCCAACTTTAATTCTGCCCCTTAATTATCTATGTGGAATTTTATTACCCCTAAAATATTCAGAAATATTCATTCAACAGCAGCAAACTCAAAATGAATTTACCAATCTGTTCCAAAAGGGAAAATGGGGAAAAGCTTACAGGTATTAAACAGCCGATCCCCCCCCCCCCCCCCAAAAAAAAAAATTATTTTGAAAAAAAAAAGCTAAATAGCACAATTTTTATCTTATTTCTCTTCAAAGTATCTTTCATTACATTTTATGATTTAACTATTGCATGTATGAATATATTCAACGTAAACCAAGCAGGTATTTCGAGTAAATTTCACATTTGAAGAGTAAAAAAGGTTGTCACATGACTTCCAACAGCCAATAATGAAACTGGATAGTCTACTAGACTACTTCAATTTGGGATGACTGCTCTTGTCCTTTAATATCCTCTGTCAAACTCTGATTGCCCCTTTAAAGGCTAGATATAAGGTTGGGTTGCAAAGGGTGGGAGATGGCCCTGAAGAACAAGGGGAAGGGGGAGACCATGAAGAATAAGGGGAAGGGGGAGTGTAATGAATACAGCAAAAAAAATTACCTGTGCTTTGGTCTCTTTGATGGTCGTCTTCTGTCTACAGATGATAATCACTTACACTATCTGGAACCAATAGGACTAACCCTGTGGTTTTGTCACAAGGATAATCACAGGTTAGACCTACGGGTACAGACAGAGCAGCATGACAGCTTCTCCTGGATGCACGGATTTACTTGACACTTCCAGATTATCTCCTTCTCCACAATCACTGATATCCTAGAGAACACTGAACATTAAAAATTTCTACAGCCATTCAGGGGTTTAATGATTCATAAGAAAATACTGGGACAGAAAGAAGGCTGGGGGTATTAGAGGGGAGGGAAGAGGACCTTGGCTGAACAACAGTTCAAGTCATAATAAAGGTCACAACAACCCTTCAAAAATACTGAAGAGGTTATAAGGTTATCCATGAAGAATGACATTCTTGATAAATAAAAGTTCCATTCTCTAGGTTCTGAATGGCTATCTCAGACATTGGTTGAGTTGACATCTGTCTGAGAAAATGAAAGGCATCAAAGACAATAAATATGTGAAGTTGCAAAATGGTTGCATCTCAGAAATATAATATGGGGGATATATCCCTACCTTCCCCCTCTGTCTTCTCCTATATGAGTCATCTTAGAAGAGGTTCCAGCGATATGGTCAGCTCCTTACAGGAACTTGTGGTATTTGAAGTGAAATTTGCGAATTTGGAGGGAAATGTGGTACAAGTTTGGGGTGTGGGGTGGGTGGATGCTCTTGACCTTTCAAGTTTAGTCAAAGTAATAGAGAGAACAATTTATAACTAACATTTCTGCATTCTATTTTTCCACCTCATTTTGTAGCCCACATCTCCAACCTGCATCATACCAAGTTATGAAGTGCATATTACCAAGATTCAACTAACCCTTCCAATTTTCTGCTTCCCCCTCCCACACTGCAACAAATGTTCCAGAGCAGACCCATTAGGCATGACAAATCTAATATTCAAAGAGAAAAACAAATTGAATGGTTTAATGATGACAGGTTTGTCATACACTGGAGTGACTCACGCTTGCATGTCTGAGACATACATTCTGCTTTGGATGAAAAGGACACTTTCCAATCACGCTGTACCTGTTGGCAATTGTTACTAATAATTTCCCCGCATATGCACAACTAACGACTAGAGATGGATTCAAACCAACTCCGTTGATTTTTTATCCTTCCTTGACATTTACAGCACAGTCTACTGATTCTAACAAAACAGCAATCTACTCAAGAACATAATTCATCCAATATTCTGAAAACTAGACATACTTTGGGGAATGAATGGTGACAACTGATTACAGCTTGTGTAATCAAGAAAAATATCTGAACATTCTGGAAAATATACATCTGATAACACTTGACATCAAACTTGCTACAGAGACTTGCATGTTTGAGAAATGAGAAATACACTGGAATGATGGTGCACTGTACCACTGCTATAGACTTTCTGCTGTTAGCTTTTAGGTCCTTTTTTTTCTTTATATAACAATTTTACTAATTTAAATCGAAATATTCAAAACTAAATCTGGTGAGTTCTTATTGTCAAGCTAAACAGCATCCTCATCAATTCAGTAACAACCTCATTAAATTTTGCCTATCAGAAATGCCACCAGCATTTACCAAAGAAAAGAAAAAATCTGGTGATTTTGTAAAGACAGCACATGGACATACTATCAATCTGCCAGATAAAATGATCACTTTGTACATCAGCCACACCATGGTTAGGACTGAGGCTAGACAAGTTCCATATTTTGGCCATCAAAATAGCTAGAAATCAACTCTGAAATACTACTACTTCAGAACACAGGTTGTCTCAACTTCCTGACCTGCCTTTTACCTTTGTGTCCATTCTCACAAATGACTTTTATTTTATATTTTGTCTTTTGCTCAAGTTTTGTGCAATACCTACCCATCCGTCTGGAAAACAACGTATGAACTAAGATCTGAGATGAATCTCAATGTAATAGTTCCTATAGATCCATATTGATCCACATGGTTCCTGCAAACTAAAAGGGCATGACTTTTCCATGGCTATTTCATGACCAAACTATATCCAAGATTTGTAAAAACTTTAATGGCACAATGATTGTGACAAATAATGAGAACAAATTCATTTACTTTTAAAAAATAAAAGAATGATCTGGGCCACAATTCATGACTTTTCCATGACTTCTGTCATTTTCACAATATTCCATGACTTTTCCAGGCTTGGAAAATGAAAACTGAATTTCACGACTTTTCCAGGCCAAGGAAACTCTGGATCCTACCCATGAAGTGCCTGCTGTAGAAGGAACTCAAGGAGTTACCATTCCATATCAGCCACCCAGCAAGTCACATGATGGTGCCATTCCTGCGTAATATCAATAAGTACCATAAAGAAACTAGCTAACTGCAGGAAATTCCTGCACCGTTTCCTCTGTTGTATATGAAATCAAGAATTGTGGGAAGTGGAATTTCCCATACATGGTTTCTCACCCAAACTGGACATTGTTGCAGAAGCAGGCTCAATATCAGTAAAAAAGATACATGTCCAAAAACTGTACGATTGAGTAATTGAAAAGGATTTTCAGAGATAAGAAAGGTATCAATCAATATTAAAGCTCTGCATCAGAAGGTCTGTTTACAGCACCAACCGACTTGTACATGGCGGGATCTCATCTCACCTCAAACGAGTTACAAAGTAAAATTTGAACCCTTCCACCGACACTGTGTGGTCCATGATAGATAACAATACATCTGAAGTACTAAATCTACTGAATGAGCCTGAGGAATAACTCCATATTCTTTTGCAAAATGAAAACATATCCCAGAAAGGCATGTAGTGAATTTTTGGTTCTTCAATCCAGCAAGCTGGCCTATGTGTACGTGGTAAAACCCGCCTCTCATTTACCCCTCCCTCTCCTCACTTTAAACAGGATTACCACAATTTTTAACATTTTAAAATTTGAATGTTGAACTCAAGGATGGGGAGACAAATTAGGGAGCAACAGGAAAAATTTCCAACCCAACTCACACTTTTGATTTGATCAAGTTTGCAGATAAAACTGCAAAACAGATTTTAATACTCACAATCTGAGCAGAATAAGTCTAGGACTTTTCAAAAAAATCTCACTTCATTCTGTTTTCTTCAAACCTGCAACAGTCTAGAGTGTTGAATATTCCTGTTTCTCTGCTTAATTCACTATCACCACAACTGAGTGTGTTCGGAGGACTGAGGCAGCACCTGGAGGATAGGAATATTGCAACAACTTGGTAAGTCAAGGATGCAGGGACACATAAACCTGGAGACATCTGGAACAAGCTGCAAGATATCAAAGAAGAAAGAACATTTAGAAATGGGATTTTATTCTTGACATCAAACATGGCCCTCCTATTAAGTTTAATTGTTAGTATGAACTGGTATCCTAAATCTAAAGAGTAACAAGTCTTCCTCCTCCTCTCCTTTCTCCTCACAAATGTTATGTTCAGAGCTACACTACACACATGCAGATGTCCCATCTTTAAAGCCCTTCCTGCAAATTCTCCCTGAGGCTCAAATTCTCACAATCAGAGTTATACATGAAAATGGGGAAAGAATTTTGAAAGATTTGACTACCTCCCATGATAATTTTTTTTCTTTTTCAACCCCCATGAGAAATTTGTGTGAAAAGCAAATACCCTGAAAAATAGTGTGAAAAAGGGGTTTCAAAGTTTACACTTTGTCGTACTCAAGGCCATAGGGACATTGATCAAAGGTGAACAGGTACCCCCACTAATTTTTGGGAGAACCCATATCTATACTCATGGCTGGTAAAAATTGTGATTTCCAAGTTCAAAAGTACAAATTTTCTGTAATTCTTTCTCCATTGTCATGAATACAAAAGAGAAATTTCATTTTAACTGCACCACTTTCTTAATAGGGAGCCTACTAGCTTCTTTTTTCTTCCTTCAAAGCACTGATTTCATTCAATGTGAAAACATCTTATTTTCTACATGTTTCAACACCACTTACCAGTCTGGAGATTTTAGTTAAACTCCCAATCCAAAAACATTCTCAAAACATGCAATTGGATACATTCTAGTATTAACATTTGTTAAGTTTCATAGAAAAAACACTACGCAGGAAATCAAAGCATTAATTTTGAATTCCCAAGAGATTTGGACACATCCAAGAGTTTCTTCAAAAAAGTGGTTTCAAATTTGCAACTTCCATACATCTACCATATGTATGCTGCCACACAATCTGAGCTGCGCTTTTTCTTGAGCACTTCCAAAGGGCACTACTCTATACATGTGCGAGAAAGGTGTAAGGTATGTCACATACAGACAAGAGTAGACACTCAGTATTCTAGTGGGCTTAAGGTTCTGATGTAATCATTAGAGGCCTAATTTGATTTTGATATTGGTCCTTGCAGCCACAGTACCATGAATGTGGATAGGATTCCGATCCCATTTATTGTGAGTTTTTGTTAAAATCTCCTTCATCTCTGATCTAAGGGAGACAAAAACTTGACAATCTGCGTAAAACTACAAGTTGTACCGCAGAAGTCTGAAAATAAAATTTATGCTTATTCTTTTGTGATGTCACATCGGAAGACAGATTTTGATAAAAAATAAATGTTGGTGTGAGGCGAAAGAAAAAATCAGTTGACACTTTACTTTCATAGGTCACATCATATGACATCGTATTGACATATTTTGGCTCTTTCCAACCACAGATTTAGAAGATTTTAACAAAAAGCAGAAAAAATTGAAACAACACCCTATCCAAACTTGTTGTAGTGTTACCCTGGCTTTATACTAGTAGGAAAACAGCTGGACACAGAGCTCCAGTGTGAAATGAAGGCTCACTGGTGTGAAAGACTCTAAGTAAAGCATCCAATGACTTTTACTAATATGAAAACAAAAGTGATTCAAAATATCTGATGTCAACCCATCCTTTCAGAATCTCCAATTCCAAACACAGACAGCAACATCCTACACATTTCCATTGTGGTTTGCTTGTGATTGCAATGTGTTCTCAGGCATTGAATTCAACAGCGGCCACAGTGACCATTGCCATCTTACATTCATTGATTACCACAATGCCCAGATAAAGCAACTAGAAGTCAATAAAGCAACTAACAGTCAATGCCAAAGTTGCTGTTAATATTGCTTTCAGTGTATGGCCTCCATGCTTTCTAAGAAGCAACAAACAGTTTTATTGTGTTTGCTAATTTTCTGACCCATTTGTTTCAAACAGCCTTGGTGCCCTTGTTCAGAAATGTGAATGCCCTTGATGCCTTGACTGATAGCCTTGATGTCCTAAAAAATCCAAACTGAACCAAGGCCAACTGGCCTTGCCCCTTGAAAGCTGAAGCATGAGGCCTGCATTCTCCATTCATACTGTTCATGAATTCATAGCACACACTTCTCATGAGAGCTCCCTCCAGAGAACATATTTTACAAAACCAAATTCTGGCACACACTTTAACTGATCCAGATATTAAAACAATATAAAACTTGAAAACTGAGGAATTACATAATAACATTATAAACATTAGCTTGTACATCCAATGTGTTTTAATCTCTACTAACAGAAGCAAGTTGACGTTTCCCTGCTACCAGTGTAAGGAATTCCATACACAAAGGCATACAATCAAAATGCAGATTTCTCCACCCTTACTGGTATAAATTCAGATGTTGTGTAATTTTTTTTTTTTTTTTTTTTTTTTTAAAACATCCCTCCTCATTTTTTTCCTCCCTCTCACTCTGAGAGTTTGCACACTGGTGACTCACTGAAGCATCCGGTGGACTAAGCCATTCCCCTACTTACAATTATTCAATTAGCAGCAAACAGACATCAAGGCAAAAACAAACGAAATACTCAAGTGATCATTAAAGTGACTGAGCTCTACCCTTTCCTTTCGCAAGTGTCTCCTCATGCCGAATTTACAAAGACCACCCTGTCTGGCAAAATGGAGTAAACCAGACAGACTCAAGTTCACTGCACCATCACATCTGATCATGCAGGCACAAGCAGCTTCATCTGTTTTCTGCCTCTCAATTGAGAAAGAGGAGTAAAAGAGAGAGGCTTCGTCTATCCATGGAAACAGACTATAAGACCTTCGATCAAACTGTCACATATGTTCATGTTGACATCAAGTTACGTAGTGTACTTTTTCATGAGAGCACACAGGCTCACAAACTGCATTCAAAGTCAGAAGAAAATTTGGGAGTGGCATGCCTGTCTACCTCATCACTTGTACAAGTTAAAGAAAAGTACAAAGTAATGCACAAGATGGTGGGACAAAACAAAGGACATAACAAACATCGCTGGTGAAGGCAATTATTGACCTGATATTGCATCTAATTTGCCACACAAGAAGGTCAAGTTGCGACACAAAAGCAAAATTGTGTAGCAGTTTTGCCACACATACACCACCCCAAATTTCATAATCAGACAGTCAAATTTGTGGGCAGACGCACCAACCTGGGAAAAGGGGCTGCAAAATGATGTGAAATTATAATCACTGTTGTTGACTTTGACAGGACTCTAATCTTGAAGATTAATTTGTGGTTATGGTTTATAAAGGTAATATTTATTTTTATCCTTAAGTGTAAGACTCTTTTCTGCCCAAAAATGTCCTCCTGTGGCTACTAGCTTGACCACCCCCACTCCCCAAAACACACACACACACACATCTTCCCTCATCAAGTAAATCCCCCCCCCCCCACCAAAAAAAAAAAAAAAAAAACAGCGTAAACAGAATACTACTGGATGTCCTTGTAATGGTAAATAAAAAGAACATCAGTAATACTCAAGATTAGCAATGAGGAAGACAATCCAACTTGACTAAGCAAGCACTGAATGGTATCTATGACCATATACAGGTACTTTCCATGTTGACTGAATCCAGCATAAGTTCATACTTTTGCTGGTATCCAATTTGTTTTTATTTTAATAGCCAGGGACCACTCACTCCAATAGTAACTCTACTTGATTTGGTCATTAAAAAAAAAAAAAAAAAAAAAAAAAGCCCATGGCTATAGAGTGCTTTCACATTCATGTCTCAATGAGTAGGCAATGTCTACATCAGGGCAGACATCACTGTGTTTTAGTGCAACAGTCACATGGTGGTCTCTTCAGCTGCTTCTCAACTGGCTAATACTAGCTGGGGTTCTACACTAGATTTTGCCTTGTTAAAGGGAAATATTGCCTTTGTTTCACAGGGAAATTTTATCCTTGTAAAACCCAACATTTTATTGGCAAAGAGTGATAAATAATCAAAAAAATAAGCCAGTATGGAAGCCTTCTTTTCAAGATATAAGTTTCCCACAGATAGAAATTCAGTTGTTTGTTGCTCATGAATGATTTGTTCACCTAAACTTTCAACATTTCAAAAGATGCAACTTCAATAACTCTTCTTGTGCATAATATTTTAAGGAGATGAAGCTATTGCTGGGGTTTATTGTTGAGACCAAATGTTTTGATAATGACTACAGCTATTTACTTCAAGTAATATGTTGCAGCATCTCAAATGCAATAATTCCCTTTAAATTGGCTGGGGCTTGTGATGTCAGTGGGAGCACTCTATACATGGTTTTACTGGGCCATTCATGAGTTTAGAAACCATGCCTTAAGGCCTAAGCATTCAAATTGTCAAGTACTCATTAAAATTTAGGAGAGTACATTTTCAGTTATTTTTATTACATATGTATACCAACTATAGCTATTGGTTGAATGACTTTTGAATGAATAATGAATAATGCAAATCATTTGCATACAAAATGAAGTTAAACTTTAATCCCTTCATTCCCTGGGTATGGATGAGGCTGTTTTTACAATAGATTTGTGCATTAAATTTGGCAGGTATATAAAATAATTTCAGCTAAAAAATCCCACAAGTAAGCTTACTTTATCCCCATTTAATTTCCATTTTGCAAAAAATTGGAAAAAATATAAAGGAAAGGAATACATAAATGTGGCAATGGACAATATATTGGCAAGGGACTGGGCCTTAAACATCCTTTGGTATAACCCTTAATTAGTTCAAAGAACTAGTGAATTACTACTTAGAGCAAGGACAGTAAGAATATGAGAGGACACTATTGCAAGGACAATAAGAATATGAAGGGGGACACTATTGCTGCATGTCCACAATTACCTAATCTGACCAATACTTAATTCCCTGGGATTTTGTCATTGTGTGTGACAAAGTGTTTTTCATCTTTTAGGAGCAGCATTTTCCTTTAGGGAAATCCCCTACACACAGCTGAGAGAAACAAAACCCTGTTCTTCCTTGTACTATTCATTTGTTTCATTTTGGTAAATAAAAACTAAAAGTCACTCAAAAATTTTTCGGAAGAGAGAGTTTCACGGAATAGAAATTGATTTGCTAGAGTTATGTTTTCTGCCTTTTCCAATTAGTTTGACTAGCCTCAAAACTGGACAAATGTGAAAGTAAAATTGTCACCGCTATGATTGAATGCTGAAAGAGGAAAAGAGCATCATGGATAGTTTTCTTTGGCAAATATGGCAGCAAAGTAAATATAGTAAATATATTAATACTTCGAGTAAAATATTAATACCTCAAGTAAAACCTGAGCCATGTAATGTTGACAAATGGGTAAACTAATTCCATAAGATTATTTAATCGAGTAACCATGTTTCTCATTGGCATGCTGTAGGCCTATATTCTACAGCAGTATACAGTAAGCTGGTTCATGTCACTTAATTTTTCCTTCCCAATGAAAAATGGCTAAAATAAAACAGTCAATTCCCATTCTTACATGTACGGTACAGTTAATGCATCATGGGTAATCAACAATTCAGATTTAAAAAAAAAAATCTGGACAAGACACTTTTTTAAAATACACACAAAACCGTTACAAGCTAGGTAAAAAAAGACCAAAATTAAAGTTTCTGAATAACTGGATATCAGAATTGACTTACTGTGCTAATAGTAAGTTGTGTTATTTGGGATTACCATTCAAAACATTTACCAATGTAACCCAGTATACATTCTCAATGATGTGACCCAGAATTGGTTCATTGAACTTTTGAAATGAAAAACCAGATTTTATTCAACACAATTTAGAGCACAAACTCTTGTTCTAATTCCTTTGTAAACTGCTAAAGTCAGTCAACTCTAACCACACACTTCAATTTTTGTAGTAGTCTACAGATTGGAACTAGCTCTTTGACTGACAGCTATTTCAGAAATGCAGAGTACTGTAGCTCATATTGCACAGTATGTACTGTACTGAGAGTGTCTTGATAACACATTGAGGTCTTGTATACTCACTCTGGAGAAATAAACTGAGATCGTACCAGGATGAGGATGAGCTGGACAGTTGTGGGGGGGGGGGGGGGGGGCGTTTCAAAGTAAGTAGGCTTGGAGAAAAGTATTGCTTACAATCCTCTTAAAAGTATGACATTATAATAACCAATGCGTGTACACTTGCTTAAACCCGTGACACGTACACCATGTTTTCTTCTTCAAATTCAAAGGACTTAAAACTTCTGCCTTGCTTAATCTTTGTCCACATTATATATATAGTACTGTATTAGAACTAGTAGTAGGTGAGGTTAGAAAGTCAAATAGATTACGATTTCATAGTATAGCACCTGAACAGCTATGCTTCTATAAACAGTTTAATCTTGATCACTTGCGGTATCTATTTTAAACCAATTAAAGAAGTTTATGTAAATGAACTTTCCTTGAAGCTGAAACTATGTGTGGAAAGTTGCAAACAGCAAGCTGGGAGGCTCTTTCCTGGAAAATGTTAGCATTTGCAGGGAAACTTCAGGGACTGGGGGAAATATTCCTACAAAATACAGAGAGAACTTGTGTGAATTTTACTTCATTCCCATGATAAAAATATTTTTACAGATGCAGCTACAACCATGTACATCATGGGACCAAAACAACATAGAGTCACTACGACTTTCCATTTTAGTAGCCAGCATTATCTCAGAAGACTTATGTCCCTCTACACCAGGCTTCCTCAAATAACGGCTCGCGCACCACTTGTGGCGTGCTACACGGTTTGAAGTGGTGCAAAAAATTACTGGAAGAATATTGATAAATTTAACTTCTTGCATAACTTTTTTGACAAGAATTGTTCTGTCTTAAAACTAAGTACTGTAAATAAATCTAATACTTCCCACAGACTGACGTCACATACTGACAAGGATATAATAACATCCTATTTGTTCTCACAAAAAGGTAAAATCACCATCACTGTTTACGTTCATTAGAGCCAGGGCTTTGTCGATTCACTGCTACTGGTGAATCGACAAAAATTGTAAAGTTTGTGAAAAATTTTCGCCTGGAAAATTGAACAAACTTCGCACCATTTTGCCCCTTCTGATATGCAAAAAAATTTTCAATATACCCCTTATACCCCTCCCCCAGGATGGGGATCAGTGGGGCATTATATCAGTAACATTTAGAAATGTGGTGCTCCTGAAAATTTAATTGAGGAAGCCTGCTCTACATCCTTTAAATCACATTAACCCCAAGCAACAAAACAGGCTGGATTATTCTATTCTAAGGCAACCTCCTTCAACCTCTCAGTCTCATAGATAAACACAAGCAGCAGATTAATCTTCTACAAATATGAAACTTATGAATCTTGCATCATTTAAAATTTTGAAAACTTGAGCCAGAGCAACTGAAACCTGACTCAAGTTTCTTTCTGTTATAATCTCCTGTTATAATCTCATTTCGTGTAAAGAATGTTTCCAAATTGCCTTGCTTTAAATAAGCTACCATTCTGTATAGTAAAACATTGTTTTTAAATATGTGCAAACAAAAAAATGTAATAATTTCTAGTGTTTGACAGATTATGCTGTGACCTTTTTTAACCCATTACACATTATTTAATTTAACAATCTGCCCAATGTGGAGTACCGATTATTAGAAAGGGGAAAGCCCCGTGTTTGTCCCTATTGTACACGCCTCTTGCTTTGTGCATATCC
The DNA here is from genome assembly GCA_037179385.1 of Holothuria scabra. NCBI lineage: Eukaryota > Metazoa > Echinodermata > Holothuroidea > Aspidochirotida > Holothuriidae > Holothuria > Holothuria scabra. The sequence goes on from CM074189.1 coordinate 29,157,318, forward strand.
TATTACCACAACCATGCTGAGGTTGGAAAATAATGGAAAGTCCTCCTCTGTTCATTTCACAAACAGGATATCACTTTTGGAAGTACTTCAAAAATGGAGATAAAATCAACCAATACAATAAGATTTCTCCATTCGATGTCACATGCCCCTTTGATCAATTAGTTCTATAACGCCAACATCATGCTCTGATTAGTTTTCATCCCCCCCCCCCCCCCCCCCATCATGTCAGAACATTTCCAATATTTTACATTACTGGGTTGTAGTCCAGTGGCTGCACTGGCTGGCTGTGTAAACCTGGGACGTGCAATCGTCGTAAAACAAACTCAATGGGAAAATTTGTTTTGAGGCCTGGTATTTCCACACACTAAATCACAAAAGGGATGGTGTGAGTTGTGATTGGGTGGCTAGGATCAATGCAATTTAACAAATCACAATGCAAATTTAAATTTTGCAATATATCGTATGGATATCACTGAGCAAAACATGACACTAAGTAAAAACGGATATTCATGTCAGTCTACTGCACGTATGGGACTATGTGCATCACTATTTTCGTTCCCAATGACATTGCATAAGTCCTAATGTAAATAACTTTTACAGAGGTAATGCCGGAAATGGCTTAATTTATGCAGGATAATAACCACCAAATTTCCTAACTTTCTAGTTGCTACCTGTACAAAACATGCTCATATGTACATGGTAAGCTTGGGGACCTGAAAAGCATTGCAGCTTGATAGTCTGTAAAAATGTTGTTTCATCTTGAATTGAATGAGACCTAACAGGAGTCATCATCACTTGGCCATTTAAAAGCCCGATTCTCTCACCCCAAACAGAACCAATATTCCGAACCTTCTTACTTCAGTCCCTCACACAATTGTCTGAAATTCATCCCCATCCAGACACAATCTTAGTTTATTTCTTCAGGATGTGTATAGAAAAGCTCCATGTGCATAATCAAAACACTCTCAGTACAGTTCATATGGTGTAATATAAGTTTACGTATTCTGCATTGTTTGAATTAGCTGTCAATTAGAGAGCTGAGCCAATTGAGAGTTTTGGTACCCCCTTCCCCCCTTTTCAAGAACTACAGTTTGGGGTGAGAGGAATGGCCCTTTAAAAGAGCCATCAATAATGAAGATAAATGATAATAACAATTCATTAATTCATTGCCTGCAAGGATATAAAATTCTGCCAGAACAACATTGTTCCCTACATTTTTGTTGACCCCACGCTTACTCTTTTTATGTACATCATGACACGTTCCTTCGTACTTTTTTGTTACATCCTTCTTCTCTGCCTTTTACTACATCTTATCACTTCAGGAAGGTAATGAAGCTCACTATGAGCACACTAGATATAGTCACATTTCACATCTGGCTAATTGATTTACAGCAACAGGTACATTTAAATAAGCAAATAGTTACATAACATTTGGTGTTAGCTAACAGGCCAATCAAGTGTGTGTTAATTGCTTTTATACAGTGTGAATTCAATGAAAGGATAAATCACTTGAGGGTACACATCATGCAACAAACCAAGATATCTGTTACACCCCACACAGCCTTTGATCTACTCGGTTGTCTTTATTGCATTTTCAAGAAGCAACGTCACAGCATATAATTTTACTCCAACATTGCACCATGTCCTTTTCTACATGACACTATATAACACATTCCTGTTTGTGTGCTATAAACTGTCTAACAAAATACGCTACATTCCACAAAACTTTAGGGCTACCCATTGACAATGTTCAATTTAAGCCCGTGTCACACCATGCAATGATATTTGATATAATATCAGTACCTGTATGCACGAATGTTTTCAACTTTTGAAGGCCGACTCTGATCCAGGGAATTTATTTTTCCTGGGTACTATACCCAGATAACAGTTTGAAGTGGTTGCTCATCACATGGACACATGTACCACATGGACAAAAAGTTGAGCCACCCAGAAAGAACTTACCCATTTCAAAACTTTATGATACAAGAGCAATTTTTTAAGTGAGGATATTGAGTAATGACAGTGAGATACATACCTAAAAGAAGGCAATCATTAAATGTCTCATCTATTCCAGCAAACATGATAAAAAAAAAAAAATAGCCTCCTCTATACAATGATAACTATTAACTTTACACCATCCTAACACCTTTACAGAAAAAAATTAAATCATTGGAGAAGTCTAAAAATGTGAGGTAAAGCTACCCACACAATGGATGTCTCAAAGTTATTAATGGCTGCTATTGTGTCCTTCTTGTCATTATCATGCACAGTAAACTCAATGATTTAATCAGGTCAAGGATGTAACCCTAGCTACCAGATATGCAGAGATGCCAACATTTACCTTCAGAAATCAGGGAGGTTTCACACAGGAATCAGGGAGATTTTTTAAAATTACATGCAACTCAATGAGGGAAAAGCTTGCTTGAATCAGGGAGATTGTAATATTTGCTAGTCAGAATGAACAAAAATCCTTGAATTTTCAGGGAGTCTCCCTGAGAATCAGGGAGAGTTGGCATCTCTGGATATGTCTCAATATCTACCATGAATGGGTTAATGCTAAATGAAGGTCTTGAATTCTGAGCTTGCATGAGTGTCCTGTAAGTACAACCGCATGCCACCACTCACCACACGCTACTATGAGGATTTCAAGCATTTACTTGCACACCTAAGATAAAGTATAGGAATTCAAGATAAATTCCCTTCAAGTTAAATAAAACAGCACACCTACCACACTCCTAAATTTCCTTAGAGGTGTGACTTGTAGCTCCTGGAAAATTTAGAACTCAGGCCTGCAAGCCTTGCAATCCAAAGTAACTGTACCACACACATTTCTGTCACAAGAATGCCACCAATTAAAACTCCGTATCATACCAAGGGCCTGAGTTAAACTGACCGTAAAAGATTTGATGAACAGGAACTTAGTAAGAGTACAAGTTGAAACAAGGGTTCATTTTTTGCCTCAATTATTGTGGATATCACCGTCCCCCTCCTCTTTTACTGTGGATACCAACCCCCTCCTCTCAATAAATGGGGCATCTAACTGTGGAAAGGGAGTAAGCTCTTCTCTCCCCCAACCCAATCCTATCCCAATATTTTCAGAGTATCTCAATATTTGGGCAGAATTACATCGGTATAAATCTTGGCCAAAATTCTTTTTGAAAGAATGAGGCATTCCAGAAACAGGACTCCTTCGTACCTTGATCACCATGCTCTAAAATTGTCTATCACTGTTTTGATCAGTGTTTTGACAGTAGTACAATATTGCAAAGTGTTCACAATTTTCATCATTTTTGCAATGAAGATCACACAAGTGTGACCAATGCGACTGGGACACTATCTCATATGGAACTACCAATAATTTTGTCACTATGTACCTGCTGGTCAATTAAACACCTGAGCTCAAGGGAATTTTTCAGGCATTATGGTAAACTACAACAGTAATATACCTCAGCTGGTTGGTTAATTATTTGCCCTGTCTGAAGAATGGAATGGTCCTATTACTCATTACATGTAGTGGACTTTCGTCACAGTAGTTTGACAAGCAATGAATGATGTATGCGTGTCTGTCTGTCTGGTTTTAAAACAAGTCTGGCTTTTGGGTACATATCACAAGATCAAACAAAATATAAACTCCAGTGTTAAAAAATATGATATATCAAACACATAAAAGCCTTTCTACCTGTAAATATTCTATAAAAAAAGGGGATAAAATCTACGGCAATTTTGATGGTATATGCAGGTACTATGCACCCACTAGATGAGTTACTAGATTGTAGTCTAGCCACAATAAAAAGAACGAGAGAAAAACAATTACTGATAAACCACTTTCAACATTTTTAGTGATCTTGTCTGCTGTAGGACTCATACAGGTTGCATGTAACTCTACATCGCACATTAAAGCTGTCAATTTGAACTGTGAATGATGATTTATTAGCATTATACCACACTTTAAATTCAAGAGGAATTCATAGAACAACAGGGTTATGCTATTAATTAATGGTGAACAATAAAGACCATTAAAGCATCATGTAAGCTTGAATTCTAAGAGGACTTCCCAACATTTAAAAATTCTAAGTAAGGATGATGATTAATGGGGAGAAAATGTGCACCAAGTGCATGGGGTGTTCAGAGTTCATAATGGGTCCTGGCGCAAAGTCTCACTGGGGGCTCTGAGGGAAAAGCTCTCCCAAAAGCTCTTGTCTTTTAGGTGATTTGGGGTGCTTCAGGAGACATCTGAAGGGATACTTTTTGTATTCAGTGCAATCTGCAATGCATGAATGTGACACACCCACCCATCATGCTGACTTGGAAAGAAGTACAGAAGATTTTATAACACATGAAGAACATAAAGAATAGCTGCCAAACAGACAGGTGGGAAGGACTTCTCCAATTTTCCGCTAAAGGCACAAGATTTGATAGCTCTGTAATAAAGCTGTGAACTCTCTGCCAAGAAAAGAGACAGCTGATCACCGAACACAAAACTGGAATTTGTTGAATTTAATTTATGCTGAGCTGTGAATTTGCAGTTAAGAAGGGATGGATAATTATATCTTAAGGCATCAAACACATTTAAACTAATAGTATCTCACTATGCAAGCAATTTATTTTGAAGAAGGAAGATGAACATCCCACAAATTTTTCTTCTTGTATGTGACCCACATTGCATACAGAGGAGTGATATATTCATGTTTCCAAATTTTTTTTTGACTCAAGATTCTAACCAATTTGTTTGAGGTGGGTTGGCCACAGCCTTGGCATTTGAGCCCCTACCCTCTCCAAGTTAGGTCATTCATAAATTAAGTGAAATGGGCCTTAATAATATACTTCTCCTGAGATTTAATTTTTCATCCAGAGATATGCTAAAACCTCAGAGCTAGCTTTTCCCCCTGGACCCCACCCCCAGGAACAAGTGCTTTGGGCTAGGTTTTATGCACTACCCTTTGCCCTTAGTTTGCCATCTCCTCACTCTCTAATATGACTTTCTGGCGCACCACTGGGTACTGGATTTAACCATTTTAGAAGATACTAATGAAACAGTGATGGTTTGATCAGACTATAGTTGAAACAGGTTTAATGGAGTTACCTTGTTGGTAGCGCACATTTTACTGTGTAGCCAACTTTACACAGTTATGGTACTCAACTATCTTAACATTGAAATTTGGGACAAACTTATCCTGTCCTTGAAGTCCTTGCATGTTACACGACCGAAAAAAGGAACGTTGCCTTGTTGCAGATAACATGGTCCAGTGACGGCCTTTTGTTGTCTGCACTTTTCTATTGTTTTAAAACCGGCAAAGTTGTTGCGCCATTGGCCAAATAATGACATCCACTTTCAAGGGGCAGAATTCTTTAATGTGGACAGAATGCACTGAGTACCATCATATTCAAGTTGCCACAAACTTATGCAAATTTGGATGTCTTCCTCTACTGACCAAACAGAAATACCTAACCACTATCTACATCTTTTTGAACATTTAGTGTTAACAAAAGACTATAACATACACTCTCTCTTCAGATCTAACATTTCTTTCCGAAAAGATAATTTGCCCCCCCCCCCCAAAAAATGGTGAGGAGTGAACTTTTCTACCACAAATTTTTTACTTTTACCCAAAACCCCTTGTCTTGCTGCATTTTTAGGGGGTTGACACATAACCCCTTTAGGGGGCAGAGCTCCTCCTGACGCAACTTGGTTTTCATCCTTTTGTTCTTTGCCTGACAGGCAGAGAGTTAAAGTGTCATAATGTGTTTTTCTTTTTTAACAAAATAAGGTCTTGCATTTTGTTAGGAGCTGATAAATGATCTCAAAATCTTGCCACCCAAAAAGGGTTGTAACAAATAACAACCAGACAGGACTGGAATTAAGGGTACAAATTGAGTTGTCCCAGGAACAAGTGGCTCAAAAATCTGGTTGTCCCTCCAAACTTTTAGGTGGGTCCCACATTTGAATAATGGCCCTCCAAATTCACAGTCTATCGTTGATTCACATCATAAGGCATCCCCTGTGTGCTGGGGGTTGCAGAATATGCCCCTTGTATTTCCCCCCTGTCCTAAGAGGTGACTAGAGGGAAACCAAACTTGAACGTGAACCACACTTGAAAATAAATTTAAACTTCGAACTCTCTATCGAGTTGGCTGACACTATGTAACACATTCCTGTTAGTGTGTCTACCTACCTAACATCCGGATTTCTAAGTCAGGAGGAATGCATATTTTATAGACCCCTCACAAGGGGTATTTTGGATCCAAACAAAAGGATTCAGTTCCATGAAGCAAGCTGACATGAAGTTGTATTTAGTGTGAGTGAACAATCAGGAGGTAAATAATAGTTTTCCCAGGCTAAAATTTCTGGTCTGGGGCAATGGGATAACAGCTAAATTCCAGCCCTGGATGGTTGAAATTTGGAATTTTGAAAGCCTGAACATTGAAGTAGGGAGCTGATTTTTTTCAGCGCATTTGTCATTTACATTCTCACCTCTCTGTTCCCCCATAATATATTCCAACAATTCAACACTGGATGCAATTGAGGTTAAAACCCTAAGGATTACATGTGTCTGAACATGAGTTAGTTCTATGGAATTTTACAGTTCAGTTTGTAAAGACCAATTGGTTTGGGTTGAGCTGGCAACAGCCTTTTTGCCACTTGTGGCTCACTGACTTGTTTTCTTTCTTCCATTGCTTACTTATATGCTTATGCTGGCAGTATAGGTTCCATTTTGAAATTGTCTTTGGTATGACCCAGCCAGGACTCAAACTCTGAACATGAGACCATGGGTGAAAAATGTTGGGAATATGGAAGGATCCTTCCTGGGAAATGTAGGTTTATGGAGAAAAATTTAGAAAACAGGTAAATTTACCCTTTTTTATTCATTTATAAATTAAAGCTCACAAATGTTGAAAAGTTCACCTCCCTTCCTGGGAAATGAACAATTTATCCAGCCATGATAAAGACATCACAGAGTGAAGGTGTACCCACAATATCCTAAAGCTCACCTAACCCTTATCCTAATATTGACCTTAGACCTACTGTAAATCTGTAGTCCGGTATCTTAATGTTAGAACAGAGAGAGCTAGTCTCTGCCATAGACAATGCACTTGTATGCAGATAGTAGCCGCCCTATTATCTTTTCTGTATGGTGTTTGTGCATGTTTTTCCACTGTTTTTTTTTTTTTTTTTTTAATTTAGGTTACTAACTTTGATAACAGATTTTTTTTGTTTTTTACTGTCCTTCCCATTTGCTTTTGCAAAGGTTTATTTCAACTTGTTAATTTTGTAAAGCACACAAAAAAATAAGCAGCCATGCATTCCGTCATGCAGGAAAGTATGCCATGGAAGATGTCAATGTTTCTGTACGCTATGCTTCAGTTAATATGCATACAGTTGCATTTTAAACCAAAAAATGAAATGAAATTAAATTTAACTTTTCTTTGGTGGTACATAAATTTAACAATCCACCCAATGTAAATTTTAGCAAACCCTTCATAAATGATTAGTTGTAAGTTGTCTCAAACAAGAGTGAGCTACAAAGTGTAGGCAAAAGAATATAGCAACTTTCAACACATCATGATGATGAAACCAAAATAACAATACCTACAAAGTAAGTCATTTCTAGGAATGACACTGTTTTAAAGATATTTTATTACTTAAAAGTCTCTCCTCGCCTATTTTTGTTGAAGTGATAATCCTTTTCTTTGGACACTATTATAAATGTCAAGAAAAAAAGTGATACTGACTACTGAGGATCTTTGATGGACTTTTGGATAAAAGAAGGAAGATTGAAAATGGACATCATCCACATTTTTATTAAAATTGTATAAGACCCACATTGTGCACCAAGTTGCAACCATGTGTGATTTCTTGATGTTTTCCTCTAATCCCAAAATTCATGTACCCCTCCCAATGTTGCCAACACAGGCCTTGATAGTCAGTCACCTAAAGCAGATTTTCTAAATTATTGAGAGTTTTTTAACAATTGGTTTAGGTCAGGTTGGCCAAAACGATTTTTTTTTTTTTTTTTTTGCTCGCTGGCTTATTTTTAAAGATATGATTGTTGCCCTAACGTTACAAAATTTCAGAGCATTGACTCCATAGTGAAGCCCATAGTAAAAAATGTCTTGGAGGACAGTTATGCTCTTGCTGTGATCATACAATGTAAGATAAGTTCCAACTTCTAAGAGTAAAAACTTTTACACAACAGTAAACGCATGTCAAAAGTGGAAAGCCACTATTTTAAAACTGAGCTTGAAGCTTGAGTCAAAAAGACAATTTCAGACTGGTTGTCCTGGAAGGCAAACAAATACTATGCATTTCGAGCACTAATTGCATATACAGCTTATGTATCACCTTGCCAACTGCAGTGTAAACTGAAACATACTGAATGTGAAAACCATTGTGAAGCAGCACTGCATTACTTAGCATTAGCACAGGTCTCTTAGCCTAGCAATCACTCGCTGATATGTGTCACCATCAAAGAGCTCCATAGGAAGGATACGCCTGTTTGTGAACAACAGGCCAATAGCAACTTATAAAGGCCTAAACCTCTCAATCCAGTCTAAACTACAATAATTTTTGTAGTAGCTCTTTGACTGAAAGCAAGTTGAACAAGTGCAAAGTACACAGCATGTACATGTGCTAAGGGTGTATTTATTACACAATGGGGTCTTGTATACTCAATCACCCTCATATCAATTCCCTGTATGTTCTACTGTGCAACACAAAAAAAAATCCCCAATGGCAAACCTCCATGCGACGCAACTTTTATTCCTACAAGGAACGTTTTTTATAAGGTGCTTTTTACCGCTAATCTTCATCCTTTCCTCTTGCATTTATAATGGTTTCTGAATTGTTTGTTCATCCTCTCTAATTCAATAAAATTTTCAAGCCGGATAAGGGCCTATTTTTCACAGAGGAGACATTTAAAGAGGGCTAACTTTATAACTTTTCCCTAATTTTCATATGCGTACTTTTCCACATTAATTTTCATTTGAAAGGTTACTGAAGTATCACTTTTTTCAGTTAGATCACAGACCCCCTTTACAAGACCTACAAGTTTTTATGAAACACCATTGTAAAGGAGACAAATTATTCTTATGTAAGACCAAAATCAATGTTGATTGGCCAATCATTCCAGTTGGACATGGCACATAAAAGAGCGGCAAGTTTCAAGGAGACCGATTGTTTTGCTGCCCATACTCCTTACATACTTTACTGTACAAGTGTACCACTGAAGCTATTATGTAGAAGCTCTGAGTGCACTCTCACACCGATTCACAAGGAGTTCAACAAACAATTATCGATACTTCTCCCAACAATGCCAGTATATTGGCTGTATTTAAAATGTCACTTTTCAAGAAAAATTGGTATATGGAAGCGATAAACTGAGATTATGTCTGGATGAGGTGACAATGAATTTTAGACAGCTTTTTTGTGTTTATCAGTCGTCTGCTTGTTGTTTTTGTTTTTCTTCTCAAGAAGTGCGCGTTTTCAAGTCCCCCGGGATTTTTGTGTACTTCCTTTCGCTTTTATATGTCCTTATATTCTTTTGTTGAGTTTATACTCTATATGTGTATGTTTATATGTAAAAGCGATAAAACAATAAACGAAACAAACGAAACGAAACTGTTTTGGGAGGGGCTTAAGTAAGTATGGTTGGAGAATTGGAAAGTTGAGAGGATTAGACACTCAAAATACCCACAATCTGTTAAACCCGAAGGCGCAGGCAGGTCGCACTTCAGTGATATTGGATTGCATTATGATCCAATTTCTGTGTAAATTTCTGTTAAAATCTCCTCCATCCATTGCCAAAAAGAAACAAAAATTTGTCATCCTTTGTAAATATATGATTGTTATGAGAGGACCATAAAAGTGAATTGTAAACCATTTGTTACGTGACGACATGCTGATAAATTGCTTTTATCGGACTAACCACGAGTATCCATAAAAGTCTACCACAGTCAAGACATCACAGAATAATTAATAAAATTTCTTTTTTTGTAGTCCTGCAAAACAATTGCTTTTAGCACACAGGTTGGCATTTTTTTGTTTCTTTCTGACTGAAGAGGGACAAGATTTTAAGCAAAACTCACAATAATCAGAGGGAAATTCGATCTAATCCTGTTGAAAAACTTTTCTCCCTTAAATTCTTACCTAAAACCTTTGTAACTATGGCAATGGGTAATTGAAAGAGAGCAGAGATGCTACCAGTGTTCGCGCTAAGCTGCGCGATTGCGGGATTCCCGCAACAGAATCAATAATCCCGCAAGAAAAATATTTGTCTGTGGGAAATTCCCGCATTGTTTTTCTTGCCTAAGCGATAGAGTTATAATCAAAGCACATCTTATTTACTTGTCCGTTATACGAATAAAAACTCTGACAATCGATGAGTCATCGTTTGTATAAACGTTTGTGTAAAACGGAGCACTACACAGTACACCCTTACACCCATACTGCATGGACTGGGTATGCATGTACTAGCTCTACCTATAGTATAGGGCTGTAGGCCTAGCGTACGATCGCGCAGCAGTGGCAGCTTGCTCTGTGCAGTGTGTGTACTGAAGCTAATCGCTCTGTGTGCAAACATCGGTCGTGTTTTAGACTGTTGTGAAGTGTGAAATGGCCTCCAAGTCAAAGTTGGATTATTTTTCAAATCGCTACAGAGTAGCGATAATAACGTAAATAGTAATACTACTAGTACTGTAAGTTAGGCCTTATACTACTACTACAGTAGTAGGCCTAATACAGTAGTAGTACGGGGCCTAATGTTAAGCCTATGTCTGCTAACAAAAGTAGTAAAACTAAGAAGAAAAAAGCTGACAAGTTTCAGTTAAATTGGCTGAAAATTTGGCCGTGGTTATGGTACGAGAAAGGAGAAATATTCTGCGCCACATGCAAAGAAGCCAGGCCAACTGATAGGCTACATCTAACTTTGTTGAAATCATGTTAAGTCATATGCTACTCATTGGTCTATCAGTTTTGGCAATGTTAAAATATACTATATTAATCTCTTCATTGGTAAATGCAGATTGCAGACTCAACTTAACTTCTCAGAACTTAAAGACTCCTTCCCCCCTAAAATTGAAAATCCCCCCCTAAATTTTTCAGAAGGGGGGAATTTCTCCCCCAAATTTCAAGTCCCAGCGCTAACACTGGATGCTACCAGCTGAATCAACAAGATTACTTGCTAGTTTCGCTGGACAAGGCCCTACACATGGTGAACATTAGTACTAACGTGTAGGGTGTTGCTATAGATGAATCCAATAGGCGCTTGTGTTTAATGACTGTAGGCAACCATTAGTGGGGTCCATCAGTCTTAAATTGTCTTCATTAATTGTCTAGATGAATTTCAAACTCTCATATCCAATGAAATTGAGGGAATTGAGATACATTTTAGTGTACAACCACCCATGGTACAAGTAGGCAAAGAAACTTAAAGATTAAAAGGTGATAGACCCCATTTATGGCCGACTTAAATCAGACCATCACTTGACGTCCGGATTCATCAATACTTAACATAAACTAAATAACCACATCACACTTATACTTCATTGTTCAACCTTATAAACCTAAGAAGGCACAGGCTTATACAAGAATGCACAACATTACCATAACATCTTCAGTATAAAAATTCCCTTTCTCTATCTAACCTTTGCCCTGTCATCCAGGCTTTCTTGCAATTATATTAACTGGAATGGTTCCAGTAAGTACTGCTTTTAAATTATCCTTTCATGCCCCAAACCCCTTTTTATCAGCTGTAAAAACTAGCCAAACTCCTACCTTTCACAAAAGAACGAGACTGTTATTTCCTGCTTACCTTACTGCTTCAGTATGTTACACTGATCTAACATGTACCACAATGAACTTGCAAGGATTCCATAAGATACTGTAACATTATACAGCCCTTCTAATGCTTCCATGTATGTACACACGGCAGTCACTGAATACTCTCTTAGTTAGCTCATAGCATAGTATGCACACATCCTCCAAGTCAATTAATGGGAGATACAACCTGCATAAATTAAGAAGCAGCCGAGATAAAATTACATCCCTGTTCAAATATCTCACCTGATTGACTAATCCATCCACTCATTCAATGAGTCTAGGGATTATTACTAATTTCTGCGATGTTCTGCCTCAAATGTCTCAATCTGCATGTGTGCATGTTCACTACTCTAAGTGAGCCTTATCCAATCGATCATACAAGTTGCCATTACAGTCATAGAGCCTCCAAGGCATTCATTCCCCAACATACCATAAATGTAAGGTCTCACACATGAAAATTATCTTTCTTTCATTTATTCACTAAATTTGTTTGTATCTATGTATGACATCACAAATTTTTGATGAAGAGATGGAAAGAGAATAAAGTATAAGTTGACTAATTTACACCGAGGAGTGGGTCTAATATGGAATACATTAATATTCAAAAACTATGCAAATTAGGTCTTACCTTGTGTCCACAAAAAACATTTTCCCAAGAAATTCCAGATTTAAATACTCCTTATTTCAATTTATTCCAGAGAGAAGAAACAACTGTCATCTGAAGAACAACAAAAAAAAAAAAAGAAACTAACATGATATTATAACCTACTAAGCCAAATACCGGTATCACTTGGATTCCACAACATGTATATATTCCTGATCTACTTATTTTACACATGAACTACACATGTATTCAGCACAACTTGTTAATGAACAAGAATGCTATTCAAGAGTCTGCACATGTACTCTCTAACATGCATGAAGCAAACATATGTACACTCTCATTGTTAACATGGGACAACGATCTGTACCAAACGACGTAACTGATTGTTCGACATAACAAAGTGCTTTTGTTCTTTTTTTTGCTTTATTTTCTAAATAAGGAATATTTCTGTCCATGTCAGTTGTGCTAAAACCAACTTCCTGGCTGTTAACTGGAATGTCAGGTTGAAAATGGAGATTAGTGAGAGGAGGAAAGAGTTAAATTTTGAAGATATTTCTTTTTTTTGAGTTAACAGAAAAGTGAAAAGCCACATGTTTTAAAATATGAATGGTTGATGAGAATGTCATTTGGCAGAATTAGACACCACAAATAAGTTTTTATGGGGAAACAACTGATTGACAATTGTGGGGCAGATGGGTTATGATCAATGAAGTTAAGTTATAAGGAGGAGTGGTGGCCAGGGCTGGATGGGTAGTTATCAATGAAGTTAGGGTAAGGAGGAGTGGTGGCCAGGGCTGGATGGGTAATGATCAATGAAGTTTGGATAAGGAGTGGTGGCCAGGGCTAGATGGGTAATGATCAATGAAGTTAAGGTAAGGAGGAGTGGTGGCCAGGGCTGGATGGGTAATGATCAATGAAGTTAAGGTAAGGAAGAGTGGTGGCCAGGGCTGGATGGGTAATGATCAATGAAGTTAGGGTAAGGAGGAGTGGTGGCCAAGGCTGCATGGGTAATGATCAATGAAGTTAAGGTAGGGAGTGGTGGCCAGGGCTGGATGGGTAATGATCAATGAAGTTTGGGTAAGGAGGAGTGGTGGCCAGGGCTAGAAAAAATGCTCATTTCCCAGGAAGGAAGTTCATTTTCCATGTTTCTCTCCATATTTTCATGCACAGAAAAGGTAAATGTACCTCCCACTAGCCAAAATTTCCCTCCAGATGGTCAAATTTCAAGGGAAGGAGCCTCTCAGCTTCCTTACAGTGTATACTCGTGAGTTAGGCCTAAGAAAAATGGGGTCTGGGACAATTGGGTAAAGGGGTGATGACCAAGGGGGTAAGACATGGTTAGAAATATCGACAAATCTGGTAATTCTTTTGCTGGGAAACATAGTTCCTTCCAACAAACCAAGTCAAAATTTTAAGGTATTTGATTTGCTGACTGGTATGTATAAGAATTTTTACCTGCCTCTAGGATAAAGTAGCATGCCTTGGGATTAAGGAAGAATGGAGAGATTATTGGTATGGATAAAATGATATATAAGCACGATGTCTAGGAAAGCATGGTGATTTTAAAGCAAAAGTATATATGTACAAAGGGGTTACTATAACTGTAGAGTGAAATGAAAATCAATTATAAGAGTGAAATAAAGCAAAGAAGAAAAAAAAAACAGGTTTGAGCAAAGAAAGTATCTTGGGAAAAAGGTTCAGAGGGGAAGGGGAAAGTGGATATAGTAAAAATCAATTGCGAAAAAAAATAAATAGCTCAACGAGGAAAAGATGCCACAAATGTTATTAGATATTTAAAATAGACTTGAAGCAACCCTACTTATGAGAAATCTCATATAAGTCATTGGTGTTATCAAACTACCACTGGTTGTCTTACGCCTCAGGATCACACTGCCACCACTTTAAACAACACAACAGAGACCATCACCTACAACGACTCAGGTCATGGCAGTGTGAACACTTCCAAGACAACCATTTTTTGGCATTTCATAGGGTCATAAGCCCCAACTGAACATGTTCACTTGTAATCCAACACAGTCAGTGTGGTAAGCCTGGGTCACCCCTGCCAAGACTACAACAGGTCTTTGGTAGTGGTGGGGGTGAACCAGGGCTTTAACAGAGCCATATGCCAATTTTCACATTCAACAAAGCAAGATTTTATTTTCAAAAAGGACAAGAGAGACAGGGACTGCAGAGAATAGGACCACAGAGAGTGTAACAAGATAGAGTGGGGCCACAGAGAAAGGGACTACAGAGAGTGGGAAGTTTTTCCAATCTCCTAGCATTAAAAGGTAACAAGATTTCATAACCTTCCCTGTTCCCTGAGTATGTGCCACACAATGCTAGGTTACACATACTGTACAAAAGTCAAGGTTCCATCCCTTTCTACAGAAACAAGTCTTATGAGACTTTTCCATGACAACACAAAGAATTTTTAATGGACTTCCTCTTGACATCCTACATACAGTAAAGTAGATTTAAAGTAAAGAAAATAATAAATTTTGAAATTACCAATGAGAATATATTTATATAATATTCAAGTGAAAACGGAACAACGTCACTTTGTGAAAATTTCTTAAGACTTTTCCATGACTCACACAATTTTTTCAGAGCATGACTTCTGAAGGAATTTTGACCAGTACTTAATCCATTGATCCTTAGCATATTCTCCTACAGTAATCACCACTGCTCCACACTCTAGAGAGGAAGGCTTTCCTACAGGTAACCTGCCATCTTAAAAATGAAGCTTCACAGTGTTTACTTCCCATAGAAAGCTACTCTGTAGCATTGGAGAGGTACTGCAATATGCACTTCCACAAGGAAATAACCTGCAATCATAACAAACTTGAATTTTCAACTCACTGCCATTAGCAAACTGTAGCCCTACCTTTCCTAAAAGGTTTCCATACTCTCATCACCTAATGTACTGCACAGTCATCTCGCCACCCTTCCAAAGTCGATTACACTATAGATAATGAATACACAACACCTTCATTAATGTCAAGACTTGTTGCCCTTTGGTATAACTGTTCTGAAACGGAGACAGTTCTGAGACTTGTCTTCAGAAAGCAGACTGATAATGTCTCAATTCATAATGTTTCCACATGAGGTTAGCATTCTTAATCAAGCACCCCTTAAAAACAATCGGTGACAATTAATCTGGAAAAGTAAGTTAATGATGGTAGCTCCTAAGGGACTTTCATAACATATGTCAACATAAAATAAACAGAAGTCACTTCATGACACACGTGGTACAATTATCCCCACGAGATTCACCAGTATAATGATGTTGTTTAACCTGTGTATCACGAGTGGGTGCAATGCTTATAATCCTGTTTAGTGAGCACCACACACCACACACAGAGGACTAACAGGCCACAGTATGTTCTTCCTACTGTACGTGCAATTAAACAGCTGTTCATTTCTGGCGTTACAATGTTAAAAGTTAACGAAGTCCCCAAAAAAATCTCAAACCAATCCGGTATTACAGACCTTCTACGCACAAACTTACTATCCTTTACGTGCTAAAATAAACCTTGCACACACTAGCTGATTTATAGTTCCAAAAGGTACAGTCCATTTAGCTCTAAATTCAAAAAGACACAAACTGGTTTACATGTCAAATGTTCTGTTTTTTCGTTTGCAAAGTCTTCTCAATAAACTTCCAGTTTTCAGGCACACTTTGCGGATTAAGGAGAAGGACAACCTTTCAAAATTACCTTCCTTTCAGGGATGCGACAAATAGTTCCCGGGAGGGGTTGAAAACCAGCTCTAACATGTTAAAGTGTCCCTCTTTTAAATTATCAGACAGCCAACATACCTGTCTAGAATAATGGAATAGTCCCTAGACAATTACAGGTTTAGGGTGATTGCTCAAACTAGTAATATAGAAGCACACAGTATAGAAAGCACAAAAAGAGTTGTACCATTTGAATATAGCAATGGAAGCAGCAGTGCATACAAATAAGTACACAGCTCCTCCTTTACTGTGTTATACTGCTATACTGAGCGTTAATGACAAGCTCATAAGAGGCCCCAGTCAAGGTTACACACTGATAAATATGATAAGGGGGCAGGCGTACTCTAGATATTGTCTTTATTCAACACTGTCAAGATATAGATGACAAAATGAGACAGGTTCAAGATTAAGCTGTAACCAAATTGTTTTCAGTGTAATGATGGATGCATTAATTAACAGATGCATAAACTTACAGAAAGACAGACAGTTATATAGACAGACAAACATACAGACACACAGGTAGACATCCAGATGGACATATGTATGACAGACACACACACAGACACACAGGCAGGGAGATAGGCAGGCAAGAAGACAGGCAGACATACAGACAAACAACACAGACAAATAGATTTAAGAGACACAGACAGACAGACATGCATGTAGACAATCACACCGAGAAACACAGACACGCTGAAAAACAGAGACACAGACTGACATGCAGACAAACAGCCATCAAGGGACAAAACACAAGTCAAGTACTAACCATAAAGCAGTTAACTACTTTAAAAGGCTAATAGTCTTACAGTAGACCCGATCAAATATTTATAAACTGAAGCAATGTTTGGATTTAAAGAAGGGTAACTCAATCCTTTAAGTTCCTGCAGTCTTATTATCTTTAGATCTTCAGATCTAATGGATTTCAAAGGCAAGAGCACCAGATACATACACATTTAATATAATTCTACAGTCTGCAACATAACACACATCAGCCACAAATTCAAACTTACAGCCAGATCTTGAAGGAACAAACTACTGGTTGACCATGTGTAATTACGAATTGTCTAACACCCCCCCCCCCCCCCCAAAAAAAAAAACACCTTTTCGTTGTGGGGCTGGGAGACTTGTCTTTAACTTAATAGCTAACTCAGACTTTTTACAAAAAATTAGATGACTGTATAGAGAGACTGAAAAAGGACTTTTTTCTTTTTTTCAGCAATTAGAAACTTTGACTTCCATAGGTGGAACACTTGAGGCTGCTGGGTTGCAGCCAGGCATCTGTGAACAGGGAAAAATCTCAGAATTTCATCGATGATCTATGAATCTGGGGGGAAGGCTTCACTAGCCCAAGTCAAATCGTG
Organism: Holothuria scabra; assembly: GCA_037179385.1. Taxonomy (NCBI): domain Eukaryota; kingdom Metazoa; phylum Echinodermata; class Holothuroidea; order Aspidochirotida; family Holothuriidae; genus Holothuria; species Holothuria scabra. The sequence goes on from CM074189.1 coordinate 29,174,837, forward strand.
GGAAATTGATGCATAGGTCTGCCATGGGTTAGTAAGATGGGTTTTTAAAAAATACCAATACCGACGTATTAAATAGTGTCACCTGGTAAACCTAAAAGGAGTGAAAATGGGGTCATTTTCCACAAAAAAATTTGGGCAAAGGTGGGAGTCATGTTAAAAATTTCTACAAAGTTTACTTTTCCTTGAGAGAGCCTAGAAAAAGAGAAGTCTGTTCAAATAAAATTACAAAGACAGTTGCTTAAGTAAGCTGTTAACTACATACTCAAAAATCAGACATTTAGACCAGAACCTTGGATTTATATCAGTTACCAAATTATGCTGCTTGATGTCATCCAGACACAAGCAAAGATAAGGATAGAAATTGTTCTGCTATCTGAAGCAAACAATCTTCCTGCTCACTGATGGGAGAAAGTAAAGTTCAAGCTCAATGTTTTAGAAGAGATGGGCTTTTTCATTTTAAAGGCCCAACTTTCTCATCCCAAACAATACCAATTCTCCCAACCTTCTTAATTAAGCCCCTCCCACAATTGTCTGAAATTCACCCTCATTCAGACATAATCTCATTTTATTGCTTCAGGGTAAGTATGGAAAGCTCAAGATGTATTATCAAAACACTCTCACAACAGTTCATGCTGTGAAATATAAGCTATGGTACTTTGCATTGTTTAAATTAGTAGTCCATCAAAAAGCTGAGCCAATTGAGACTTTGTTACCCTATACTAGAAGTGTAGTTTGTGGTGAGAGGATTGTCCCTTTAAAGTGTACCTCAAGTTAACAAATTAAAAAATGTTTATTACAGAGCATTAAAATTGAATTCTAACAGTTCTATTTTTATCTTCATAGGTCAATTTTTAAAGGGAAATATTGCATTTGTTTTACAAGAAAATTTAATCCTATTTAAACATATATTTATTGATACAGATTGATAAATGATTAAAAATGATGCAATATGGTGATCTTCTTTTCAAGATATGTGTTTCCCTCAGATTGAAATTTGGTTATTTGTTGCTCAAGATTAATTTGTTCACCCACACTTTGAACTTTTCAAATGATGCAACTTCCATAGCTGTTCTTGTTCATAATATTTTGAAGAGATGAAGCTATTGCTGGGGTGTATGGTTGACAATGAATGGTTTGATGATGTCTTCAACTATTTTCTTTGAACGCTATGTTGGAACATTTTAAACGCAGTATTTCCTTTACGGCAAGATATAAAATGTTAATGTTTATTCAGTCAAATTAAAATGGTACATAACACAATAGTTTAGGATGTCACTATTGTACTACTCAAATTATAAAATGTTTTGTACTTCTTTGTTGTTCTGAAAGTTACTGTACCTTGTACCAAGGTGTGATAGCAGTCTTATGGGGTGATGTAATTAATTAAGTCCTCTCTGTGGAACATGGTATGCAAGCAAACAGGAAGTGTTCATGGTCATAAAAAAACATTTTTAAACGGAGACAAAGCAGTTAATGTGAGTTGTAGGGTAAGAGGGTCAAATTGTTGACTAATGGACCAATTTGTTTTAAGAATGTCCTATGAAGATGGGTGTTGGACTGTAAGAATTCATTTTTCATGCTGTTTAAATATATATTTCTGAATTTATTTACTTAAACTACACTTTAACGTTACTTATAGTTTGTAAACTTCAAAAGGATTTGTTCATCCCATGGAGTTTACAGGTCAGGCACTGCATACGCATTTCTGGCAAATATGTGAGCATTCATGACAGTCACAAGAATGTGACACCTTTAGCCTAGGACAGCATCAATTTGGATTTGGGGTTTAACAGTAATAATTCTCCTTTTTTGTGTTTTTTGGGGAATCCCTGGCAACTTAGTGTTGGACTGTCTAGAACCATCAACAATTGATCCCAAATTACAGATAGTTGACATTTATTTTACAAAGTATGTATGATGCGTGTGTAAAATACTAGGAGGACTTGCCATTTTCAAAACCGCTACTTACGCAAATTTTGAGGTACGACGCTTTCTTTTTAAGAGATGCTTGCACCAGCTCACATGCTGCCATCCTAACATCTTATGGCAATATGCTACAATACTAAGCCTCCAGCTTATAAGGTAATATTCTCAAGACACCGAAGCAGCCACAACCAAACTCTTCAGAGAAAAATGATGGGCCACAACCGTAACCATGCTCTCAAAGCACAATAAATCACACTGTGCCAAACCTGTCAGTGAATGCAACCAACAGCAAGGTGGGATTTTTACAGGGAAAGAACATACCATGCATAAATGCATTTATAGTGCACTGTGTGAGGTGATAGCTTCTGATGTATCAGGGCAAAGGACATACACTTTACAGAATGGGTCCATGCTTAAATCTCTACAGGAAATCCCCCTCAACAAGGATTTTTTGTGAGGGAATTGTCTATCTTTGTGCGGATTACCTGCAATCTGCAGATAATACAAACGCTGGGAAATAGGGAGGGGGAAATGGGGGTGGAAAGTGTTAGGAATATGGAGGAAGGGAGGGGGGAGGGAGAGATAGAAAGAAAAGATAGTAGAGTACACCAACTGCTACCCTTATAAAATAATTGGCACACAGTAGTACATCTGCAGGCCTGAGCTTTAGGTTTTCCAGATGGGCTCCAAATCACACTCCACTGGAAATTAAGGAGTGTGGTAGAAAGGGCTGTTTATTTAACTTATATGAGCTTCCATCCTTAATCTAAGTGTGCAAAACATCATCCTCCTCGCATTAATCTGAGGTGAGTGATGGTGAACGATGGCACCCCTACACCTCAAAAGTCGAAGTCTACATCTGACCTACTTACATCATACATATAGCAGGATATCAACATCAAGAATTCAGATCAACTAACAAGCTCTTCACCTTTGTCTTAGCCTTCTTCAGGAATCTCTGCAATTTTCTTCTTAAAAGGACATGGCTTAAGATGTTTCTATCACGAGCCAACCTACACACTAAAGCACATATATACCTTGCTTCCATACATACATAAGTGATGAGTCCCTGCAGAGAAACACTTGCTTGCCTCAGGCTAGTCAGGAAAGAACTTAAATCAGCTCATTAATTGGAAAATGTCAGAGCTACACTTTGCCCCCTTTTCAGAGGATATCATGTTATTTAGTATCTTTGAGTTAGTTGTATGAAATCAGACTTTATTTGGTTAAAAAAATGTAGTTATTCCTCTATGTCCAAGGCAAAAATCATTTGTGTAGGGTAAGCAGATAACATTTTTAGCCCTGCAAATTATTCCACCATATGTGGAGCTACCAGTCAGTCTGCTGGCCTAGGCCTACTATTTGGTCCCACTTTTTGAGTTGCCTCGAGCATTTCAAAACAAAGTCAGCAATCTCTGCAATTCTGGCGGTCCAAAGAATGTCACATCTTGTGGGAAGAGTCAATCACGTGACGTGTTGGAGTGAAACAGTTGTTGTCGCCTTGGTCTCAAGAAACTTTGCCAGTTAGGCTCACAATCTTGTATTCTGAGGCTCTGGCAATAACATACGTGTACTGCACTCACTGCCAGACTGTCGTTGTTTCGACTCCACCTGAAGCTTTCATGACCCAGGTCACGCAAATGCCCAGATGTTGGACCCACAGAAACCAAAAAACTGGGTGACCTTATCTTTAAAACGTTTGTCTAGTGACCCCACCTTCTCAAATTCACAAATATTTCTCACTCATGCTGTGACATCACTTCTTGAAAAAGATCTTGTAATCCCAAAGATTTCCCCATGGAGAAGGTGAAGGGGACCGCTACAACCAGTCTTCAAAATCTCAATACATCCTTGGCCAAGCACCCAAAAAGGGTGAAACTCATCAGCCCTTTGATAACTTTTACATAACTTAAAGCAAATGGTTCAAGTGAAACAAAATTGCTATTATGCTCACAAAGCTACCATATTCTGCCATAGCCCCACCTTTCTCTTTACAAGTCTGACCTATTCAGTTGAGAGCACCCACAGCTTATCCAGCAAACATAATTTATACACAAAGCATTGTTATAAGACTGTTGATAATTCATATGTCCACTGAAGACAGTAATTTAGCCAGCCTGCATTGGTGCAGCAAATATTGCACATATATCCAAAAGGAATGTCGCACAATAAAAAACTTAGCCACCAATTTCTGCACAGGTGTTGATTTGAGAGAAACTGTCTTTAATGTTAAGCCCCCATAGGGTTTTGTAGCTCACTTCCTTTCACTACTCTGTCTATTCTATATTGTTATTATGTAACTGTTATATTATGTAATATTGTACATTGTAGTGAAAAAACAAATAAATGCAATGAATGAATGAAATGATTGAGTTTTAAAGTTTTGCAAGAATAAATCATTACTTCTACTTCTTGTCTAATTTGCACAAAGTCAATGTTTACATCACTGCCATATAAGTACCTCTCTCACACTGAAAGTTTTTTTACTCAAGTAAAGAAGGCTGACACTCATGGGCCTCCGCAGAAAAAAAGTCGGGGGGAGGGGCAAAACCTCCGCGTCACCATGAATTGACATGGAGGGTGCGAAAATTTCAGCACAAAATGCCTCCCAGATGGCCGGAAATGGCATTTCTAAAGCCTATTTTTCGCATAGAAACTTTGAAAACACGTTTTGTTCCGGTTTTTGCTTTGATTTTTATACCTTTTTTTTAAAGTTCTGATTTTCCAGGGGGGTGGCAAGTGCCCCCCCCTTGCCCATACCTGCGGACGCCCATGATGACACTCCCCTAAGACCTCTCTCCATGCTGTCAATTAAAAAACATTGCTACAAATAAAAAAAAAAAAAAAAAAAGGCTACATTGGAGAAATGATCTGGCTAAATCACAGAGTACAGACAGTAGGAAAGAAACATTAATAATATTCAAGTAGATGCATTTTGAAACTGTCACTCACTTTGAGTTCATAACCTCTTGGCCATGCCCCTGATAGTAAAGATGTCACCATTAAACCTAATGAATTACAAGTCAAGACTTAAAACCATGTTGCTTTAACCTTCTAAATATTTGTTCAATAGAGATTTATGTGCACCGAAATAATATCTTCCCAGCAGATTAAACTAGAATGAAGAATAATTGCAAATTCCTGAGTGGTGATAATTTTCCTGGGCAATTAGAGGGGAATACTGTGTTTAAAAATGCACCAACAAGGCATACGAAGGAAAAAGTTTTAATCATTATTAAACAAAATTTAAACCATTCAGTCTTACCAAAAATCACTGGCAAATAACTTTTATCTCCATAAACCATCATACATACATACACACACACACACACACACACACACAAAACAAACTAGGACAGAAGTTGAATCATTTTTAAATTGTGAAAGTTTGGGAGAACAAATTATCCTTGAGCAACAACTGACTAAATTTTTATCTTTTAGAAACTTCCTCCTTTAAAAAATTGTCCACCATGCTGCCTTGTTTGAATCATCTATCCCTCTGGGTCCATAAATATTGGTTTTAAAACTTTGAATTTTCTCTAAAAACCAATGCAATATTTTCATTTGAACCCCGGTAGCACTGCATGAGAGATAGGACATAATACGACAGTCATACCTCTTTTCTTCTATCACAGTGTAAACTCTTCAAACTGTGTTTTTGTGTCAGACTTTCACAGTTTTTCGCATTAAATTGTTTAAGCTGCAAAAAATATTGATTTTGAAAAGTATGGCAAATATTTGTATACCTCCTTCAAAGCAGAAAACTATGAGAAAGAGACAAAACACAAATAGAAACATTGAATGTAGGGAGTGTCTGGTCTGTTAAAGCAAGTAGCAGACATCACAGATACCATTTTTTATAATTTACAATACCAGATGTCATCGATTCAGTACTGATAACTAGAGATATGTGTAGACCAAGGGTGGACAAATTTGGAAAGCCAGGAGGATTTTTCCCTGTAAATTTGGACATTAGGTGAGAAATGTTGGCAATCTGACGGATGCCTCCTCATTTTTCATACATGAAAATAGAAAATTGAGGGAAATTTTACTCCTTACTAGGAAATAAACATAATTTCCAGACATGGTGTGGACTAAACCATGAACTAAGCATTTCTTATAATCTGGGAAAAACAGTCAAATATGCCTGGAATAATATTTGTGAATTAGAGCATTGGCTATGGGTACCATCATTTAGGTAGCATGCAAACTATAATTTTACAGATACCATATGATTTGGAAAAGGAGGATGTTGGCCTATATCAGGTATAGAGGTTATACACTGATGACACATGCACTGTGCACCTTTCTATCTTGTCGTTCAGACATCCATTATACAACATTTTGACAAAAGTGCTGCCGTGAATGTGTACTGGTAACACATCTACTGCGCCGCATAATCTGACACATCCAGTAGACCAAATTGAAAAATGCTGAACTCACGCACTGGACCTCTACACAGAACAACACCAATTGGTCTGATACTAAGTTTAACTAATAAAGACCAGTTTATCATAATTGCCTCCTTTTTCTCTAAGATACCACCTCTTCATTTATAGAACTATTTTTCTCAAACATTGCACAATAGAAGGGAGTAATCCCATCACTGCCTAAGTTTCCTGAAAACCTAAGCCTACCAGAAACTGAAGTAACTTCCCAAAATCCATCTAAAGTAACTATTCGTTTGTTTTAAGAAAGTGCCCCCCCCCCCCCCCCCACCCTTAAGCAACAACCTCCCACACTAATTAAATCAATTTGTTTATACTTTGAAACAGTGCAACGGCAAACAGTGATATAAGACAACGTCCTTCATAATTTTAATTTTCCTTCCTTCTTCTTTTGACATAACATCCTCATACTTTCATCTACCCTGGCTTCTGCACGACATTAGCATACTTTCTCAAAGTGCTTTAATTACGAAAACTTCAAGAAATTGGAAAATTGATTACAATAGGATGGCGTTCCACTTGTGTCAAGCTGTCAGAATATAAATGCACTTCACAGTGTCAAGACAGCTTTCATCATCATCGTTACAATTCCCCTGAGAACTTAGCGTCTTACCCCAACCCATTTATTCCTTTCAGGTTCCAGACTAACATGTTGAGGCCCCTTCTTGACAAAACTTGGTGCACATAACAGACACCTTCACAGATGTTAGCTAGACATGACCCTACGGCAAGATATGGGAACTTTTCGCGGAATGAAGAGCAGCACAAGATCAATTGCTGAAAGCTTAGAGGAATAAAATCCCTACGACAACCAAAGAAAGGTAGTGGCATTACGAAAATCTCTTGAAGGTCAGGTTTTAATGTCGGATTGGTTTTGGGGGCAGCATATATAATTCAGTCATGTGAGATTTCATCATCTAAAATAGTGGTCAGGGCATGTAAGGTAAGAACGGCAGAACGGCATATTGAAGAGCCTAGGATGTGTTGACAGGCATAGCGTACATTTATGATAAAAGTCTAGTACACATGGATGTGAAAACCAAGGCACTCTAGGAACACATTGCTTAGATTTCACACCTACCATGATCATAGATTAGCCAACCTTTCTCTGGTTTAAACAACTAGGAAATACAGGTAAGAAATAACACTTCATTTTGTAAAATTGATGAATTAGTTCCAAGTTTATTCAAAAATTAACATTTTTGTGGTGAAATTTAACCAGTCTTCCTTCATTACTTCTATGTGGAAATCGTTGAATAATCTTTGACCACAATACTGGTTAAATCTAACCAGGGTATATTTCAAAAGCTTGGATACAGGTTCAGATTAATATCTATGTTTGGTTGGCTCCACATCTTTCTTTTTTATTGTTTTTCTTATTTAATTGTTTGTTTGTTTGCTTTTTCATGTACATGTTATGACATCTTATTAAGGAGAGGCCAATTTGGTTTGGTTTTTTGTAGTTTAGCAACTTAGATAACCTACTGCCTTAATCTTGCAGCACCCTTGTTTTTTTTCCCAGTTGTAGGGCCTTGGAATGTTTCCCCTCTATGATAGCAGGGTTCCATTTTTTCAAACTCTTTGGTATGACTTAGTCTGATGATCAAGCTGCATACCTGTGAGAGGACCGGTGTGGATGCTATACCACTAAACCTGACACACTTCAGAGAGGGGAAAAGAGATAGACTGCAGGGATTATGCCAGAAAAAGAAGACTGCAGGGATTATGCCAGAAAAACACAAGATTTATTACCACTAAACCTCACGTCCAACTTGATGCTGTCCTAGGCTAGTTACAAATGGGTACAGGGGGAATAAAAGGTTGCGCTATGACCTCTATAAGGTGCAACTTGAAGGGTTTCAAAGGCCATTTATTTATTTAAGTTAAAACATAGCTGACAAAGTGTCCTCTTTTTAAAAACGAAACCAATATACTGACAGTTTTTTCATTTTTATGAAAATGGAAAAAAGGGGGGCAGGGGAATTTTACCTACATTCTTTTGGAAACTTTTGGGAAGGGATGGACAAATCCCCTCACTCCCCCTCCCCCTTTAACCCCTCTGCCAAAAAACTTTGGAAAGGGATTTTTTTCCCAACTGTTTTAACAAAATGTGATCTAATATTTATGACTTCTGTTCCACAGATTCACTTTTAAAAATTGTAGACCCCGTCCCCAATGACAACTAAAAGCTCATGAGACAGACGGATGCAATTTTTTGCCACATATTGTAATACTATTTTAGCTTGGTCTTTCATATACATTTTGAAAGAAAATTTATTCATGTTTTATGTTATCCACAACTTCATACCTTAATAATCATCATAACATACTTTTCCACTTACATACTACAGCAAAATTTCCAAAGAATTCCCCAGATCACATACTAATACAGTGACCCTGTATTTAGATCACACTTCACCCAGGGACTAAAATAATGAAGACTTTGTGGCATTATTTCAAAAGAAATACATATTATCAAAACCACAATACATTTTTGCATTCTGATTTATTTTCCTTTTGAGCTTATTTTAAATGTTTAAATTTGTAGACATATCATTTTTGTAGATGATACTGTTCAGGGAGTCTTATTATGTCGTCTAATTTTCAACATCACTTTTATACTTTGCTGAATAAATACACACCTCACTACACTTCTCCATCACGTCGCAGGTTAAAAATATGTGACAACTACAATGACAATGTTCTGATGATTTAATTTCCAGAAGAATTTCCACTGCCATTCTCCAATAAAAGAATTTAAGTGATTTTTTAAATTACAGGCATTGTAGCTAATGGGGAAAAAAGTGACTGCAATATCCACACAAACAGCTTCTATGTGTAAAAGATACCTTCCCCTATTTTTAAAAATTGGCAGAAAATAAATAAGAATGTAACCCTTTGCCGTTGTTTGGGTCCTTTTGGACCCAGACCGAGAGCGCTGCTGCTATCACCCATCTTTACTGTTTCACCCAGAGCTCGAAACTGTGGGTAGCTACCCGAAAATTCGGCCACAACAACGAGAGAGACAATAGTTTAAGGTCACGGGGTCAATAGCCTACCGAAGCTCATGCGGGGCGCACTACCTCTGCTCTTCTGCCCACTCCCGAGGCGCACAAATATGCCCCGATTGGAGCACAACAGTCCATCCAGGGTTAAAGTAATTTAACAATTTCAAGGTTAAATGGGGCATTATGACACTAAGAAGGGTGATACAAATATTCTGATACAATCAAACCACATTACATTACATTATGTGGCACTGGTAAAAACTACAGATTTTACTAGAAAATTCAAGTTACTGTTCTTTTCACAACACATCCCAAATAAGAAATGCATACTGGTGTAGGCCCATTTTGTTCCTTTTTTTTTTTTGAGCATCTTTGAACTGATGTATCCAGGAAGCCATGTTCTGAACTTTTTGTTCTCCCTGTTTCATACTGCACACCTCTTAAGAAATGCCACTGGAAAGCATCTTTGTGCAAAAGGGGTCTGGGAAGCCATGTTGTGGATTTTTTATCTCTGCCTGCAACGACATGCACGATGGTAAGGAAATGCCATTAAAAATTCTTTGAGCTGATGTTTTGTTAGTTTTCAAGCCTGCTTCTTGATACTAACTTAAGAGCTTGCCAGGGACTTACTGCAGGTAATTGGGGATTACAAAGTTTAAATAGCAGGTACGAAGGTGTAACATAGATTTAAGAAATCTGATGAAAATTGTGAAAACAACTCACCTACATTTTCATTAAATATTATGCATCCTGAACCAAATTGCACCACAAGACCCAATACCATCTCTGTGTGAACCTGGAAAATAGAAAAACGATAAAATGAACTAACATCTCTGTGTGAACCTGAAAAACAGAAAAACGATAAAATGAACTAACACAAAAAATAAAGTCTACCCGCCTGTTAAAAAGTATGGCACACTCAGAAACTACATTTGCAAGACAAGCAAATTTTCCCCATCCTATAGGTATTTATATATAACCTACAAACCTGGACAAAATTACTGGGACACTTTCAGACCTGCCACATATTCTCAGCATGTTTGGCTCTCCACCTGTTAAACTCGGCGTTGAGAGAAATAAGACTTGGTTTTTTGCTACTGAAACATGCACCAATTATTCACTCTCAAACCCAACTCTGAGATGGGGAGCAGGGATTTGTCCCAGATAGTTCTGTCCAGGACTATACTGTACTTTCAGCATATCTGGGAACTGTTGATACATGACAAAGCTATATTTCTACACATAAACCAAAGCAACGATCAACTTGAAGACAGTAATTCATCACCCCAGACATTTCCAATTCTCCCCACCTACCTAATTCTAGCTCCACCCACCTACCTAATTCTAGCCCTGCCCACAACTGACTGAAACTTGTCCATATCCAAACACAACCCTATTTTATAGCTTCGGTTATTGCTTCCTACATGAAGCTTTTCAACCATGTAGAATATTTGAGGTACAGACAATACTATTTTGTGATGATAAGTGAGAATAAATTTTTACATTGCAAGTGAGAATACATTTTGATATTCCAGGTCAGAATGGAACAATATCACTTGGCAAAAAATTTCTACCACTTTTCCAGGCCTTCAAAACAATTTCCTTGAATTTCAAAACTTTTCCAGACCTTTTAATAATTTTTTATTTTTCAATGACTCCCCCAAGTTAAACTGTGTCAATGTTGTTGTTATCATCAGAGCAATTTTCTGCCAGCTATCCTACTTTTTCCCTTCTATATATTCACTATGACAGCCTGTTGTCAAAGTGGGTTGTGTACAGACAGCTGCAGGTGACTCAAAATCAACGTACAATTTTGAATATTTCTCTACATTAAGGGTTAGGGTTAAAGTGCACCTTTGAAGTGTTAACAAGGGATGCTTCAGGACCCTGGTGGTTTATTTCTTCTTTTTGTTTTCGTTTTAGTTCTTCACTTTTTTTTTTGTCTCTTTTGGATATTATATGACATCCTTGGGTTAATTTGAGGTGCTACAATGAATCAAAAACCAGCCATTGTAAAGTAGCTCATTGAGTTGGTTCATGAACTTTAACAAATTTTTCCTCAGCTGTTGAGTTTCACATACTAATGGAAAATGGTCAAACTTTTCTTTTGACAATCCCCACATCCCACATACAAATAACATTCTTATGAGTGAGTATTTCATGGTTCAATTCAGTTTCCAAAAATTTGTGATCAGATACTTTTCCAAATTATGCACAAAACCATCACAAGTCAGGACATCACAAAATTCAAAGTTTTAACATGTTCAGTAACTTTTGGAAACGGAACTTGACTCATCATGCTTATTATAATGTGGTGGCGACCATTTAACACTCTCATTAAGTTATTAATATCAACTCATGTCAATGAGCTCCTTTAATATACCAAATAAAATATGCAAATTTGTGCAAATTCATGCAAATTAGAAGGGGAAGCGAATGTACACCAAGGATTGATTAAGTTTTGGGAGTTTAATGCCTCAATTCTGGTTTAAGCCAACAAAATTTTACTCCAGTTGAGAGGCCACTGCATGGTGGTTCTAATTCACAAATTAGAATACTCAGGTATACTGATTCAACTTGGGATGGACTGTAGGTTCATTTCAAAGTTGAAATTAAGTCTGAATCAATAGAAAAAAGACTGCTACACATGTTGCATTTAAATAGCAACAAAGAAATACAACACACAAATAAATAAAATGCACCAAAAAATTATATCATGTCTACCAGGGTTGTAGCTCTACAAGGGTCGGTGAGTGATGGAACCAACCCTCACTGGTATTTGCCAACCCATACTCATGAAAAACATAGAAGCCCCTCTGACCCTCACAAATTCCCACTTATACCATAAATCAGGTATGAATTTACCACCAAATTTCTCTGCAATTCTCAACTTGCCTGAAGATACCCCAAACAGAGAATTTTTACAACTCTTCAAAATAACCTGAAAAAAAAAAGCCCAGAAAATGCCATTTCCTGCAATCTGGGAAGGACTAACATCTTTGCCAAGATTTGTCTGCAGTCTGGGCCAACTGATGATGACAAGTCACTGAGAGAGCGTTAATGGATGTGTGTCCCACTTTCGGTTATTTCTAGCTACAAGCCTGATGTCTACATTATTGCATTTTAAGTGAAACTCAATAGAACGATAACAAAATCACATCATATGTCCATATCATGTTGTACATAAACCCGAGCTCCTAATACAGGAAGTAAGGTTTCCCTTCAGGCTTCTCTTTCATCGATCTCTTGCTTCCCGTAACCACTTTAAAATTTTACATTCATAGAGGAAGTTGAACATCTACGTAATACACCACAAACATAAGGATTCCTGCAACAAGTAGGCCTAACAACATATTCACTCATAAGGTGGCCATCACAGAGGGAACTCCCCGAGAATGATTTTACAGAATGTCTACTACAGAAGAGACAGTTACTGGCAGTGATTTAGCAAAATTACTTTTTGAATGGGACATTTTTAATTGACATACGAGGGAGGTATCTTACAAGGTATGGCAAGATTTGTCAATTTAAAGGAACCTTTAGAGGGCAAATTGTGCAACATTTGACCAGAATTAAAAGGGTTTCACAAACTATTTATTTATATAAAGCCCCCATTTAAAACATTACTGCATAAGTGTCCTCTTCCAAGATAAAAAAAAACCCAGACACTGATTATTTTTGCTTTTAATGGAAAGGAAAACTGGGGTAGGAACTTATGAAAAGGGGTGGCCAATCCATCCCAACCCCCCTTGATAGAAACCTGCAGTGCTTCTGTCAGAGGGAAAAAGGGGAGGACTTTTTTACTTAGAAAATTTTCAATACCTAGGTTCCTCAAAAAGAGGACACTTTTTCAGCAATATTTGGTGCTTAATGGCCTTTACAGCCTAGCAAATTGCACCTTACAGGGGCCTCGAATCAAGCTTTTGTCCCCCTGAAACCACCCCTAAAGTTAAGCTTGGTTTACCATGAATAAATCCCATCCCCACCACCCACCCCCCCCCCTCCCTTTTTTTTTTTTTTGCAGAGCGTTTTGCAGAACCCCTGACCTGGTTGTGGTGCACTTAATTTACAATGTTGCCACCTAAATTAAAGTCAACATATAGCATTATTCTGCAGTTGTTCACAATAGCATCAGTGCTCTCCTACAGTTTTACGTCCTGAAAAATATTAAGATGTAGTTTCAACCATCTTAAATGGAAAAGTTTTCAGTTCTACACATTCCTGGGTATCCAGGTCTTAAATCCAGCCATGACCACACTCATGGGTGGAAAAAGATGGGAAGTTGGGCCAGCTCCTTCCTAGAAAATTTGGGCATTTGCAGGAAACTTTAATCAAGTTGGGGAAATATCCCTCTCCTTTCCTTGAAAATATTGGGAGATTTTGGGGGAAATTTTACTCTCTTCCTTGGAAGTTATTTTACTCCTTACTGGAAAATAACCTGTTTTCCAGCCCTGACCACATTCATCTTAAAATTTCCATCACAAAATGGTCTTTCAGAGAAAAGTCTTTTCTGTAATGAGCCCAAAGCTGTGAAATTCATTGCCCCTTCATATGCCAACAGCTCAGATTATACACTCTTTCTGAAGATTACCAAAAATCTTTTCCCCAAAACCTAGTACTCAATTTGGGGCTTTTCTCCTGTTGCATCTTTTCGTTATTGTCCATTGCTGTTTTTGTGGTCTTCACTGATTTTAAGCTTGTTTTAGTATTTTTAGGTGTTCCTTTTACTAAAGTTCTTGCAACTGTTTTGGTAAAACTTTTAACGAATTGTCCAGTGCTTTTGTCATGCTGTCAAAGTCCTTCTTTAAAAATACTGAGAAACAGTAACATAATGATCATTTTTCATAGAACCTTTTTTAATTTTTTTAACTAGTGCAGTGTTGCTCATTTACTCAGAGACGGCCATAGAGAACTCAAACTTCACACCTACGCTGACTGTTGATATTAATTTCTACCACTTCAGCAACTTACCATCCTAACTTGAACAATTCCAGCTGTTATCTTTTCATCCCAAGGGCTGGCATATAATCCACCTGGAAGATGGAAAACAGACAGACCTTGTATATCCTAGTCAGCTATAAAATGCCCAGCATCACTGGGAAGATTTCAGATGAGTTGTGTCTGTGCAGAGCCATTTTAAAATCCTCCAGTCATGGAGGATCATCCTCCCTGAGATGGTCCTTAGGCAGGCAATTGCTTAAGATCTGCAACAAGAAACAGAAAGGATGAGGTTTTACTTTTAATGAACTGTAATCACTGCCTGCTGTATTTACACAGCTTTAAAATGACCTGCCATGGATGACCATTAGACACTGCTACCCCTCCAGGAATCTTGATGAGGTCAACAGATATCAGACAGATAGACAGTTTTAAAGGGACAGTGCCATCATTTTACAGCCAAATACTTGCAATAATGTCACTACTACAACTTCAAAACAGATATCAGACAGCAATCACCCATTAGCTAAGTTGTTTGAAATACAAGAATATTTCATAACACTGATAGTGCAGAGAAAGACAACTGGAGGGTGGTGACCACTCTGAATACTGACAGTAGTCTTAAACCAGAGAAATAATGGGAAGAAGTGGGTAGGGCATGGGGTAGGTGGTGGTGGGTGGTAGCTGTTTTCTAAGTTCAATAGAGAGGATTTTCTAGTGACATCTGCATCAACAGCAATTGCTGGAAACTTACAAATTGAATTGGATTGAAATTCATGGTGAAAGTTTTATGGTAATATTAAATCCCAAGCTTTCAAGTCCTACCAACAGTAAGGTCTCCTTCTACTGACACAGCATTCATTCCCACTGAAAAAAAAAAATTTCAACCAGGTGTTGTAATTTGCCCAGTTATAAGATCAATAAAATGTCTCATAAAAAGGGCAAGCACTCTTAATTTAGTCAATCACTGGTGGTCCTGTAAGAATGTTAAATTTGTTGTTGATTGCGAGTCTGGAGTATTTTTTCTGGTCTGAACTTATTGCCATTCCTCTAAAAATGCTGCAATGACCTGAGAAAACAGTGAAAATATCCTTTTATATGACCTATAACCCATATATTGCTGCAAGTATGCATGCGAAACACTTTCTGAAAATCACACCAGCAAAGTGCTATTAATGCTTAACACTGGGCTCACATATTATTTGCAGTAATATTCATTGATTATTATTTGTGCCAAAGCTATCACAGCTGTTTAATTTGAAATTCCTAAAAAACAAACATAACCTTCAGCCTCTCCAGTCCTCATACAATCAAAATGACTCCAAGTTTCCTTCCCTCGACAGGAGTGTCATCTCTCTTCTAAAAAAATCACAGTTTTGACACAATGTTGAAAATTTTAACCTTACCTTGAGAACCTTTTAAGAAAGAGTCTCATTGCTGAGATGCAGTCACATTTAAAGACAGTCAGCTCTCAGTATTAACTACAATTTTTGTCGTGGTCCATAGAAATTCTCAATCGGCACAACTCTTTGATTGACAGAAAGTTAAAAACTGCAGAGTACTGTAGCCCATGATACACAGCATGTACAGTAGTGTGCATTACATGAAACAGCCCTTACTCAAATTGCTTACAAATAAATAGTCTAAAACCTGATCTTTGGGCAGTAAGGCAAAGTTCTACTTGATGTTAGCACACATTGGTTGATAACCACCCCAAGGGCTTATTGAATGTTATCTTATTTTTATTGTTTTAAGGGTTAGAATGGCTATAAACTGTCTGAGAGATCATCAAGCAGAAACCCGACTTGCCACCCAAAAGTCAGGTTTTAGACTGTTCGTGGTAGTTGATTTGAGTAAGGGCTTTTTCATATAATGTGAGTGTTGTGATTGCACATTGGGGTCTTGCTTTATTCACCCTGAAGCAATTACTTAAGATTGTGTCTGGATGAGGATACATTTAAGACAGAATTTGGAGGGGCTTACGTAAGTGGGTAGGAATTGTTTGGGCCAAGAGGTTTACGTCTTTCAGTTATCTTAAGTAGTTATTGCACCATCAGTGGACAAAGCTCCTTTGAGGAACTGAATCAGTTCTGATATGTTTCATTTTCATCCTTCTACAACTGACTTCAAGATCATACATTTTCCATCATTATACCTTGCAAAACTTTTCCAAAATAAAAGGCATGTCACACACCCCAATACTAAAGGGTGTAGTGCAGTAGACTGTACTCTTTCATGACTGGCTCTTGAGAGTCATGTGACAAGATATATCCTTCTCAAATGTTAAATTTACAGGGAGTAACTGCTTGGTTTACACTGAATATAAAATTTAAGTCCTAAAATATATTGGAAGATACTGCAAATAGAAATAAAAAGGAAGTTGAAAGATTTAGCTGTTGCTTTAAAGTAAGTTTGGGACAACTGCTCTTGCCCTTTCATAAAAGAGTTTGGTAACTCATTTTTATTTATGTGTAACTATGTACATACATTTTGTTTTGTTACAAAAGATTGAGAATATTGCTGATGGACCATTGATAGTGAATGTTGACACTGTACTAACAGATCCTGGGCAGTTGGCAACTTGAAAAAGTTAAGAGCTTGCACCAAAAAAGGTTTAGCACCCTTGACCTACACTCAGGTCCTTGGTCTCATCTTCTGTATTACTTTTTATTCAGTGTTTGTTTGTTTTTAACTAGAAGTGTAACATGAAAAATAGCTTACAGAGTTAAATGTGGTTCAAGTTCAAATTTGGTTCAGATCTATTTCAAGTCCCCCCCCCCCATTTAGTCACCTTTTAAAAAAGGCAGGGAGTACCAAGGGCATAGGCCTATTCAGTTTCTAAAACCCGAGGACCAATTAACTACCCTACTAAGACACTACAAATGTTTACCACTTTTAAAACGTCTGGAACTGCCTCCAAACTTGACAAAACTACTCTTGAATCCCTCTGAAGGTAGCTTCTGTTCCAATAGCTGTGAATTCTCTCACATATATTGTCTTGTCTGATATAAATCTGCCACTTTCCATTCTCTTCCCCATCGAAACAGTAAAATGGAATCTGAAAAAAAGGAACAAACATATTATTCACTGTGTTTAACTGCATGGTCAAGTTGTGAGAGCATCTCACTTATAGCCTGGAGGCATGGAGTTCAAGTCCCGTTTGGTTCATACCAAAGACTGTTGCAATGAAACCTACTGCCAGGGTGCTTGGTGATGAGCATAAGCAATGGAGAACAGAAAACAAGCCAGTGGCCCTTGACTGGCCCGACTTTACTAAACTGACTAGAAACGAAGCCAAAATACCTCATCAAACAAACTAAGATAAAATAACCACCGTCTTTAGCCATACACTACATCCAATTTCCCACTTTCCTTTACCATATACTCTCGGAAGTTTCCCCATCAATTTTATCAAAGCGTACAAACCAGTTCATTTATAATTGAAACATACGTAGAAGTACATGAATTTGATGTGCTTCTCTTAATCCAAAGTATCTGCAGCACAGGTCTGTGCACACATGCAGAGAGAGCGGCATCAGTTGCAGTAAACACACTCCACAGCCTTATTTTAACCCTTTACCCTTGTTTGGGTCCTTTTGGACCCAGAGGGAGAGCACGGCTGTCACCCATCTTTACTGTTCCACGTGGAGCTCAAAACTGCGAGTAGCTACCTGAAAATTGGGCCACAACGAGAGGGACAATAGTTTAAGGTCACGGGGTCAATAACCTACGGAAACTGATGCCGGGCGTGCTACGTCCGCTTTTGGGCCCACTCCCAAGGCGCCCAAATATGCCCCGATTGGAGCACAACGGTAAAGGGTTAACAAAAGTACATTTGCATGTGCAGGTCTAGAAAATGCTTTACAGCAAATGAAAACCCACACATTTAAGTAACACATTTTAGAGAAGAATCTTTTAGTTTTCGGTTCAATAATCTCCACATTCTGCAAAATAAAAACTTTCTGGATAGAGTGCTGACAATCCCCCCTCCCACTTAACTTACAGAGCATGAATCTGAAGCACAATCAATGTTCCATTAAAACAGTTCCTCAAAACAAATGTTTCCAGTCAACATTCTGAGTTTGTTACTCATATTTTTTCCTTCCTGACCATAACACTCAATGACAATGAACCAAATGTTATTTGCAATTGAGGGAAATTTAGTGTGATTCAGGAAAGTTTAACAGTTTACCATATTCAGGGCTCGATTTTCATGATTGCCCGATTGTCCGTGACAACTAAAATTTCATATGCACAACCAAAAGTTAAAGGTTGGTTGTCTGATGGACAACCATTTTTCTCTCCAATTTAAGAAGTATACTGCTGATTGACCAACTCTTCCAACTTCTTAGTTCAAGTGTTTCTGCCTCTCAAAAACTGCATCTTATATTCTGCAAGACCATTAGTATGAAACACAGTTACAGTTTTGTAATTGTGCTCAAAATGTTTTGGACAACGAAATTTCCTTGTGGAAATCTAAAATTAGTGAAATGGTTGCCCAAAGAACAACCCAAAAATTTCTGAAAATGGAGGCCTGATATTGAACATATTGAATGAAAGAGCTTTTCCCACTTTTGCATGTAATTTGTAATTGTTTCTTGTCATGTGATTTCTTTTTTTGTGTGTGTGTCTGGGTGTGTGAGTGGGGTGGGGGGTGGGAATGATAAATTACACTGACATTTCTTTACTGCAGAATGGAAGAAAAGATCCACTTTAGGAAATATCACTGAGAACCAATGCTTCCACCAGATCTCACTAAATATTAGTTCTGCTAGCATTTATACATTGATCACTTCTCTTTGCAAACAAACAACGCAGAGAATCTTCATGAAACTCTGAAGCAGATTATGTGCACTCCGTTAATGACCACACTCAAAGAAAGGTTCCATTATTATCTCCATGTATAATCTTTTCTCGAACACTATATTCTACAAAAATAGCAGCAAATTTGAATGTAATTCTCATAAAGTATACTAGAAATACAGCAGAAACTTACTACAGATTTCCTGTGAAATTTGCTCCACCACAATGTACAATATTAAACCTCTGCTCAGATTACACTCATCCAAAAACAGCAAAAAAATTACACGAATGAAGAGATTGAATATAGACCATTTACGTCATAGTACCTATTCTCAGAAAAAGACTGAGTAAATGTAAGGGCATACTGATTTAACTGATTTATGAATAAACATTTTAGGCAATGGGTGTGACAAGCCAAAGCGACACTTTGGATGTAACTCAGTGGTGAAAAACCTGAGTCCTGAAAACTAAAAGAAAATTCTCAGGGAGGTAATATCTGAAATAACAGACTGAGAGAGCATTTCAACCAAGACATTAAGGGGGAAAGCTAGTCACGATATACTTGGTTGAACTGAACCTCTTACAGTAAATTGTGGCAGAGAAATGCTTCACAATCTTAATTCAGGGGCCACCTGGTATAAGAAATGAATAGAAATCTACTCTACAAAGAGTTTGTACTAAGCCATAAGTTATGTACAAAACAGGAACTGGGTAAAAGTGATTTTGTGAAAAGCATCCTACAAAAATGATTGCAAAAATAGTTTTACGGGCAGGTTAACCCTTTACCGTTGTGCTCCAATCAGGGCATATTTTTGCCCACCTCGGGAGTGGGCGAAAAGGGGACGTAGCAAGCCCCGCATCAGCTTCCGTAGGCTACTGACCATGTGACCTTAAATTACTGTCTCTCTTGTTGTTGTGGCCGAATTTTCGGGTAGCTACTCACAGTTTCAAGCTTCGTGTGAAACAGTAATGATGGGTGACAGCCGCGCTCTCCGTCTGGGTCCAAAAGGATCCAAACAGCGGTAATGGGTTACAGGCAGCCAATAAAGCAGTTACAATCAGGTAACCAGCTGACAGTACAACAAAAAGTACTTCAATCACATTAACACAAAGCAATGTCCTTTTCAATGATATGTTCATTTTGTCATAACACATAAAGCTCTATGCACAACAGTCAGAATACCCATGCCTGTTTGCAGATGATTTTTAAAAGGCTTACCCTCTCTCCCCAAACTACAACACAAATTCTCAATTAACACAGCTCTTTGATTGACAGAAAACTAGAAAAATGCAGAGTACCAAATCTCATATTACACAGATTGTAACATACTACAGAATGTGTGGACTTAAATTCATTTATTTCAATAGTAAGTGTTTGTGCTATAAAGCTATGTTATAAAACTATAAAGCTTAAAAAAATTGAAGTTTGCAAAACGCTGAGCTACCTGTGAATGGCCAACCTGAAAGTCAAGGGATGGCCACATAGGTTAAATTTTAACTTTCAGATTAATAGGCCAATAATATCATGGTTACCCACACTTTTGAAATTTCTCAAATTCAAGACCTTTCCAGATTTTTTGAAGACTAAAATGGAAATTCTTAAGTACTGAAAAATAAGGCTATGCATATCAAATGGTCTTTTCATTTATGTTTACCAAAGACCACAATTTGGCAACCATGGCATTTTTTTAGAACAGGCATCCAAACTTTGAGCATTTCATGAGCATTAAAGTTCTGGACAATTTTTAAACTTTTCTTTCCCACTCTGTCCACTTCATGGGAAACAGCTGCCACATAATAGCTTAGAAGTCTTAAGTGACATTTAACGTTACTGCAATACTTTACATGATGAACTGCTGGCAAAGAAGTACTCTCTCTCTGTTTTTCCTTTCTCTAGTCTTGAATAAGCCACTTTAAGAATTTAATTTACTGATCTGACTTCCCTAAAAGGTGTCTGCAGAGTAATCTGCTGAGAAAAATAACCTCAGTATACGTACAAAAGGTGAATAATTCCAACCAATTTTTCACACTTGCAAACTAAAATAAAACAAATTTGTATGCTATCATTCCTTCACTGTTTCATTTCAAACTACAACCATTACTTCCAAATCTCTATTTTGCGTCTTTTTCTGACTTCATTTGTGCCATTTCTATTCCCTTTATTTGCCATTTTTACTCCCCATTTTCAATAAAATGCATGCTCCTGACATTTTGAAGAACATCAATTATTCAGGAGACACACACAGGCGACTGACAGCCAAACTTTCAGCAATCAAGAATCCCTACGCATTCAATGCACCAACGCTGGATACGTCTGGAATCTGTACAGCAGCCAGCCCTTAAAGTGCCTGGACTGTATAAATGTGCGAAGACAAAGGATACACAGGAGAATGTGAAAATGGCGATATGTTCGGATCATTAATTGAAACATTCAAACCAGGAGTAATTAGAAGGGTAGTATGTAGAAGGTTTGGACAGTTGAAAAGGGTACACTGTTGGTGCACTTGGTGAAGTTGGAACTCATTTTATGAAACCATACTATTAGTAATACAACAGAACTTAATGTACCAGAGGTGGTTATGAGTATTAATGTGCAAAGACAGACATGGGGAAGTAACTCTACGTTCTAAGCATCAATTGTGAGATTCATGCAAGAAGGAATATCAGGGCAGTGTGTGGAAGGAGCAGAATGGGATGGGTGGTTAGTTAGCTAGATAGATGGAGTTTTACAGCCCAATTTCCAACCAACTGGTTCAAGTCAATGGATGGGGTGGTACTTGCTAACTAATTATGTTACGTGTGAGTGCAATATTAATTACCACTACCATTTATAAATGGCCACTTCTGTATCTTTTAAATTCAAACCAACATCAAATTTCAAATACCAGAAGGTAAAAAATACTGTGTCAGACCTGGCAATAAATTTACATGACTCTAACTCTTCTCACTAAAGTAAGTTTACGTATTTAGCAAGGAAGATGTTGCAACCAGGCAACAGGTCAGTTATTTAACTGCCGAGGTATCATTAGAAACATCGGCTCTCTTAATATTAAAGTAATACTTACAGAGGGAATGGCCATGATTTCGGTAGACTATGGTGATCTTTGGTGATCAATTAATTAATTTTTTCCCCAATTTGAACACTAAATTGACCACACGCAGCATGTCAAACTCTTATTTCAGACAGGTTAGAGTCTAAATCCAACATTTTGCTCATATCTTTGGTCACACAACTGCTACATTTTAAGTAATCTGCTGAAGAAAAATCAGACGCTGAAAATTTTATAGTCACAAGGCATTAACCCAACCAACTCAGTTACTATGCATTTTTGTTAGTTGGCTTGTTACATTTTTAAAGAAATGTGGAATAAGAGAAGTGACTGCGGTCATATCCCTCCAAGTCTCTGAAAAGGTTAAAATGTGCCCCTTATGCAAATAATTACATGTACATTTACATATCCAGGACTTTGAAGAGTGACCTTCAGATGTAATGCCCTATTAAAACTCCACCACAGGACATTTTAGCTACCCTGTTATCAGCAGAAAGTTGAACACGTCTACTGCTGAAAAGTTCAAAGTTTTTGCCCTTCCTAAAAAAGTATTTCCTCCCAGCTTGAATAGCAATTAAGGTTCCATTGATAACTTTAAAGCTATCTTCACTCCTTATCTTGAAGAACATGATGAAAAAATATTTGACTTTATAAAATGCCAAAAGAGTTTAAGGCAAAATTTTGATAAAACTTACAATATCACACACGCAGAGAAAAAATCCAAATTCATTAGTATTCTCTACCTTATGAGTGTTTCCATGAAACGTTTCAGAATGGACTGCATCAATCACCCTGTGTGGTTTGACTTAATTTCCATGACAGTTCACAATCTTCAATTTGAATATGCTGTGGGAGTTTTCTTCTTTTTTTTAAATTTCTTTTAAGAAAGCTAAATGTACTTAAAATGTACATCTTAGTTTTTACATTTAGATGTCTTTTTCTCTTTCTCTCAATTTTGTCACATATTACTTCTTGGGTGAAAAGAATAAATGTGAAATGCATGCTATCTATGTAGGATGTATGTAATGAAAAGAAAATAGTAAGGATACAAGAAGGCAGTGGCAGGACCAGAATGTTAAAATTGGAGGCCAAACTAAGAGGAAAGGAAAGTAGGAGGGGGGAAAAAATTTTCAGGTGCAGTGTGAAACCAGGATCAAAGGTTAATTGTCATTTTTTCAACTTTTCCCCCATGACTTTTAATCTCTTGCTCTTACTACAGGTAAATATGGGTAGAGCGAGTTTAAAATGATTGAAGTAATAGCTGGTGTCCTACTAAATACTCACGATGCACAGCAGATGGAAAAGGGCACATGAAACATGACTCAGCCAGTCTGCCACCAAAGTATGTTGGAACAGGTCTATGTGTCTGTTATAGCAGAATTCTGTATCAGCCAACAATCTCAAAATCTGCAAATAAAGCATAAAAGGAAAGTTCGTTAATACATTTTCTCATTCAGTAATTCACATACATGATGGGAGTCTGTGGCACAGGCTATACAAAAGCCTCTGGGGTAGATGGGCTGTTTAACAAGGTGTTTCTTGATTGGCTGTTGCCATTGTACATTGTATCGATTGTATTCATTGTTCGGGTTACAGATTAGATTAGGGGATTGGGTTATCGTTAGCCAGTTAGGAAATATCTTGTTAAACAGTGCGCATCGCCCCGGCCTTTGGGTATACCGATGCAAAATTTTGTTGTGCCAGGTCTTGAATTTCTGAGAGTGATGGTGCTAACATGCACTATCATTCACTTCAATTCACTGTGAGCAATGCAATTTTTGCACACCTCAGCACAGAAGAGAGCTAAGGAAATTTATTTAAAATTTGATAATCAGTTGTTTCAACACACTCCTCATTTTCCTGAGAAGTAATTGGGGGAGGGGGGACTTGGGGCCCAGATTATTGTTTGAGTTCTGTTAGCCCAGTGAAAGGACCAAGGACTCAGGAGGCTTAAATTTGAAGGGGCATCAATGATGTGAGGTGCTCCACTTTGACAGAATCCATCACCTTGAAGGTTTTTTGTAGTGGTTTGTTGGGTACTAATTGTCTAACATCAGTTAGTTAGATGGAAATTTACGGCCCAATTGATAACCAATTGGTTTCAGTTGAACTAGCCCCACAGCCTTTTTGCCAGTTGAGGCTAACTGTCTTGTTTTCCCTACTCCATTACTTATGCTGAGCACCAAGCACAAAGGCAGCAGGTTCCATTTTTGAAGTCTTCAACATGACATGACGGATGCTCATTACCACTTGACTGTGCTATCAGTCTGTTGGTCGGTGAGTCGGTTTGACATCGGTCGGTGAGTCGGTTTGACATCAGTGGAAGACAAAAGAATACATTACATAATCTCGATCATGCAACTCTCCATCGATACATGCCATGGCTAGAGATGTGGAGGGAGGGTCACTACTGTCTCTTCATGAGTCACTAGAATTCCCTATACCAGTGGGCTGGGGGTTGCAGAGTATGCCAACGGTACTCCCTGCTTGTTGTTCGAGGAGACTAATGGGAAGATTTGCACCTTTTATGAACTTAAAAGACGCTAAAATTCACAGCCTACCTAGATGACACTTTAACATGCATTCATGTTGGTGTGTTGTCAAACCCTGGTTTAACTCTATATGCCCTGCAAGGGAACTTGACTGGCCTTTAAGCCATATAATCTAGGCCCTGACCTATCATATATCCCAAGAAAAGTCTAGGCAAAACTGGGTTATTTTCTCATTTGTCTTAATTTCACTGAAAGAATATCGCACATGTGCCAATCCTGCTAGCCGAACAAGGAAAATATCCTTAGCAGTTTACTGCAAAAATCTCACTTTGTCAAGTGCTGTCCAAACTTTATGGAGTAAAAATTTTTCAAATTTTAAATCTGCTGTGCAAACATTTGAACACTAAATAATTTCAGAAAGCAAGGCTTTCCTACTATGTCTGCTTAAAAGGAACTAGTAGATATTGGAAAACTTGTAAGAGAGCTGATTGCCTACATATTTCTAGTCCTCTGAAACATTTGAAAGTGACTGATCCACAACATAAATAATATCTGTAGCTTTTAGTCATAAACAAATACCTGCCCAAGTATGGTGAACTACAAAATCTTAAAACCCCTGCACTAACATCTTTCCAAATAGCAAAAACCCATGCTAAATATTTTCCTCTCAGTTTACTGTGGGTAAGCCACCTTCTTCCAGGTGACGTCTTATTTACCTTGAACTGAAACTGAAACACCTTTCCAGAATGCGAAGCTAACCACCCTCCCCCCCCCCCATCCCCCATGCCCTACCTATACATAAGAGCCTCTTTAAAGTGACTAATTCCTCGCCAGCATAAGCGTGTAACGTTACATACATATCAGTCCAGGACTCGATTTTGCATGGTTGTCCAAATATCCAGGACAACTAAAATTTCATACGGACAACCAAAAGTTAAAGACTGGTTGTCCGATGGACAACCATTTTTCTCCTAGATTGAAAAAGTATAAAGCTGACTGATAAACTCTTGCGACTTTGTTTATCTACCATGTTTCAGACTTGAAGTGTTTCTGTCTGTCAAACATCCCTGCTTTTTATTCTTCAAGACCAATAATACATGAACACAGTTACTGTTTTGTAATTGTGTGCAAAATGTTTTGGACAACCAAATTTCCTTGTGGACAACCAAAACTACTGAAATAGTTGCCTGAAGGACAACCAGAAATTTTTCTGAAAATCAAGGCCTGTCAGTGACCATAAAACATATTGCAACATTAACATTTGTCAGCTGTAAACTTTGTCTGCAGGCCGTATCATGCTTTTTTTAACTGAAAAATCATGCTAGCAATGCTTAGTGAACCCCCCCCAACAATATGGCCTCAGACTTGCTTTCCAGCATGTGTGCATTGCATAAACTTTACACAAATGTCAATGGCCTTTAAGCATATATTCAAATCTGCCTGCCACACCTGACTTCTAGGAAATACTCTATTACAATACCCTAGACATACACAGTTTGACAATCTTTGTAACTGGAAGTAAAAAAGGAAGTTAAAAATAGATTTTATATTCAAACACAGCTTTGTTTAAAAATGAGAAAAAAGCAAGATTCCAAATATCAAAACACTTGACTTCCAAAAAACGACTATCCAAAGGGGTGCAAGAAAGTGAAAAACATGAGAGCAAACCAAAAATGTAAAGTTAACATTCTGCTGGCAATGAAACAAGGGTAGGTTAGCAGTAGGATGATCTCAAGTAGGGGTAGCACCAAAACATTGTCAGTTTGATGCTCATGGTGGTAAATGGGACAGTCGGCACTTGTGAAAGGGGGGAGGCTAAGGCGAGGCAAAGTGGTTAATATACCTGTCCCCTTCTTAAGTTGTAACGTAAGTCCATAGTGACCACTAAGTTAATTCCTAGACCTACAGTGGCATGGATGTGTACCAGTGTATGCATACAAATAGAGATTTTTAAAAGCCTGCTTGACAATGGGTAAGTGAAGCATTAATAGAAGGTAAAAAGGGCAAGACAGGTCATTTTTTCCATATTTAAAATGTTATCTAAAATAGGCTACTATACGTGATAGATTCCCATTTGTAGGGTTTCCACCAGAGGGGAAAGGAGGGATTTGCCCCCCCCCCCATCTAGTAGGGGTAAAATCCATCATTTCCATAAAAAAAAAAACACGAAATTGTCAAATTTTTTTGCTTTCTTAAGTAAAGAGGACACTTATGAAGCAAACTTAAATAAATGACCTTTAAACCCTTCAAATTGCACCTTACAGGGTATTTGAAGCAAGCTTTTCCCCCAGAACCCACTTGTAACTTTAGCCTACAACATCAATTTAGACCAGGCATTTAGCAGAACTTTACAAGTCCCCCCTCCCCTTTTTTTTTCTGGCAGAATTCTGGATTTGCTATCCATTTAAAGCTATGAAGGGTACAGTAAGGGGAATGTGACATTGAACAAAAGTGCCATTTAAAGAACTGGCCAAGAATGCAGTACCAGGTATCAAGGAAATGGGAAGAGCAATACTGTGGTGTCATAAGGCCCACAATCTGTCTATTGTTCACTCAGGGTCCGTGTTTAAATTTCAGTCCACCTCAAGACGGCAGGGTAATGTAAATGCTATGCAGTGGTAACCAATCAAGGCAACAGGTGTTTTTTGCAATGATGAACCATATTTTCTAACATTATACAAATATAAAGTAATTGAAAATTGACCTTGTTACTATGGTGGCACCACTCAATCAACCTACCTCAGGGTAAATGAGAATACAGTCTGGAAACAGTGTTAACCCCTCATTTTGCCAGATTTTATGAACACATGGACACAAAGGGTGTGGCAGGGTAAATGCCAAGTTGACCCTCTGGTTCAACTGCAAGTTAACAGAAACCTGTCCAGAGATGACACTTGAAGGATAATGGGCCATGCAGCTATCTATTTTAATTTTTGCATTACTCCAGAGACTGCAAAATAAACTATCATCTACTATGGAACACTCTCTTCTTACCTAATCAAGATTCCTAGAATTGTCCTTTACGACAAGCCCTGAGTTTCAGATTCTCCAAGTTTCTCACAAATCTCACTTCTCAGAAAATTCAGGAGTGTGGTAGGTGTGCTGTTTCATTTAACTTTTAATTTACATGAGTTCCAAATTTGATCAATATAGCAGGGATGCCAACATTTAGATCCAGAAATCAGGGAGGTTTCACACAGGAATCAGGGAGATTTTGTAGAATTACATGCAACTTAAACGAGGGAAAAACTTTCTTGAATCAGTGAGTGAGGTTGTCATATTTGCTACCTGGAATGGATAAAAATCCTTGAATTTCCAGGGAGCCTCCCTGAGAATCAGGGAGAGTTGGCACCTCTGATATAGGCATGTAAAAAAACCACACTCCTCTCAGTGATTTGAGGTGAGTGGTGGTGCATGATTGTACTCCCACACCTCAAAATTCAAGGCCTGTTTAATTATTATCACAAGTCTGGCCTTACATTACTTAAAAAAAACTTTTTGTGGTACCCCGTAATACATCTCTCCTTTTGTCATTATGCCTTATGCCCTTTCTTCCTGTTAGAGGCACACCTCTTGAGGCTCAATACCGACCTATAACTACTTTAACATTCTGGTTTAAAAGTAAGCATGCAAGTATGCTGTAATGTGGCCAATTTAATGCCCGCCTGACGCTAAGCAACAATCACTCACTTGCAAAGGGAAAAATGGAGAATTGTTGTTAAAAAATAGTGCATAGGCCACTGCATCCATCAATTGTTCTACAGCCATCATTGGGTGTGAATGTATGGTACGTAAAGTTCTACAAAGCTCTTAACCTTGGATATTTCTCATCATCAGAGAAGAGTAGGCAACCAGATCTTTAAGGGAAGACTTCAAGAATGGGCAAGTAAAAGCAGAAACTGATAAAATTTTTAAATCACTTATGTCCCATGCAGGTAGACTACACAAGTGAGCCATGCCTCGATTTTCAGAAAAATTTATGGTTGTCCTTTGGGCAACCATTTCAGTATTTTAAGTTGTCCAAGAGAAAATTTGGTTGTCCAAAACATTTTTTTACAATTACAAAACAGTAATTGTGTTTGTGTAAATTATTGGCCTTGAAGAATAAAAAGATATGATTGTTGAGCTCTATACAGAAACACTTAAAGTCTGAAATTGTATGAGTTGATCAGTCAGCAATATTCTTCTTTAATCACATTAAAGCAAGCTGCTAAAATGTTATTCATTGTGAGGGAAAAATGGTTGTCCATCGGAAAACCAAAAATGGTTGTCCATCGGAAAACCAACTTTCAACTTTTGGTTGTGCGTGTGGAATTTAGTTGTCTCGAACTATCGGACAACCACAAAAATTGGGCCCTGTGAGCACTACATAATTCATTGCCATGGCGGTGAGGCCTTGAAATTTTAGGCGTGAGAGTGGGATTGCACACCCATCACTCACCTAAAATCACTGTTAGCAGTGTGATTTTTTGCATACCTGAATTAAGAATGTTACCTAAATCTATTTTAAGTCTACAGCAAACCTACTACACTCCTTAATTTCCTGAGGAGTGAGATTTCTAGCACACTAAGAAATTCTAACACTATGGCTAGGAGGCATGATTTTTGTAGGCACTGCAAAACTGGCACCATTTTTAAAGCAGAGCAAATATCAACTGTGACCATGTATAACTTATCACATGATAAATAAACATAAATGCAATAAAAGGCCAATCTGCAGTGTTTTGTATTAGTTTCCATTCACTCAAAAGGCCTCCCCCCCCCCACACACACTCTTCCCTTCTCCGCCATTCTCCCAAACCACACCCAATAATATTACAGACTACTTTTTGTTGGGAGGTTGAGAGTTCAATTCCTGGCAAGGTGGTACCAAAGACTTTAAAAAAGGAAGGAACCTACTGCTGTTGTGCTTGGTGCTCAGCATAACCAAAACAGGTAGGGAAAACAAGCCAGTGAGCATCAACAGGCTGTGATCTGCTTGACCTAAAACAATTGGTTGGAAACTGGGCCTTAAAACTCCATCTAACTAACTGATTACTTT
This sequence comes from Holothuria scabra, assembly GCA_037179385.1. Lineage (NCBI taxonomy): Eukaryota > Metazoa > Echinodermata > Holothuroidea > Aspidochirotida > Holothuriidae > Holothuria > Holothuria scabra. The sequence goes on from CM074189.1 coordinate 29,204,543, forward strand.
TTGCCTAAACAAAAACCAATTTCTTCAGTGTAATGCAGACTTACAGCTTTGCACTAAGTTCATGAACACATTTATAGTTGTTCAACATCACTCCCTGAGACAACAACAGGTTTTAAAGACCACAAGACTGAACTGTGTACACACAGGTGCCACCATTACTGTGTGTCTTTTTCTTCAATCCGTTTTGCTCTCCAACCATTGCTCTCCAACTGTTTTGCTCTCCAGGCTTGGAGCGATTACATCTCAATGTAATCAATTACGGTTGCGAAAACTTCATAATTTACGATTGCGATTATGATTACGATTACAGCTAAAATTGAAAGTAATTGATTACAATTGCGATTACATTGCAATGTAATCATGATTGCAATCATGATTACATTTTGTTTTCACATAAACAATGTAGTAGGCAAAACAATCCAGTGCCCACAACTGGAAAAAAGGCCATGGTCATTGCTCTAGATAAAAAATAACATCCAAGAAAGAGGGACAATTAAATTTTTTCATTCCAACAGAAGAACCAAGCACTGAAAAAATTGTTTAGTAACTTTAATTCTTTGTTCAATTCAACTTCAATATAATCAAAAATGAAACCATGGTTGCAAATACTTTGCCACTGTAATCGATTACGATTGCAATTACTTTGTGATTTTCACAAAAGTAATTGATTGCGATTACAACTACTTCAAAATTGTGTAATCGATTGCAATCGATTACGATTACTGATTACTATTACCCCAAGCCTGTTGCTCTCTAACCATTGATCTTAAAGAACAACTGAATTATGGGACACTGAAGTAGCATGATCAATACTTCCCTTAACATCAATTGAAAAAAATTTTCAGGCAATCCTTTCAGAGCCTTTGACTTAACTAAATCTATTATTTTGATAATTAGCTGTTAACTTTTCTCCACCTTTGTAAACTGTTGTTACTTACATTTAACTGAGATTGCTGTATTGACATTAAAAGTTTGATAATTTTTTAATATTTTGTGCTAATAGTGCTATTAGCACCTGTTTGTATAAATTCTTCTTTTTTTTCTGAACTGTCAGCCCTAGGATTTAAACACTGCTTACCATCACATACTTTTAGTTTTGATAACTTAAATGAGTACACATCAGGGCTGGAATTAATGGAAGGCCACAAAGGCCATGGCCTTCGTATTTTTGGCAATGGCCTCATTGCCCTTTAAAATGAAATGACAATCAAGGCCATCTGGCCTATGTGCCTTGCCTGTGAGATTACATTGTGGTCAGTACAAAATCACTTATTTGGCCTCGGTGTCCTCTCAGTTCACATGACATGCCCTCAAAACCGATGGAAAAATGGCCTTGCCCTGCTGGAACCTTAATTCCAGCCCTGATATATGTCTCTCTGAGATTGTATAGATATCTATTACTTAATTGAAGCCAGTATAAAGCATTTCTAAAGGGCTTGTTTAACCACTGATGGACCATAAGGTCACATGCACAGTACCACAGCATAGAGTACCATATTATCTTCATGTTCAGTGCTACTGATCAAACAGTATTTCTTAAAATCACCCCCCTCCCCTCTCCCCCACCCAAAAAAGGAGCCTTCCCCCTCCTCTCCCTTTTCAGTTTGTTGCACAAACTAGTCAAATTTCAATGCAAACAAGGGTAAAACCTCCCTTTTTTCAAAGATTTCACGCTTGAAGAGGCTAATTTAATTGTTTCATGAAATTCAACAATTTTTTCCAAAATTGCGGTTTTTCTTCACATACCAATGACAAAGGGTCAGACTTAGACAATCACTATATATATTGTACATGTGTACAAAATAATTCGTTTATGAGTGAGCTCTTAACAGTTCAATTCAGTTTTCAAAATATGTGACCAGACACTTTTTCAAATTATTCACAAAATCATTACGAGTAAGGACACCACAAAACTCAAAACTTAACTTTTGCTGTAACTATTGGATTTGAAACTCCTCACGTGAATAGGAGGTAAGTATCAGGGTCATGTAGATTTGACTATTTGATTTGGGAGAATATATAACATTCCTATTTGTTGAACAAATTCATATCTAAAATTCTAAATGCAAGTAAGGATAGATATATTCCTGAATTCTTCAATTCATTCTTCATATTTAAAAAGAAATAGAAATAAAAACCACTCTACTATGAAAAATTCCAATACAACATATTTTTCCTTGTCAGATGTAGTGTGCAAAGAGTAATTTCTGCTTTCATCTTTGACATGCAGTAACTAAACTATGTGGTTCACTTGCTTGTGTTTCAAAATTTAGACAAGCCATTTGCTATGATTACACTTAACACGTTTTCTTTCAAAATTCCAACTTTTTGTTGATTTATGTTGATTTAGAGAAATATCACATATGTGAAAGTCACTTTTGACATGTATGGAATGTGTTCAGTACGTGTCCCACGTGCAATTTTTTCTTGTGGAAAAATGGCCAAAAAATATGTGTCAAGTCAGGCATATTTGTACAGGATGTGAGCCAACACATTCCAGGAAATCAACAATACAGTATTTAGCAATGCCTCAGTAAAAAATTTTGCGACCAGAATTATACCTCCTAAAAGAGAACTTTATGTAAAATTGGATTGTAACTTGGTTACTTAATTTGTGTAAAGAATAGGTTCAATAAAAAAGACTATTTAAAGTATGCAGTGTGAAGCAAATGGCTGCTACAAGGATGTTTTACATCACACGGAACAAAGCCTATTATTGATTTAAGTAAACATAACTTTAATCAGGGATTTCGCCGAAAACACAAAAAAAGGGGGGGGGGCGATTTATTACTGCTAAACCCCAAGTCCAAATCGATGCTGTCCTAGGCTAAAGTTATGAGTAAGTTCAGGGGGACAAAAGCTTGCTTCAAGGCCCCTGTAAGGTGCAATTTGATGGTTTTAAAGGCCATTTATTTGTGTAAGTTCAAACATTGCTGCAAAAGTGTCATCTTTTTAAGTAACCAAGGTATTGACAATTTTCTAATTTTTATGGAAATGAAAAGGGGGGGATTTTATCCACCTTCTTCTGGAAAGGGTGGGGACAAATTCCCACCCTCTGACAGAAACCCTGTTAATGGTATGGGATGAAGGGGGGGGCATAAGAATTCAACATTATACAAATACATGTATTCCTCCTTTTTCAATGTCATGTGCACCACCTTTGCTATGAAGGCCTGTCCACAGATCTTCGTGGGTATGGGCCATGGGCATTAACTACATTTAATGTTTTAAGTTGAGGTATACAGCTCCAATGACCTCAAATTCATAACCTCTACAGATCTCAAAATTATGCACAAATATCAAAATAAAAATCAGTAGGGACAATTGTTGCAATTTGTTGAAAAATGCAACATGCTGCACAACAAGTTTTGACAACTTTTACAAATGGAAAAGCGCACCAAGTTTGGGAGGTTGCACAAAATTTGGCACATGATAGTCCAAGACAAGTTAAAAGTTACTTGGGCAAGGTGCACTGCTAAACATTAAAGCCACCAGCCAAGTATCACAACAAAGTCTCCTCCACAAAGGAGCTCAAAGGCATATTCAAACTGAAAGATAGGGATATTCATGCTGGTAAGTAGAATAAGTAGAAGAGCCTAATAAGGTTGTGAGAAAGATTTTTGGTATGCATCATTTTTGTAAATGTCATTTTATTCTGGCTAAAAACCATGCACACCAAACTGCGGTCCTACAATCCTTTTTCTTAAGTGTTATTTGGAAAGGGATCTACGGACTTATATGAAAGAAACAATTTGTCTAAATCTGATTGTACTAACAACACAATACTATACAGGTCTGTTCAAATTAGGTCATTTATATATAAGTTAACAAAACTTTAAAAATAAGTCACAGTTGTAACATTATTTTGTTACTATTTTTAAATTGATATGTCAATTGTTTGCACACCTATTTTCAACAGAACCTACAAATACTCCATAACTTCCCAATTTAAGTAAGCCAATTCACTTCCACTACACGATGCGTAAGTGGGTTTTTGTCAGACTTTTGTGCCTATTTTTGTCCGTTCCTGCACAGGCGAATGCAGATAACAAAAGAGGGGTGCGACTTATTACCATATTTGGGACACAAGATCTCAGACCTTATGACGGTGTAGTACGAGTACGTTCCATTTGCTAAGTTTGGTGTTTGCACTTTACAATAAGCACTGAAAGAGGGAAGGACCAACAGTTTACTCAAAGATGTGAAGACAAAAAAGTATGGTTGTCATAACCTATTTGGGACAAATTTTTCCTTCCTCACTTCTAAAGGTCATAAGCAATATCCAAAAGAGTGTTACAAGTATTTGCCATTCTGGCGGGAAAGGCTTTTCCTGGAAAATGTTCTTAGGATTGAGAATAAAGACATCAAAGCAGAAAGGCTGACAAGGATTTTTATTACCTTTACCACCAGTACCAGAAGTCATGTGAATGTGTGTACCACCAAAACCTAAATGTCCTATTTTCACACTGCTACATATGGAGCGAATATACCAGTCTTACAATAAACTGCATGAAAAATAAATTCTGCAGTGAAATGAAAGTCCCATTACCTTAATTCAACATTTTAAGGAAAATAAGGGGCTAGGGTAGTTAAATCTGGCCAAGAGGCTACTTAGGCTTTTTGTGTCTTTTTGTTCAGCTCCAATCCCTTTTTTTTCCTTCAGGCCTCCAAAGATTTGGTAAGTTTACACTGGTAAGTATTTGCCTGGAGGGATAACTGCAAATTTCAGCTGAAGCATCAGTCTCATTTCAACTTATGATAAATTTTGTTTTGGTATTTAAACAGAGAAGGCTACGATACCTCTGATTAAGGATCCGTAATTATAATTTGTATAAGTTCTGTTGAGTAAATTTTTTTTGTTTGAAAAAGTATTGCATAGTGCCTAGGTATATTGGTTCACTTACTCCTCAAACACTGGCAACGGAGACCATGATATGAAGGTGCAGACTTTTTAATAATGACAATGCCATCTCTTCTCGTAGCATCTAGTCTTCTGGTTTAAGTTTCCAATCTTGATGGCTGCATAAAAAATTAAAAATTAAAGGCAAAATTAAACACATTAAAATAACATGTTACAGTTATATAATTCCAGTGCATATCAAACAGTATTTGAACTTCATATTTTGTACTATAGAACAAATTGTTACATGTGGCAGCTTTAGCTTGCATCAAAAGATAGCTAACTCATTGCAAACCACAGCTAAGAAATTAAAAATTCGTCCCAAACTTATTTTGAAGCAACAGCAAAATGTCACAACCTTCTTCCCCTTTTTGTTCAAAGTATCTTTCATAATATTCTAAGAATTCAATAGTGTGTATTTAAGGTCCTAATTTATTTTACAGAGTTGAACAGAAAAATATTGTCACATGACTCTCAAGAGCCAATCATATCCCAGACAATCTACTACACTAACTCACATTGGGATGACTGCATTTGCCTTTGAGGTATCTTTACAGTACAACTGAGGGAATAAATCACAAAATGCAGAATCAAATTCACATAACTCGTAAAATGAAATTCAAGTCAAACCCTAAGTGATGTTCCAAAAGGGTTTGAAAAAGTGCATTACTTTTTGTAATAGTTTTAGAAGGAGTAACATGTACATTTCTTATCTTTCTTGTGTTTTTTTTTTTTTGTGCTAATAATAATTATTCCTGCTTAAACAACCTGACTTTACATTAAAACGGAAAGAATGTTTTGATACCATAAATACGATATATCAACCTACACATAAGTAAGCATTGCAGACCGTACATCCATAACATTTCAAAAGGAAAAATTACTTTAACATGCTCGTCGTGAAACATGATGACTAATGTTTTTGCTTCCCCACGTATCCTGGATTCTACAAGTAAATTTGAAGCATTGGCATGAAACAATTTTCACCTTCTGCAACCCACTTCCAAAATTCACCATTCTACTTCCTTTAATACTTCCTACAAATGTTGCATGGTGAGCCAGCCTATATAATATTGAGCTCTCAAAAACTTTTCAATGATCATCTGATCAAGACTGATACATGGTTTCTGGTGAACACAGTGTTGTACTTTTTCTTCTCTTCTAGCATCCCCTTACCCTACTTCTGTCCCCTTCCCCACTACTCCTTCCATATATCCTGCCAATCCCCCTTGCCCCACCCCACCTCACCCCCTTCCATAACACGTTGACCTAAACTAGCAAACATAATGAATTAATTTAAAATTAATAAGATTTTTTTGCTAATCACCACTGCTTACCGTTAAGCACATATGGTGAACATAAAATTACAGTGTTGACTTCTTTCATGATATCTAAGGTGAGGTACAGTATGAGTGCCCTTGAAAGATTTTAAAAGAGCTAGTTTTGTTTTGAAACTTACGAATTAACACATTATGCTTTTTTAATAGAATTTAGTATTCTCCTGGGACTGAAATATTTTGTGCAAAATTAGAGAGGGCCTTTATTTAAAAGAGATAAGTCAAATTTTTTCCCCTTGATACCAGCACTATCTTTGCCAAAAATGTTTAAATAAAACATGCATGTTCTCAGATCACACACACTCGACACAAATATCTATCAACGACGACTCATATGACAGTGTAAGTGGCATTGAACAGAAAAGCTGAAAGACTAACAAAAATAAATGCTGGAAGGTTATGTTTCAAACAGTGCAGGCAACCAAAGGTCTTAAAATAATGTTTTGCAGGTTGTAAGCATGGTAGCCCTTACATTGCACATTTATTAAAAGCCATGCCGATTCTTTTTCTACCATTCCTAAATATTCAATCCTTCCCCAATTTCCCCATCATCCAAAATCGAGTTGCCCAACTGGACACAAATACCACCAGCAGGGTAATACCTCAGGCCATTGCATGTGCATAGAACTGAATGTAACATGCTACCTAGGGTATCTGTACATTATTGGAGTCACGTGTCTGTGCCCCAAATAGAGTGGATTTATTTAAAGGCATATTTTCATCATCCCAAACAGTTCCAATTCTCCCAAACTACTTACTTCTAGCCCCGCCCACATTTATCTAAAACTCATCTTTATCCAGACACAATCCTAGCTTACTGCTTCATGGCTTGTCCCAGTGGCCATACAAGTCCATAATGTGTAATCAAGACACTAGTCTCAGTGCCCATGCTGTGTAATTTAGCTATGATGCATTGTTTGAATGCGATACCAATCAAAGAGCTGTACCAATTGAGAGTTTTGATATATGTATACTGAAACTGTAGTTTGGGGTGACGAATGACTGCCTTTAAGAGCTTTACAGCCCAGTTTCCAACCGATTGGTTCAAATTGAGCTGGCCACAGCCTTTTTTCTATAGTTGTGGCTCACTGTTTTCCATACTCCATTATTAAGCTGAGCACCAAGTACAATGGCAGTAGGTTCAGTTTTTAAAGTCTTTGGTATGACGAGGCCAGGATTTGGACAGGGTACAGTATAATAGTAAACTATAGAACTACTGCAGTAGCGTATGGCATGAATACATGAACTCGAAAGTAATATCCGATATATTCTAAATAATTCCAAGTAATATTCCACGAGGAAAGAATCCAAAGTTCAAGGAAAATATAACAAAAATCGCCAGACATAAAACACATGACTAAACTAAACGCGAGTGAGGCAAAATGGAGTATGAAGCCATAGGTTGTTATGTGACCTCTGCTGGTAGGATATCCAAGGTGTCAAAGGTTGCCAGACAGTAAGTATAGGTATAAATGGTATACATAGGGTGATAGGAGGTAGGTGAGGAGCCAAATAGACACATAAAGCAGTTGTAACCTGCGTTACAACAGAAACGTTAGGCCACTGATTGACTAGTAAACTGGTCTTTCAAAGGTGGTTAGGGATCAAGTTTAGGTCTCCATTCCCAATCCTTGCAAGCACTTGTAAAACAACAGCCATGGAAATGGCTCCAGTAAGTTGACAATGCATGGCCACCAGCTACTGCAAAGAAGTGTAACTTCATACTGCTAGAGAAAATCAGAGCAAAAATAATGGGAAGTAAGCCAAGGAAACTGCTGAAAGGCCCAGTTCTCTCAGCCCAAACAGTACCAATTCTCCTAACCTTCTTACTTAAGCCCCTCCCACAATTGTCTGAAATTCACCCTCATCCAGATGCAATCTCAGTTCATTGCTTCAAGGTGAGTATAGAAAAACTCAATTTATTAATTTATAATCAAAACACGAGCAGTACCATTCATGCTGTGTAATATAAGCTTTCATACTCTGCGTTGCTTGAATTAGCTGTCAATCAAAGAGCTGAGCCAATTGAGAATTTTGTTACCCCCATACCAAAATTTTAGTTTGGGGTGTGAGGTTTGGCCCTTTAAAGACTTCTGGACAGAAACTGTCAGATAACAACCAAAAGAGATCAAACATAGGGTTGTACTTGATATACAGCACAAAAGGTATGGAAACGCCAAACCTATACATTAGGCCAGGCTATAGACGCTTTGCAATTGCGTCACAGAACCGCCATGCTGGAGGACATTCATGCCAAATACACGTGGCTTTGTGCCGAACGCACTGCACAGAGTGCATTGTAGTATGCACAGTGTGTACACATTCAACAAGCAAGCGCACCCAGTGTGGTTTACCACGTAGTTACATGTGCTACAATATGGCCGCCGAATAGTATTATGAAGTGATGTGAAGAGCCCCTATACTCCCCAAAACTCCCTGGATTACCACAGGTAAGTAGGGTTACATATTGTTAACAGGAGAGGGGCACTGTAGATTTTATGTGCATGCTCATACTGCAAAGTAACTGACTGTATTATGCAAGCCTAGAACAAAACAAAGCAAGTCCTTGCCAACAGAAAGCATTGTCTTACATACAGATTTATAATTGGCTTTTATTTTTACACTATGTACAAATCACATGGACAACCTTTCCAAGGGCAGAGTCATTTCTCTAACTGGCGGTAATGGCCAAGTCACTTATGTATTACCTTCCCCCATCTGCCCATACTGGCCTGTTCGATAAATGAATCTCCCCTAAAATAATATTTAATACATATTAGTCCTCACAAAGAATGATATCTGAGTCACACTTTAAGGAGTGTTTTGCCAAGTTATGCACTCAAATTTACTGAACTGATCCGATATTGGTAATCTAAGATAAGCATGGAGGGTCGAAGGACATCAAGGGAAATTCCCCATCATCACCAAGTCCGTAAGTATGGTAGCACACGGATATCGCTGGTTTTAATAGCATCTTTCTGGGTTCAAATAATCTTTCACTCAAAGCTGGCATATTTTTGGTAACTATGGTAAACTTTAGCCAGTCACAAATTACAAGAGACTTTTATTATCCTTGTTTTCTTCCAGTCTACTCCATTGCTTTTGCTCAGCACCAAGCACAATGGCAGAAGGTTCCTTTTTTAAAGTTTTTGGCATGACCTGGCCAAGAGCTTGAACTCCAAACCTCCCAACTGCATGTATGATTCTCTAACCACTTGACCATGTAATTGGGAAGGGGGGGGGGGGGGGATTTCAGATGATACGTACATAGGCATGACCAGACTTCACTGGTGAATCACATGACATGGCTTGTGTAGGAATGTCACATAGTTACTTCCACTGCATGGCACTACTGTATAGTGAATTTAGTGCACTCTAAAAACCAGAGTGAATTTGGTCATTCTTAATGGTGAAAAATGGAAATTCACTCTATCAGAATGTTAATTCACTCCAAGAATAGTGAAATTCACTCGAAGAAGTGAAAATTCACTCTTTCACAGCTGCCTACAGGGATTAGTCATTTTTTAATAGTGGTCCCTCCAGGCACAGAGTGTCCACAGAGACAAATCAGAGAGGTGTAAGGAAGATTTGAGTATGTGCATCATTATTGACTCTTTGAGACTATTCTTAAAGAGGCTCATTGAGTTGATATCGATAACTAAATGAGAGTGCTAAAGGGTCACTACAACATGGCAAAGTTTATAGATGGCATAATAAATCAAGTTTAGTTACGGGAAAAACTGAAACTTTGAATTTTGTAATGTCCTGAATTGTAAGGGTTTTGTTCACGATTTGAAAAAGTGTCTGGTCACCAATTTTTGAAAACCTAATTGAAACGTTAAGTACACACTCATTAAACAGTTATTTGTATACATGTAGGATATGGGGATTGTCTAAGATTGACCATTTGCCATTGGTATGTGAAGAAAACCTAACAGGTTTGGAAAAATTTGTGGATTTTCATGAACCAACTCAATGAGCCGCTTTAATTCTTTCCAAAGATGATTTTCCATTCTCTCCCAAATTTGCTAATCCAAAGCCATTTTTTAACTCTATGCATTCACTGTCAAGATGAGAAAATATCTTTTGAACTTTGTACTCATTGACTTTTTTTTCATTGCCAGTATTTTGCCAATATGTCAGTATTGGTTTCTCATTTAAGGAGAGGACTCCTTTTGCAGCAAAGTTTAAACCTACATTTAAATAAATAGCACATAAAACTCTTCAGATTGTGCCCTATCAGTCAAGCCCCCCTCCCCCCCCCCCCCAAATCCACTAGTTACTTTGGCCAAGGGCACCATCAATTTGAACTTGAGGTTTGGCAGCAATAAATCCCCTCCTTTTTCAGTTTCTGGAGGAATCCCTAAAAGTCATTCAGCTTTAATTTTTTATTATGTACAGCTTTAAACCTGTTTGTAATGAACCACAAAGCAAAGAATGCAATTAATTAAAGGCAATTATTTCAGGATCACTTGGGTGTAAAAGGGGCTGCTTCTTTTTACAAAAGAGGTCAACAGAGCTTAAACAAAGAAAACTGTCAATCAATTCTTTACACCAGAACGGGAATAGCTTCTTTTTTTTTCAAACTTGTGCCTATTGTTTGACTGAAATGATTCTTGGAAACTTGGGTCTCCTTGTAATCAGAACCCTCCCTAAATTGTACAGTACTAATCCAGAGGCAAAGTTGGGAATCTACTGAACTACAGTCCCAAAAAAGTTTTGGATGCAGAGAGACAAGGTCAGAAATTAACCAGGGAAAGGAAAAAGCTCTTTCCAGAAAATTTTGGTAATATTGGAAGGATTTTTCTTCTTTTTGGTTAATTTAACTTCCTCTTTTAGACATACACATTTTCCATCCTTGCCTATCTACAAGCTTTCAAACTTTAATTCTTCCTACAGTATCAAAAGAGTCAAATGTCCAGAATTTTTTTAAACAAACCAATTGTTGAAAGAACTGATCTATAGAGGCAAAGGGAGAAGCACAAGGATCAAAAAGACAGGTCAGGATGAAAGGGGGAGGGGGAAGAATGGTACCATCAACTATGATAAGAGATTTGCTGGACTATAATAAAAGGTGACAAGGAAATAGGAGACAAGGAGGAAGGGAAACAGAACTCCATATATTTCTGAAGAACTGAAAAAACACAATTGACAGGGCTGGGATTACATGAAGGATAAGGAGGACATACTGTTTTGATTATTTTGGGAACAGCAGCAGTGCCCAACAACATCCAATTGATTCCCCCCATAATTTCATTTCATTTCATTTATTAATTTCGTCCATACAAATATAAACTGAAATACAGAACCGGACAGGACACTAGAAAAACAATAGTTTAACGAGCTAGTGCCCATAAAGAGACAATACAACAAAAATAAAAACAAAAAAAGAAAAAAAAAGAGGAAAAAAGGAGAGCAAAGAAATAACAAAGTCAACTAAGAAAGCAAAAAAAAAGGGATACTTAACAAGTGTACTGGGCGATTAGGTAATTTTTTACCTTACTCTTAAAAATAGCATGTGTTTTAACATTTCTTATTTTGTTGGGGAGCGAATTCCTAAGTTTATAACAATAGTTATTTAACAATAATTTACCATGCCTAGTATGGTGCCTACTAACCGTAAAGAGGTCATTAGTTCTACAGTAGTACTAGGTCGAGCATTGGTAGAAAAGCTAGGGTTAAGGATTTTACTAAATACAAAAGGAAGACAATTATTAATATACTTAATCTTAAGGATGCTAAGGTCTCTATGCAAGGTATTCGTGGAGTGGTGCCGGTCTTTGAAAGTAAAAGTTTTTAAAATCCTATTCTGAAGAACTTGCAGGGGTTTGAGCAAAGAAGGCTTAGACATGCCGTATATTTCCATACCATAAGGCAGTTTAGAGAAAACGAGTGAGTAATATAACTGGGTTGCTACAGCAGGGGTAAGTGATGCCCTAAGGCGATAAAAAATTCCATTATATTTTACGAGGTTGTTACAAAGATCGTCAATATGTTGCTTAAAGCAATAATAATAATATAGCTAACATTAGGCATGGAGGCCTAAGCTCCGAACCAAACCAGGAAGCCTTATGCAAAAATTCAAACCCATTTAAACCCTGCCACAAGACCTTGGAAGGAAAACGGGAAAGGGTCTAAGGGATGAAAGAACAGTAACCTTAAAAAGTAAGCAACACTTAGCTACATTCCTGGACGGAAAGATGCTGAAAAAGCTGAAATTTCCAGACTCGCGAAATCTGAAGACTTGGGCGGAAGAGTAATGAGGAGGATCTACTAGTTGATTGGGGCGAAGTGCTAAATCTTCTCCCAGTAATGTGCGGTACACAAGTATTATGCAATTAAAATGTAGCAAGGGGTATGTCAGCAATGTGAATTAGAACACTGACAATGGACTGTGTACCTGCATAGACTTTCCAAGATCACTGCTGCCTCTGTACAAAGTTTGGAACTCAAATGAACTTCTATAAAGCAACAGGTAACATACTATAACAAGAGCATTGAAAATTATCCCCCCCCCCCCAAAAAAAAAGTCCTGGCTAAAACCTCTTAAAACTCCCAGAGGAAGAACTGAGTGCCCCTAACAAATAAGTTAAATTAAATGTCACGTTACATGGAAGCAGGGCTCAACATAACCGATGGCACTGACGGCAAAAAGCCTCCGTGCCCTAGTTGTTTGCCGTGGCGCCCCTGAAAAATACACCCGAGCAACAGCAAAAGTTGCCGTCTTGCCCTTTTCTATTTGCCATCGGTACTTTCCCTTTCAGAAATGCGCATTTCAAGTGTCTGTATGTGCACGAAGTAACAGCACAAACTTTTCGTTGTATATTGCCTTGAATTGTCCACCGCATTGCTGTTTTGTGTAAAATTAAGCAACCAGTCATTTGTCAGAATTGAGAGCACAAAACTAGCGTTTCTTTCCTTACCGCAACATTTCTATCAGCGATCGTCATCACCATGTCTCTCTTTCTTGGAAGCAACGTTGCTTCTACGATTCAGAGTACACTACATCAATGTGGCAATCTCGTTCTTTTAGTGGACAAAAACACACACTGAAGGCCTATTGAAATTGTTGCGAGATCACCTGCAATCAGACTTGCTTTAAGTCGTTTTCAGATTCCGGGGTTCAGTGATTAGATATGAGGGAATGTTAATACGAACATCCCCAGTATAAAGTAGTACCTTCTAATGTGAGGAAGACAAGAACAAATTGCTACAGTGTGATGGAACATTCCATTTTAAAAGGGGGGAAATGAATTAGTGTTTTTTACTTTCCCTCACAGGCTAATAATTATATGTGAAAAAGTGTCTAGATGCAAACCGCGTGGGTGAAAAGTTTTTGTAAAGCCAATATTTTATAATCGGAAGTATATAGATTATTGCCAATATGCCTTCTAACGTGTTTCATGTCCCATGTTTCCATGATGAAATGATCTTTCCACCAATTTGCTTAAATAAATGCAAACTTTGAAAAATGCCATAATGCCCTATCTTCACAATCATTTTAGCCGTCATGCCCCTTCCTTTTGCCATGATGCCCTTAAATTTCCATACCTACCGATGGCATTTTTACTGTGCCCTTTTTGAAGCTTATGTTGAGCCCTGTGGAAGTGAGGACTCTATTTTGATATACTGCTGATTCTCCATGACTTAATGACAGGCAGCAAGTAGTTTTCAGGTAAACAGGAGGTCATGCATGAACAGCAACAGCAATAGAAGATTCATATAGGAATAATTTGCATACATATTTTTACATTACATTGGTTTTTGTCTGAAATGTTGCAGGTCCATCATAAATGTTTCAGGCTTTAATAGCTCAGAGGCCGTCATTTTGGTATGTAAACATATGCTGATGGGGATTTTAGTTGATACTGTTGAGGATAAACAACATGAAAAGTATCAACTAGAAAAAGGCAAAGGTTTAATGTGATTGCGAATAAGTTAAAAGTGCAAGCTCTGCTTCTAATGCAGTTGAATCATAGCTCATGTCCTTACATTTATTAATCTCTTATGACAGGCCAGCAATACTGCACATGGACATAATTCTATACAACCCCCAGCCCATGGGGGGCAAATTTTAGTACCATCTAAAGTTAAATATCAAATGTTTGTAGGAGGAGGGATAAAATTGAGAGGTAAATTTTTGCAATTGGTGATCTGGTAAATAGATGCACACTTATGTTGACTCTCTTTCATGTTTTGATGTTTACCACTGTAGCACTGCTAGAATTTTAATGCTTAGAAAAACCAATCCTCCCGCCCCAAACTACAATTTTGGTAGGGGTGTACGGAAATTCTCAATTGGCTCAGCTCTTTGATTGCTAGCAGCTGATTCAACCAATAGGAAGTTCCAAAGCTTGTATTATACAGCATGAACTGTAGTGATATTGTTTTGATTATACACATTGAGATTTTTCATACTCATCCTGAAGAAATAAACTGAGATTGTGTCTGAATGAAGATGAATTTCAGGGAATTGTCAGGGAATAATTTAGCATTCAAATTTTGCATAGCAGTTTTGAAGATTTTTGAGGTCTTTCACACATCGTTTGTGAAAATGCAAGGGTTATGCAAACAAAAAAAAGCTAGGAATTTCCCTATCTACTACCAGCTACCAGCTTGTTCTCTTCCAGTAGGACATGAATTTCATTATCACTTATGACACTTAAACTTCTTATTAGCCATCAAAAACATTCACATTAGAGAATCCCCTCCCTAGTTGAAACTTGGACAATGTTATCTTTTCCTTGAGGTCTTTGCTTATTACATAACTCACAAGAAGCATCATTGTTGCAGAATACATAGTCCAGTGACTACCTATTGTTGTCTGGGGCTTAACATTGTAAAATCAGCCAAGTAGTTATGCTATCGGCCAAGTCATGTCCCCTTTAAAAGGACAGATTTCTCTAATGACATATTATCAGTGATCTAGTTAGATGGGAGTTTTACAGCCCAGTTTCCAACCTATTGGTTCAAGTCGAGCCGACCACAGACTTTTTTTCCAGTTGTGGCTCACTGGCTTGTTTTCCCAATGATCCAAAATGTTTTATCAGGGATCCAAAATGCTCAAAGCAACCTGGGTGTACCCAAGTCCAAGAACAAATGTGCAAGTTAATGAATGTTTTGTGCACTCATTTCCCTTGCCAAATTCTAGCTTTGGGCAGCTGGGGAACTTTCCTAAGTTTCGATTAAAGAATAAGAAAATTGGGAGAAATTTCATTTGTTTGCTGTTTTCTAATGACTAAGCTTGATATAAGAACTGGATTTGTTCCAGTTTTAGTAAAAGGTTCTTCTTTGTCCAAAACTCATTGATGATGTTTTACACATTTGCTAGGAGTTCATTGTTTTTAGTAATTTCATCAAGTTCTCCAGAAGTGGAGACCAAATTGTGTATTAACAACATTAACAGACAAATCACAATAGATCAGGGTGTATTTTGACTTCCCATGTGCATTTATTAAGTGTTTAAAGAAATTGTTCTACTTATTTCTCAGAAGCAAACAAGAAGTTCTACATGGGGTTTCCCCTGCGGAGAAGAGAACATTTCTTGGAATCCTTGAAAAAAAGCAACACATGGGATTAACAATTTTAGCAGCATCCATACTGAATAAGCATTATGTAATCAACACTTTCAATTTCAATTCATTCAAGCATTTAAATGCAAAAACGTTCAATTGTAAGTTTCAACTTCTCACAACAAATTTTCGGGCCCAAAGGGTACACATAAATTTGTACATCCAGTCATATTTTATTGCGAGCTTTGCTAAATTTCCTTCTGATAATCAGCATAGATGCACCTTCCTTTGGTTTTATACTTACTAGTGAAACACTTGGATTAGGAACAATTATTAAAATATCCACATCCTATTGTGTTGTTTCATTGTTTTGGCTAATTAAGGAATCCATACAAAAACTTCCTATTTAGCTGAACAGGTACATACATGTTATGTATATGTAATATAATACATAGCTCAGTATGGGGGGGGGGGGTGGACCCACTCCTGTAGCCTAAGGGTTAATATCAGAGAGGTATGTACGGCTCAATATTTGTGGTGGGACTACTAAAATTCCATGTGGACAAGCAAAGTTTAAAGGTTGGTTGTACAATGGACAACCATTTTTATCTCTGAGTCGGACTGAAGAAGTGTACTGCTGACTGAATGATGAACTTTTTCAACATTTTTCCATCAAACAATATTTCAAACATCATATCTTTTTAATCTTCCAAGATCAATAATAATGTACATGAACACTATTAATCTTTCCTGAAGATGTTCTGGACACCCAAATTTACTTGTGGACAACTAAAATTTGTGAAATGGTTGCCCAAAGGACAACCATAAATTTTTCTGAAAATCAATGCCTGGGTATGCCCATAGTACACTAACCTTAAGTTTATTACAGGTGCCAAATATCACCTTACTGTTCAGCACAGATAGAGTTAACAACTAAGCAGATTGTTTGTAATTTCACAAATTAATCTTTTTTTGCTGTAGAAGGCATTTTATTTTTTTGATGCAATGTGATAGAAATGATTTGATTGGTGGATTCTGAACCAGAGGGAATGAGGGTGTGGTTTACTGGTTTTGCATAAATTATTGTTAGAGTGAACAAATTTGTCAGTTGTTACAGAAAGGTTAATTACTCAGCAGGTAAACTTTTGTCCTAGTTACATCTTTCCAGGCCATTTCATTGTTCAGAGGTAGGGACAGATCCTAGTACCTCAGTGAAGTTTAAATTTTCTAGTGACATGAAAGTATTTCCCAGGAAGGAAGATTTATTTCCAAAATTGCTTTTAAGTTTGCCTAAAGAAAACATGCCATCAAAATTCCTAATTTCTCAGCACAGCTCTTGCCAGATTTCTGATTTTTGCACCCAAGGCTAACTGTTTACAAACAGGGTTACAAATACACAATGATTTTTTCCCCCATTTCTAATCAAATACATGTGGGGACATTATTCCTCCAATGAACGTTCTTTAAATTCTAAAGGAACTTATGTTTCCTCTGTGTTCCACTACAGCATTTGCACTTTATATTTGCAAATCACAACTGTATCTAAGAATTGTGATTACGGTCTTCCCCCCCCCCCAAAAAAAAAATTGGTTCCCCTCCCCCCCCCCCATCCAAAAATCCCCAAATCTTCATGGTTTGCAGTGTTTTGCTCAAGTGCTCAAGATCAGAAAGGGGATATGCTCCCCACTTTCCAGAAGGAAGGTAAAATCCCCCTGTTCTTTTCCATAAAAATAAGGTCAATATATGGGTTTCCTACTTAAGGAGAGGACACCTACACATCAGTGTTCAAACTTAACATAAAGAAATGAAATGAGCCTTTTAAACCCTTGAGTTTACAGTGTACAGGGGCCCAGACACAAACTATACTCTGTATAAGGGCCCAGAAACATACCTTTGAAATAAAGTTTGGGAGCTACCATTATCGATTTTTTGTTTTTTTTGTCATTATTTCATAGAAATTGGGCAAAATTTGGCACATTTTTGCATTGTGGAATGTTCAATTGTCCCCATTGTTGGAATGGGCTGTTTAAACATTCTGGGAAAAGTTTGGTCAGAATAATTTGGTGTATTTCCCTTTTGTCAAACACAAAGTTATCACTTTAAAATTCACCTCTCATTCAACTCTAAACTTGGATCTAAAGTGTCTTTAGGGAATTATCACCAAGCATTTTTAAGTTCAAAATGGCTGCCTGCATGGTTTCTGTCATAGGAGATGCAGGGATATTTATCTCACCTATATCCAGAAGGAAGGTAAAATCCCCTCCCCCCCCCCCCCTTTTCATTTCAATAAGAAAAAAATGTCAGTAGCTTGGTTTCTTATTTCAGAAGAGAAAAAGTTTTAAACTGTACTAAAAGCCTTTAAAACCCTGCATGATTTAGCCCCTTGACCCCACCTGTAACTTTGCTGAAGGGCAACACCATTTTGGATTTGGGGTTTGGCAGTAACAAATCGCCCTCCCCTTTTTTTTTAAGTTTCTGGTGGAATCCCTGGATTAGGGTAAATTCACATCAAATCAATTACCCTGTAATTTTCAAAATTTTAAAAGAACTATGTTACCAAAATTCCACCCCAAATGTCCATACTCCCTATTAATGCCAAAATTGCTTGGAAGGACCTTTCCACATTCCTCATTTTTCCACCATGGTAAAATTAGGAGCATAATAACAAAATAAGGTTGCTATAACTACTTTCAATTAAAAATTTAGAGCCTGTTTTATTTTTCTTCTAATTATTATTATTGTTACTATTTGAGAAGTAGTACATTAGCAATGACAACAAAATAACAGGGTGTGTTTTGATCTCATCAATTATAATATCTGGAATTCAAAAAAATATAAAGAAAAACTCACAGAAAATTAACTTCATATGGTAGAACGTGGCAGAACAGATTCCACGTGCATCATATACTTTCAAAAATTACATATCAGCAACAACATATGGGTAACATGAAGGAGCAAGTGGCTTGAAATTGCTGCTATAATAGCTATATGGATACCAAAAACCCAATAACCTACCTAATTTAATGTTTCCAAAAGAGATGGGAAGAGGTGGGAAGACTTGGCAAACTTGAAACAAGGAAAAAAACCACATATAACGAACAGTCCAGAAAAGGCGGCAAATGGTAACGAGCACGTGACGTACGTATTGAGAAAGAATTCTGAAGAAAATATAGAACTGAAAATACATCCATACAAAAATTTTCAAGAGTAAAATATGAAGAAGCATGCAAAAGAAAAATGTGTGAAAAGAAAGTCCAAGATTAGAGAGTAGAGGACACGATTCACAGCAAAATGAACAACCCGGGTCGCAAAGGATGCCGCATATTTGCGAAGACTACACTAACGCACATATGACACTATAGGTCTTACCCTCCCACACTCGACAGACAATGATTAAATATTAGCGCATGCGTACCTTAACCAGGAAAAAAATCCCAGCACTGCATGGTACAGTCCAATATGTTTAAAGTTTCCAAAAGGGATGGGAAGGAAGGGCAAACTTGAACCGAGGGAAAAAAAACCACATGTGACGAACAGTCTACAAAAGGCGGGAAAACGTAATGAACATATGACAAATGTACTGAAAAAGAATTCTGAAGAAAGTATAGAATTGAAAATATATCCATACAAAAATTTTCATGAGTAAAATATGAAGAAGCAGGCAAAAAAAACAATGTGTGGAAAGAAGGTCCAAGATTAGGGAGTAGAGGACACGATTCACAGCAAAATGAATAACCCGGGTCGCAAAGGATGTCGCATATTTGCGAAGACAATACACTTATCGCACATACGACACTATACTATAGGTCTAACCCACCCACACTCAGACAGACAGTGATTAAATATTAGCGCATGCGTACGTTAACCAGGAAAAAAATCCAAGCCCTGCATGGTACTGTCCAATATAACACAGCACATTCTACAGTTCAGCAAACCCAGGTACTTCTATTGCCTCATAACTACACTAGTAGAAAAGCACAGTGTGGTCACATGACTTTACCAAACGAAAAAAAAAAAAAAAAAAAAAAACCCTCCCTTCTGTTCTACACGAACAATTGACAAACACCTCTCATGGACTCCACCACTGAATTACAGGCATGCACGTTTACATGGCTGCCAGCCTGCTACGTAGTCCCCCATTTTGGTTTTTGCCATGTGCCATGCTCTATCGAACAATATGCCCATGTGCTCTTAAAATTGTCTAATGTTTCCTTGCTTCCTCTTGTATATAAGTATTATAGATAACCTACATGTATTGAGACAAAAAGGTCGTAATGTTGGCGCCTTTGTAACTGCTGTAAATGTTTTTCAGAATTAACAACAAAGCAAACTAACGGTTTCAAAATTTGAAATTGTTAAGTAGTTCTGCAAGGACTTAGGAAGATACAAACTGCATGCAACTTCTACTCAAAAACTAAATCAGAATTCAATCAAATGCCCCTTTAAAGTTGATAAAATTTCAGGTAAAACATAAAACATGGTGAAAATTACCCTACAGGTCCTACGGCAGAATGGAAAACTTGTCAGTAGAGTCTGAGCCAACGCCTATGTTAAATTAATGTACACACAAGTCTCCAGTCTGACCTATAATTGTATCCACGCTGAGTGAGACGGTTCATCTCAGACGCTCAGACAAATAATAATTGCTTATGCACCATTCTTAAAATGTATCCAACTCTTTGTTTGTAGATTAACTGAGCCAACATCCAAAATGGTGCCTATTTTCTAAAACTCACCGCCGTATATACGTCCACGTAAGCCAGGATCCTGTACTTGGATGGTCGGTACTCAAAAAAAAAAATCCGTTGTGCCGATCTCACGTCAGCACCCATAGAACTAAACTGAACAAACACACATGTACCCAGTTGAGCGAGTTTGTGCCATAGCCATATCACATATAATATCTATCTGCACTGACTGACCTTCTTCCTCGATTACTACTGCTAGTTCAATGTTAAAAATTGCTGTGTTCATATCAAAGCAGAACTGAGCCAGCCAGCCAGCCAGAATGTACTACAGATGGATCTCCACATGCAATGCTAGGTTTTTGTGTGTTCTATTCAATACGACCTACAGGTCACCAGACAGGCTTGCCAGACATACAACAAACGGGATCGACCGGGGTAACACATTCTGCTTCTGCCTGGTAGCTGATACACAAATGAAGCAGAATTATATATGTGTTTAAAAATAGGCTCTGTATTTCACTATCTTTAATTGTCATGAGTTCAACCCACTAAAGCTAAGGGTATAATTACACAGTTTTTACAAGCAAGATATCTATCATAAACATGAATTCAGAGGGTACTATTAATAAATATGATTTTGGATTCCCATTTTGTTAATGGTACTGTCCTCACCCAAAGGTCTTTCCACTCTGTTTCATTACATAAGATGTCAACAGCTAGACTGTTCCATAGTGAAACAGGCAGGAAATACATACCTCGGTGCTCCCACCCTTAAACTGTGACACGTGTAGGAATCTGAATCTTGTCAGGGACTTGTTTTTTTGGCGTCACTTCGGTTAACGGATGTATTTTCAAAATCTGAATGGGAAAACAAGCAAAAATAGACCCCATCACCTACAAACGTGACCAAGGACGTTCTTTCTTTCGGTGTAAAAATGCAATTTTTTTCATCATACCTAGATAATGACTATGTTACATGGTGCATTCGCATTTTATATGAATATTCATGATCATATCCATGCTTACTGGAATTTAAATATAGCTTGACTGCACATGTAGTTTCAAAGTTCCTAAGAGAATTTTTTCCACCCTTATAGACCAATCTGATCAGGGCTTGTGTTCAGTGACTGTAAGCAGCCATTAGTGGGGTCCATCATCCTTAAATCATCTTTATTTACTGTCTACATAAATTTCAAACCCTTTTATGCAATGAAATTGAAGGTATCATGATAAAATTTGATGTAAAATTATCCATGATACAGATAAGCAAGGAAATTGAAAGATTAAAAGGCAATAGACCCCAGTTATGGCCAACTGAAATCAGACCATCACTTGCTGTCCAAATTTGTCTATACCAAGTCGACAAAGTTAACAAATCAAAACAAAAAAGAGTAATAATGGGATGTCTTATTATTAAAATTACACATTTATCAAAATCCTTAAAAAACAATTTTACCACCATTACCACCTTCCATTGTTAACAAATTTTAAAAAATGTTAATATCATCTTCTGATAAGCTCTGGTAAAATAAATTTATGTTTTCTTCTTTTACCCCTAGTGGGGCTTTCCAGCAATGAAAGCTTGCAATGGTTAAAAATAACTCTTTCTTGAGGCAATGTAGAAAAAGAGGTGTCTGGTTTTCACCCACATTCTATTTAAATTTAGCACAGAGAGTTCTGTAGTTTAGTTTATACCAGAATATCCTCAGTTACTGTATAGATCTCAGTTTCTTCCTCCCCCCTCCCCTCCTCAAAAAAAAAAAAAAGGGCCAGAGGATATGAAATATGAGAAAGAGGAAGAATGAGCACGGCAAAAACTAAAGGTTAAATCAGCCACCCACCCCACACCCCAAATGCAAACTTTTTCAAAATTCATATTCTGTTTCACTGATGAAGTGTGAGAATGAGAAAAAAATCAGGTTAGATAAGTCGTCCTTACAAAGAGATTTTTGCACAAAACTTCTCAAGGAAGAATGAATATTACATTATTGGCCTCCTGATATAAACTATTAAAGCCTGAAACAAAATTGACCTGTGTTTTTTTTATTTTTGGCATTCAAAATTGTATGACAACACACAAATTGTAAGTATAGTCAATTGCAACGTTCTAGTGCATGCCTATGACTGTCACAGTTTCATTTTTTTTTTCCCAACTGGTGCAAAGAAAGTTTAGGAATCCTGGTTCCCCTTGACAAAACTTCAGATGGGGAGAAGGTAAAGGTGCGGAATGGTTCCATCTTTTTTTCTATTTTTCAGTACAATTGATAGATATTTAAGCCAAGCAGAGATCCATCATACCTGAGACTGTTATCCATGATTGTGAGCCTAGAGGAGGGGTCTAAAGAGATGGTTCCCCTTTGAGAAAAGCTGACAACAGGAGGACATCTAGGTGCAAAATCTGCAAAACTGCCTGGATTTTTAATCTACGAGCCCTGAAACTTACTTTCTATTTACACTTTGTAATCACCCACAGTAGGTCCCTGGCAAGCTTTAATGATACAGTGGCTCCCAGTGACCTCTGCAAGAGGTAAATAGGACTTAAGGAGTGGCAACAAAGGTAAGTGCTATCTCTTTCTATTTTTCAAGTGCCTCCATGCAGAGAAATCAATTGTAAAAAGAAATTGCTTGCCTCTAGAGCATAATGAGTTTCTTCAGTATTTCGCTAAGGACTTTTAATTTCCTGAAATCAGGGTATTAGTGGACCTCTTGCATCTTTTTTTAAAACAAAGGATCAATCATTACAAATTTTGAAAAACCTTTACCAAGATGGGTAAGAAATATGGCAACATGCTCTCAACTTAGTACTTTCAGGCACTATGTAAATGTATGCACAGCGAGGGCTCAGGATGGCCTTGCATTTTGAGGCGTGCCCCCCACCATCGAATGCCTCAAATCACTGTGAAAATTGTGTGGTTTTTTGCATATCTAGATAAAGAATGGGAGCTCACACAAATTCTTTTTTAAGTTTCATAAAACATCAGACCTACCGCACTCCTTCATTTCCTGAGGAGTGTGATTTGTAGCACCCTTGGACAATCTAAACCTAAAGGCCTGGGGGCTGAAAAAAATATTTTTCACAGAAAAGAAGATGAATTTCCTGCCGTTCTCCTAAAATTTACATGAACAGAAAAGGGAAACTCCCTGCCAATTGCCAGAATTTCCCTCCAGATTCGAAATTTCCAAAGAAGGAGCCTGACTTCCCAAGATTTTACAAACATGACACAGCAGCTACAGGAATGGGATTGCTATTTTCAGGATTTGTTTGTATGAATCTGATGCTAGGTTTTTATCAGTACAAAAGTTACCCACTGTCTTTTTTCCAGCTGTAGCTCACTGTCTTGTCAAGTACATTGCTTAAGCTGAGCACTAAGCACAATGGCAGTAGACCTCCATTTGTAAGTAGTCAGTATGAGCCTACCTGGAACTGAACTACAAATCTCCTGGCTGTGAGTCAGGTGCTCTAAAGAACTGACTAGGCAGCAGAGGAACATATTTATGCATTGCAGTGGACTTGAAGCGAGCACAAATGCAGACATTATCATGAATATTAATGAGTTCTCTTTAGTTTTCTTACAATCTGCACAACCAATATCCCCCTTACTCTCCTGCACAACCCTACGATTTTAATGTATACATGTGAATTTTTCCAGGCATGTAAATTTTACCACCTTCAAGTTCTCCCAGAATGCAAAGATTTCTTTCCAGATCCAAGGGTTAAAGCAAAAGGAAAAAATTGAAAAACAGAGAAATAAAACAGCAGATTATTCACCAGTATAAGAAGGTAACATATTAACACCTACTTTTTAGCAAGTTCATTCCTGGTCAAAAATGCAACAGCTTCAACATAAGATCTTCAAGAATATTTCATCATCAAACATTTCTTATCCAAATGCAAAAAATAACCATTCCTCTCAAAACCACAATTCCTTTCACAAAAGTGGTACTCGACCAGTATCAGAGGAAACAAACAACTGTCTATGTGTTATGAAGGGGCCATCACATAGTACTTTTTGAACTTCACGAAAGCCATTTGAAAACAGCTTTAGGTGACCAGTGAACATGCATATGGCAATATGCACTCAGCATGAAAGGCTAGCTCTTTCCAAACACAGTGACAAAAGGTCTATGATCCATACTAGTTAAGCATTTCTTGTTTGTTTCTTCCCCTCTTTCCAGAAGAAGGTGGCTAAAATCCCCCTCTTTTCATTTCCACTAAAATAACAAAAGTAAAAAAAAAAAAAAAATGTCAGAATAAAATGTCAGTATCTTGGTCACTAGGTTACTTAAGAAGACACTGTTGGAGCAATGTTTGAACTTACATAAAAATAAATAGCATAAAGCCATTAGATTGCACCTTATTGCTTCAACGCAATATTTTGACCCGCCCCTGAACCCACCTGTAACTTTTGCCCAGGAGCACTATCGCTTTGGACTTAGGGTTTGGCAGTAATACCCCCCCCCCCTCCATCCAAATCCATCCCCTTTTGAGTTTCTGGCAGAGACACTTATAATGGTAGGTGGATCAAGAGTGCACTTTACTGTAGAAGACAATTAAGGACACACAGTCTATAACAAGCAATGCATGACCTCCAGAATATGCAGCAATACTTCGAAGCCAACAACACCCGAAGGTGACAAAATTACCAGCAAGGAAATCAATACATCATAAGTACTAAAAGATCTTAACATGATCCTTTCCTTTTCAGTTTTTTTTTCAGGATCTGCCCCTCTTCTTGATAAATCTCAAACACAAGATGTAACCTAGCCTATACCTTGGGTTATGGTTGCCAGTCAACCCTATTTAAAGTAATGAAAGAAAGAGAAATACTTTGCACAATAATTTTGCCATCTCAGAAATCAAGACAAACAAAAAAATTCTGTTTGTTTAGCAAAGACAAACTCTGAAATGGGAATACCTTGAAACTCCACTACTTGGTGCTGGTAGTCGAATCGTACACACATTTGACTTATAGTCCATAATTTAACCCTGTTTTCTTAAAATCCATCAAAGAACCCTGCTTTTACAGGGCTATTCAATCTCGAAGTTAACATGGTACACAGTCTGAACAAGGTACCCAAGTGTAGTTGGTAGTTCAAGTGGTATGAAAAGGAAATATTGGATTCACTTTATAGGAAAATTTCATGTACTTAGAACCAACATTTATTGATACAGAATGATAGAAAATTCAAAATACACAGATGTAAGCACAAGATGTTGTCCTTGTCCTAAAACTCTGTCACCCCAGATTGTCAGCCTGGGGTAGGTTTCTAAGGGGGGGGGATTCTCCTTTGAGAAAACTTTTCATATTAGGATAAGGCCAAGATCCTATCTTTTCCTGATTTTCAAGCATGTTCTGCAATAAACATTACACAGCGAAATGTTTGTATAGCAGAATGAAGGTACTGAGAAGTTTGCTCAAGACTTCCAAAACCAGGAAATTTCCTGAACTATAACATCTTTGAAAATAATGCAGTTCAGTAGCCCTATCTAAATTCAGATATTCGTTGCTCAACAATAATTTCTTCACCCTAACTGTTGAAAAAATCAAATGATGCCAACTCTGTGACTTTTCCAATGCATAACGCTTTGAGGAGGTGAACCTGTACTTTTGAGATTGAATGGTATAGTGGGATTTTGGTGACATTCGTACTTCGTTAACACAATTTTTCTCACTAAGGGTCATCATACATGACACACAACAACCATTTCAAATTTGCAGCTTTTTTTAAAGGCTTACTCGACACCAACTTTGTCAGTGTTTGAACCAAAAGACATTGAAAAATGAGAAACTGGGGGATGAAGAGAGAGTACAAGATCAGAAATGTATTTAAGCTGCCATGGGTGGGTGACCCTAGAGGGCCCACACCCAGCACTCAATATTTCTGTCCCCCACTCCAGGCAAATGTCTTCCAGCCCAACACAAATGTGCCTGTACACCAAGATCAAAAGTAGCCTGGAATTTACTCCCCAAAGTAAAATGAGGGAAATATGAAAAAAAATCATGGCTGAAAAAAGGGGTAGATGCCACAGGGTGGGGTTAGGTGTTTTCCTCAAATCAGACGAATATCCAGCACTCAGATTTGGCTAGCCTCATACCTACATACCAGTTATTAAGTTATTTCAATGGGGTTTTACAGCTAAGTATCTTACTAACTGGTTTTACACAGGCCAGCTACAGCCCTTTTTCCAATTGTGGTTTGTTTTGCCTACTCCTTTGCTTAAATCCTGAGCACCAAGCACTATGGCAATAGGTTCCATTAGTACTGACAAGGCTTCTAGATATACTGTCAAAGTTAACTTCTTTGTCAATATAAGGAAAGTTCCTAAAACAGTAAATGTTCAGAAGGCTACTGCAGGGGCAAGATGGTGGCCATAGAGGGTGCAGTACTTAAATTACTCCTGGTAGCGTGATAAGTGTGAACTGAATGCTACTCAGATGTAGCAGTAAGGAGATGCAGATTAAGTTCTAGTCCTCCACAGTGAATTTACAGCAAGAATATGCAAGAAAACATTTCATTCTGTGTGCTTTCAGCTAATGCACCATTAGATAAACCAAGGAAGAGCACCAGTAAAGCATATGAGACCAAAGTTTGTAAAGAAGAAACGATGCACATCCTCCCCTCCCCAACCTGCCCCCTATGGGTTGGGGGGGGGTTGAAGAATATGCCCACAGTATTTCACCCCTATCCTAAGAGGCAACTAAAGGGAAACCAAATTTGAACTTGACCTATATTTGGAAATGAATTAAAACTGAACTTTTTTATCCAAATGACTGACACTAGCCTATATAACAATCATGTTGGTCTGTCTTTAAATCTCATCTAATTAACCCTCCCCAACCTATCCTCTGCAACCCTCCTCCGACTTGTAGCTTTATAGATCAATGATGAACTCTGATTTTTAAACCCCACATTGTTTCCCTCTCCCAGTGAGTTAACCACCCTCCTTCCTCAACATTATTCTCTTTTTCAACCACTAACAGAATCTCCCACCCATACAGGTCATTCTCCTCCCGTCAAACTACAACAGGTCTCTTGGCCACGACCTAAAAAAAATGTTCATTTACAAGGAGCATCAAACTGTCCACAAATTCTTCACACATCAATATCATGTTCAAAAGAGTAAGGTATCTTCTTTCCTACAGCCAAACTTTTTGCCTCTATCAGTTTCCTGAAAAGAACCCTCAAGAAATTTAAAAATTGTCATCTATGGGTCAATAAAACTTCAACAGATAAATGGTAAATCCATATTCAGAGCCTTAAATTACAATCAACCAGATCTGACTTTCATTTGTGTATGAAATAACTCTGATCCTTTACACCATGGTAATTCCATGAATGATGTATCACTTACAAGGTACAACACTGTCTTGAAAGTCTATGAGGACCTCTCTTTATCTCTCTAAAGTCTTCTCATTATACCTCAACCAAATATTGTCAATTTGTTCAATTATGACAGCTTGACCTTACTTCCAACAAATCAAAGTTTCCTGAACTGCCAATCAGACAGAAGTATTGACCCACATTCCTCTAGCCTTGAGCCATGGCAATAAATTGTGCAACAGGATTAACTGACCAGTCTAGCCTTTCTGACCACATTAAAGGGACACTCCTACTGAAAGAGAGAGGGTGAAGGCCTAATACTTAAAATTTATAAAAGGATCTTCATTCATTAGGCCAACAATGAATGACACTAAAGCTGCACAGCTCAAGCTACAAGTATTCTTTGCATCCAGCCATATGAAATTGTGATCAAAAGAGGCAGGAGGGGGGAAGGGGGGGGGTGGAGAGGAGAAACATGAGCAGGAGTGGGTGCTGAGTATATGACTTGGAAGTCCAAAAAGTTGGTTAAAAGGAGATGAGGTTTTTGGCTCAGTTTCTAACAGATTCATTTAAGTCAAGCCAGTCACAGCCCTGGATTTCTCTTGCGATTGTGGATCACTGGTTTGAAAGGAACAAACAAGGCATCATCGTAAGAAGTATATAGACCTGTATTGGATGGAGCAATGTTTACAAGTTCATTTTCAATGCACTTCCATGCCACCTGCAAGTTGTGAGGAAGACAGAAAAGCTAATATAGCTTGTGCAATACTGTACTTGCAGTAATCTTTAAGGCTCCATAGTTAGTAAGGTACTAATTTAGATGGTTTTACTGCTCAGTGTCTAACCAATTGGTTTAAGTCTGGCCAGCCTCAACCCTTTTCCCCAGTTAATTGTGCCTCACTGGCTTGTTTTCCCTCTCTATTGTATATGATGCAAACCAAGCGCAATGACAGTAGGTTCCATCGTAGACATGGAAAAGGGATAGGACCTGCAAAATAAACACTGAAAAGCTGTGCAAATCTGGAGAAATTAAAAACTAGTGAAGTCAAGTTAATTTATTCTTGCTTTCAATTGATCCCTTACCTGGAAGTTGGGGGTTACAGAGTATGTCCATTGTATACATATTCCTACCTACTAGTGTATTAGAGAGAATACTAAAGGGGAGAACTTCATCTTGTTTGCCCTCTGCTTGAAACTAAACTTGAACTTGAACCATCTTTAAAACCTGTATTTGGCCTTTTTCTCTGTTTGGCACTTTACTTACACATTCATATTGGCATGTTTTGAAATCCCATGAAACTAACAAATGTGCTGAGTTGATTCATTGGGGTTTTATGCCTCAACTTCAAAGTATACTTCCATAGTGATTGCTTATCAGCACATATGTACATTTGTTAGTTAGATAAAGTTTTAAGGCACAGTTTCCAACCTATTGGTTCAAGTCCAGCTGGTCACAGCCCTTTTTCCAGTTGTGGCTCACTGGCTTGTTTTCCCTACTCCATTGCCTATGGGTAGCATCACCCACAATGGCAGTAGGTCCCATTTTAAAAGTCTCTGGTATGACTCGAACTGGGAATCAAACCGAGGCTTCCACATGGCAGGCGGATACTCTACCGTTAGAATAAACACCCGGTCTCACAAATATGTACAGTCCTATGTACTAGAATATGCCACTACATTTTCAATGTAGGTCTAATGTGTCAAGTGCATATGTCTGTATATAGCATACCTAACGTTAGGACTACTGTCCCTGTTTCTCCCAATATTCCTATTACATGTTTCCAGAACAAACAAGTATTGCACGACTGCAAGAGCAATAGAGCTCATGTCTTAGGCTATCATAGTCACCCCCGTGTAACATTTTTTATATTACTGTTAGCAAAACTTTTCTTTGTCCAAATAGATCATGAATTCTCATTGGTTCATTAGCAAATAGTACTTCTCGTGCTGTATTACAAATACCCAACGAACAAAACACACAGATCATGTCAAAAGGCAATTATTGTTGCACAAAGAAAGCAGATTTGGATGCAAGAACTATTGGTGGGGTATCGAGATAATCGCATGGCGTTTGACTTGGTATAATTGCATACCCCACAAGCATGCTGGTTATACCTACAGTATACTAGTATGTGTGATTATGTAAGTGATATTACCAAACTGCATATGTAGATTTGGAATAAAAACCATACAAAGACTGATACGTGTGGTGGAATAGATAGGCTTTGGCTTACACAAAACTCGTACGGACTGTAAAAAAATATGCTTAGGGGGTTTAAGCAATCTGTATTTGACATGTACACTGAAAAATGTGACGGTGAACTCATTCTTTACTTTGATACTCGGATGCTTGTTTGACTCATCCCTTCCATGTGTATCATGAGTAGGGACTTCCCAATACAAGCACTACTAAAAGCCCTGGACCTTATATATATGTATTGACGTCAGGTCGATGTCATTATGGAGTATCATATGACCAAAGGCAGTATAATTTCACCCCTATCCAATTCTATCCATATTACACTCCATGTAACTAAAGATAATTCACAAATTCCAATGTTACAAATTGTCCGGGCAGTTCCATGTAATGTTAAATAACCAGAGGATACCATATAAATTCACAACTAGACTTTGACATGTGATTGTTGCATCATTCTTTCTGTCTAGACAACAGAAAGATCGGCCAATAGGCTGAGCTTTTACATAGGATTTTTACATTATATCAGCTCTCACTAGCTGTGATTGGCTTTTTAGCTATCAGGACAACTACAGTATCCTACCTCAAACTCTCACTAGGAAAAGGAAATCATAAATATGACTGTCACCATACTCCCACTTCAGTGGGCAGTTGATAAATCCACCAACCAAAATCAACACAATGCCAGTTCCTGTAAGTTATTCTGTTAGACCAAAGACAGTACAAAACCCATTGAGTGGAAAAATTTGGGAGGCTGGGAAGCTCCTATATGGGAAAATTTGGCATCCGTTAGAAAAATTTGGCAGTTGGAGAGAAATTACCCCTTTTCTCTTCATGAATCATAGACTTCCTTTACATGGACAGAGCATACTACTCGTAGATTGTCGCTACCATACGTTTGAGTATAGGAGTAGCAAGATGGCTGCCTGCTATGGTTTTGTGTGTGAAGGTTTGACCCTACTCAAGTAGTTCAAAATAACAGATTTTGCAAGAAACCTGAAATATTTTCAAAATAATGCAAGGTAAGGTAAAATACGATTGTTCTCCATCGCGTGGTGGTCCATGATTAAATCACGGAACCCCAAAACTGGTTTCCACCAATCAGTTACCACCCATGCATTTTGTAACAGAACCTAAAAGTGGGTTCCCATGGGTTACCATGGTGAAAAATGATGGAACCCACAAATGGGTTCCTGTGATTTTTGAAATCCAACAGCTTGCAAAGAGTATGATGTGTTTGGTCAATTGCCTGATGGGAGAGATGCATTGATGCACAAAAATGTTTTCGGCTTAATTACAAACATCGACCACCCAGCACCACCCACTTGTAGCTACATCGTTGGTCATAACTAAGACATTAATGAAGTTTTTAGCTTTACATTATCCAAAATTCTGTTGTGTTTAATAACCAGGTGTGCCTCTAAGCAATCAATACATTAATTATGTCCCCTTTACAGTACATAGGGAACAAATGATTTTCGCAATATTTGACTACAGTATATTCTAACTCCTCAATTTGGCTCCAAGATTACACTGGCACAAGTTGGTGCCCTTCCAATCACCCAGATAAAAAAATATGGCCAGTGAATAATTTATCTGGTATCGCATCACAATTTGCTACACAAAATGGACAAATTGCTACACAAATACAAAATTGTATAGCAGATTTTGTGCACAAAGCACTAAGGATTTTAATGACTTTGTGGAAGAGAAGCCCAAAAAGCTCAAAATTGCTATGCAAATTTTGAAAGCTAAATTATTCCCTGATGGCAACCAGATAAATTCTATTATGTTGAATTAAAGGATGCATCTACTACGCTCCTTAATTTCTCAAGGAATGTGATTATTTTGCAGCACACCTGGAAAATCCAAAACTCAAAGCCTAAAAACCAGCACAAAAAATATTCACTACCTCCAAGTCTGCTGTACCTTCATGTCCCCTGATGTCCAGTCATATTCTACTAACTACCCCTTTAATGCTTGTGGTTTTAAGCCTATTGCATTTGTGGTCAAGAGAGCTGTCAAAGTCTATTTATGCAGTGTCCAGTCTGAAGTGTCCAGAGGATAACAGTGTGACCTTTTGTTATTATTAAATTGCTACCATTACAAGTTTGCCTTCTCAATGTTATAGCATAATTTGGGTGGATTATGATATACCCTGGGATGAGGATGGGAGAAGCTCCTAGGATGTTTTCAAAACTGTAAGACATTCAGAAACAAAGTAAAAAATGTTATGTTTTAGGCCTGTTTTCCTTTGCATTGTATTACAAAAGTTTTAATGCAATAAAATGCAAAATCATGGTCTTTAACTACAGTTTCCTTTGAGATCAAACCATCTGTTCTCTGAAACCTACATCTGGGCCTCTAAATAGTACAGGGAGTGTATAGGTTACAGGGAGCTAAGGACATGATAAGAGGCAGCACTGACAGTAACGAAGTCACTGTACTCTGGACACTGGACATGAACATATGATACAGCACAAAATTACAAGTAAGTTGCTAGGCTTTTTATGTGATTTTCTTTTATCTGTCATGATATTCCAACATCCAAGAAATCAATGACCTAGCAAAATTGCAATATTTTATGACAAACAAAATACTGCTTATCAACTCACATTTATCATGGCCAATTAGAAACTTTGAAAGGGCCTTTAATGGACCCCTAACTCAGGGATTCCCTTTCTGTGAGGTGGCCCACCTTACATATTTTGGCCATGAGCTGACCCCAAAAACTGTTCTAAGTGTAACCACAAAATGGGTCAGGTTAGACAGAGTTTTACCGCCCAGTTTCCAACCAGTTGGTTCAAGTCAAGCCAACCACACAGCTTTTTTCTTTCCAGTTGTAGCTCACCGGTTTGTTTTCCCTACTCCACTGCTTATACTGAGCATCAAGCACAATGGCAGTGCTAGGTTACACTTTTAAAGTCTTCCATATGACCCGGCCAGAACTGGAACTTCCCACCACCCAATTGCAAGTTTTACTGTGGTCTCACGTACCCTCCGTGCGCGAGGTAACACCGTGTTACCTCGCGCACGAGTAACGTGGGAACGCGGGTTAACTCAGAGTCTGTGTTTAAATTTCGATCCACCTCCGAACACAGGGTTCTGCGGTTTTAAACACTGTGTTTGTGGTAATAAATCAAGATATCAAGTGTTTTACAACACAAGTGACCCGTACTTCGAGATGAGGGATGCACATCACAACAACAGCTGCAGGCCAAGCAGTTCTGTACTTTGTGTATATCGCCTATCATGTATAGCATGTGTTAAATGCGCGAGACATTCGTTGGTGTATCGTTGTGTTGGTTCAGCTGTAGAATTCGTTGCGTAAAGAATTCATTCTTCTTATTAAAGTGAATGTGAACAATTATGGCGATCTTTATTTCATCTGATATCGACACTTCTTGGACATTATTTCCAAAACATCATAGTAAAGAGAGGAACTTGACAGATTGCTGTGGTAAAATATTTTGACAGTTCTGTAACGTTAGTACTGTAGCCTCGTTACACTGTAGTACTACTATATACTCCTTTGCGATGATGCAGTATTCCTCGCTATGCGAAAAATGTTTCCAATAAATTGTTCTGAACTCTGCGTTCGTGGCCAATCTCCAAAGTGTTATAGCTACTCTTTTCTCAACACTCGCGGCCCTCCTCATGACAGTATCTTGTTTCTCTATTGCTAGTCACATAATCGATCACATATAAAGGTGAATGTATCAGAGGCGGTGGAGCCAATTTTGAAGTGTGGGAGGCTAATCATCGAAGCAGCCCAATATGTCCAATAAAATAAATGCAGTTTCAGGCGGCCTAAAATGGGAACAGCAAAAAAGTGCGGGGGCTAGCCCCCGTCTCCGCGGTCCCTGTGTATCCCTATCAACCAGAAAATTCTCCTGCCACTCCTTTTATAAAAATTTGCCATCATTGTTTCAAACAAGTCTGATGTACATGGCTTAATCCATAGCGATCTTGGTCACGGTCTAGCATTTCTTTTGTGCGCAAGCTGAAGTGATGCGAGGTATTGCATTGGATCATTCCTGAGCAGCAGACTGAGACGCCTCCAAAGTAGGAGCCATTTTGCTGTCATTTCCCGATTTTTTTCTCCTGCGACGGCTGATTTCATTTCTTCGAATGTGCATTAAAGCAAAGCATAAAAATGCATAGGATAATAAGCTGCTTAATTCCATGTTGAATTTGTGCACGTTCAGTAGTGACTGATTCTTGCTTCTTGTTTATCAACAGTGGCCGAATTTCGCGCGAAATATTTGACCTCATTACTATAGCAGCATTACCCAATCAAACTAACACGGGGTATGTGAGATCACACGCTGGAAAACTCAGTGTTAACCTGCGGTTTTGTCCTTTTGTAAACACAGGGTAACACCAGCCATGGCAGGGTACGTGAGACCAAGCCTTCTGATGCTCTGACCAGTTGACCATGCAGTTGGCCATGGAGTAAGTTTTACAAAATGATGGGGGAACAATAGCTCCTGCTGCAAAATTCAATAGCTTGCAGAGAGCAACCTTGCCGCTGTGTTTCCCCAGATATTCATCCACTCAGTCAAAAGTCCTGGGAATTATGGACAAACACTACAAAAAGGTGAAAATTCGTGGCTAGGGGAAAACTGTACATACAATTCTGATTGAAGCAGTGACTAATTGCAGAGCAATGCTACAAAGACCGAATCTGCTGCACTCAATATCTATAGGCTAGTGGAGAAAGTGTAAGATTATTTGTCGGAAGAGCAAAGCAAGCACATTGTTTTAACTTTCACATATATAAATAACTGTTAAATTACTTTCTGTTTCCTTTTTTATCACTACGCCTACATTTCACTCTGGATTTCAGGACTAGTTATTTAACAACTAAGTGTAATACATGCTTACATTAAAGAATACACAGATTCCCTGCAAGACTGACTTTACAAAATTGTTTAAAGTGTCTCAGCTCTCAAAATTTTTGGAAAAAATTCCCAGCCCCACCTCCCCAAAATATTTTTCTTTACACTGGAATTTTCCTAGGATTCAGTGGAAGTTGACTCACTGGCCAAGACGATAGAAAATATTGAAACATTCTCAAAAAATCCACAAGAATTTTGGTACTCTTATAATTTTTTGCCTTCTTGGCCACTCCCATGGCTGGTGATCCTGTTACAATACTGCATTGCTGAAGCTGTTTCTTTGAGTGAAAGAAGAACATTCTCAATTTCTAATAAAAAGAACTTATCCATTTAGCAAAGTATATGTGTGCAGGAAACATGTAGGTCTATGGAAGGAATAGCAAAAGCTCTGCGAGCCCATTATACAAGCTACCAAAACTTCCATCTGATTTTTAGGCCCCTACCTTTCATGGTTTGAAGGCTTATTTTGACCTCTGCCCAAGTATATGCTCCAGGTGATAAACATTTGAAATCAAGAATTCATAACAAATTTGATCAGAGATGATAGACACAAAGGTCACACAATAATAATTTGGTCTGAATTTTTTTTTTTAATTTCAAACTAAATATTCACAAAAAAAGCACACAGATCATTAAGATCTAGAAATAGGTCTTTAAGCACAGGTCACACTACTGCGATGTCAGACCGGATTACTATCCGATTGTGAGTTTTTGGTAACATCTCTTCCATCCATTAGGGAAAGATCCAAATATATGCCACCCTGTGTAAACACATGATTGGTATGAGAGGACCACAGAAATGAAATATAAACTATTTATTTCATGACGTCACATTGACAAATAGCTTTTATTGGACTACGTGTATCTGATAAAAGGTGTCTACGCGTATCTGATAAAAGGTGTCTGAGGATGTGAAGTGATGGAATAATTGGTATAACTTAGAATTTCATAGTCCTGCCATACAATTCATAGATCTACACCGGTTGGCAAATTTTTGTGTCTTTTAGACCAAAGATAAAGGAGATATTAATTAAAACTCACAACAATTGGAGCGAAATCCCATCCGATATCACTGTAGTGTGACCTGGCCTTTATTGCCTCAACTTACAATGTTCTAGTTTAATTTAATAGAGCCCATGGCCATTTTTTCAGTAATAAGACACTGGATTGTTTTCCCATCTCTTTTGTTTTTTGCAAAGCATCACCTACAAACAGCAAAAGGTTCCATTTTTATTTCATATTTGGTCGGGACAAGGCCTGCCGAGTGGGTACAAATACCCTGCAGACTATAGTTTCACTTTCCTGTATGAAGTAGAAGAGTTTCTCCACCTCAGTCTCACCTGTTGGAATGGAATTGCTGGGAAAAGAACTCTTCAAATGTATAAGAGGAAGTTGTGTATCAATTCTGCATGTTCCTGCCTGTGTGATAAGACCGCATGTATTTCCTACTTAACCACATGCATCGTATTACATCCACATGATACCCTTCAATCGTAAATTAAAACATTCTAGATCAAAAAAGATTGATTCTTTTCTGGATTATTACAGGACAAGATATCCTGTATGAGTGCAATAATTTCTTTAACCAAAATGGGAGGCAAATAGTGAAGTTTGCCTTTATAAATGTTTAGATGCACCCTATGGCCCAGACAATGGCAAGTCAAATGTACCTCATGTTCATCTAAGGTATGGCAAGGATGGGTAACAGTTCTCCAAATGTTGTGTAATTTAAGCAACCTGACAGGTTAGGTTAGTTAGTTAGTTAGTTAGTTAGTTAGTTAGATGGAGTTTTACATCCCAGTTTCCAATCTATTGGTTCAAGTCAAGCCGGCCATGGCCTTTTTTCCCAGTCGTGGCTCACCGGCTTGTTTTCCCTACCACATCGCTTATGCTGAGCATCATGCTCAATTGCATTAGGTTCCTTTTTCAGAGTCTTTTTAAGAAACCTGATAGGTGAAACAAGGTTCAGTCATGTGCTATGGAAATGTGTGTCAAAGTCTATGAAATGTTGGGTCAATTGGATTTAAAGAAGGGTGCATCAATGCACAAAAATGTTTGCCATTGACTGACCTCTGGAGGGTTAGACGGTGCATCTTACAATTTATTGGTAAGTGCAGAAGTCCCATGTTAACTGAAACCAGTACAATCCTTAAAAATAGTCTCAACTTTCAGTAATGCAGAGTTAAACACTGACACAAATTGACAAGACTCCCGCAAAAAATTTGCAGAAGTAATAGATTGCCGGATATTGTACGGGGGCTTTTCAGTTAGACACACACTACATTAGGCCCAAGCTTTGAGTAACATCTGGAAAAAAAGTCATTTTATTATAAAAATTTCAACCGCAATAGAAATTTGAACAACTGTACTCAGTATTAGTGCTTTACAATCTTTCAAGTTCATAGAATCTTGATTGCAAAAGTTTGCTACGATCGGTATTTTACTGAACATATGAAACTCACCATCAACCGTCAAGTTCTTGGTCACTGCACGCACATGATAGATGTCACATGGCAAATCTTGACCATTAGATTTCAGAGCCAGTTGTTTTGCAATTTTTAATGTGTAATGAAGTGGAAAAAAATCCTACTGTGGCTCTATTGGTTTTATCAATGGAATATCAGGGTTTCTACAACAAATTACATTTACCAACAGCAGTACCAAATTTGTAAACAACTATATTTATAAACCAAACTTCCTTTAACTAACCATTCACTTGCAAAACATCTGCATGACTTTTACTTCTGACTGCTTGCTCAATACCCTAATCATTATAATGCCAAGGTAAAGTGTATTTTTGCAGTGGTAAATCCTTTTTTAATTCAGCAATTTTTTTTGCAGTAGCCAATACCTTATCTGTGAGGGCTGCAAGTATTGGTGCAGTAAGGGATGAACCTTCAATCTAGCAACCATAATTGCTTCAAATCTAGAGGGCCTTTATCAACTTAAAATTTAAGTAATATTACATTTGTTTTACAGAAAACAAAATATTTTTAAAACATGTATCCAAACAGAATGTTTTTTGATTATTCAAAACAAGGCAATACAGTAGCCTTCTTTCCAAGACATCCTCCAATTAGTCTGTGGGCACCACATGTAAAAATTCAGTGATTAATGTTTGTAACTTTTTTAACCCAAACTTGCAAAAGATTCCAGTGATGAAATTTGCATAATTACTGTTCTAATGTTTAATGTATTGAGGAGATGAATTTATTGTTGATGTTACATAATTTTTGTACTAAGTTGTGAGGCAGTTAGGGATTAATAATGAGATAAAATGCCATGTTGGTACATTTTAAATGAAATATTCTTCCTTAACTCAGCCTCAATAAATAGTCAGGATTAGTGTACATGTTATTACACCTGATTGAGTCTTTTCAAGATTTTGAAATAAGTTTTTTTCCAAAGAATTCATGAATAATTTCTCCTCAGAGAGAAGAATTTTGTCCGTTCAGTTGCAAGAAACTCAATCAATTGCATTTTGCACACACATGTGTGAAAGAACTCGAAAATCTTCAAAACTGCTATGCAAAATTTTAATGCTAAATTATTCCCTGTTAAGAGGATTGCAAATAGTGGTGGCAGTAGTGTTTTGTCAGTCTAGTGTGCAACAAAAACCAATGTTTATTAGAAATTTAAATCATCAAAGCAACATTTCCTGGGGTAGTTCTCCAAGATAGCCAAAGAGGTGTTGACATTCTACACAAATTTACAGACCTGTGAGGAGCTGCTTGAGAAAACAGTTAACTGAAGAAGTACATCTTGAAAACTGAAAGGTGATTTTGAAGAGACTTCACTCAAACGCATTTTTCAGGTGGGGATATTATTCCTTGAAACTATAGAATTAATTAAAACAGGTTTGTGCATTGTTTCTGCCGTATAGTAACATTTACCAAACCTTAAATGGTTCATAGGACGGGCAATTTACAGCAAATGCTAATTGTATGTATGAATGAATAAGGACTTAAAGGCGAGAGAAAAACAAAACAGACACAACCCTTTAGTAAGCAAGTCTGGTGGGAAAACAATCAATTGCAAGCATTAGCCTCTGCAAAATAAATGCAACCAAAAGAAAAAAAACGATGAAAACCAAGCTCCTGTTATTCAACAAAATACTGGGTTCCAAAAATTGCTGGAATAAGACGTAACTAGAAGGTCCAGGGTTGAACTAGGTATGCACCCTGAGACCTGTGGAGTGTAGGTACCTGGCTGCAATGACAATCCAAGCAGTAGGATCATCTGATTAAAACCCTGTTTTCGTGACCTAGGGAAGTCATTTCAGGCCAGCAAGCCAGACAACCTTGAAATTTTCCAATACAAATTTCTTCACACACAACAAAGAGCTTTTTCAACAAAGGGAAAAGAAGGGGAGCCTTTTTGAAGGGTCCCAAAACCACCTTAATAGCAGTATCTAATAATGAGGGCAGCAGACATGAATGCACAGCAAAAGCACAAATGCCACCAAGTAAGGGATCACTTGCAATTAGGGAAAATAAAAAGTGCAAGAATGGCATCTCATAAAAAGATCTACAAACTCTTCTGGGTCTTTTTCGACCAACAGTATTTTACCATGAACTACATGGATCAGAAAAATTACTCCTGCAAATGCTTAGGCAGGCCTAAATGCACAAGGAAAATTTCCACTATAATTTTCTTATTTGGTCCTAGTTTGTCTGTACAAGGGAGGGAGGGGTTTCCCCTTCCTCTTTTCTTTCAATAGTTTAGCACAAAGGCTTCGCATTGCATGTATGAGTTCCATTATGACCATTCTGGATTTCAAAAAAATCTGATCACTGTAAAGGGAGGTACTGTACTAAGATATTTCACAGCTGGAATAACAAAAAGTGGGAAGATCCTTACTTTTCCTGACTATAAGGCTATTTTGAGGCCTTGTTTGAAAACTTCAAAATTTATTCATGTGAATTTCTATAGTTCTACGTTCCTTGTTATGTCTTGGAATGAAAATTTATCTGTTTTCAACTTACAATTTTCTCACACATTATTTAAGGAATAATCCAGGCACTCTCCCTGTTTGCTTTGAATAAGTATGCTTTCTCCAGACATAACAACTTCCAAGTTTTTCAACAACTTGGTCCTGTTTATAAAAAGCTCCAACCTGTGTAAACCTTATCCAAACAACATTTCCAAAGTTTTGGATTCTGATTGAATTTGTTTTTCTGTGCAACCACAACTTAAACTGTACATACTACTTCTCCCCAATGCATGGTCCCTTTGTAAGATTCATGATCAGGCTGTCTGGACAAAATTTCCCACAAAGGTGGTCAAATTTTCCTTCTGTGTTTCATAGTTTCAGGTATATAGTTGTTGTTACATATCACAATGCAGAAAGTATGCATATTGCCATCTTTAACGTGGCCCAGGCATTATTAAAGGCAGTCATTCGTCACCCTAAACTACAGTTTCAGTATGCATATATCAAACTCTCAATTGGTACAGCTCTTTGATTGGCATCATATTCAAACAATGCATCATAGCTAAATTACACAGCATGGGCACTGAGAGTGTCTTGATTACACATCATGGACTTGTATGGCCACTGGGAAGAGCCATCAAGCAATAAACTAGGATTGTGTCTGGATAAAGATGAGTTTTAGATAAATGTGGGAGGGGCTAGAAGTAAGTAGGTTGGGAGAATTGGAACTGTTTGGGATGATGAAAATATGCCTTTAAGAGCATTGGAGGAACAATATTTCATCCATACAAGATTCATTGGCAGCAAATTCTGTATTATTCAGGGCCCATCCCTTATCTTTTTCTGGAACTTGAAAAATCTCCTATGTTAGTTTGTAGTTACAGTAGATGAGGTTAGCTCAGTTTCTAACCAACCAGTGTAAGTCAGGCAGGCACTAGCATTCTGTCTTGTCCCCTCCCCTCCTCCCCCTCCTCCACTACCAGTAGGACTCAAAGCAATGCTACAACAGACTCTAACTTGCTGCTTTCATTTTATGGAGTTAAGACTTGGGGAATATAGGACAAACACCTATCCTACATCACCATTTTGCTTCCTACATGTAAACATTTCATTCTGTCTTTACCAAAACATAATTTGAGTGAGTCCACTGTTTCTTAGAAAACAAATTGTTTAAGAATGCTATATTGGAAAAAGGTATGAACCAAAATATGCTGTTCTGAGTGTCAAACCTTCAGAGATGATAAGGCTTTCTTCCTTTAACTGGATCTTTAAATTCATCCTGCATACAGAATAGCAAGATTTACAGACACAACATGAGCGAGAAACAGGTTGTCAGGCTTGCCAAGTTTCAGCAATGACTTCCCACTCACTCATGTACACAAAACAAGCTAAATTCCCCATCTCTCACTGTTTCCAATCTACAGTACCCAGAGACCGAAGTCCTTATAACCTGTTTGTATACATTAATGAATTCCAAGATATTCTCTTACATACATTCATGTTCAATTTATCTCTTTCATTCATTCATTTCATTCATACATACATTATATTTTACTTCATCTACAGGCTCACCAGAATTTCTCTCCTACAACTTCAAATGTAACTAAACACTCATACACACATGCACACAAATACACTCCTTTTGTGTCAAATTCCCTTTGCATGTGTCTCATTATGCATAAATGCCATTGCCAAGGGACAAAGGCCCTGAACATCCTTCCGTCACATTCAAGGCGTTTAAACATTCTTTCCATTGCCTCTTAAAATCAGCTCCCATTTTCGTGCCGATCAAGCTTTGTTACAGCCTCAATCATACATATATACCTACAACCCACACACTGGCAAAGCCAAAGTCAAGAACCTCTTCGCAAGCCGAGAGACTCACTCCATCATCGTCAACTCAAATTAAGTCTTATGGAAATGTAAGTAGATACCCTTTCTGTATTAGCGAAGATGCTTAATCTTCCTCCGTCTCTCTCTCTCTTTCTCTCACTCACTCGCTTCATCTTTATCAGACACTTGCAAGTCAAAATTTCTCTCCCCACAAAAAAAATTAATTCCACGCTCCACCACATTGATGTGTAACATGGATTGTAAGCCCCGAAACATGAATCATGGCCGTATGCAGTCTGCAGTAGTAAGAAGAGTTTGATTGGAATCACAGTAATATATGGAAATCTATCCATTCACAGGACAAAGATACTGAGATCTTGAAACTCTGCCAAACTGTAGAGGTGTTTGTGTATTAAAAGGCGACTGGGTTTGAAACTCCTGCATGTAACACTCATTGACTATCTCGGGAATGTAAGCTATGTCCATTGAAGGGGAGAGACTTGGTGTGGAGGGAGTAAACATGTGCTCCTGCTAGGGAAATCTTATCAATGACTTACAAGCTGAATGAAAAATTAGCTTTTGGAAAGGCTCCAAGATTACTCAGGCTATGAAGAGTACAGCAGGCAAGCAACGAGCACTAGCACTGCAAGTTCAGGTGTAAGATGACTTCTACCCTGGGTTGATGGGGGTTTATGATCACTCTTTGTGCTACTACAGAAGGCAGGGCAGGCGGGATAAATCCATGCTGTGTAACAGAACACCACAGAGAGTAATGAATGTTGGTGCCTGGGAAAAACAACCAGGGGAGCAGGCAATTTTGATAATGAAACTGTCACGTCTGAAATGTAGTATGCTATTGTTTCAAAAAGCAAAGAAGTGGGATGGAATTGGTATTTTGTATTAGAGAGGAATAGCTGCTTAAAATAAAGGGAAATTTTTTACATCTTTGCCAGATCTGGCAGTCTGGTAGGTATGAAAAATAAAAGAATGGTTATTTCTGTCTTCAAAGCCTGCATGTTACAATTGTTCATTAACCATCATGCTAGCATGATACAGTATTAAGATGACCTGCAGGGCTGGACCAAAATGTCTATTTCTCTGCGACTAAGTCAAATTTCCAACGATTTGTACATGAAGGTCAGAACAGAACTTCTCAGAAGTCTGTTGTAGCATTGCTTTGAGTCTTAGAAAATGAATGCATCAAGTTTAAGAGTCTGTTGTAGCATTGCTTTGAGTCTTGGGGGCAGGGACAAAACAGAATGCTATGACCTGCCTGACTTACACTAGTTGGTTGGCTGGGAGGGGGGGGGGGGATGAGTTAATTTACCTAACCTAAATCTAACCTAGCATCACCTATATCTCACACTGAGGGTTAATATTTATTTTCATGGACTTACAGTAAGCTGATGCTTTATACACCCATACTCCACTATGCTATTAATAACCACTGATGATTTACTAGCAAATGGGGGAAATATAACTGTATAAAAAGGACATGACCAGAAGGGTTTGATTTGTAGTACATTTATTTCATACTGTTGATATATAAAACATACTTTGGGGAGGGTATTTAATAAAGGCTACACCCATGTTTTGAGACTGATAAAAAATTCTAACCCAATGTCAGCAACTATATCCCCTAGGACCCCAACTACATTTGCAATATCCAGCCTGATTGGCAACTCACACTGGTATGACCCATTTTGTAACTACTGGCAAAAATGTAACAGGTTGCCCAAAAACTTTTTGCCCAAAATGTAATAACATGAAGATCCACATCAGACATGAAAAAATTCAAGATGACTGCCATATTTCATTTTTTTTTTTTAAAGCCTCATAACATAACCCGATCACTATGGGAGTTGCTCCATTCAACTTCTCATGACAAACTCCACACCTGCAATTCACATTTTGGGGTGTCTTCTGTTTGGTTAAATGAAAATCAAAATGGCTGCCATGATGTAGGTTAGGGCTAAAACTTGTTCCAGTGAACTCAAGAGTGATTTAAAGGGAAATATTGTGTTTGTTTTGCAAGAAAAATTCATCCATTTAAAACTAACATTTATTGACACAGGGTGACAGATTATCACAAATAAAGCAATATGGTGGCCTTCTTTTCAAGAAATAAGTTTCCCACTGATAGAAATTCAGTTGTTTGTTGCTCAAGAATAATTTGTTCACCCAAACTTTCAACATTTCAAATGATGCAATGTCCATGGTTCTTCTTGCACATAGTATTTTATAGAGATGTAGCAATTGCTGGGGTTTATGATTAAGAGTGACTTGCTGTATAGTTTCTGAGCCATTTTCTTTGTACTTGTTATTGGAGCATATTAAACACAATATTTCCCTTTAAAACATCCAAAAAGTCTATTTCTTACCCCTTGAAAGTTTCCGTTGAGGTCATAAAAATGGTGTCGAATACCTTAAGCTGCCATAACTTGACCCAACAAAGGCCGATCAACCCAAAAATGGCCCTCTCTCACCTAACTGCATGTTTCCTACGAGGTACAAAATATCCAAGATGGCGGGCAAAATGAAGGACCCAGAAATTTGAGATGGAAACCAGGCAAATCGGATATGCAAACCCCAGATGTGAGGTCACTCCACATGAAAAATTTGCTACTCTTTGCAGCTCTTCAACTGACATGTCCTGATGGTTACATTTTGGGAAAAAAGTTGTTACAAACTAGGTTGTAACACACACTGTAATGCAATATGTGTTTCTTTTCAAAAATGACCACCAAAATGTACATACTCCCAAGGTTTTCAGGTCTTCTGTGCAAATCCACAAATTTTAGTAAACTTTGTGAAGCACTGGGAATTGAAGAAATTCATCTAGCTACTGACAATAACTTGACATTGCATTTTTAATTTTTACATTATTTTCTATTTTTTTTTTTATTTGTATACAAATATATGTACACACACTCATACGCATGCATTTATGAAATCATGACTGCATAGGTTTCTCTTTTCATCAAAACCAAGATTTAAGGCATAGG
Organism: Holothuria scabra; assembly: GCA_037179385.1. Lineage (NCBI taxonomy): Eukaryota > Metazoa > Echinodermata > Holothuroidea > Aspidochirotida > Holothuriidae > Holothuria > Holothuria scabra. The sequence goes on from CM074189.1 coordinate 29,249,172, forward strand.
GCTTGATGGATGTCAAGGGGGTTCTACTGCCTCTTGCAGACTTGTCAAGTCTGCATCTAGCTGAAAGTTTCTGACTGTACTAAAATATTATCCATTCCTTTAATCATTCAACATCCCAATAGTTTCAGCTACTGATGGCTAGTGTAATAAAAGGCAAGAGCAGTCACTCACTCCAACTTGAAGTAGACTGTCCTGTTTCATGATCGGCTGTTAATAATCATGTGACAACATTTTTTCTCTTCAGATGTAAAATATATCATAAGTAACTGCTTGGTTTACCATAAATATATGCAATACAGAAGTAGAAAAATATGAAGAAGGGTACAATGCAGAGAAATAAGAAAATTATGACATTTAGCCATTGCTTCAAAATAGTTTTTTTTTTTTTTGGGGGGGGGGGAGGGGGGACTGCTCCTGACCTTTAAACATATTGCTTCAAACTGGAACAAAAAAAAAAAGAGGACAAATACAGTAGTACTTCACATTGCAACTAAGGAATAGAGTAGCTAATCTAGCCCCTTATGTAATCATGAGCTACAGCAAAACCTACTAGTACAATCAGTCCAATACTAACTTTTCCACCATGTTGTCTTACTATATATACTGAATTTATTGGCCTAGAGGTCTCTAAGACAAGCAAAATTTTATACCATAATTTCCAAGATGATTGAAAGCAATCACATACTAAGAGGATCATACATCGATATCTCTTCACTCCATCAATTATAAATTTATGGTAATTGACAGTTTCTTCAGGACTCTATACCTCCGTGCTTTCCTTAAAACTGTTTCACTTCTCCTCCTTCCTCACACAATGAGTTTCTACCTGAGAGCATGCAGATGATGCATACAGACTACAGCAAGGCACGAATAATTAATGCATAATTTATATTAATAAGACCTTTATTACTTACTTCAATATGTGAGCTGATGGCTATAGCAATACACAAAATCCTTGTAATGTTTTTGAAAGTTCACTGAATGTCCTACATAGCATTTTTCACACCTATCTGACAAAGAAGTTACGTAGATGCATTATTTAATTCTTTTCAAAATATTTGTGACAGCATCTACGGCTGCAACCACTAATGGGGCAAAATCTCTGTTAATGAGAGGTAGTACTCTCCATTTCAAATGATAGCTAAATCTCACAATTTTCTCTTATTTCCTTTATGGTATTTCAGGATTCTTATTTTGCAAACTATAAAACAACAGTTAATTGTTGTGAATTTCCCACTTGAGGAGGAAAAAATTTTGTCAGATAGGGTAATCCCCAGAGCCAGTCATGAAACAGGATAATCTACTATACTACTTCCAGTTGGGGTGACTGCATTTTGCCATTTAACTAATACTTTTCACTGCAATGGTCTTTACCTTCTAACCATAATCAAAACACCTCACATCCACATTCCCATGCAAAAGCTTCCTTTTTTCCTCTGATTTTTTTCAATCAATTTCATCAATTTTGCCATGCCAGCCCCCTCCCCCCCCCTTCCTACCATCATCCAGGCTGACTAATGGAAATGAAGTCACATCTACATGAGACTTCTTTTTTAAATCTCAAAACATGCTTCACACCCAACCTAGCAAGGTTTTGAGTACCACAAAGCTCAAAAGGAACTCACCTTGTTTCCATGGCAACAGTAATGAGAAGAATCCTGCTGTATTGACCAACACCACACCTGAAAGAAATAATGCCAACAAAATTCATATAAATTATGGATGTCAATTGGGAACAATTCTTGAAGTGAAGGGCAGCCTCAAAATAAGAACTGGAAAGGGCTAGGTCAAAATTATCTTCTCATGGTAGACAGACATGTCAGGGTTAAAAGATGTGGAAACTGATGGGAAGACTTTTAACTTGAGTACACCAAATAGAGGACAGGGAAGGAGCACCAAACTTACTGTGGTCATTGGTGATAGCAGTTTAAAGAGCCAGCCACATACTACAAAACTTTGCACGGAGCAACTCAACTTGATCCTTGCTACAACTTTGATTGGCAATGATAACACCAGTTTTTAAGATGCACCAACTTTAGTTGGGAAGAACCAACAAGTTGGTTCTTCCTGACTGAAGTCGGCATGACTTAAAACTGGTGTTGCAACTGACAATTGCAGTCGTAAACTCACACATATTGCACGACCGTTGGAGATCCGACGATCAAGTTGAGTTGCAATGTGCAAAGTCGTGTAAGTGTGCGGCTAGCTTAAGAACATAAAGACCATGGCCTGTCCCTGTTCTTCCAGGTACTTTAAGACAGGTAACTATTAATTCATGTACTGGTCAGATAACCAGCTACAAGAAATCACACATTAAAAATTCAGAAATGTTGGAATTTCTACCATTCAAAACAATCACATATGAAGGAGATGTGAGGACTAGGTAGCAACAGCTACTATTCCATAACTTTGGAGACAAAGTGCTGAAAAAGTTTCCTTAGTTTCCATTACATACAGCACTCGATCCTGAAGAATGGTACAATATCAGAAAGGGCCAGGGTTCCTATGGTTTGGCTTGGGTTCATTTGCTGTACTAGATTTAGCCCTTAATTTAGTAGTGCCCATAGCTCATCTTCCAGTAGTGATGCACTAGGTTGTTTTCCCTACATCATTGCTCATGCAGAGCAACATGCACAATGGCAGCAAAGTCCAAAAATTAAAAAAAATCAATTGGTATGACTCAAGTCTCGAACTAGTTTGACTGTCTATGAAGTGGTCACTATTTGTCATACCAGCTTTTAAGGTTGTTTAAGTCGACTTTCACGTAAATTGATGATATTACAAAACTGATAAGACCAATAAGGCCTTGAACAAGGTGTGCGACTTCCTCAATGATACTGCTATCAGATCAGCATTGGCAGTAATAGTAACTTGTAATGAAATATTGACCAACTGGTAGTTCTGACAACTGCAGAGATTTCAGTCCAACAACAGACAACACCAAAACAAGTCCACCAACAAGCAACAAAACTGCACAAAAAGCATTATCTCAACAAAGCTGACTGATAAAAGCTTTTCCAACAGTCTATGAACAACATCAACATGGAAGCATTGTTGCTATTCCTGAGAAAAAAACAGTTTGAAAATAGATTCCACCCGTCCTTACTTGACAAAAATATTTGGGATCTCCTGATCCTTCGAGCTGCTCCCTAGGCCTCACCCTCAACCCTGGGTTTCTTACTATCAATTAACCAATCAACAGAGCAGATAAAAACAGGAGATGAATAGGGCAAATGATGTCCCATAATATTGTTTATCATTAATGTTATGTATGTGAGGGCAGTATTTCAAATTGAATACGAAGACCTGTCTGATACAGATTGCTCTTGAAAATATTATCTCCATGAACGACACTTCAATGCTACATACCATGTGCTTTCTGACAAATTATCTAACAAAACCAACTTAAGAAGCAAGTAGCCATACACCAATAATCAAGTAGAAAATTCTAGTTCCTTTAGAATCTTGTCTAACTGATAAAGAATTTGTATCCCTGCCAAATACTGGCTAATTCTTAAAAAAGAAAGAGAGAGCCATGCATGCTAAACACTAATCCAAAAATAGCAAACTTCAAAAACTATTGAAAATGTCTGTGTCTTCTGAAGGAAATTATTTTTTATTCAAAATTTCAATTTTTACCTAATTTTCAATTTAATTACAAGTTTCATGGTTTCTTCATTACATAAGAAATCAATGAAAACCCTAAGATTTTACGTAAAATGCTGCACAAATCACAATGCGTGTACAACTTCCAATAAAACTTCAGTTGTAATTGAAAGAATGGCACCAACCAACACAAGTGAGAAATGTTGGGATGCTGAGTAGATTCTTCTAGGGAGATTTAAGCATTTTGAGGGCAAGTTCCTCTTTTGGACATGCATGTATTCATGCATACAATTGTGATGGACATGATTCTACTCCTTTCTTCAGAAATAATTTGTCCAGCCCTGGGTACCAGTATTTGTAGTAGTGAAAAATTTACCCATCGCATTGTAGAGAGTTTGAACAACCTAGGGCTTTACAACACTGCAGGGTATCATAAATACAGGTAGTCATATCAACTACTTGATGGATTACAGCAGACTAAGGACTTCACTTTAAGCACAATTTCCTCAGAATCAATTTTCTTACTCATACTTAATGGAGGCTATAAAAGACACTTAAAAGAAAGTGTCATTCTCTAAGACTGAAAGACATTTTTCATATACTTCTGTGCAACATTTGTTAGGGCGCACCAACTTGGCAAACTGAGGTTGACCAAACTCTAGCATCATCTTGACTCAACACTTCAGGACAATAGACCAGAGTTGGGTAACCTATTCAGCTTTTGGAGTGTATCTTCTCATAACCCAGAAGGAACAAGATGCCCAAACTCCAAAGCTTAAGATCAGCTCTCATTTTGCAAGTTCTCTGAAATCGCAGGAAAAGTGATAATGTCCATGTGACAGGGCTTACAGCTCAGTTTTGAACCGATAGGTTTAAGTCCACCTGGGTCGACCACGGCTATTTTTCCAGTTGTGGCTCCACTGCCTTGTTTACTCCATTGTTTATGCTGAGCACCAAGCACAACGGCAGTGGGTTCCATTTTTGAAGTCTTTGACATGACCCAACAAGGAGTCAAACTTTAAGCATTCTGGCCTGCAAATCAGAAGCTCTAACCAATTGCAGCTGTAGGGTCTGGAGCTAAAAATCATGGCTGTGTCATACCAAAGACTTTACACTGATTACACATGTGGTTTTCATACTTTCAATACAGCTCTTCTCCTATTTTCTTTCAACAGACAGGTGACCCATTTTGTTCACTTTAGATTCCAGTCTTTGTATGTTTCCTCAGGTTCCAGGGTACTGCTCAGGCCTAGCCAATTAATTCTCCTGCATTATTACTCAGAGCAGAGTTTCTCACATCCCTTTGGCCAATGTACCATTTTGACTACATAATTTTATTAATGACAACTGCAGTAGGTAAAGCTCAAATGTTTTTATTACTTTAAAAAGTCGTTTGAAATGTTCAAGTTTCACATGGGTCATTTTCATGCAAATATCATACATGTGGCAAATGGCCCACAGGGACCACACTTCACAAGTTTAACCTGAGACTCAAAGTACATGGGAAAGAGACATGCACTGCTATTTGAAACTGCACTCACAACAATAGACCTATACTGTTGTTTTAGAGCTGAAATGTGTGTTAGATTCTAACATGGCCTCTGAGAATTGTTTACCAGCATGTTGCTACCTGTATTTAATAAGTTTTAATTTACCATTGATTCAACAATTAATAGTAAAAGGAGAGGGGGTTGGTAGGAAAGATTTTTTATCACTGTCACCAACCAACACACTCCCCTGATAGGCTGTAGGTTATCTCCTGCAATGTTTGTTATGAAAAAGCAATTTTCAAAATCATCTCCGCCTAACTATGCATATGGAAAAAGAGAGATGGTTGAAGAGTTGCCTCCAATCTAACTTTGTCCATCCCAACCATTCATTCCCTCCCTCCCCCTCACCCAACCTATGTTCAGAATGTCTGAAACAATTATTTATGCCCTGGCTCAGATAAGACTCCTTTCATACATGGAGAAAACAACCATACCCACTGCACCTTTTATAAGACATGATAGAGGATGACCAGCCATTGGTATCTAATCCATCTATTCGGACCTGTGATAAATCAGTCCTACAACCCTGCAAAGAGCTTTACACACCCATCTAAATTGCATTTTAGTACCATACAAATGGGCTATAAAAATGACAGCATGAGAAGATACCGTACACCTTGCAGGCCTATAAAATGTTACTTATGTCCCAACACAGGTACAGTTTGTGTTTACAGGGCTGTGTTGATGAAATATGAATGCTATATGTGTTACCTGAAAGCCTATACATGTAACTCTTTTGTCCACCTATATACCTTGGAACTCACATAATTAAACATGTTGACCAAGAGTTTATTTCACAACACCCTTTACTAGTATCACAAGGTCAACATGAGGAACTGAATAGTTCATGCTCTGGTTTTGAAACATTAGTTAAAGGTCAAGAGCAGTCCCCCCAAACTGATTTTGAAGCAACAACTAAATATCACAATTTTCTTCCTATTTCTCTTCAAAGTATTGTCCATCATATTTTATGGTTTTGATATTGCATATATGTAATGTAAACCAAGCAGCTGATTCAAGTAAATTTCACATTTCAGGAGAAAAGATGTCACATGACTCTCAAGAGCCAATCATGAAACAGGACAGTCTACTACACAACTTCAAGTGGGGGCGACTGCCCTTGCCCTTTAAACCTTACAAACTTCTAATTCTTTTCTTAATTTGTTCCCAATGTGTTGGAGCTTCAAGCAAAGGTTAAAGGAAAATATTATGTTTAAAATGCTCCAACAAAGAGTAAGAAGGAAAGTGCTCAGGTGCTATCCAACATTTCAGTCTTAATCATAAACCCCACCAATGGCTACATCTCTTCAAAATATTATGCGAAAAAAATGCCATGGACGTTGCATCATTTGAAATGTTGAAAGTTTCTGTGAACAAATTTTTCTTGAGCAACAAACAACTGAATTTCTATCTGTGGAAAACTTATTTCTTGAAAAGAAGGCTACCATACTGTCTTACTTTTGATAATCTATCAGCCTGTGTCGATAAATACTAGTTTTGAAAGGATGAAACTTTTCTGGCAAAACAAACTCAATATTTCCCTTTACATGATAACAGACTGTGCATAAGCACAGGATAATTGCACCATTTCAGGTTTATACAAATGATGCAGACAGTGTGTTATTTTGTTGTAATGCACAGGTCCAGAGAATTAATAAATACAATATTTTGGTTTGAAAGACAAATAAGAAATAAAATTTGCTTTTATATAACCACAATAAACCAGCACAACACTGAGGAAAATGGAGCAGCACCAGATGAGAGTGTTTATTAAAGGCCCAATTTTCTCGTCCCAAACAGTACCAATTCTCCCAACCTCCTTAATTAAGCCCCTCCGTCAATTGTCTGAAATTCACCCTGATTCAGACACAGTCTCATTTTATTGCTTCAGGGTGAGTATAGAAAGCTCAAGGTGTATTATCAAAACACTCTCAGAACAGTTCATGCAGTGAAATATAAGCTTTGGTACTCTGCATTGTTTGAATTAGTACTCAATCAAAAAGCTGAGCCAATTGAGAGTTTCTGTTACCCTATACTAGAAGTGTAGTTTGGGGTGAGAGGATTGTCCCTTTAATTATTATGGGTTTATTTCCAGATATCTCATTGTCACCTGGCGGAAATTTTGGACCAATAGAAGTTGAAAATTGAATATAGTAAGGACTACATGTATGCTGGTTTCTTTCAGTGCCATTTTGGTGCATTTGAATTGAATTTTGTAACATTTCACTTGAAGAAAATATTTCGTAAGGAACAGAAACTTACAGTAACTGAATCGGGAGAATTGGAACTATCTAGGAGGAGGTTATTTGCTGCACGGTTTACGTAAAATATGACCTGCCACACAAACAAAGAAACTATATAAAATCAAATGTATCGTAAAATAATTTAACAACCCCCTGCCCCCAAATTGAATTAATTTAATTCACAATGTAGTGACTGCATCTGCACAAATGCACAGAATAAGATTCCAGTTTCAAGCAGAATCCCTTTGTCCATCTCCTTTTTCCACAATTTTTCAGTTATATATTCTCTTTATTCCTGTATATTAAAAGACAAGCCTAAATATCCCAACAATCACACACTACACTGCTGGATTAATTTATGCCTTGGAATCCCACAACTACTTTTCCTATTTAGACAACCCTGTTCTTTAGAACTTTTGATAATTTTTTTTAACAATGATCTCACAGTACAAGGCAGCAAGCTAATGATAATATGCAGCAGTTTGTGCCTAGTGTCTGGTACACACCCACTCAATACTCACTGTACAACAACCACTGAAACATATTACTCCTGCAACTACAACAGACAGCCTAAAGCCAGAAATAGACAGAAAGTGGCTTGATAAATTACAGTGCAAATAATCAGTAGACGGCTCTCTTATACAGCAACAACTCTGCATATATATATGAGCCTGTCCAGCCAGTTGACTGTCTAGACAAAGTGACGAAAACAATTCAATGTCCAAACAACCTTTAAAGTGACAGTCCTTAAAAAACACTGTAGCCTGGTAGTCAATCCTGTTATAGACTACACAATTCAATATTCGCCATGTCACACTGCTAAATTTCTGCAGGCTTTTTTCAAGACCAGAAAGTACCTACTTACAGAAAAATTTGTGAAAAACAATTTCATTGGATAGGAATAAAATTGCAGCTATTGCATAACTTTGTGAACTCTCTTCATTTTGTACAGGTGTGTGCATGTAAGGCAAATATTCTGAAGGACTGTACTGATATGCAGTCAAATTTTTCAAGTAATGTTACAGTTTCCCATTCAGCAAAAACATAAAATTGCTTTCTTAAATGCTTTCATTTGGCTTTTAATATTGAATATATAGCATGTTGCATATGGAGAAAAGATGCAATGCCAAACCTAACAGCAATTTCTTGAAACTTCTATTCCAGTGTTGGCACTAGGACTCAACTTACGGACAAGAATAAATCTCCCAATCCCTTCCACAGTTTGTCTGGGAAATTTCACGTAGAATGTGAGAACCAGTACAAGAATTCCCCTCCCCCCAATTAAATATTTTCTTAAGCCAGGCTTATGAACCGAGAGAGGGAACCATGCAATCAAACAAATTAGTCTAAATGTTATACTATGCTCCTGTTTTTTCATAATATAGTATGAAGTAACTAGTAAAAGAACCTAAAAATTTCCCTAAAATTGCAGCTCTGTTGCAACTCACTGCTCTAAGTGCCAACATTTTCTATTACATCAAAGGCTTTCCCTCTGTGAGTATAGAAACAAGCAGCAGGTTTGGTTAGGCATAAACCAAATGAAAGCAGGATAAATTTTTGTGAATTAGATGACTATGGCACTCAGACAGTGCTAGTTAGGTGAGAAGCAGTCACCAAATGGCTAACCAGGGGCCCAGACATCCCCTTTGAAAAGAAGCCGCTTATAGCAATTGAAACTGTCCTAATCAATGAATAGGATCTATTCAGAGGGTGGACCCCCACAAAACAGAGTTATGTAATAAGCAGACTTGCCAAGGCAATGCACATTGCAACCCTGAGCAAACTTGTACAAGGAACTCCCTGCTTAAACAGAGAGGAACAAGCAGGTGTGTAACACACTTATACCCTTAGTACTATTCAATGTTACACAAAAGAATGTGCAGTCAGCGAGTACTTCTTCTCACAGTTCTCAGGGCCATTTCGGACCCATTTAGTTGGTTATAGCCTGATATTATGTAGAATGAGACAAACTGGTTTAGTATTATTCTTACAATTATAAAACTCATTAATTTAAACATGTGTTATGCTAAACAGCAAGCACAATGAATATGAGATATGGATCAAAAACATAAAACTACACAATAAAAACTTGTATTAAAGTGATGCTTCAGTTTTAATCAGAAATAAATCAACAGGGGGTGTCTTTCCTTGGAGAGGACGCAACAATAATTCGTCCAATCTGTCCACTGTTAATTTACTTTCCCCAAGACAGAGGGAATCTTACTAATGTGTGCCACTTTTAATCAAAACGTTTTTTTATGACAATTTGCACCAACTGGATGGGCCAGGATTACTTTTTAATCCAACAATTGATAAAAATTTGAACTACAAATTCTAGTTGCACAAAACAAGCAAACCCCCCTTCCCTCTCCCATTCCCCAATCCTCAAATCTCCTGACAAATGATACCCAGATTTGGAAAATTTCACACATGCTTGGACAGAAGAGAGGTGCTCCCCCCTTCCTCTCCCACGGCTCACTTTGACCACTCCCCCTCCCTGCTGACTTTGACCACTCCCCCCGCTGACTTTGACCACTCCCCCCGCTGACTTTGACCACTGCCCCCGCTGACTTTGACCACTCCCCCCGCTGACTTTGACCATGCAAGTCTTTTACCACTTACATACAGGTTCTTGTGAATCAATGAAACTGATGGTATCTTTAGTAATCAATAAACACACCATCTTACCCCCTTTTTTTTAAAATTGCAACAAGTTTCCTTAGAACTGAAGCAAGGCACTCGTCTTATCATCCCTGATGCATAGAAATTTCTTTGGACAACCGCTCTCCTCTCTCTTTGACTGTACTGATAAGTAGATTTATTTTTATTTGTTACTACTGTAGTTTTTCACATCTGTAAGGAAGGATGGTTTAAAAATGTTCCTAAGAAGTGTTATTGAGACAATGGTATTATCTACCACTCATTATTGAAACAGATCTAAAAAATTATGGAAAAATACAAAATTGCCCAAAATAATGTTTTCTATGACAAAGACATCAAATACAAATGTTTGAAAATCATTTTTTACTTTCATTTGGACAACCAAAAATGTTTTCAGACAACCTCAATATGGCTCCAGCTTATCAAATAGACATTTTGAAAATTCTCTTTAAAATCAGGCCTGTGTCTGTAACTTGAATGTCTGAGGAAAAAACTCTTATTATCATGCCAAATCGAAGTGTTTTGCAAAATTTCACAATCACAATTATGATCTGGTGAATAGCAGGGGAAACCCCTACCACAGTTTAAATGAAATCGTCCGCATTATATAATGGTACTTTTTTTTCAAAGATATAAGGTATTCCGTACGTGACAAGCAGATGCTAGGTATTTTGTAAATGCTGGCAGTCTAGTAAAGCACTGGAAAGTTAAACTTCACGGCAGCATTCATTACCGGAAACGAATAATCAAATTTAACTCTATGGCCTGGTTTACTTACAGATAAACCTGCACTATGTAGGCCTACTAAACTGATCATAATTTACTTAAATGGTGATAGGCCTATACATTACATCACAAATTTTTAAATTTACAGGCCAAATAAAAATGGGGGGGTAGGGGCCTAAAGACAAACTTTGGAAACATACTTCTCCATCTTGGTTGACTTTATCCTTGATAAAAAAAAATGTGGCCAAAAAATCCAACTTATACTCCCACCTCCTCCTCCCCCGCCCTCCTTGCCCTGCCCAGAATCTCTATTACCCTGCTTTCACAATGACTTCTGGTTGATTACAGGCCTTCCTCACAAATTACATGTGGTATATGAGCTGGTGTTACTGGACAGTTCCTTGCAAGAAGGAAGAGAAAGCTCAATAGGTTTATGCACCTTTGAATTTGAATTTCAGACGACAATGTTGATTAAGATTCCTATTACATCTTATACTTCATTATTCTGGTATAACCATATAGTTCTACATGTGATATCAATGGACCATGTCTGATGATGGCTGTGTGTCACATGGGACAGGGATAGGATATCTTGCAGATTGATGGACAAATTGATTCCGAAATATACTTTTGTAAAGTGACACTTATCTTGAAGCTCCATTTACAGTGCATCTGTCCATTACTACAGAAAAGTCGGACATGTGAGTGCCCCTTGGGAGTACAGGTAGGCTGCTTCCAGTCTAATTGAATGTATGAATATTAAATGGCTTGAGAAATTAAAATATAGTTACTTACGTAAGCAACTTCTCATTATTACCTACAAGGCTACAACACTTGGTCATTTTACAATGTTTAAATCCCCAACATACATTTTTGATATTTAACTCCTGACATACAAGGAGACACTAAAAAATGTCTTTAGCATCCCTAACCTTTCAACACCAGGCATTAAACATAATCCTTTTAGTACTATAAAGATGTGTGGCTGACTGTTGTCTAATGATGCTTGCCCTGGAAGTGAATACACTTGCCCAAACTGAACCAACTGTACTCATACACCATAGTTGCAAACTGCCACACTAAAGGGTTAGAGCAGTCTCCCCAACTTGAAGTAGTGTAGTAGACCCTCCTGTGCCATGATTGACTGTTGAGGGTCAGTTGTGACAACAGATTTTCTCTTCAAATAATTAGTTTACTGGTTAGTCAGTTAGGAGTTTAATGGCCCAGTTTCCAACCTATTGGTTCAAGTCAAGCCGGTCACGGCCTTTTTCCAGTTGTGGCTCACTGGACTGTTTTCCCTACTCCATTGCTTATGCAAAGCATCACACACAAGGGCAGCAAAATTTACTGGAAGTTACTGGCATGTTTTACATTGATATGCAATATGAGAGACACTTGAAGTGAAATAAGAGGAAAACTGTGGTATTAAGGAATGTTGCTTCAAAACAAGTTTGGGGGACTAACTGCTCTAGAGCTTTAAGGACTGGTTTGGTGATTATCCATCCACCATGCATCTTTTTAATTATCTTACAATAGCCAAACATTTCTAGCACATATGGCATCATTGTTGATGAACAAAAATACACCCACATCCACACCCACCCTTCAACCAAAAAACAATAAAATGCAAATTTACAGTTTTTGCTTTGTAAGTACACCACTTATTATCTTCGTCTTCATTTGAAGAGTGACGTTTTGGCTGTGATATTTGAATTATTAATAGTTATGATAGAGTTTGTTATCCCAACTAATTAGGATCTCTCTCACAATGAGCTTTTTCTTCACACAATGTTTCACTTTTTGTACATTTTTTATTCTTATATATTTTACACCTCTATATGTAAAAGAGCCTTTCCCTCACCCATGAGAGTTTCAATTCTCCCAACCTACTTACTTAAGCCCTCCCCTCTCCCACCCTGGGACCTTGCCAGGTGTGATACAAATCACACTCCTCAGAAAGCAAGGAATGTGGAAGGTGTGCAAAAAATCACACTCCTCACAGTGATTTCAAGTGACTGGTGGTGTGCAATCATACTCAACGCCTCAAAATTCAAGGCCTGCTCCAACAACTTTCTCAAACTCATCCCCATCCAGACACAATCCTCATTTATTCCTTCAGGGTGAGTATACAAGACTCCAATGTATTTTATCAAAACACTCTCAGTACAGTACATGCTGCTTAATATGAGCTAGTGTCTGCATTTTTTTTTCAACTAGCTCTCACTCAAAGAGCTGTGCCAAATCAAAAATTCCGGTTCTACTACAAGAACTGTAGTTTTGGGAGAGAGTTCTCAGATAAATGCCTTCAAAAGCATTCTATTATAAGGTAGAACTTCAAAATCTAATGTCTACCTTCTATTGAGCACAGGCCAACATCTTCACGGTGGGTGTACATACTGTTACTTGACAAGGCAAGTATGTCACCCTTGACAAAGCACACCTTATGAAGTGATAAATCACTGACATGGAAACATGCAGCCAAAAACTTACAAAGAACCATATTTTACAGTGGAATGATTCCTCTCAGAAATATGAGGAATGATAGATGGTAGGGTTTTGATGCCAAAACTGGAGAACAGGTGGAGTACATCCATGATTTAAATGTTTCATTTTCCTTAGAAACCGCACATTCCTATTGTCACAAGCCAAGTACATAACAAAGTAGGGTCAATATCACCAGTTGCATTGAGCAAATTTCCGCAAATTCCGATCCACTGACACTAGTGATACTCTTGTCAATGGTATGTGACAAACACCACAAAGGTTGTGTGAATGATGTAGAATGAATGGAAGGAGGGTTACTAAGGCTTGAACAAAAGTTCAAATTGGGCAAAACACATTCCAGGATAATGTTTTGTATGCAAACTTTACAAGAAATTGGGAAATAAATGGGATGGGCATTTTGCTAAATCATAGACTTTTTTAGGAAAATGGTATCTGCCACAGCACATGACATTTCACTCAGTACAAGTTAGAAGTCTTGTAATTATTTACATTCAATATAGTTAGCAGAAGAAAAAGGTGCCTGGGTTAGGATTAGCACAATTTGAATTGCAACTTTAACCATTTTTGGTGGCACTCAATATAAAGATTCTGGATAGAGTTTAGCATGTGCATGGTGCAAAAAAGCAGCAAGTTGGGAAGCTCCTTGCAGGGAAATTTGTGCAATGCATGGCATTTGGGAGGGAAATTTGGGCTCCTTTGCAAGTAATAATCTACAGTAGGTTTGTGTCTGGAAAGGAGATAAAGATAAATTTGAGGGAGCTAGAGACAGTTGTGGTAGGAGCTACAGACAGTTGTGGGAGGAGCTAGATACAGTTGTGGGAGGGGCTAGATACAGTTGTGGGTGGGACTAGATACAGTTGTGGGAGGGGCTAGATACAGTCGGGCAAGAAGTAAAAACCCAAGGAAGTCCTAGATAATCCTTTACTGTCCTCCGCCATCTCTCATGAAAGTTTACCATGCTGTTTTTTGGTTAGTTAGTTAAACAGCACTGTGTCAGAGATCTGAGTTACTTTAATTCAACAAGTCCATACAGATGATGGGATCAGATCGCTCTGGAGATGTACACAAGACTAACACACAAATTTTGTGTCTGCAAAGATAATATATTACCCCATGTTTCTGCATATCAAACAAAGCCTGTGTCATTAAACAAGTTTAATGCAGAGCTCTAAGCAATTAACTAAGTAAATTCATTTCCACCACCACACATTTCATGCCAAATAGGATAAGTGTGTAACATCCCACTGTCGGCACAAAATACATGGTTGCGTAGCAACATGAATGAATGCTTTCCGTGCTCTTGGTTCAAAGAATGTGGATGAAACACATGATTTCTGAATTTCACTCAGTTTTATACAGTAAGCTCTAGAGAGCCCACCACTCACACAAAATTACAGGAGTTAACACCCTGACCAGGCAAGTTGACAATATACTTACCAGATATATTGACAACTTTCATGCATGGAAAATGTTAGGAAGAGCCCTAATAGACTCCTTCCTGGAAGATGCAGGCATCTGAAAATTTTGGCAAATGGAGAGAAATTTCAATTTTCTGTACATACAATACTGGAAGAACTGTGGTAAATTTGACTTCTTTTGTGGGAAATAATTTTACTTTTTCCTGGTAAATAAACTTTTTTTAAACATCCTTTTACTGGCTTGTTGACATACCAGTACCAATGTATGGTGGGGATCACACACACTTACCACAAATTACCACCACCATCCTATGGAAACCAGGGGTAGGTTCAGGATAATCACAAGCTACAGGGTTTCGAAAGGGAATACATTTGTGGGTTCTACCTTTCTCACTATGGGAACCCACTTTGTGTTTCTTTGAAAAGAATTCATGTGTTGATAACTGATTGGTTGAAACCAACTTAAGGGTTCCGCAATCTCCTTCCCAAGGGACAACCACACCATGGGGGGCGGGGACAGAAAGTCAGGCCCTTTGGCTTCCTGCTCCAAAAGTTGCGATATCTTCAACATTTCAAAAAGTCAAATTTTGCATCTTAGATGAGTCTCGTCCTTTATTTACAAAGCAAAGAAGCATACCTGATGGGTTATCTCTTTATTACTAGTAGGCACAGTAGTAAAAGTATGCTGTACTGAGCATGTTTGTTTCAGACGAAAATGCGAAAAAAATGAAGGAAAGGACAAAAAAAATTGAATGAAACTACTTGGCAACCATTGTAAGGAGCTTAAACAGTACTCAAAAGAGCATACCATTACGCAATTTGACGATGTAACTTTATAGCCTCACTGTGTAGTTGACAGGAAATGACTACAGTGGACAGTATTGATATTATTTGCAGCACTTTTTCACAAATTTTGGTTTTATTTTGGGGAATTAAGGGAGAGAGGGATATAGACTGCTAATGCAGGAATGTAACACAAGCATTAGTCAACATAATGCTACTGAGAAAAATTGCAATTTACTTGATGGCTTGGCTAGAGACACCTTACTTAAGACTGAGACTTCTACATAAAAGAGTCCATGTGTTTGAGGGTAGGAAAACTGAATGGAAGCCCTGCCACATGCTCTGTTGGTGTATGGAAGCTGGCAATGACAACTTAGATGAAGTCACGGCTCAGCATTGCATGGCACAGAAGCAACCCTGCAAACAAGACATTGAAACTGACCATAGTGATGGTGGGACTCAGGATCTGGATAAATACTGCACAACACTCCTAGTGGAGTCAAACATACAGGGTAGAATGTGAGCATGTGGTTAGTCACGTCTGAGGGTCCTTAAGGCTGCCTTCTTAAACTGCTTGGTGTCCTGGAGGTCTGTTATATTCTGGGGAAATAAGTTTGAGTCTCTCACAGTCACAGTAAAGAAACTACACCGATTTGTAGAAGTTCTTATTGGTTGGTATATTTGTAAAACTATTTGACTGATGATGCCTAGAATGCCACCGGACTGGTTGTAGGTTGTTAATTGGCAAGGCTAAGAGGCCCGATCTGGCTTTGTGAAGAACTACTGCCTAGCCTGTTAACAGTATGTCTGTCTTTGAGACTATCCCACCCTAGGTCTTTCAACATTTCCATCACGCTACTATGGGGGGAGTAGTCTACAAACAAACCCAGCAGCCTAACGTTCGATTTGCTTAACCTTATTGGATAGGGAGATGGTGTAGGGAAACCCAAACAGAAGATGAATACTCCAATAAAGGCCTGACGAGCAATAGATAGGCATTGGCTTTAACACTCCTCTTCTTCTTCTTTCCTGGGGCAGGAGCGTAAATTTCTTTTCAGAACTTACCCTATCCCTATCACTTGCGTTAGGCTTAGCCCTATGCGTACGTAACCCTAACCCTAACGTTACAGCTATGACACAAGTTCCAGACCAAAACTCAGTGACAGCCCAAATCCTCGTGCCAAGACGAGTCCACATGGGGACTTGAACATTACATTCCGGAGAGCGGTACATTCTCGGACTGAAGTAAACAAAATTGACTGCAGGATGGCTTAGAATTACAAAAGCGGTCACAGAAGAAATAGGCCATTTGCATGTAACCTATTCCCTGCAGAAATGCTCCCCAACAGATACAATAAATGCTTGTGTGTGTGCATGCAACACATAAACAGAGAGTTATGTCATATGTCCGTCCCTCCTCAACTTGGGGAGTGAAGGATGTCAAAGGGAATAGCCAGTTTTGGCTCTTAGTCCCCGCAGATGAGGTGAGTTATCACTCTCAAGTGCAGCTGTGCGTAAAAATAACGGTTCAACATCCATTGTGTCTTCGACTTGTTAAAATATTGGGCACTATGAAAGATACTATGAGGAAAAGAAAACTGTGAGATTAGCTAAGCAACTTGCTAACGTTTGGCCTAGGCTAGGCTACTTCAATTAGCCTAGCCTAGCTAAGCCTTAGGTTTGGGACAACTGATCTGGCACAAGTTTAAACACAAGAGGTCTTGAAGCAGACTCTTGCCTAATGCCTAGCCCAGGGGCAGGGCTTATCATCTGGCCAAACATTAGGCCTAACGTTCATCATCATCCGGTATAGTGCCAACTTCAAGGTCGCTGCGCTGGAGAGGAGTATTAGCTATGTGGGCACAACTATCCGAATTGGAATTTTTTCTTAAATACACTCAAGGAGGGAGCCTTAATGATATCCTCAGGTAGACAGTTCCATTAATGTAGGGTTCGGGGGGAAAAAATGACATCTTATAATAGTCCCTAGTAGAGCTAGAAATGAAGTACGCTTGGGAGTTTATGATTTTAAGAGATAAGATACTAGTTGGATCAATGGCAACTAATTGATTCTGGATCTTGTAAAACATCCACAGTTTAGCTAACAACCTTCGTCTCTCAGCAAGGGTTTGACAATGCAAAATCTGAAGCAAACAGCTAGCACTAGAAGTACGATTGTAGTGGTGGAGAGCAAATCTTGCACACCCCTTCAAACCATCTCAATTTGGTTTATCAAGTTGTTTGTGTGGGGGTCCCAGACAGTACTGCTGTACTCAAGAATAGGTCTAACAAGAGACTTAGATGCTTGCAGTTTCACCTGAGAGTTCTGATGTTAGTATTTCGTCAGAGAAAATTTAATGTCTTTGTTGCCTGCAGTGTGATGCGGTCCATGTGATTATCCCAGTGAAGATCATGAGTGACGTTAACCCCAAGGTACTTTATAGATGGGACATGTTTCAGCGCTTTCCCATGGAGACAGTAACTAAACTTCTTTAGATGGCGTCTGCAAGTAATGCAGATGACTTCACATTTGTCAGGGTGAAACTCCATCATCCATTTTTTCTCCCAGTCTTGTAGGGTGTCAAGGTCTTTTTGCGTTAGTTTGGCATCAGACTCATTTTTAATTACCAAATAAATCATAGTATCATCAGCGAAGAGATGTGTGGTGGAACGAAGACGTTGGGCATGTCATTTCCTAGCCTATCCTAGGCCTATATAAAAAATAAACAGGCAAGGTCCAAGGACAGAGAGCCTAGGCTACCCCCCAAGATACACGTATGCCGGATGAAGACACACCATCTAAGACTACAGCTTGGGTTCTGTTGTAAATATAACATATCATAACATAACATAACAGGTTGAAGGGCAAAGGAGGGCCACGGCCCCATAAGATGCCCTGAAGTCCAAGCCCTAATCAAAAGTCAAACCACCAAAGCTTGACAACAGCCCCACACAATCAGATTCTATCACAGTCATGGAAAAACTTGTCAATGTTAACCTTAAAGCAGTGTTAAGAAAGCTTTTACCATATCATTTTAAATTTTCAATCAACCTGGTGTGCCCTACTTTGTTGAAAACCTTTGAAATGTCGAGCACGCAGACGTCACTTACTAAAGTTAGTTAGGCTAGCCAAAGTCCACACCGGAAAGTAACTTCTTCTTCTTCAAAAAAGGTGACACATCCAAAGGACATTCTTTCACCACGCATGCGTGAGAGGCTAAATATGCCCAGTAATATAAGTAATAGGGTCCTTATGGACAGAGGCAACCCTCATTACATTCAGGGGGAGACAATTCCAATCCTTAATGGTTCAAGGCAGGAAGCTAAATTTATAACAGTTAGTACTAGTATGTAACAGTCACATCTGCCATATGCCAAAGAATCACGCCAAGGTGGAGGTGTTTGGAATTATACGCCACACAAATTGTTGCAATTGTAGGCTATGCCAACTGTTGTTAGGCCTAGGCCTAGGCCCCTAGGCCTAACTTAGGCTAGGCTAGCCTAGGCCTATTTTCCCTGTAGCACTGGTAGCCTGTCATTTCGTCCCCTGGCCAGTTTGCCCCCTAAATACCATTTCGCCCCCAATCGTTAACCAGTTGGCCCCTAAGACCTGCCAGTTCGCCCCCCAAAGACCTACCGGTTCGCCCCCTAATCTTTCTGAAGCAGGTCTCTTTAAAACATGTGAATGTGTTAGAACAAACGATGTCCATGAAGTTTCTCATTTAATTCTTTTCAGGATGAGATTGAGTTCATTTTTAAAGGTAAAACAAGTTGTTCATTTGTACAAAATCATAATGTTTCCGTACTCTCATGCGCAATTGTTGAGTGTTAATTAGTGTGTTCATTATGATTGATAGTACTGATGTACGTTTCATTGTGTAAACGTTCGCACATCATATTTTCTGATTGTTTTTTTGGTTCTATTTATAATTTCCAATAAATGGCGCAAAAATCGAAAATGGTTTCAAAAATGCAACTTGCTAGTGAAACTTAATTCTGGACGTGCAAGAGAGGTCAACTTAACAAATGACTGGTTGGTGCATCAGATAACGCACCGCCTACCCTTACTTGACGTGGTTTTTGTCACATTCTTGCCAACTTAGTCGTAAAGTTCGGTACTAATTTAGTTTCCGTACCCCTAAGTAGACATAATTTTACAGACTTCACAACTTCAAAAGAGGGCGCTGAAACTTTTAAGTTTTTTTCTTTTGCTCTCTCTTTTAAGTAAAAAACCCTTTTCTTTTTTCCTCACTCTGCAAACAGCACCATGAGTGTGTGCTGTGGAAAGAAATGAACGGTTAGTGCTGTGGAAGAAAGATTAGCATTGTTAGTACCAGGACCCGAACCTTCGACCCTAGGGGTATAGCGTTTCTAGCATGAAGACCAGCGCGCTTGCCTACTGCCCCACTAGCGCCGTTGCCGGTGGATGGGTTAAAGATAATATAAGTACTAGTCCTATAATACTATCTATTACATATAGCCTAGCTATAGGTATACGTATATACGTATACCTAAAGCTAAGTATGTATGTACTTGAGAGTGTGTACATATGTACATTATGGGATATGTATACATCCCTACATATACAGTTCACATGCATGCGTACACCTGCATATGGCCCACCCTAACCCTATACCTATGGGAACGTAACCCTAGGCTATTGCTATGCCTACGTAACCCTAACCTTATTACTATGCATACGTAACCCTAACCCTATTACTACACACACGTAACCCCTAACCCTACAGCTATGATGCAAGTTCCGGGTCAAGGGGGCCAAACGACAGGTGCGAACTGGTTGGGGGCAAACTGGCAAGGGGGTGAAACGACCAGTAACCGTAGCACTGCCACCAGCAGCTGGGTAGCCTACGCCGTACATCAAATTTGTTGGTGTACACTTCCGTACGCCATAGGGCCTAGGCTACTGTAGATCTTTTTGTGAAAGGCCCTAGGCTACTTTCAAGTATGGGCGCCCTAAGTCAAGTGCTACCTTAGCCTAGGCTAGGCCTACTATAGCCCTTGAACAGGGCTGTGTGTTACGTTACATGGCCTAAGCTCATTACAATCCACATCACAGCCCTTGCCCCACTAACACAGGGAATCCCATCACTAGGCGATCTTGGCCAGGGTCGTCATCTCTCACGTTCACAAATTACTATTTTTTCTCACCAAACTTTACACAGATGACCTCTGACACCGCATCCACTGTTCTGCATAAGCTGTTCACCCAGATTCGATGTTATAATGGTGTATTTTGCCTCGAAAAATTGAACGTAACATTAACTCAATGCGCCATGTTTGCAAGCTTTCGAACGACTTAGTAGTCGGTCTTCGATCTTACTAAACCACGCGCTGACACGCCTGGCTATGCATTGTGTACCCGGGCATGTGCTGACACGCTCAATGTTAATTTAGTCAACGCTGATATTAATTTCATTAAATGCTGTCATTAATCATGTTATCATTACTGATTAGGAAGTAAAATACAAAGGACCATTGTGGCATTTCTTTTTTACTTTTGTTCGCAAAATGTTGCTATTCATTACCCATGTTAGAATGTATCCCTGAGTTTTCCACTAGTTCCGCGAAACGCCATGCGCTGTTGTACGTACAACTGGGTTCCACGCACTGCTGTACAAATTGTACAGCAGCGTGTGGAACTTGAGACAGGGCGTACCAGCGGGTGTCAGCAGCTTCCAGCGCGTGGAATAGTAGGACCCCTCGTCGTTGTGATATCCACCTTGGGGTCAAAGGTCATACCAGGGGTTTCCACTTATTCAAAAAGTTTTCACACTTAGAGAAATTTTGTCAACGTTTCAACAATTTCAAAAACACTTAGAAGCTTCAAATACGAACAAACAAGAATTTTCCATGTGAAATTTGCATTCATTAGGAGCAAAGATAGTTAAAGTTATTGATTTGGTGAAATGGTTACAACGTTCTAGGAATGACTTTTGACTATTTGCAAGTTCATGTAGAAACACTTACTGTACGAGGGCTCATTCAAACGAAGGAGTTTCTAACCAGAATCGAAGTGTCATTTTGCTGCATTTTGACCTCAACTGTCCATGAAGGATTGAAAGTCACTTGCACATCATTTTGTGGTAATATAAGTTCGATGTGTGTAATATTTGCCAGTTTTGAACGTATTTTGTTCTGAGTGAAAGCCTAATGATGGGATCCCCTGTGTTAGCGGGGCAAGGGCTGTGATGTGGAGTGTAATGAGCTTAGGCCATGTAACGTAACACACAGCCCTGTTCAAGGGCTAGGCCTACTACTAGGGCCTAGGCTAGGCCTGGGCCTAGGCTAAAGTTGGGCTGAATAAGTTGGCAAAAAACCTTCAAGTCGGCTTGGTACTACTACGGCTACGGTTAATGCCATAGCCTAGGTTAAGCTACTGAAAACTCAAAAAGACAAACGTTAGCCTAACTTAGCGCTAATAGTGGTGTATAGCCTAGGGATACGGTCTGAGTTGGATAACTTGTTTAACTTTATGTCTAGTCCAGCCTAGGCTAGGCATGGACCAGTGTGCTGTAGGCCTCAGCGTAGGCCTAAGTTAGGCTTAGGCTGGTACGCCCGGCCTAAGGAAGTGCTTACTTACCGGCGAATCGATTCATAATTTCAATCCAAAGACATTCGATAGAGCACGTGTTGGTCTCAGCTCAAAATAAAAAATCCCCCATTTCAATAAATCAAAGAGAAATGCTTCCGGATCAATGCCGGTAATACTGTATCTTCCATTCAATAACGCCGACGCAGGCTTCGTAGTCAGTGACGGGGAGTTTTATTTTGGGGCAGATATCGGGGTAAAAAGTTCACCCCATTCGCGGTTCCATCTCCAGCTAGCTAGGCTACAGGCAAAGGACCAATAGTTTCAGTGTACCATATTAGTATTGCAGTATTACTAATATCTTTAGGAATATATGGTATACCGTACTACTCTCTCCGGTATATGAGACACTCACTGCACTGCATACTGTACTGTACACCGGTCTAGGTACGTACGCATACTCAGTACGTACGTAGCTACACAGTATACGAGCAGCTAGCCTCGCATAGCACACCTCGAACGGATAAAATTGTACTACGGTAAACAGTTTTGTGCAATGCAGTATGCGTAATGTAATCCTAGTGTTAATTCATATATCGCCGTGCATTTGATAGGACCTACGCACACAATGATAATACTGGCTAGCATACGTTCTGTGTGTAGGTATGGATCGACCTCCAAAATCATTAGCACTACGAGCAGTAGACCAGACAGCATAATAAGGTGGCTAGAGAGAATTTTTTTGACGCGCTTTATTTCCATTATTCTACAGCAGGCTATGGACATCCTAAATAAGTCTCTTTCGCATCTATTGTTGTAAATACATTGCAAAAATGATACCAATTTGATTTTTGACTTAATTGATCCGTCACTATGGAAATAAACCCATGAATGCTAAAACCAGACACAATAATTCTCCTAACCTTCTCGTTGCAGTGCTAAGTCCAGGGTGTCAGTCTCTAGGCAGAAGCTATTTGGTGATTGGTCTGTTGCTAAGTGTGCTGTCAATCATATCTCCTTTTCGTAAAAACGTAATCATTTTGCGCTAAAACAGCGAAATTTAAAATTGATCAAGTCCAATTTATGAACACCTTTAGATCTTAGAATAACTCTCAACACATGGAAACTTCATATGGCTTAATTTCGGTAAATATATGTGCAAAACCAAATTTGTTAACGTAATTGGGCGAAGAGCATGTTAACTTTACTGTGTGAAGTTTGCACAGTATGAAGCCCATCGATCGTTTATTCCTTAAAAAAAATCAGTTGAGGGTTTTGGGCAAAGGGCCATAGAAGTCTTTGCCAGCATTGAAATAAAAAAAATATTTTGAAACATATGTAAAACATCGCATAACAAACAAATCAATTATAAAAAACCCAAAAGACAGCATTTTATCAGGCTACATAGATGCTTGGTACTCTGAGGATGTTGCTGGAATCTCCTGTGTCGAAACTTTACAGAAATTGCATGTTTTACGACGACTGTTCCACGTTACCAAATACATTGCCCCTCCGAGCGGCTCGGCTCCTAATTGGGGACTTTACACCCGGACACTGGGGCTATGGGGAACCAGGCAGTTCTGGCACTCGCAATCATGGACACAGGGGTCCTTTAATTTATACCAAACGGGTCTGTACGGTGGCCAGGGGAGGAGATTCATGTCTAGGGAAATAATCCAATTTGGTCTGAGTAGACAGTCATCAGTACAGTAAAAGATTCATGCCAACCTGTTAGGCTCGTTTTCCCGGACGACTTTGGCTTAATTTTGAAAATAAAAAAGGCTCTTCAATTATAAGACATCAAAACTTCCAATTTCAATTCCTCGCAACAATTTTTCAAATTTTTGTTCAAATTTCAAGTCCCATATTCCCGAATATCCGAATATTTAATGTGAAATGAAAGCCAATTTTTACGCCAACTGTTCGAATTTCATTCCAAAAAGCCTTAATCAGTACGAAGAGAATACTAGGCTTAAAGGCAGTCAATTTTCACCCCAAACATAATTTTTTGTAGTTGAGTACAGAACAGCTCTTCAGAAAATGACTGATGATTATATAAACAATAACTTAATATTTATGTCTTTATTATGAATTATAAACAGTGTACACAAAAATATAAATTGATTCATTATACAACTATAAAGAGCCCGAAGAATGCATGTCTACAAGAAACTTGAAATTCTCTGAAGCATGGACATGCCTTAAAATAACTAAAACTACTGTGAGATTGTAAGATATACAATATGAAGAAATGAATGATATTCAACAGTGACGTAGCTACAGGGCGGGGCAGGGGCGATTGCCTCCTGGATCTGAAAAGGGAAAAATCGGAAATTTGCCACTTGTGATATGACTCAACCACAGTTAAGTGTAGTTTTCCCAAATCTTCTTACATGAAATTCCTAATTCTCTCCAATAAAAGCTCTTTTTTGTAATTATTTGTTTCAAAAATGCGAAATTTTCCTCGCGCTTGGCGCGCAGAAATTTTCAGCTGCTGCTTGCAGTCGTATTCCCTTATAAATCAATTTGGTAAACTTTTTTGAACTCTGAAAATGACAAAATCATCAGATCATTAAGTGATATCGGCAACTACAGTGCTATTTATGAATTTCATATCATTTTATTCCAAATTTTCCCGAATATAAGCTCTTGACTCTTAAAATGCGGTCGAACAGCCTCA